>JAYESA010000011.1:41993948-43193948 GCA_036927795.1 Iris macrosiphon | reverse complement strand
TTGAGGGAAAGATATCACCGAGCCAGTATATGAACTACTTTAGCATGATGACAGTGTTGTTGCAAGGGAATGACTCCCTTCTCACTCGAGTATTTAAGGGCTGTCTCTCGGGAGTGGCTTATCAGTGGTACCGTAGTCTTGCGGACAATTGCATTACTTTCTTTGAAGATTTCAAGACTCTGTTCTTCGCGTGATTTTATGAAGGAGGGATGGACATGTCCATGTCCTCTCTCATTGAAGTAAAGCAGAAGGAGAAAGAGAATGTTCACACTTTCATCGAACATTTTTGTCAGGCCGCTTTACAAATGCCTTCCGGAGTTCCGGATTCAGCCTTGGTGGATATTTACAAGAAGAACCTTCTTCCACTAATCTCGGTGTTCATAGGACCATATCAGTTCCGTAATTGGCCCTCGTTTATCATCTCAGCGGTATCCGCTGAAGACAACAGTCGGAAGGCTCGTAACAATAGAATCATGATCTCTACCTCTGATAGAGGGAAGAGGTCATCCTCCAATAGTGACCATCCTCGTGGTTCCAAAGGAAAAGAAGCTCTGTCGATCAATACGTCCATGCAAAATACTCCGGCAACCACACAGACAAAACCTGGGACTTCCAGGCCCGTCGAAGCATACTCTTTTGACGACGATGATATCCTGAGCATATTCGATTATCTAGTCAAAAGCGGCAAGCTTACCCTCCCGGAGGTAAAGCAGCCTAATAAAGTCGGCAGTACTAATAACCCTAAGTACTGCATTTTCCATAGGTACATACATCATCCTACAAAGGCGTGCTATGTACTAAAGAGGAAAATTCAGGAGTTGATCGACGCCAAGGCTATCACTCTATGTAATAGCGAGAAGACGGTCACCGCCAACATGATCTCTCTCCAATTTGGCAATCTGCCTCCTCAAGATGTTTCGGATGGTGTTGAACCTATGCCCCGGACGATGATGAATATTGTTAATCTCCCTCCGGCCAGGGGTCAAAATCATGACCTGGTACCCCTAACTACCCAGCATGGTGAGATTATGTGGGTTCAACCTGATCTAGTGTCAGAGATTGAGGAAGAGACTCAAGCTGCTAAGGCTAAGTCTAAAAAGAACTCAAGACGTAAACCATGCCATATGGTTTAGGAAAAGCCTACCTCAAGGACTATGGAGGAAATCAGGAAGATGCAATGGCAGACACTTCAGCTGCCAAACTTCCAGAGCCTGAACCTGTCATACCAGAGGCAGGTCCTTCTAGACCAACTTCGGCGGACAAGGGCAAGCAAAAAGAAGTGCGTTTTGATAAACCTTTGAAGAATATTCAAAACAAAGGTTTGGAGAAACCATATAACTTCGACATCCTAGCCCAATTGGCTAATACACCGGCCAGGCTATCCATTTTTGAACTACTCAGGCTTTCTAAAGACACTCGCCAAGCCTTGAGTGAAGCGTTAATGTAGGCAGATGTAAGCTTGACTCAGCTTAAGTCCCCCGATAAAGAACTTGTGGCATGCCCTCAATACCATAGTGTGATGGAAGTGGTCCCCAACATCACTTTCACTCAAGATGACATGCTGTTGAAACATAACAAGCATGACAGGCCCCTCTATTACACCGGATACGTCGGTTCTTTGGAGGTAGACCGGATTCACATAGATCTGGGATCATCAATCAGCATTATCCCTCATAGTCTGCTCAGACCGTTGAGGATTCCTACAAGCGAACTGGCTTACACCACCACTACAATTGTGGGCTTCAACGCCAGGAAAAGTAAGCCGTTGGGGAAGATTCGTCTGAGGATCCAGATTGGAGATCTTAGATCAGTGGCTACATGCTACGTCATCGATTCGGAGGTGTCCTACAATATTCTGCTGGGCAGACCATGGATCCACGATCACAACATTGTTCCTTCGACTCTACATTAATGCTTTAAATATGTAGATGCCCAAAGAACAGTAAAAACGGAGTTTGCTGACCTTAACCCATTCAAAGGAGTTGAGTCCTACTATTCTGAAGCCATGTTGTACACCCAAGACTACATGAAGGAGGTGTCAGGCAAGACAGAGGAGGAATCCCACCGGGAGCCAGAAGAACCCTCTGCCGAACAACCCCTGTAGATCCAGGTAAAAGGGCGGACTACCCGTCCGAAAGTCATGGCTATCCACTTGAACAAAACCAAATCAGGAGGAAGTGATACCCTAGTGATCACTTTGAACATGAAGCCTCCACCTTTGGTTATCAACCTCCGGCGCAACAAACTGTCGCCAGATGTAAATACAACTGGGAATATGGTTTCTGACGATAATAAAGATCCTCTCTTCCAGTACATTGACGCTCAAATTTCAAATCAGGAATCCTCTCCCCATAACGATATAGAACATATAGCACAAGAATTCTTGGAAGCTATAGACTCCTATCATCCGTATGTGTGGGAAGTGGCATCGACATCTAATGTCATCATGACATACGGGCCACATGAAGATTCTATCTTTATTATCCCGTCTACTCACAGCCATCAGCATCCAATAGTCTTCGGTCGCATGCGCAGCAAACCGATTTTACAAGAAGACTCTCACAAGTCCGATGCTGGAAAAATGCAAGTTCAAAGATATAATCTACAAGCTTGAAGATTATGCAAAGTATAGGTTATGATCTGAAGTCAGAGCCAGGTCTCAACTATGGGAAAGGCAGGTGAATGCCATTACATGGTGATCCCTACTGTCAAAGAACTCGTTTTGGGTTAGGGTATACCACCTCCCTTGTAATTTCTGAGTCAAGTGAGGATATCTATGCCTCTTCTCAAGATGACTCGTCGTCCTTCGGCTCATATGCTGATCTCGAACAAGCATTATCAGCAAATACGGTATTGACAGATTCTCTCGAAGCAAACGAACAAGAATCTGAACAGTTTGAGAATGACTCTTGGGCTCAGCAAATGGATCTACAATGGGAACTCCGGTTCGAGCAGAGAGAACCACCCACTGAAGATAAAGTTATCCAAATCGATATTGGGGATGAACTTTCACCAAAGTCGATATTTATCAGTAACAATCTTTCCAAAGAAGAAAGGGAAAAAATAATCCAGCTGATAAAAGAATATATCGATATCTTCGCGTAGAATTATGAGGATATGCCAGGTCTTGATCCAAAAGTGTCTACTCATAAGCTCAACATACTTCCCAATTCAAAGCCGGTGAAGCAACACCAACGTCAGTTCCGTCAGGATATGATGGATGCCATAGAAGCTGAAATCAAAAGCTGATAGCCTGTAGGTTCATCCGAGAAGAATAACACCCTGACTGGGTCGCCAATATTGTCCCGGTCATGAAGAAAAGTAAGAAAGTGCATGTTTGCATCGATTTCCGTGATCTGAATGCAGCCTGTCCTAAAGATGAGTTCTCTCTTCGCATTACAGACGTCATGATCGATAATACGTGCGGTTTTGAATGCATGTCTTTCATGGACAGATTTTCAGGATATAATCAGATTAAGATGAATCCTGAATACGAGAAGCATACTGCCTTCCGAACACCATTGGGGGTATACTGCTATACGGTCATGCCCTTCGGACTGAAGAATGTCGGGGCTACCTACCAACGAGCTATGAGTAACATATTCCATGAGCATTTACGCAAAATAGTGGAATGTTACGTGTTTGTGGTATTAAACGAAAGAATGAAAGTGTATTTCAATAATGGGATTTATACGAAACCCGCGCCCTTTGGTTTACAAACAAACTTGTATAATTTAATCCTATACGAGGATGTGAGAGTACAATTTATTTAATCTGGGTATAAATTGCTATAGGTGTCTGATCTGCAGTCGATAACTTTAGCCCTTGGACCACACGATGTTGAAGAAGTGCCATGGAAGACAGGTAGCAGCTTTGAAGGTTGCAGAAGAGGGTGGATGCACGATGCCAAAGTCGTCGATCCCTGCTCTTTGCCTGAGCCCCGGACTCTCTCTCTCTCTCTCTCTCTCTTGACCTTCGGTTCGATCTTTCTGGGAAGTTCGACCTTGTTCGATCTTCAAGTTTTTAGTTTTTCGACCTTGTTCCCCATTGATAGGGGTCTCTATTTATAGAGTTTTGGTGATAGAGACCACTCTGTCGGTATAAAAACCGAGGAGTAGAAAGTACAGCACCCTTTTACACAACGGTTAAAATAACCAATGCCTGCGTATAGATGACCTTTTGAGTGAGCATGTGACGCGTGTCCAACTAAGGGGACAAAATGCGTATATCTGCTACAAAGATCATAGCGTAGAAGCCACGTAGGTAGGTATCCCTTGTGTAGAAGAGGTTGGCGTAGAAGCCAAATGACCGTCAACCTGGCGTAGAAGCCGGATAGGCATAGAAGCCGGATAGGCATAGAAGCCGAATAGGCGTTGAAGCCGAACAGGCGTAGAAGCCGAATGGGCGTAGAAGCCGAATGGTCGTAGAGACTGAGTGGGCGTTTGAAGCCGAATGGTCGTAGAGACTGAGTGGACGTTTGAAGCCGAATGAGCACAGATCTTGAATGGACGTAGAAGCCGCTGCGTACCGTGCCAGAGTGCTGATGTGGACGTCTTTAGCCGGAATTACGGCTTTTGAAGATATAATCGAATCTCTTGCAGAGATTTGCCATCATCTTGTGCATTAAATGCGGATGCGTGTTTTGAAGGTCTGCAGCCCTTCTGTGCAACTGTCGCAGAGACGTGCCTTGAGAGAAACTGTCACCGCTCTGTGCAATTAGATGTAGAGACGTGCCTCGAGCCCTGTACGAAGTGCAGCTTTTGACGTAGCAGGCGGTTTGTCTACTGCGGAGCGTAAAACAGCTCATGTTTGCCTGTGTAAAATAAGGCAGCGTATCCCCTTATACGCGAAAGAGCAGTTTATGCTGAGGGGACGTCAGTAAACGATGGTTCGGCGATATTTTTACCAAATCCTCTGCATTAAATGCAGAGATCCGCCATCATACTGTGGTGTGCGTCCCGAGGGGTCTGTCCTCGTTTCCAACCGTCGTCTGGGTAGCCGTGCAGCACTTTTTGTCAGGAGTCAAAGGTCAGGTTCATTGCGTGACTTGACAGGTTCATTTCGGGGAAGACGAAGCGTTCCTCGTACGCTTTAATGCTGCTTTGAGAGCGGATGAGTTTTACGCCATGGAGGCGATAAAGAACCTTGTTTACGCTGGAGCGGCCTAGACGTACTGCACTTACGCGGATGGTCCTTTGAGCTTGTACTCCACGTTGTGTTTAGTGGAGAAAGCTCTGCTTATACGCTTGATGGCTCTGAAGGCCTCTGTTTATGCTGCTCTGCATCAGTATGCTGCGTAGCTCCTCCCAGCGTATTTTTCATACTTCTACAAGACCCCCTTCAAAGCTTTTAAATTCCTCAGAATTTGAAACGCTTTGAATGAAGCATGAACGGCCCCTCGTAACTCGAAATGTTTCTGAATGGAGCGTTGAAACGGTCGATGCGGACTTTATGGCGGATTTATTGGCGACCGATGTGATCTCTTTTGCCTATAAAAAGGCTGAGGGAGTTAACCTGTTCTTCCCACATTCCCATCACCATGCAGAGATGATCGCCGGAGTTTGTCGGGTCGACCTGAGGAAGAAGGAGATCATGTTCTTCCAGCATGTAGGGAGCCAAAAAAGACGGCATCTTCGAGCAAGTGTCCACTGCAACGATGGATCATGGAAGGATATCTTAGCCTCCCTTGCTCGGATAATCAGCAACTTTATATGACTGTTCTTCCAGGAGAAGGGAAGGGTCGTACTAGACCACACGGCTTGCAAGCGGTGTCTTCTTCTGTCACCTCCGGGAGTGAGAGCAGCGACTAGCTCTGACCTCGGGCATTGAGTTGAGTGAAATATCTCAACTCAATCTATCACGGCGCACGGAGCGAGGGATCTGCATAATTTATGCAAGCCCCAACTTTGTCGTTCTCTCGTCGTTTGATCATTTCCATGTCAATCAGTTTGCTGGAACTGACTGACTGCCGGAGAAGATGGATGAAGAATTGTGCCCCTGCGAGAACCTGTCAGAACAGCTTCTGGGCAATCTTCAGACGATGATGGGGAAACCCTCCTGTCGACGGAGTTTCCCTCAGTTGTAATCATGAAAATAAAAAGAAAACCCTTGTAGATTGGATTTCCTTCATATGTAATCATGACTTTAATCTTAATAAAATCGTTTTCTTCTTCATATGATCATCTTGCCATACGTTGCTGTGAAGTCTGAATATGTGTAGCTTCGACACGTCTGGTTCTTTACGCCAACTCTGATAAGAAGAGTATTAGGCCCTGTCCTTTACGTATAGCGAATAGTCCATAGAACGCTGTTTAAGCCTGTTGAACCTTTAGAACTATTTTATTGCTAGGACTGAGGGACCGCATAGAGCTCTGAACTGCTGCTTCTGATGAGCAGAAATTTTGTTCAGACTTCGTCTTCAAGAATGATCTCTCAAAACTCCCTTGGAACAGGGTCGAGAAATGGCTGTCAAACTGAGTTGCCATCTTGACAGAAGAGATATTCAGACTGGAGTCTGGATGAACCTCCAATTTTGGACCCGAGAAGAGTAATTTCTCAATGTTTGAACTCTGTGTGTTTCGGGTACTTGGGATACTTTGAGGTCAAGAACGAGTATTTTCTATGTGAACTCTTTACAATTGACCGCTTCGGGGACTGTTCGGATATGCAGAAAGTCATGGAGCGTGAAATAATCAGTCTGTAGCCTCTGGACGTAAAATACCATCGAGCGTGAAATCGTAGACTTGTGGTTCCTGAGCTCGTAGGTTTGTAGCCTCTCGAGCATAAAAGCTACCGAGCACAAAGGCATCCGGACGTAAAACCATAGACTTATAGCTGTCGAACGTAAAGCCGTAGATTCGTAGCTGTCGAGCTTAGAAAGCTCCTTTAGCGTAGGACTGGAGATCTATAGCCTGTGAGCGTAGAACACCATCGAGCGTGAAATCATAGACTTGTGGTTCTTGAGCGTGAAGTCGTAGGTTTGTAGCCTCTCGAGCATAAAAGCTACCGAGTACAAAGGCATCCGGGCGTAAAACCATAGACTTATAGCTGTTGAACGTAAAGCCGTAGATTCGTAGTTGTTGAGCATAGAAAGCTCCTTTAGCGTAGAACTGTAGATCTGTAGCTCCAGAAAAGAAAATTTCTCCGAGCGTGAAGTTTGCGGATCTGTTGCTTCTGAGCGTAAACTGAGCGCCACCGAGCGTGAGATCATCGATTTGGTATCTGCTGAGCGTAAAGTCGTAGGTTTGTTGCCTCTCGAGCATAAAAGCTACCGAGCACAAAGGCATCCGGGCGAAAAACCATAGACTTATAGCTTGCGAGCGTAAAACCGTAGATCTGTTGCTGTCGAGCGTAGAAAGCTCCATTAGCGTAGGAACCGCTGAACTGCTTTGCGCGAAGAATCTTTTTGAATTCGCTGACTGTCGGCCTTCTCTGAATAATAGGCTGACGTAGGACCCAATCATAACCAAATATTTAATTTAGGAGATTTGGTTAGGTTTTCGAGGAGTCCGTCCGAGGATTCGAGGAATCGACTCGAACTCTATATATATCCCAAGCTTTTGAGAGAAAAACTTTTTATCTGTCTTCTGTGAAAGAGAGCTTTCGACTGTTCGAGTTTTTCTTCGTTCCTTCTCCGAGCACTTCGAGTCTTCAGAAATGGCGCCGAAACAAACCCCCTCCACTAAGGAAAAGAGCATAAGTTCTTCTTCTCATTCTTCTACCCCAGCGAGGGAGTCTTCGGTTGGGCAAGGTGAACTTTCTTCTGAGCGAAGTATCCCGCCGACGAGCAGCACACCCGGTCTTAGAGGTAGAGCCTTTGGGGTGACAAAAACTGACGAAAAATCCTACGCATACATTGAACGTGACCACGCTAGGTCGTCTTCTGTGTTGATAGCCTCTTTCAGGAAGATGATGCACGGAGGCATTTTCATCCTTTACGTCCACATTTCTAATGTGCCAGCGTAACAACTCCATATTTTTGTAGTTCCGAGCGTAAAAGCTCTAGCTACCAAAAATTGGCGTATGTCGTAAAATTTGAGTTTTACGCTTGTGGAGGGGACTTCCGGCGTAAAATAACCAAATTTGTACAATCCTGGCGTAAAGCACAGACTGTCGTTTGTTTGGTCTGTATGTTTGTGCAAGATTTGTAACGACATATTTTCCTTGCACTTTTACAATTGATTTGGGTGAGTCTCCACTGGCCGAGGTGATGGGTTCCGCTGCCGGGATGCTGCACTCGAACTATCTGGAGGATCTGTCCCACGTGACATTTCCTATCTCCGGACCCCAGTACCCTGAAGGAAGGGGGATCTTGATATCGGCTCAGGACGAGCGAATGCTGCTGAGCATGATCAACGTAACGTACGTAGACGGGGAGCAGTACATCAAGCCGGCCTTTCTCTTTGGGGACATGATAGACAAGCAGTCCCAGACGAAGCCCAAGAGAGAACCCTGGGTTTTCCCTACCGAGAGCGTGGTCTTGTATCTGCCCACGATGCCGAGAGATTATCCCATCTCGGCTTTCTTCTATGCCACACATCGCAGGAGGATATCGTGGACGCTGACTCCCGATCTTCACGGCAAGTCGGGGAAGATCTTTCATCTGAAAGGGGCTGACCAGGGGTCGTTTGACAGCCGCCCTTCCGGTGTTGTGACGTTGTTCAGAGGACTGTTCCCGGGCAGTGTCCTGAGTGAAGACAGCTCAGTGATCCAGCCGGTCCAATTGCCGACCTTCTGCAACGACTTCATGGGACGAGGTAGGGTATATCCCAAGGAGAATCCTCGGTGCAATGGGTGGATCACCCCAACAAACTTTCGATGGACTTGCCTAGTTAACTGGGCCTTGAAGCACTTTCGGAGAGAGCTGGAGGGCATTGGACTGTATGCCACTGTGAGTGCGACGAGTGACGGGTTGCCTCCCAATCCTAATTTGTTCTTGGCACTGATGGAGCGATATATTTCGCTCACTGGGACCTTCGCCACTCCACTGGGGGAGCTGGGATTGGCCCTTCATGAGATGGCAGTTGTCTCGAGACTGCCGATGGGGGATACCCCATATGAAGAGTATGTCCCCACCAACCGAGAATTGGGGGACTTGGACCCTCGGGTGGCGGAAGTGTATCAGGAGCTGATGTGTCAATACTTCGCATGCACCACTTTTTACAACGAGCCTTCTGATTTGGCTCACACCACCAAGTGGATGTCCTACCTCTTCTTCTTCCGAGCCAGGGCCGTCAAGTCGGAGAAAGCCTCGGGGGGCAAGAATGAGCCCGTGAACTGTTTGGGCGTGATTAGTGCCCAGGTCGTTGAGGATCTTATGGAGGAGGCTAAGGCTCCAGATTAGATTCTCGTTGAGAGGGTAGGAAAGTATCTCGAAAGTACTAAGGCCTACAGTTACTTGAGGCGCTGCCGCAGGCCTCTGTCTAAGGAAGCCCAGCTGGCCGGTTTCCTCTCGATATGGCTGCGTCGAATAGTAGTACCTGGTACTGTGTTCGCGGACCGCATTCACCGAAACATCCTGTGACCGGCAGTGCGCCTGGTGTTCGGGGCAAGACTGGGCTTGCTTCCTGCCATGTTGTGCCGTATACAGGCTGGCCTGAGAGCCATGACTGATGGGTTGCTCGTCGATGAATCTCGGCATGAGAGTTTTCCCCGGGTGGAATTACCATACATGTATTTGATGGGATGGTTAATTCTCCACAACCCCCGGGTGATGTCTCCCGGCTCTGGTAGCAGCTCGGGGGATAACTTCTTGACGAACTACAAGGACTCTCCCTGGAATGTGAACACAACTTTGGATTGTCGGCTGGTGTTGAACCTCAGCCACGGCTAGAAGCTCCTCTGTACTCCCCCTCCTGTACATCGTAATCAATCAGGGGTGAGACTTGAGGATTCATGTGGAGAGAAGACCGATCTTTCTCCGGAAGCTTTTAATTGGTTGGTCTACATTAGACCCTCCCATTTGTTGTACAAGAGCGAAGATCATTGCTTCTTCGAGCCCTACTTGCCTAGTCGGTTCGCCCGACAGTTTGGGTACGATCAGTTGTACGTGGGCAATGCAGTCACCAGCTTCAGGTCCATGGGTGGACTCATTGATGGAGCCAGAGGGTGGAGATATTTTATCATGGGTTGTATGGGAGCAATTTTCATTGTGCCGGTCGTTATAACCTCCACGGAGCTCCGCATTCTCCATTCTTACGCCCAGTTCTATGTGGCGATTAACATATTCCATCGCGATTTCGATATGCGTGGAAGCTTCAGGGTGCCTCCTTCCCAGTCTGGGGGAAGATCTTGAAGTCCCCTCAGTTTCTTTTGACGAGGGTGAGGAGTCTGGCACTCCGGATGAGCCTCTGTGTAAAACCCTCTTCCTAAAAAATCGTATATACCTTTTTATTTATTAATTATTAATTAAATTGTAGTAATTAGGGCTAAATAGGAGAAATAGATTTTTTAATAATTTTATTTTAGGTGTTCGGGCACTTAGAGGACTCGTGGGACCATCAGGAATTTTTCAAAATTTATTCCATGTAGGAGACCCCTTGAGCAGTTGCTAGCCTAACAATGTACAATACCCTAATCTATAAATTTTCTTATGTGTGAATATATATATATATATATATATATATATATATATATATATATATATATATATATATATATGCAAATATATATATGTATATATATATATTTAAGGAAAGAAAGTATAAGAATTTAATAACACTAATAATAATATAATAATAATAATAATAACAAATAGACTACTTAGTATACATCCAACCATCCCTTAAGCATTGTTTCCAACCTTGCAGCAACTGGCAATTCCACCTATTGGGATTAACCCGCCCCTTAGTATATAAACTAAACTACTTAGTATATTAATTCCTAGCAACTTGAATTGCAAGTTGCTGCAACTTAACAAATACCCAGGGAACCATTCAGCAACTTTAGCCATTGCATTAGCATTTGCTTTGACCGCCACTTAAAGTCCCCTATCAGCACTTGCTGATTAACCCGCCCCACTTCAGCGGCCAGAGACCGACCTTTCCTTCAGCGGCCAAACCCAAATCCATCCGCTCACCCTCTCTCTTCCTATTAGTATATATATATATAGTTAGCTCTCAAAACCCTAACCTAAATTTCCAGACCTCCTCTTCCCATCTAGAGCCGTCACCGCAGCCAGAGAAGCCCCACCAAGCCATCCAACCATCCCGTCGACGCCGACCTCACGAACTGCAGTTTCCCACTCGAGGCACCTTCGCTCCGGCGTAATTTTCCGTCGACTCGCTCGACCAAACGTTGTTCCGTCTTCATAGGTATGATCTCCCCTTAACCCTCTCCAATACTTGTTTTATAGCCAACCTCGGAAAACGTGTGCCCCTAGGTAAAAAAATAGCGCCCAAGTTGGCCAAGCAGACAGAATTCTGAAATCGCAGAATTCCAGAATGACCACCCATATTGCCGAGTTCGTATCTCCCACCACAGAGATCCGAATTTGGTGATTCTTTTTGATACCTGTAGATTACATGACCTAGTTTATTTTCTGTATAATAACCCTGTGCTATTAGTCGCTGTGGACAGAATGATATTCGTCACAAAACTGCACGCACCCACTTTTTCCGGTTTTCTAAAAGTTGGAGATCGGAGCGCGCCCCGCCAAACGGGACCGCCTCGCCGTGTACCAGGTGTACCGAATGGTGCACGCAGCGTAACCGGACACGTGAAAATTCGTGGGGACTGATTCGGACGCGTGTGCGCGCCGGAATCAGGTCGTATCCGCGGACACATCCCGTGTCGCAACTTTTGTGGAACTCGCGCGTATTTTGTGCACGCTTGTCAGATTGCGACGAAACTTGCGCCACTGGACTCGTGGTAACGTGCTGGTCCTGTGAACCAATTTTTACGCATTTCTGAGACGGTTGACCAGATCGCCAATTGGCGGGCCCCACAGTTGACTTTTTGGACAAAATTGTGTTCGGCTTATCGGAATCCACATTTGGACATACCGTTGGGTTCATATTGACATCTAGAGTTGTTGACCCATAGTTTGTCCCATTTAGAGACTGTTACCCTTGGCACGCTTTTCGGTGCAAAGTGGGCCACATGTGGACCCCACTTTTACTCGAAATTATTGTTTTACCACTGTGTCCAAATTGGACGAAAGGGAAGTGCTTTTTAGCTATTTTGCTCATTCTAGAAACATTGGTGATATTTATTTCAGTATCCGGAGACATTTGTTCTGTGGCCATAGCTTTTGATCTTGTGCGTTTGACTTCTGGACAGTACATCTTGCAGCTTTCTTACCAGGCAAGATACTTTGCCAAATTGTTTACAGTACTTTGCATGCTATTTATATTCTGTTTATTTATTTCATTTCTGTATAGTTCTTGCATGTGTAGTTTTCCTTTCAGTCATTACTATATATTAGATATGTTGACACACACTTGACACTTAGTATCATAGAGGACAATCATTAGGCGTATGGGCTTTAACCACTCTGGTAACACCGTAGTCACTAGCACGCACTATGGTGGGTTGTGTCCGATGGTCGCTACCCCCGAGGTATGTCGATTGATGGAGTCCGAGGGTCGCTACCCCAGAGGTATGTCGGTTGATGATGTTCATGGACGAGCGTGAGGTTGTGGAGATTAGATCGAGTAGCCTACCCTTGCCCATACGTCGAAAAGTTGTCCTCAATTGCATTCATATAGATTGTCCTGTACAGCGTACTTATCTATTTTCAAATATGATGCATGTTTACTGTATTCAAATTGGCTCGTATTTTCTGTATCTTGTTACGTCCCTCTGAGGACCTGGTCCTCTGCCAGGTGTATCTATTCTTGAGTATTTGCAAGAGCACAGATCGGATGGCTATATATGTTTCGTGGATGTCCCCTCTTCGAGCCCGTGATTGCTAGATGGTGTTCTTATATGGTGTTGTTGTGAGTTGTACTTATATTGTATTTACTTTCCCATTCGAGTTGGTAGTGGATTTGTTTCCATCCAACTATCATCTTTAGATACTTCTTGTTGAGATCTAGTTATATAGATGCTGGTTAGTCATTTATATTGATTTTCTGTGGATGAGATTTAGATTGTACCCTATGACTTGTGATATATATTTATACCACTTGTGGATTGATTTTCATATTACAGCGTACGTGTAGATTTGGTTTCCATATATTGGAGTTGCCATATCCATGCGGCTGGCATGCTTACGTGTCCTAGTCCTACGTATTTTTGGGACTGGGGCGTGACATGTTTTTGTGGTGGCCCATGCAGGTCGAGAGCATATTGTCTCGGTTACGTTATTGTACGGAACAAGCCTGCACCTAGGACTAGAGTATAGGATCTCATCCACAATTGACTATGATTTATCTTCCTCCTATCTGTTCTATTTGAACAATTGTATCCTGCTTGATTCCTGTACTTCCCTAATAATACTTTGAGTATAGCCTTCTGCTAGAATATAGGAACCCCTGTTATTAGGATGATAATTAGAGTAGCACACCTATTAAGAATACAACGAGAATATAGACACACCACTAAGTTTAGAATATCTAGTGAACCTAGAATTCCTTATCTTTAGATTGTTATACCCTTACCCCCTTTATGTTTTAAGAAGACTTGAGAGTAGTATAGACACTACTAGAGTTAGTTAGAAGTTTGACCATATTGTTGACCCTAGTATTGAGGAACCAATAGGAAACCAAAACTCAATATTTGGACTGAACTAACCTTCATAGTTAGATAATATTAGAACTATAAACTTAGATCATTGTCTTATTATTAGTAGACAACACTTTAGGAAGCCACGAGCATTGAATATAGTAGTTTCTTGAACATACCGTAAACACAGAGAGTAGCGTAGCATCTCCCCTTAGGAAACCTTGACATTATCTATAGCCTCTCTATTTTTCATATATTTGTTTCCCTGAAACCCTAGCACTTGCTATTTGTGCGATGACTAATCATGTTCTTCTATTCTTCATCTTTCAACTCGTGTCCTCTGACACTTCTGATTGTAGGCCAAATGAATTCTTTTATGATATGATATATAGTTTCCTAGAATTATAGTTGTAATCTTGAATTTTGAAATTATGTGCTTAGTAGCAAGAATTTGATAGTTGAGCTGTTCATTTAGATTATAATTTTATGGTTACAACTTAGTTTTAAATCACGTAATTGAACCCATATCTCCACATAAGTTATCTCCTCTCTCACTTGAGGGCTAGTAACCTTTCTATCTTTACTATTGACACTTGTTCTATAAGCACTATGACTAAGAGGTAAGATGACCATGACCTATGTAATAGAAGAGGATACCCCAATACAGTACCAGGATCCTTCTCGTAAACCTTAACAAGAATTTCTACGGTATCCTTAAGACAATTACAGTACTAGTTTATTGATATAAGTTGGGTAGTATACCTCACAACATAGTATCACATAGTCTTTTGTCTTATTTGAAGTGTGAATGAATGACATTTAACTATATGCTAGCTTAGGACGACATTATTTTTTTTTTCGACTGTAGAGCTTAGAAGCCATACCCCTGCTTTGTCAAATATCGACCTAGACAAGGAATTAGTATGATAACTGTAGAGATTGTAGAGTTTTTATTTTATTGCTTATTTTGTTTTGTTGTTGTGAACTTGAATTGTTATGTACCTTCTTTCATCATAATCCAGCGTATTTATGTTTGTTGTACTACCTTGACTTATGCTGCTATTATAGCCTAGTTTTTGCAAGCTTATTCTTTCATCGAGCTTGCTCATGGCATATGTATTATTGGGTGCACACAATGATACAATTGCCTAATCAGAATCGGTGTATTAAGGTCTAGCTAACCTTAGTGCGCTTGGTTCGCTCTTCGCATTCCTACTTTACGGGGATTGAGATATATGGTAGTAGACAGATATACTTGCCCCTAGATATGTCTGACACATCGTATCGGTTACATAACTGTACTGATACGAACATGTAAATAGGAAATTACCAAAAAAATAGGATTTTAATCCACAACTGTCCTGACAACTCTCTTTTCGATTCTTTAATCTCTTTGAACCTCGTACTTGTATTCTGCCACCTTCACCTTGAGTTCTTTATTATTTCTTTCCGTCTTCCCCTATTTCGGAAAGACGAAACCTCGTGCTGGTATAAGTTGACACTGATAGTACTAGCTATACCCCATAAGGCTAAACACATGACTTAGTGACTCTCTTTTATAATTGGTTAAGGGCATATCGTAGGTGATATGTTTGGTGTTAAACCTTTGAGGATTAAAAATTATGATTAAATAATTTGAGCAATAGTTCTTCTAGATGTATGGCCATAGGTGGTGGATGAAAAATTTTAAGTTCGGCAGATTGTGAACCCCACACCCAAAAATTTGACCTACTTGGCTGAGTTAGTGAGACTAAGGTTAGCTTGAATCCAGTTAGAAGTAGAACACAGTATTTTTATTTAATTTTGCAATATTATATCACTTAGCGCCCTTATCGCGCTCCGATAATTAGAGTACTACATTAGCCACTGCCTTCCTACAAATTCTACACCCTTATCCTAGACATGCCCATCATCCAATTCTCATCTTTGTGCAATTTTCCAATTGTTGGACGCTTTTATGCAAAGGAGCATTTATGTGTCCACACCATTGGACATGACACAGGAAGAAACCTATTTTTCACTCATATGGATTTTTATATGATTTTTTTTTTGGGATGTGCAACGTGCAACATCGTCCACCCCTTTAAACCTAGCCTTGCATTTTAACAATGCAAATCTTATATCATTATTGCATTCTATCGCGGCTTAATTTTAATTTCGAGGACGAAATTTTTATAAGTTGGGTAGAATGTAAAACCCCCTTCCTAGAAAATCGTATATATCTTTTTATTTATTAATTATTAATTAAATTGTAGTAATTAGGGCTAAATAGGAGAAATAGATTTTTTAATAATTTTATTTTAGGTGTTCGGACACTTAGAGGACTCGTGGGACCATCAGAAATTTTTCGAAATTTATTCCATGTAGGAGACCCCTTGAGCAGTTGCTAGCCTAACAATGTACAATACCCTAATCTATAAATTTTCTTATGTGTGAATATATATATATATATATGCAAATATATATATATATATATGCAAATATATATATGTATATATATATTTTTAAGGAAAGAAAGTATAAGAATTTAATAACACTAATAATAATATAATAATAATAATAATAACAAATAGACTACTTAGTATACATCCAACCATCCCTTAAGCATTGTTTCCAACCTTGCAGCAACTGGCAATTCCACCTATTGGCATTAACCCGCCCCTTAGTATATAAACTAAACTACTTAGTATATTAATTCCTAGCAACTTGAATTACAAGTTGCTGCAACTTAACAAATACCCAGGGAACCATTCAGCAACTTTAACCATTGCATTAGCATTTGCTTTGACCGCCACTTAAAGCCCCCTATCAGCACTTGCTGATTAACCCGCCCCACTTCAGCGGCCAGAGACCGACCTTTCCTTCAGCGGCCAAACCCAAATCCATCCGCTCACCCTCTCTCTTCCTATTAGTATATATATATATAGTTAGCTCTCAAAACCCTAACCTAAATTTCCAGACCTCCTCTTCCCATCTAGAGCCGTCACCGCAGCCATAGAAGCCCCACCAAGCCATCCAACCATCCCGTCGACGCCGACCTCGCGAACTGCAGTTTCTCACTCGAGGCACCTTCGCTCCGGCGTGATTTT
The DNA here is from genome assembly GCA_036927795.1 of Iris macrosiphon. NCBI lineage: Eukaryota > Viridiplantae > Streptophyta > Magnoliopsida > Asparagales > Iridaceae > Iris > Iris macrosiphon. The sequence continues at coordinate 43,177,194 of JAYESA010000011.1, read as the reverse complement.
CCGTCGACTCGCTCGACCAAACGCTGTTCCGTCTTCATAGGTATGATCTCCCCTCAACCCTCTCCAATACTTGTTTTATAGCCAACCTCGGAAAACGTGTGCCCCTAGGTGAAAAAATAGCGCCCAAGTTGGCCGAGCAGACAGAATTCTGAAATCGCAGAATTCCAGAATGACCACCCATATTGCCGAGTTCGTATCTCCCACCACAGAGATCCGAATTCGGTGATTCTTTTTGATACCTGTAGATTACATGACCTAGTTTATTTTCTGTATAATAACCCTGTGCTATTAGTCGCTGTGGACAGAATGATATTCGTCACAAAACTGCACGCACCCACTTTTTCCGGTTTTCTAAAAGTTGGAGATCGGAGCGCGCCCCGCCAAACGGGACCGCCTCGCCGTGTACTAGGTATATCGAATGGTGCACGCAGCGTAACCGGACACGTGAAAATTCGTGGGGACTGATTCGGACGCGTGTGCGCGCCGGAATCAGGCCGTATTCGCGGACACATCCCGTGTCGTAACTTTTGTGGAACTCGCGCATATTTTGTGCACGCTTGTCAGATTGCGATAAAACTTGCGCTACTGGACTCGTGGTAACGTGCTGGTCCTGTGAACCAATTTTCACGTATTTCTGAGACGGTTGACCAGATCGCCAATTGGCGGGCCCCACAGTTGACTTTTTGGACAAAATTGTGTTCGGCTCATCGGAATCCACATTTGGACATACCGTTGGGTTCGTATTGACATCTAGAGTTGTTGACCCATAGTTTGTCCCATTTAGAGACTGTTACCCTTGGCACGCTTTTCGGTGCAAAGTGGGCCACATGTGGACCCCACTTTTACTCAAAATTACCGTTTTACCACTGTATCCAAATTGGACGAAAGGGAAGTGCTTTTTAGCTATTTTGCTCATTCTAGAAACATTGGTGATATTTATTTCAGCATCCGGAGATATTTGTTCTGTGGCCATAGCTTTTGATCCTGTGCGTTTGACTTCTGGACAGTACATCTTGCAGCTTTCTTACCAGGCAAGATACCTTGCCAAATTATTTACAGTACTTTGCATGCTATTTATATTCTGTTTATTTATTTCATTTCTGTATAGTTCTTGCATGTGTAGTTTTCCTTTCAGTCATTACTATATATTAGATATGTTGACACACACTTGACACTTAGTATCATAGAGGACAATCATTAGGCGTATGGGCTTTAACCACTCTGGTAACACCGTAGTCACTAGCACGCACTATGGTGGGTCGTGTCCGATGGTCGCTACCCCCGAGGTATGTCGATTGATGGAGTCCGAGGGTCGCTACCCCAGAGGTATGTCGGCTGATGATGTTCATGGACGAGCGTGAGGTTGTGGGGATTAGATCGAGTAGCCTACCCTTGCCCATACGTCGAAAAGTTGTCCTCAATTGCATTCATATAGATTGTCCTGTACAGCGTACTTATCTATTTTCAAATATGATGCATGTTTACTGTATTCAAATTGGCTCGTATTTTCTGTATCTTGTTACGTCCCTCTGAGGACCTGGTCCTCTGCCAGGTGTATCTATTCTTGAGTATTTACAGGAGCACAGATCGGATGGCTATATATGTTTCGTGGATGTCCCCTCTTCGAGCCCGTGATTGCTAGATGGTGTTCTTATATGGTGTTGTTGTGAGTTGTACTTATATTGTATTTACTTTCCCATTCGAGTTGGTAGTGGATTTGTTTCCATCCAACTATCATCTTTAGATACTTCTTGTTGAGATCTAGTTATATAGATGCTGGTTAGTCATTTATATTGATTTTCTGTGGATGAGATTTAGATTGTACCCTATGACTTGTGACATATGTTTATACCACTTATGGATTGATTTTTATATTACAGCTTACGTGTGGATTTGGTTTCCATATATTGGAGTTGCCATATCCATGCGGCTGGCATGCTTACGTGTCCTAGTCCTACGTATTTTTGGGACTGGGGCGTGACACTCTGGTATCGGTGCCGAGGTGTGAAGTGCCTCCGGCTGCGGGGGCTTTGGTAGTCTCTTCTGGGAAGCGACGGGCTTCTGCCCCGAAGGAGGCTTCTCTTCTTAAGAGGAGGAAGGAGACGGTTGCTCGTCCTCTCCGCATTCTTGGTATTGAGGCTCCTGGGAGTGAGCTTGCATCTCCCCACATCAGGGATGATTCTTTGGCAGGAGGTTCCTCGCCTTTTAGAGAGGGACCTTCTACAGTTCCGGCCGACGGTGCCGGAGAATCTTCGCTAGAGGTCACTGTCGTGGCTACTGCTCCAGGTAGTGGAACGAGATTGCCTGTGTGACCACGGCAGATGGAAGAATCTTTCCCTAGACCAGCAACGGATAAAACTCCCGCTGTGTCAGCGAGCACGTCTAACAAGATTCCTGTTGACGAACCTCGACTGCGTCTCGGTGAAGGCTTGGCAGAACTCCGGGCGAAGTCGGTTGGCCCACCTCCTTCTCCAGGTATGATAGTTCGCATTGCGTCATTAAAGCGTGGTTTAGCTACATCGGCTGCAGATGCGCCATATATACCGTTGGCTCCGGGTAAATATTGTCTTTATGTCTCCCTTTAGAAAGATTACCATCATATTGATATCAACTTTCTGGTCCTTTTCCCAGGGGATGGCATCCACGGGGAATACGGCGTTGAAGCACCTTCTGGCTCTGCTCTGGCTATTGGCGATGATACGGAGGCTCTCGACTTCGAGGAGGAAAAACCTTCGGGGGCCAGCTCGCCTGGAGTGGTTTCGTCACCTCGAGAGGAGGACGAACCCGTCATCGTGACTTCGTCTCTCGCGAGTATGTTAATGACTTCGACCGTCGTTGTTGCACCTCCTTCGGTCGCACCACCCGTCGAGGCGGCGGCTGTGGCCACTTCGTCTGTAATCATTCCCGGAGGGGGACTTGGTGATATCGCGGCCACTCCTAGCGTTCAATCGGATCTAGTTGCGCTGACTGAGCAACATACCAGCCTCTTTTATACCGGTTTTAAAAAGATGATATCGATGGTGTTGGCGAAGAGTCTAGACTTCGAGCGCCTGAAGAAGACTTCTCAGTTTTCGATCGGGGCTGTCAGGAAGCTCGGCGATCCTGGGGTAGCTGACGCCCTGGAGGCGGTGGTTAATGGTTTAGAGCAACCCATTAATGAATACTTGCAGCTGACTCGGGGCAGCTTTAATGCTAAGGTCCAGGCCAGATACGACCTCATGACTGCGTGGCTTTCTACGCAGCTAGAAAGCCTAGACAACTCCATCCAAACACATAAGCTAGAGATGGATAAAAGAAAAGCTGTCGTGGAAAAGGCTCTCGCTCTTGAGACGAAGCTCCGATCCGAGCACGAAGGGAACGCAGCGAGGGCCCGCAAGCTGAAGGAAAAACTCGCTCTTGCAGAGGAGTGGGCTTCTCAGTCGTTGACAGGTCTAGATGTAGCGACTGGTCGACTGAGCGTAGCGCGACGGGATTTGGAGCATGCAGAAGCTGCCCGTGCGGGCTCTCTTCGGGCAAGGGCTGAGCTGACCCTTACGAACAATCCCGAGGCACGGCTGGAGCGGGCTCGCACTGATGCCTTGGTTTCCAGGTATGAGAAGATAGCTGCACTGGAGCGGCTGATTCGCGATCTGACTGCTCCCCCATCATGATGTATCCTTTCTCTTTTCACTTCCCCAGATGTAATTCTGCTTTTATCGGGAATCAATAAAAGCGACTCTTTTCTGACTTTTGTGGACCCATTATTTCGGAATGTAAATGACAGTTTTTTAGGCGAGAGTGATATCAGAGGTAGTATGGACATGATAGACTCTCAATAAACTTTTTAGCAGGATATATATGTTCAGAGGTCATACAGACATGATAGAATATAACCCAACTAATTGTGTTCTGGAAGTAGTTTTTTCAGAATTCAGATCCTCGCTATATTCCATTCGAGCAGGAGAGATTAAGCATAGTACATTTTCAGGAATTTGCCGTTGATAGGAGCCATTAACAGGTCTCCATTAGGCTGGGCTATCATGTAGGCGCCGTTTGAGAACGTTGTCTCAATCACATAAGGGCCTTCCCACTTGGGCTAGAATTTGCCTTTACTTCTGTGAGTAAGAATCATCGACCTTCTTACGGCTAGAACTAGCTCGCCGACTTTGAACACTCTTTCCTTTACTCTATGATTGTAAGTTTTGGAAATGCGTGCTTGGTAGAGCGCGATGCACTGCTGAGCTTGGAGGCGTTTCTCGTCTAATCCTTCTAGCTCTTGGAGCCTTAACAGGTCATTCTTTTCTCGAGTCAGCTCACTAGTCACGGCTATCCTGAGTGACGGGATCTGGATTTCAATGGAAAGAACTGCTTCGCTCCCGTAGACCAGCGAGAATGGGGTGCAACTGTCGTTGTTCGTACCGTTGTGCGATATGCCCAGAGACATTCGCCCAGCTTCTCATTCCAATCTCTCTTGTTTGAAGAGACGAATTTCTTCAAGAGTTTGATAATGGTTTTGTTGAAAGCTTCCGCCAAACCATTAGCAGCTGGATAATATGCCGTAGAGGCAATATTGTGTATCCGATTTTTATCGCAAAATCGATGAAACGTTTGGCTGATGAACTGAGGCCCATTGTCGTGAATTATCCTCCGGGGTACCCCGAAGCGATAAATGACATGATGCTTGATGAAGCTGATCACATTAGACGCCTTCACCTCAGTGAGGGGGGTCGCCTCTGCCCATTTAGAGAAGTAATCCGTGATGGCCAGTATAAAATGGTGACCGCTGGAAGAAGACGGGTGAATAGGACCAATGATATCCATACCCCACGCTTCGAAAGGCCAGGACGCAACCGTAGGATGTAGATATTCATACGGTTGATGTATAAAGTCTGCATGAACCTGACAGGCTCTGCATTGTCTTGCATACTGTATTGCATCTGCGATCATAGTAGTCCAGTAATAGCCCATTCTCCTGATGCGATCATGTAGCTTAGGACCGGGTTGATGTGCTCCGTATATGCCGTCGTGAGCTTCCCGGATAATCTGTTGTGCTTCGTCTTCAGATAGACATCTCAATAGCAGTCCGTCGTAGGTCCGGCGATATAGGTATTGTGAAGATGCATCGTAGTAGAAGCGTAATGATCGTCTTTTGACGGATACTGCTTCTTTGGGGTCCTCCGGCAAGATTCCGTATGAGACAAAATCTATGAAGGGACTTCTCCAGTCTCTTCTAGGGGGATCTGTGTTCATAGCGTAGCTGCGTTCTATATGAAAGTTGTTCTTCACACAGAATAAATCTCTGTTAATAAGGATTACCGAATCCTGCCTTCTAATAGGAGTGGCTAAATCTGCAGCTAGACTGGCTAGGGCATCAGCTTCTAGATTCTGAGATCGAGGTACATGCTCTAGGAAGAACCCTTTGAATGTCATGGCTATCTCTACCGTCGCTCGGTGATAGGGGATGACGTCTGGATTCCGGACTTCATATATTCCTCTGACTTGATTGACGATAAGTAGAGAATCACCGAATGCTTCCAGGGACTCGACCCCCAGCTCTTTGGCGACTTGGAGCCCGATTAGCAGAGCGTTGTACTCTGCCACATTGTTGGAGCAGGGCTCGCTAAGAGAATATGCTCGGTAGATGACGAGCTGATCAGGAGTGACCAGGACGACTCCTACTCCTGAAATAACGTTTCCCCTAGGACCGGTTCTGGAGGCACCATCGAAGAAGAGTTGGCTTGCGTCACTTTCCATTACGGAATTACATTCTACAACTTCGTCGGAAATGTCCTCGTATAATTTGGAGGCCTCCGGGATCGGGTGAGCAGCTAGGAAGTCAGTCAGCGCTTGGCCCTTGATGGACTTCTGCGGTACGTACACCATGTCATATGGTATTAATAGCATCGCCCAAGTCGCGAGTCGGGAATTAAGAGCACTAGGCTTGCTCATCAGTACTCGAAGAGGGTTGATCCTGGAGATGATATGAATAGTCTGGCCGGCGACATAGTGCCGCGTCTTCTGGATAGCGAACATCAGAGCCAAGCATTCTTTCTCTACTGGGTTGTACCGGTGTTCGGCTCCGACCATCATCCTGCTGAGGTAGTAGATAGCCTGTTCATGACCCATGTCATTCTTCTGTGCGAGAAGAGCTCCTAGCGAATGATCCATCGCTCGAACGTACAGCAAGAATGGTCTTCCCATGACGGGAGGCACCAAAACTGGCGGACTGGTGAGGTAGTGCTTGATATCTCCGAACGCTTGCTGACAGGCTTCGTCCCATATGAAGGATACACCTTTCTTCATGAGATAAGAAAAGGGCTGACATCTCTCCGAGAGGTTGGATATGAATCGCCGGATATAAGCCAGACGGCCTTGAAATCCCCGGAGTTCCCTCAGATTATAGGGCGGTCGCATTTCTACGATTGCCTGGACTTTGCCGGGTAGTCAGGGGTACCAGGTCGTGATTTTGATCCCTAGCTGGAGGGAGATTGACGATATTCATCGTTGTCCGGGAGATAGGTGCAACGCCATCCGAAATCTCTTGGGGAGGCAGATTGCCAAACTGCAGAGGGATCATGTTGGCCGTGACCGTCTTCTCGGTGTTGTGCAGAGTGATGGCCTTAGCATCGATTAACCCCTGGATCTTCCTTTTCAGTATATAACACACCTTTGTTGGGTGGTGTACGTATCTGTGGAAGACGCAGTATTTGGGGTCATTAGTATTGCCGACTTCTTGGGGCTGCCTTAGCTCTGGAAGGGTGATCTTGCCGCTTTTGACGAGACACTCGAATATACTAGGGATATCGTCGTCGTCAAAAGAGTAGACTTCGACGGGCCTGAAAGTCCAGGGTTTCGTCTGCGTGGTCGTCGCGGTCTTTTGCCTGGACGTATTGACCGTCAGAGCTTCTTTTCCCTTGGAGCTGCGAGGATGGTCGCTGCTGGGAGATAACCTTTTGCCTCTATCGGAGGCGGAGATCATGATGCCATTGTCGCACGCCTTATGACCGTTGTCTTCGGCGGCTACTGCCGAGATGATGAACGAGGGCCAATCATCGAACTGATACGGTCCTGTGAATACCGAGACCACGGGAAGGAGGTTCTTCCTGCAAATGTCTACCAATGCAGAGTCGGGAACTCCTGGAGGCATCTGTAAGGTGGCCTGACGAAAACGTTCGATGAAGATGCGAACGTGCTCATTTTCCTTCTGCTTGACTTCGATGAGAGAGGATATAGACATGTCCATTCCTCCCTCATAGAATCGCGTAAAGAATAAAGCTCTGAAGTCTTCGAAGGAAGTAATGCAGTTGTCCGCCAAGCTACGGTACCACTGATAGGCTACTACTGAGAGACAGCCTTTGAACACCCGAGTGAGGAGGGCGTCGTTCCCTTATAGCAACACCGTCATCATACTGAAATAGTTCATGTACTGGCTTGGTGATGTTTTTCCCTCGAACAGGGCCATAGTCTGAGGTTTGTACCTCGGCGGGAACGGGACCTCCTCCCAGATAGCCGGGTAGGGCTGGTTGATTCCCAGTTTCTTCAGCTGATCTTTGTGCTTCAAGGCGTCGAACTAGGCTTTCAACTCCCGTACTGCCTACATCGGATTTTCAGTCAGAAGCGGGGCTACGGAGTGGTGCGGAGTTGGTTATATCGTAACTCCAGCAGGAGGTAAGGCATTCTCTGAGTGAGGAAGCGGAGGAACTGCTGACTCTTGATCTAGCGCAGGCTCTTGGCTCGGGTTGGATGGTGGTAAGTCCATCCCCACACGTATCTAAGTTGGCGGGACTGATGCTTGAGCCATGGCAGTTGCGTGCTGAGTTAGCATCATCTGGTGCATGTTCTCCATCATGGATTATATTTGTTTCAGAGATGTCTCCAGTATAGTGATGCGTTATTCCGCGTTCCCTGACGGTGAAGCTTCCTCGCATTCATCTTCAACGGCGTAAACTCCTATCTCCCTGGGTGTCATTGAAGGATTAGTATAGGTCGCTGTAGAAGTCGACTCTATACTTTCTGCCTCTGATTCGGGGGCTTGGCGACCCCCAGCGTCGGAATCCGAAGAGGACGAAGCTGGTTGTCGTGACCTTGTGCGAGGGTTTTGGAACACCCCGGCTTCAGCGTTCCTGAGGAGCTCACTGAACCTCCTTCGGCTCGGGGGCCTAGAGGGATGACGTCTTGAGCTCGACCCTCCTCTACGTATGTGTGAAGTCATGTTCACAGATGCATGTGCGGGTTCCTCTTCCTGGAAAGACTGAGAGTAGCTCAATCGGTCAAAAATCGACCGTTTTGCTTTAGAACAGCAGCAGTCAATCACAATTTTATGACTATTACAACATTACTCGCTAGGGGGCATAATAGACATGTTGGAAGGTCCCATTTCCATATGCTTCTGGATTAGATATGCGTGCAAGTCAGGAGGAGTAGAGGAAGAAGACGACGGATTGTTCCTTCTGTTCCCATCAGTGGGCATGCGAAGATTGGGCACCATGGTTTTCTCTACGCCACCTGTGTACAACAGATTGGCCATCTGGGTGGCGGATAATCCCCGGGGAGGGTGCCTTCCCGTAGCCTGAGCATGCTTTACGTCGTGGGACTTCGCCTGGCGTAATTTGGAGATTTGCTCAGACTGGCGTAAAGCTGAAGAGGTTCTCAGTCGGACATCGACCTCCCGCGTAATCCGGAGGGTAGGTAGATTGCTTCTTTGTGGCGTAACGGCCGAGAAGTTGAGTATCACGCCGCTTGCTCCCCCCTGCGGAAATCACGGCGCTCATCTGGCTCCCCGTAGAGGTCAGATGTTGTCTTGCGCATGGAGCGTGATTTGTACTTCTGACTTGGCGCTGAGGCATCATCAGAAGTTTGGTCTGTACCGCGCGTAGCGGGAGACTGGTTTCTGCACGTAGAGCGTAGTGGATACTTCTGGGTTAGCGCTGAGGCTTTGCCCGAAGTTTTGTCTGTACCGCGCGTAGCGGGAGACTGATTCCTATGCGTAGAGCGCAGTGGATACTTCTGGGTCAGCGCTGAGGCTTTGCCCGAAGTTTTGTCTGTACCGCTCGTAGCGGGAGACTGAATTTTACGTGCGAGGCACGAAGGGAGCAATGCTACCACCTCATTAGTCGGAGAGATCGGAGAGTCCACAGGAATGGTAGAGGATGTCTTGGGCATCCAGACCTTGCGCAGCTTCCTGTTGTCTTGGACGGAGAGAGAGTGAGAGCTACCCCCGGTTCGAAGCATGTCTTCGTAGGCAGACTGGTCGAATTGGATGACCAGTGTCTTCTTCACGGATCCCACGGATACCGCATCGTGTTGAGCAATTACTTCCTCATCAGAAGAGAAAGACGTCCCCAGCAGAGTCGCCATCTTGTTTGTGGTATTAAACGAAAGAATGAAAGTGTATTTCAATGACGGGATTTATACGAAACCCGCGCCCTTTGGTTTACAAACAAACTTGTACAATTTAATCCTATACGAGGATGTGGGAGTATAATTTATTTAATCTGGGTATAAATTGCTATAGGTGTCTGATCTGCAGTCGATCATTTTAGCCCTTGGACCACACGATGTTGAAGAAGTGTCGTGGAAGACAGGTAGCAGCTTCGAAGGTTGCAGAAGAGGGTGGATATACGATGCCAAAGTCATCGATCCCTGCTCTTTGCCTGAGCCCCGGACTCTCTCTCTCTCTCTCTCTCTCTCTCTCTCTCTCTCTTGACCTCCGGTTCGATCTTTCTAGGAAGTTCGACCTTGTTTGATCTTCAAGTTTTTAGTTTTTTGACCTTGTTCCCCATTGATAGGGGTCTCTATTTATAGAGTTTTGGTGACAATGACCACTATGTCGGTATAAAAACCGAGGAGTAGAAAGTACAGCACCCTTTTACACAACGGTTAAAATAACCAATGCCTGCGTATAGATGACCTTTTGAGTGAGCATGTGACGCGTGTCCAACTAAGGGGACAAAACGCGTATATCTGCTGCGAAGATCACGGCGTAGAAGCCACGTAGGTAGGTATCCCTTGTGTAGAAGAGGTTGGCGTAGAAGCCAAATGACCGTCACCCTGGCGTAGAAGCCGGATAGGCATAGAAGCCGGATAGGCATAGAAGCCGAATAGGCGTAGAAGCCGAACAGGCGTAGAAGCCGAATGGGCGTAGAAGCCGAATGGTCGTAGAGACTGAGTGGACGTTTGAAGCCGAATGGTCGTAGAGACTGAGTGGGCGTTTGAAGCCGAATGAGCAGAGATCTTGAATGGACGTAGAAGCTGCTGCGTACCGTGCCAGAGTGCTGATGTGGACGTCTTTAGCCAGAATTACGACTTTTGAAGATATAATCGAATCTCTTGCAGAGATTTGCCACCATCTTGTGCATTAAATGCGGAGGCGTATTTTGAAGGTCTGCAGCCCTTCTGTGCAACTGTCGCAGAGATGTGCCTTGAGAGAAACTGTCACCGCTCTGTGCAATTAGACGTAGAGACGTGCCTCGAGCCCCGTACGAAGTGCAGCTTTTGACGTGGCAGGCGGTTTGTCTACTGCAGAGCGTAAAACAGCTCATGTTTGCCTGTGTAAAATAAGGCAGCGTATCCCCTTATATGCGAAAGAGCAGTTTATGCTGAGGGGACGTCAGTAAATGACGGTTCGACAATATTTTAACCAAATCCTTTGAATTAAATGCAGAGATCCGCCATCATACTGTGGTGCGCGTCCCGAGGGGTCTGTCCTCGTTTCCAGCCGTCGTCTGGGTAGCCGTGCAGCACTTTTTGTCAGGAGTCAGAGGTCAGGTTCACTGTGTGACTTGACAGGTTTATTTTGGGGAAGACGAAGCGTTCCTCGTACGCTTTAATGCTGCTTTGAGAGCGGATGAGTTTTACGCAATGGAGGTGATGAAGAACCCTGTTTACGCTGGAGCGGCCTGGACGTACTGCACTTACGCGGATGGTCCTTTGAGCTTGTACTCCACGTTGTGTTTAGCGAAGAAAGCTCTGCTTGTACGCTTGATGGCTCTGAAGGCCTCTGTTTACGCTGCTCTGCATCAGTATGCTGCGTAGCTCCTCCCAGCATATTTTTCATGCTTCTACATTACGTAAACGACATCGTTGTCAAAAGCTGCCTCAAGGATAATCACATCCAAGACTTGAAGACAGTATTCGAGTTGATGTGCCAATATCAACTCAAAATGAATCCTACAAAGTCCTTTCTTGGTGTATCCAGTGGCAAATTCTTGGGATTTGTCATTACCGCTAAAGGCATTCAAGTGGACCCTGATAAAGTGAAAGCTATCTTAGAAATGCGACCACACCGTAATCTGAGGGAACTCAGGGGATTCCAAGTTCGTCTGGCTTACATCAGGAGATTCATATCAAACCTCTCTGGGAGATGTTAACCGTTTTCTCGCCTCATGAAGAAAGGTGTGTCCTTCGTATAGGACGAAGCCTGTCAACAAGCGTTTAATGATATCAAACGCTACCTCACTAATCCTCTAGTTCTGGTGCCTCCCGTCATAGGAAGACCATTTTTGTTGTATGTTCGAGCAATGGATCATTCTTTGGGAGCTCTCCTCGCACAGAAGAACAATGAGGGTCATGAACAGGCTATCTACTATTTAAGCAGGATGATGGTCGGAGCTGAACATTGGTACAATCCAGTAGAAAAAGAATGCTTGGCCCTAATGTTCGCCCTTCAGAAGACGCGACATTACGTCACAGGCCAGACTATTCATATCATCTCCAGAATCAATCCTCTTCGGGTATTGATGAACAAGCCAAGCGTTCTTAATTCCTGACTCGCGACTTGGGCAATATTATTAACACCGTATGATATGGTGTATGTCCCTCAGAAGTCCATCAAAGGCCAAGCATTGACTGATTTCTTAGCTGCTCATCCAATTCCGGAAACCTCCAAACTATACGAGGACATTCCCGATGAAGTTGTAGAATGTAATTTCGTAATGGAAGGTGATACATGGCAGCTATTCTTCGATGGTGCCTCCAGAACTGGTCCCAGGGGAAATGTGGTTTCAGGAGTAGGAATTGTCCTGGTCACTCCTGATAAACTCGTCATCTATCGAGCATATTCTCTTAGCGAACCCTGCTCTAATAATGTGGCAGAGTATAATACTCTACTAATCGGGCTCCAGGTCGCTAAAGAATTGGATGTTGAATACCTAGAAGCTTTCGGTGATTCTCTGCTGATCGTCAATCAGATCAGAGGAATATATGAAGTCCGCAATCCAGACCTCATTTCTTATCACCAAGCAACGATCGAGATTGTCATGTCTTTTAAAGGGTTCTTCCTAGAGCATGTGCCTCGATCTCAAAATTTGAAAGCTGATGCCCTAGCCAGTCTAGCTGCAGATCTAGCTATTCCTATAAGGAGGCAGAATTCGGTGATTCTTCTCAACAGAGATCTGTTCTGTGTGAAGAATAACTTTCATATAGAACACAGCTACGCTGTGAATACGGTTCCTCCTAAGAGAGACTGGAGAAGTCCCTTTATAGACTTCGTGGCATATGGAATCTTACCAGAGGATCCTAAAGAAGCAGTGTCTATCAAAAGATGATCATTACGCTTCTATTTTGATGCTTCTTCACAATGTCTATATTGCCGAACATACGATAGATTGTTATTACGATGCCTCTCCGATGATGATGAAAAACGGGTTATCCGAAAAGCTCACGATAGTGTATGTGGAGCACATCAACCCGGTCCTAAGTTACAGGATCATATCAGGAGGATAGGCTACTAGTGGCCTACTATGATTGCAGATGCAGTAAAATATGCAAGACAATGCAAAGCTTGTCAAGTTCATGCAGATTTTATACATCAGCCTTCTGAACATTTACATCCTACGATTGTATCATGGCCTTTTGAAGCATGGGGTATGGTTATTATTTGTTCTATTCACCCGTCTTCTTCTAGAGGGCATCGGTTCATACTAGCCATTACAGATTATTTCTCCAAATGGGCAGAGGCGATTCCCCTTACTGAGGTAAAGATATCCAACATGATCAGCTTTATCAAGCACCATGTCATTTATCGCTTTGGGATACCCCGAAGGATAATTCATGACAATGGACCTCAATTCATCAGCCAAGCGTTTCACCGATTTTGCGATAAGAATCGGATACAAAATATGGCCTCTACGGCATATTATCCAGCTGCTAATGGTTTGGTGGAAGCCTTCAACAAAACCATTATCAAACTCTTGAAAAAGTTTGTTTCTTCGAACAAAAGAGATTGGAATGAGAACCTGGAAAAGTGCCTCTGGGCATACCGCACAACGGTATGAACACCAACGGGTTGTACCCCATTCTCATTAGTCTACGGGTGTGAAGAAGTTATCCCCATTGAAATCCAAATTCTATCACTCAGAATAGCAGTGGCAAATGAGTTGACTTAGGAAAATAAAGATCGACTACGGCTTCAAGAGCTAGAAGGATTAGACGAGAAACGCCTTCAAGCTCAGCAGCGTATTACATTCTACCAGGCACGCATCTCCAGAGCTTTTAATAAAAAAGCGAAGGAAAGAGTGTTCAAAGTTGGCGAGCTAGTTCTAGCTGTGAAGAGGTCAATGATCATTACCCACAAGAGTAAGGATAAATTCCAGCCCAAATAGGAGGGCCCTTGTGTGATTGAAACGACATTTTCAAATGGCGCCTACAAACTAGCCAAGCCTAACGGAGATCTGATAATGGCTCCTATCAACGGCAAATTCCTAAAGAGGTACTACGCTTAATCTTTTTTGCTCAAAGGAATATGGTGAAGATCTCATTCTGACAATACTACGTACAAAGAACTGGTTGGAGCATATTCTATCATGTTCTCATGACCTCTGAATAGATATGTTTAACTAATTTGAAACGTCAAAACCTATCACGTCCATATTACCTCTTATAGTGTTTTGTACACAAATTTAGTTGGATCATATTCTATCATGTCCATGTAACCTCTGAATAGATATATCCAGCTGAAGCTTACCGAAAGTATATCACGTCCATATTACCTCTGATATCACTTTCACCCTAGTCTGTCATTTATATTCCAAAATGATAGGTCCACAAAGTCAGATAAAGTCTCTTTATTACCTCCGGGAAGAGCAAAAATTACATAGAGAAGCAAAAAGTACATCATTGGGAAGGAGCAGTCAAATCACGAATCTGCTGTGCCAAAGCGGTCATCTTCTTATTCCTGAAGTCCAAGACGTTAGCGCAAGACCGTTCCAGTCATGCCTGGTCATTACTCTGGAGGGATAGTTCAGACCGGACATATATATAATCGGTACAAATGACACCCACATGTGCCAAGTTCCGCTGAGCTGTATCCATTCGGCCCTTCAACTTATCTCGAGCTGCTAAGGACTAGAGAGCCCACTCCTTTGCCTGAGCGAGTTTGGCTTCCAGTTTACGGACCCTCGCTTCATTTCCCTCATGTCCGACCTCGTACTGGATTATTTGAGGAATAACCTCCTCCAAGACGGTCCGCTCTTTATCCATCTCTTGTTGTTGTGCCTGGATGGATTTGTTGATACATTCCATCTGTTCAGCAAACTTCACAGTCAAGGAGTCATACTTGGCCTGAATTATCTCATCGAGGTTGCCTCGAGATAGTTGCAGATACTCGTTAATGGGTTGTTCTAACCCATTAACTATTTGCTCTAGCGCATTAGCTCTGTCAGCGTCATTGAAATATCTAATCTGTGCTATACTGAGGTTGGAGGATATCTTCAGAACCTCGAAGCCTAGATTCTTCTCCAGCACCATCGATATCAGTATTTTCAAAGTGATGTAGAAAATGCTAGAATACTGCTCAACTAGCATAGCGAAATTCGAATGGACGCTGGGAGTGGCTGCGATATCGGTAAATCCTCCTCCAGGAATGACTGCAGAGGATGTCGCCACAGTCGTCGCTTCAACAGATGGCACGACAAAAGAAGAAGCACCAACAACGGTCGAAGTTGCTGGCATGCTCGACAAAGGAGGTACAGTCGAGACAATCGGCTCATCCTCCTCCGATATTATTTGGACTGGTACTGGCGGAACAACATCCGATAATGTTACGGAGGAAGGATCGACTGCTCCAAAGCATGCCTCTTCAAAGTCGGACGCCGTCGTTTCATCGGCAGGGTCGGTAGCAAAGTCAAAGGTTGCGTCAACTCCACCCTCCCCTGAGATGTCTACACCTGTAAAGAAGACAAAAGAAAGTTAATATCAACCTGATGTTAATTTTTCTAAAAGAGACGTAAAGATGACATTTATCCATGGCCTATGGTATATATGTCGCGTCCGTAGCCAGTACAGCTAAATCAGTTCTTAACGAGGCTAAGCGAACTGTCATACCTAGAGAAAAAGGTGCACCAACCGACACTGGCGGATAGTCTTCCCAGTCTTCACCAAGATCCAATCGAGGCTCATCGGGTGGAATCTTGCTGGAGATACTTACAGACGAGGTAGGGGTTACCCCCATTATTGGTCTGGATAAAGGTATTCTTAAAATGCTCGGCCTTGTAGGTGATCTCATAGCACTACCTGAAGTAGTAGTAGCAGCAGCGATCTAGAGCAAAGAATCTCTGGCACTGCCGGTCGGAACTGTGGAGGTTCCCTCTCTAAAAGGCGAAGGACCTCTAATCAGCAAATCATCCCCAACCGGGGAAACAACAGGCTCGCTCCTAGAAGCCTCCCTGGTAGAAGCCCTTCGGACCTTTGGCAATCCTCTTCTTGCTGGGAGAAGGTTCTTTCGGAGCAGAAGCCTTCCTTTTATGGGGGATAACGAGAGGCTCTGCAGGGGGAGCTAGTACGCCTCTCGGTATTGTCGTCAAGAATTTGTCTGCCCCGGTGGTGTCTTCATTCTCATCCGAGGAAACAGACGGAACATCCTCCCTTCCCGTAGACCTATGGGAGGGCATCCTAAAACTTTCACGCATATCAAAATTTCGATGGAAGGTATTGATGGACGCATAGAACTGTGCGTACGAGTGAAGCATGCGCAGCTCCATGGAAAGAGAAGTCGCGGGCACCGCAAAAGTTGTACCAGTGCAGCCAATGATGAAATACCGCCACCCTCTGGCTCTATCAATAAGTACACCTCTGGACTTGAAGCTGGTGATGGCATTTCCCATATGCAATTGGTCATACCCAAACTGCCTGGCGAACCGACTGGGCAGATAGGGCTCCAAGAAGCAATGATCATCACTCCTGTATAGCAAGTGGGAAGGTCTAATGCTGACCAACCAATAGAAGGCTTCAGGAGAAAGAATGGTTCTCCCATGACCTTCATCCTTGAGTTTTCTCCCTTGTTGATTGATGTGTACAGGGGGAACAATACAGAAGATCTTCCAGCTGTGGGCTACGTTTAACGCCCGCCGGCAATCTGTGACAGTCGCCACGTTCCAAGAGAAATTCTTGTAATTCAGCAAGAAATTAGTTCCTGAACTGCTGGCGAAACCAGGAGACATCACCCGAGCGTTGTGAAGAATTAACCATCCCATCAAGTATAGGAATGGTAATTCTACCCTGGGAAAGCTTTCACGCTGCGTCTCATCAGCGAGCAGCCCATCAGTAAGGGCCCTCAGACCTGCTTGTATTCTACATACCATAGCAGGAAGCAGGCCCAGTCTTGCTTCGAATACCAAACGTACTGCAGGCCATAAGGTATTGCGATGGATGCGATCCGTAGACGCGATGCATCAATTCGATGGGCAGCCCAATACTTATGGCGCTCATAGCCGCGAACAAGCCAATACTTTCCAGCTCCATCTGAAAGTATTTCAGGGCAAAGGCAGTCAAACTGGCCCATCAAAGATTTCCCGGGCTAAGCCATCTACTGGTCCGAGGGTTGACTCTGGGGTATATTCCTCCCTGCCCCATGAAGTCATTGCAGAAGGTCGACATCTAAACCGGCTGGAACAGCGACGTATCCTCACTTGGGATACTACCCGGCAATAATCCCCTAAAGGGCATAACAGGGCCCGAAGGACGGCTCATATAGGCTCCCCTGTCGCCTCCCTTGTTGTATAAAATCTTTCCCGGTCGGCCGTGAAGATCGGGAGTCAGCACCCACATCATCTTCCTAGGATGTGTGGCATGAAAGAAGGCCGAGATGGGATAATCCCTGGGCATCTTCGGCAGATACGTCGTCGTGCCCTCAACAGAAAATACCCAGTCCTCCTTCTTGGGCTTGGTCTGGAATTGCTTGTCAATAACATCCCCAAATAAGAAACCACATTTCTTGTACTCCGTCCCGTCTATGTATGTCAGGGGCTCCCCACTAATCATACTTAGCAGCATGCGCTCTCCTTGGGACGATATCAGGGTTCCCCTCTCTTCAGGGTAATTGGCTACAGAAATGGGAATGTCACATTCGACAAATCCTCCAGATAATTCGAGTTCAACATCCCGGCAGCAGAGTCCATCACCTCAGCCAAAAGAGGGATCTGCAAGTCCACTACAAAACGCAAGAGAATAAGTCAGTTTCTACACTAGACATTACACTCTTGCAGTTGGCTCTAGAGATTACCAGTCTGTGCTTTTACGCCAAGACTGCAAAAACTTGAACTTTTATGCCGGAACCTATTTTTTGAGGCGTAAAATTCAAGGTTGGCAGTATACGCCAAAACTTAATAGTCTGTGCTTTTATGCCAGACTGCCAAAATTTGAGTTTTCATGTCGAAATTATTATCCAGCGTATAAAACTCAAAGTTTGTAGTATATGCCAAATTTTGACAGTCTGAGCTTTTTACGCCAGATTGCGAAAATATGGTTTTACGCTGACACGTTAGAAATGTGGGCGTATTGGTTCGCATACACGTACAACGTGTACGGAAATTCCTCTATTCTCCCTCGAAGTACTTTTACCTATAACATCCGGAGCACGGCTCGACGGAGGGGCGCTGCGTTCCGATCGAAGCTCATTCAGCCTAATAGGAGTTGCTCGTACTTGAGCAGTGGATCAAGAAGAGGAAGAAACCTTCTTTCCTTTAGCAGTGGAAGCTTGTTTAGGGGCCATGGCGATTCTGAGTTCTCAGAGAAAAGAGACGAAGAAGAAGGGTTCTTGGAAAGCTAGGGTTTTATGAAAACAGATAAAAGTTTTCTCTCTCCAGACCTTCGACTATTTATAGAGTTCGGATAACTCTTCGAATTCCTAACCAAATCTGATATTTAATATTCGGTTATGATTTGGGACCACATCAGCCTATCATTTAGGGAAGATGGACAGTCAGCGGATCCAGATTTACACGCAGAGCAGATCTATGATTTTACGCTAAGGAGCTTTTACGCTCCAGAGGCTACAAATCTACGATTTTACGCTCAGAGGCTATAAGTCTATGGTTTTACGCCCGGATGCTTTTACGCTCAGTAGCTTTTACGCTCGAGAGGCTATAAACCTATAACTTTACGCTCAGAGGCTACAAATATATGATTTCACGCTCAGAAGCTTTTTCACGCTCAGTGGCTACAAATCTACGATTCTATGCTCGAAAGTTACAGATGGCCAATTACAAGGGTTTACGCAGAAGATGCTCCTGTTTGGCTACAAAAATATTCCAAGTGCCCAAAACATACAGAGTTCAGCATTGAAGATGACTCTTCTTCTTGGGTCTATTAGAAGTTCATCCAAAGTTCAGTCAGAATCCTTCCTCAAAAGTTCAAGTATGGATTGGTCGACAGACATTTCTCGTACTCTCTCAAGGGATTTTCGGGAAATCATTCTTGAAGATGATGGTCTGAACAAGAATTCTTTGTATCAGAGAAGTGACAGTTCAGAAATTCTACGCGACTTCTCGTTCAAAACAGCATGACAGTTCGGATATTCGACTTAAATGCTAAGAAGTTTTTTTCTACGCGTCTTCAGTTACGCGTAAAAGATAGGACGAGATCAGATATTCTTTTATCAGAGTCAGCGTAAAATTATTCAAACGTGCTGAAGCTGTACATATTTGGACTTCCTCACAGCAAATATGGCAAATCATCAGATGCGTAAAAGAAGACAAATCATATTAAATCATGATTACATATGATAGAAATCCATTTTACAAAGGGTTTTTCATCTTCATGATTACATATGATGGAAATCCTTTTTCTACAAAAGGTTTCTCATTTGCATGTTAAAGATCACACCAAGAATCTGTTCTGCCAGGTTCTCGTATTGGTGTAGATCTTTTTCGTCTTCTACAGTAGTTCATCAGCTTCTTGGACCGATGAACAAGAAAATGGTGAATGGCAGGAGGATACAGAACTGGGCTTGTCTAAATTATTCAAGCCCACCCTCCATACGCCATAGCAGATTGAGTTGGGGGTTCAGACCCAAGTCAATACTAGAAGACAGGGCCAGACTGCCTACCATCGTCCAGCGCCATGATGGGAGAAAATATAGCTTGCTAGCTGTGTGGCCAAATGAGACCATTTCTCTCTCCTGGATGAATTGCCATATGAAATTGCTGATCATCCCGAGCAAAGGAAGCTATGATATCCTTCCATGATCCATCATTGCAGAGGACATTTGCTCAAAGACGCCTCTTTTTATGGCTCCTTACATGCTGGAAGAACATGATCTTCTTCTTCTTCAAGTCAGCAAGACGAACATCGGCAACCATTTCTTCGGTGGTGAAGAAAGTGTGGGAAATATTGGTTAACCCATTCGCCTTTATATAGGCAGAGGAGAACACACCGAATCCCAACAAATTCTTTAATATTTGCCGAGAAATCAGCCTCGTGGAACGAGTCAAACTTGACCGTTTCATGCTTCATTCAAAGTGTTTCAAATTACGAGGAATTTGAAAACTTTGAAGGGGGTCTTGTAGAAGCATGAAAAATACGCTGAGGAAATATACGCGTAAAACCCTTAACATGCAGGAAGTTCGCATCAAATAGAGCTCCAATATTGGGTGTCGTAGCCATCGGCATACAGTAGAGCTTCAACGCTATTCAGCGTAAAACATAGCTCCAGAACAGCTCGCATAATACAGTATTTCCATACTGCTTCAGCGTATAAAGGTCACTACATCGCCACTTTGGCATAAAACCTACCTGTTTTTAATACAGCAGGAAGTTGTACGAGGAACTCTTCGTATTCCTCGAATGAACCTGTCAGATCAAGCAGTGAACCTGACTCCTGACAAAGAGTACTGTACGACTATCAAGAGGACGGTTGTAATGATGATTCTGCACAGAGCCCCAGACTTTCGTTTAGTGACAAATCCTTGATATAAGACGTCGTTTACGCATTCAAGGAATATGCTGCCTATTCTACACAGGCAAAGATGAGCTTTTACGCTCAGGAAGAGACGAAACCAACCGCCACGTCAAAAGCTGTTCTTCGTACAGAACTCGAGGCATGTCTCTGCAGTTAATGTGCGTGATGGGGGCAGATCTCTGTATTTAATGCATGAGATTTGGTTCTACTTTTAATGACTGGGTGAGCTATAATTAGGGCTAATACGTCCACATCACCATCCCCGACATTATGCCAACTAGGCTATTTTTAGCTATAAGAGCACGTTGTACAATATCTCCTTGAAATACGCCGACCTGGCTATTTTTAACTATAGGAGTACGTCGTATGCTATCTCCTCGAAATATGCCAACTCAGGCTATATTCGCAAAGGCGCGTGATAAAGCTATTTGGCCCAAAATGTGTTCAAGGCCTCAGTCAAGAAGGAATAACGGGCTATCTTTTACGCTGGCTACCTATCCATGCAGCATCAGGCTTCTACGCCAACTTGACAGCTATCTGACTTCTACGCCTACTTGGCTTCTATGCCAACATGACAGTTACTTGGCTTCTATGCCAACTTGACAACTATTCGGCTTCTACGCCAGTTTGTCTTTTACGCCAACGAGACAGTTATTTGGCTTCTATGCCAACCTTTTCTACACGACGGGCAGTTACCTACGTGGCTTGCATGCCGTGATCTTCGACGAACAGTTATACGCATTACCTCATAATGGGACACGCGTCATACACCGATTCATAAGATCATTCATACGTGGGTGGCAGTTATTATAATCGCCGCGTAAAAAGTACAACTTTCTCCGCTGTTCGGTTCTACGCCGACTGCGCCTGAACCCTATAAATAGAGACCTCCAGCCGCGGAGGTCAAAGGTCGAAAAATTGGAGAAAAAAGGGTCGAAGACTTTTCAAAGTCAAGAGAGCACATATAAAGAGCTTTGGCAATGAGAGTTCAACCCCTCCTGCAGTCTTTGAAGCTTCTTTTTTGTCTTCTACAGTACTTCTTCGTCATCGTGTGGTCCAAGGGACAAAGTGATCGACCGCAGATCAGACTTCTATAGCAATATTTCCCCAGAATCAAATTTTTTTACTTAACATCCTCGTATAGGATTAATTGTACTTATTTATCTTGTTTGTAAACCAAAGAAAGGGTTTCGTATAAACTTAGTTTCAATTTCTTTCGTTTATTATCAAACACATAACTTAGAGTTTCGATCCAGATGGAGTTATTTCATTTGATATGCCATAAAGTAGATCTTGTTATAATATTAATTTACAACACTGCACGAAATATGACATAGGATAGAGTATAATCATATTGCATATATAGACTTGGAAGACTATCAAGTAGTCATTCTGAGTCAGGAGAAAAAAAGAAAAGAAAGTACTCAGGATATCCATATCACTAAGGTAGTCTCTAATCAGGGAGTTATGCAAAGAAGAAAGGACCGAGCGAAGTCCTCGGCCAGATTGAACAGAGCTGAAGTCCTCGGATAAGAGAAACCGAGCAGAAAATTTTTGGCTCGGATTGGAAGTGGTGGAGTAGTTACATGGTCACGGACAACAGGTTGCGCACCAGGTAGAGAAAGAGTCCATGACATGATTGCTGAGGCATCAAAATCGTGTCAACCCGGGATGACAATGCCAGTGTAGTCCTGGTAATATACTAGCTGAAGTACTAGCAAGCGAGTATGGGATGTCTAGCAAAGCTTGCTATCGACCAGAAAAGATAACCGACTCGTCGGATGGTTCAGGACGCCCAGTAAGGCTCGTAACTGAGTTGGAAAGACATTTGTTCCATCCCAGAAGATATGTCCAATATGGCTAACAGAGCCAGTGACCTTCATATAGATAAGTTATGCATGCATAGCGGCGATCCGCATTCAGAAGAGGAGTAACATGGAAGAGCATAATGTACAAAACTTTGTACATTTAGAATGAATTCACGGTATATAACATAGAGCGAGTAAAACATGCCTAAGGCAGAAACACAAACATAACACTTGAATTACATAGATGTTCTTCATTACTTAGTAGATTATTGATTATATTGCTCGAATGACAGAAAATGCTAAATGGTAAGAAAAGGATAAGATGAACTCAGCTAATTTCAGTATGACACTCTTAATTCAGACATGGGTATTACTTTTATTATATTTTCATGAAACTGATCCTAAGGTAAAGATTAAAAAGATAATAAAATCAGTCGGTGCATATAACTAATGAACATAATTATTTTATGGCATGGGCGAGAAGCCTCCCCATAAGTGCATTTAATGTACTAATACCCAACCAGATTGCATGCATGGTGTAGGGAGAACTCGCACAAATTCGGAGATTGCTTAACGTATCAAGGTGCTAGACTGTATTTGACATATTGGAGCATGGCGCATAAACATGGAGATCCCATATAAGATACGTAATATATAGGAACATCATCATCCATAGTATTTGATTCAGTTGTAAGGCTAAAGGCATATTTATTGTAATTTGAGAGAGAGAGCATGAGCGACTTGTAATCTCGGCCTAGCACCGCTTGTAATATTTAATTCATATCAATAAAGATCTTGTTTGGATACAATACTTATGTTTATTCTATGTTTTCGCTATGACGACTCTGTGAACTAGTTATCAACGGCCATTTCGGTATTTGCCTTGCGTAGGTGCAACTCCAGGCTCACGCGACATCATGTCCTGATGGGAAAAGTTGTCCTGCAGGGGAGTTGGTGCGGTGATTCGTGCCTAACAGGGACGATCGATCCTGCGGGAGATCGGGGTATGATATTTGGTATCAAAGAACGACTTTACGTCTTTGCACTTTGTATCAAATCATGCAGTTTTGAAAGCTCGTTCGTAGGTTTTGTACATACGCTCTCTCTTAATATCCTAACGGAATATTCCATACAATGATTCTAAATATTTTTAAAAATTGCATGTTATTGATATGATTGCTTGAATGGGATAGATATGAGAAGACCCATGTTCTGACTTGTGTTAGATCTTGTGGGAATAGACTCATGCTAGAATTGGCAAGTTATGTGCGAACCCAAATATATATACGTGATTATCATAGGATTTGTGTGCGAGATAGAATAGCGTTCGGACGGTTAGCTATGTACACAATCTTTCGGCTAAGATGTGTTGAGTATCGCGCTCCAAGACCCTTCGGTGTGAGCTATTTTACGAGTGAGATTAGGATATTGTTCAAATAAGGATAAGTCAGACTTAGAATGACAACCGATAGAAACATTATCAGTTTATCGCTAAGGCAAATATAGAGGATCGTTCATGAATTTTGAGAAATAGCTCGGACGATATTTTGTGTCAGCATATACAAATTAAAATATGGTTTACTTAGATGGCTATCATTATGGGTATATACAAGACTAAGATTCATCGGGACAATGCTTAGGTATTGCGCAAGAGTTCTAAGGAATGACTTGGTGGATATGCGAGCGAGTAATGCGAACACGATTAAGAATTTATTTGGATGACTCAATTTCTGAGTAGTGTATGTGATAGCTCAGGAACAAATAATCGATTTTAGGATAGCAATAGATTTTTGAGAAATTATCGAGTAGCTCAACCCTTTAGTGGTGTATGAATCATTTGGGAAATATTCTAACAAATTTGAAGGTCTCATGCGATAGTTGGTTCGAACGATTGAGAATGTGTTAAACAAAGTGATAATGCTTATATCAAATAGGGTTTCAAGGTAATGAAATCAATATCTTGGTCGAGAAAACTTGGTGGATCGTGTGCGCAATTTTGAATTGAATCTAGCAGATTAAAACTTGAGTAGGATATCTCTCGATAAAAGTTAACTTGAGTATGGATATTATGGTTTCAAATAAATAGACTTGATATGGTATCGATAGTTGGAAGATAGTACGGATTGATATAAGTAAAGGAATATTGTGGTTCAATGAAAGAGGTAAGCAATAATGGATTTGATCTTGAATTGGACGAACGATTTTGAATCTAGTTCGAAAGATAACACTCGACAATCAGGCCCGGCTGAGAACAATTATCCTGTGGGAGTGCTAAAGTGGTAATTTCACGTCCAACGGGAATGATCGAACTCGCAGGAACAAGTCCGATGAATATTCAGACGAACTCGATAAAATAGAACGTAAAGAAGGTGGACAAACTTTGGTTTGAGTATTGAACTTAGTTTTTTGAGGAATGCTAGAAGTAGACTATGGATTTTTCAAATGGTAACATTGAAGTTGGACGATTTGGCTAGACGAATTATAATCAAGGCATGAACGGTTATTAGATGAACATGACTTGATTGATATATTTATAACTTGGATGGAACAAAGTGTAATGATAAGGTATCTTGATTATTTCAATTATAACTATAACGTTTGATATTCTTGTCTTGTACGAGCGTAATTCCATGCTCGCACATGCTTCTCGCCCGAATTAGGACAATTATCCAGCGGGAGTGTTGGCGTGGTAATCTCACGTCCAGCGTGAAGGATCAAACTTATGGGAGACTGGAATATGACAATTGAAGGATCGTCTTAACTTATGGTTCAACATGATAAGACGAGTATTAGGACACAAGTTAATCAAAAGTATTTTGGGGATGAGTTAGTCTAGAACATGAAGCTAGACACTTGATGGTTTAGTGAACGGATACGTGAATTATGTTGAATAATTTTGAATTTATGATTGAGATTAAAGAGTTAGAAATTTAATCGTGACTTGGTAGTCTAGACTAAGGAAAGATTGGGAATTTAGATCCTATCAGGTATTTGAGGATTATAGTATGCGAATCATTAGGTTTGCCATACGACGTGGATATATCGTAGATTCAATTGAACGAACATGTCTTAGGAATGGCTTTGCTAAACAAACTCGGACCATGTACAACGAATGTGTTGATGTGAGTAGGATAATTTGTGCTCGATGTTTAGAAATTTGGGTAAAACGAGATTAGGTAGAATATCCCGTACAAACAAACAGTAGTTTGACCTTAAAAACTGGGGCAAGCATTGTGCAACGGATTTGCACGGTGAGTCTCAAACTTGAACTATACCTATGACCTTGTGAGCTAACCTAGTGGCTAGGCGGACGATCCTATTCCATGAGTTGAACTATAGTGACTAACTTCAGAGTATCGTTCGAGAAAATGATAGAACTGGGGCAACAATGCTTAGAAGTTAGGACTTGAAACTGGGAGTGTACGCTAGTAATGTTGGCGTTGAAACAAATGCAACGGGAGATAAGATTTGGATGATAATTGATTGATTGGATATGTTATGCGATGGAGAGGAACAAGACAGTATTAGGGATTTTTCGGATGGAACTCTTATAAATGGAATTGGTGATATTCAAGATAAGTTGGCATAACAAATTGAATCGTTGCTTGGAAGATATTCGTTGCTAGTAATAAAATACTTGAATTTGTCACAACCCGCACCCGAAATGGGTGTATGAGTACATGAACAACGCCCAGCCTGCGCCGCGGCATCGACGGTAGAACTTTGTCTAGGTCAACAATGTTATCTAAAAATCTAACACAATATATATAAGGTACCTATCATGCTATCTCAACTCCAAATTAAGGAATAATACAGTATATGATAATAAAACCAATACTCAATCACAATATCAAACTAGAGGACGAAATAGCACAATATAAAATAAATAAAAGAAGTACAAGAGTCACAAATACATCCACAAGTCCGCAATATAAGTCTAGGCACAAAGCAACTCCCAATAATATATACACATGTCATGAGTCTAAAATAAGACTAATATAATATCTAAACAATATAAGTCTATGCCTCCTCAGTCACTGGCACTAGGTTCTCCTACTCTAGGGGAGTATCCTCTAATGGTTCATCGTCCTGCCGCCCGTAGTAAGTGGGACACTTCTTCTCAAGCCAATCAACTAAAAAATATATCCAATCAGGATTGGAGCGAAGTATAAAACTCTGGAAGCAGTTCCAAATATATGGTATAACATATATGACAAGTAATATAAATAAATACAAGATGAACTAGCAACGGGAAATAAAATAAACTATAGTAAATATATAATATACTAGAAAGGAAGAACAGGCAATATGGAATATCTGCAAGTAATGGAGATAGCTAAAGTAGCTAATGTGCCTTATAGTACAAGTTTGTTATGTGATCAGTTTGGGTTAAACACGAATATAATATGGTAACTCGATTACACGTGTGATATATAATCGACTGTTTGATAATAAACGAAAGAAATAAGACGAGGTTTATACGAAACCCGCTCTTTGGTTTACAAACAAGAAGTACAATTAATCCTATATGAGGATGTCAAGTATAATTTTTAATCTGGATAAATATTGTTATAGGAGTCTGATCTGCAGTCGATCACTTTGTCCCTTGGACCACACGATGATGAAGAAGTGTCGTAGAAGAAGGAGATGCTTCAGAGGTTGCAGAGGAGAGTGGATGCTCGATGCCAAAGTCGTCGATCGTTACTCTTTATCTGAGCTCTGGATTCTTCTCTCTCAAAGACTTTTTAACTCTTAATTCTTTGACCTCTCCACCTTGGAATTTTTCTTCGACCTCTTCCATTTTTTGACCTTGGACCTCTGTTAATAGAGGTCTCTATTTATAGGGTTTTGGTGACAGTAACCCTTTAGTCGACGTAAAAGCCGGGTAATGGAGAGTATGACTCTTTTTATGCGACGGTTACAATAACCGTTACCCATGTATGAATGATCTTCTGTATCTGCGTGTGACGCGTGTCCCATTGAGGGATAATGCGTATAACGGCTGTAAAGATTACAGCATAAAAGCCACGTAAGTAGTTATCCCTCGCGTAGAAGAGGTTGGCGTAGAAGCCAATAACTGTCACCGTGGCGTAGAAGCCAAGTAGTCATCAAACTGGCGTAGAAGCCAAGTAGGCGTAGAAGTCGAGCAGGCATAGAAACTGAGTAGGCGTAGAAGCCGAATGCTGCATAGACTAGTAGCTAGCGTAGAAGATAGCTGATCCTACTTCCTTGACTGAGGCCTTGAGCGAATTCTGGACCGAATAGCCTTAATACGCACCAATGAAAATGTAGCCTGAGTTGGCGTATTCCAAAGAGTTAGCGTACAGCGTGCTCCTATAGCTGGAAATAGCCCGGTGGCGTATTGTACAAAAGCGATGATATGGACGTCTTAGCCGAAATTATGACTTTTGGAGATATAATCAAATCTCTTGCATTAAATGCAAAGATCTGCCCCCATCCTGCGCATTAAATATAGAGGCGTGTCTCGAAGATCTGCCATCATTCCGCGTATTAAATGCAGAGACGTGTCTTGAAGATCTGTCACCATTCGGCGCATTAAATGCAGAGGCGTGTCTCGAAGATCTGCCATCATTCTGCGTATTAAATACAGAGACGTGCCTCGAGCCCTGTATGAAGAGCAACTTTTGACGTGGCAGTCTGTTTGTCTTCTGCGGAGCGTAAAAAGCTCATATCTGCCCGTGTAAAACTAGGCAGCGTATTCCCTTGTATGCGTAAAAGCAGTTTACGCCAAGGAAAGGTCACTAAACGACGGTTTGGGTCGCTGTTCCGTGCCATCATTACAACTGTCGTCTGGATAGTCGTGCAGTACTCTTTGTCAGGAGTTAGACGTCAGGTTCACTGCATGATTTGACAGGTTCATTCGAGGAATACGAAGCGTTCCTTGTACACTTCAATGCTGCATTGAAAGCGGATGAGTTTTACGCCATAAAGGCGATATAGTACCCTTTTTTACGCTGAAGCAGCCTGGACATACTGCATTACGCGGATAGTCCTTAAGCTTGTATTTTACGCTGTGCTTAGCGAGAAAGCTCTGTTGTACGCCGATGGCTCCGAAGTCATATTTTACGTTGTCTAGCACCAAAATGCTGCGTATAACTCTTCAGCATATTTTTCATGCTTCTATAAGACCCCCTTCAAAGTTTTTAAATTCCTCGTAATTTGGAACAATTTGAATGAAGCATGAAATGGTCAAGTCTGACACGTTCTTCAAGGCTGACTTCTTGGCAGATTATAGAGGATTTTGTTGGGATTCGGTGTGTTCTCTTTTGCCTATATAAAGGCTGAGGAGTTACCCTGTTCTTCCCATATTTCTTTCACCACAAAGAGATGATGGCCGAAGTTTATCGGGTCGACTTGAGAAAGAAGAAGACCATGTTTTTCCAGCATGTAAGGAGCCGAAAAAGAAGGCGTCTCCGAGCAAATATCCTCTGCAACGATGGATCATGGAAGGATATCATAGCTTCCTTTGCTCGGGATAATCAGCAACTTCATATGGAGGTTCGTCCAAGAGAGAGGAAGGGTCACCTTCGACCACACAGCTTGCAAGCTGTATCTTCTCCCGTTGTTCGTGGATGAGGGACAAACTAGTCCTGTCTTCGAGTATTGAGTTGGGTCTAAAACCTTAACTCAATCTGTCATGGCGTATGGAGGATGGGCCCACAAAATTGATACATGTCGAATTCTGTATCCTCCCGCCATTAATCATTTTCTTGTTAATCGGTCGAGGAAACCGACTAACTGCTGAAGAAGACGGATAAAGATCTCCACCCATGCAAAAACCTAGCAGAACAGATTCTGGGGGCGACCTTTAAATGAAAATGAGAAACCCTTTGTAGACGGGATTTCCCTCATATGTAATCATGAAAATAAAAAAAAACCCTTTGTAGACTGGATTTCTCTCATATGTAATCATGATTTAATAAAATCGTCTTCTTCTCTGCATATGATTATCTTGTCATATGTTGCTGTGATGAAGTCTGAATATGTGTAGCTTCGATACGTCTGGATAACTTTACACCGACTCTGATAGAAAGAGTACTAGGTCCCGTCCTGTCTTTTACGCATAACTAAAGATGCACAAAAAGCTGCTTTAGCATTTAAGTCGAGTATTCGAACTGTCCTGCTGTTAGGAATGGGGGACTGCGTAGAATTCTGAACCGTCACTTCTGATAAGGAGAATTTTTGTTCAGACCATCATCTTCAAGAATGATTTCTCGAAAATCCCTTGGAAATAGGGCAAGAAACGGCTGTCAAAACTGAGTCACCATCTTGAACTGTAGATGAAATATTCAGACTGGATTCTGGATGAACCTCCAATCGACCCAAGAAGAAGAGTCATTTTCAATGCTGAACCCTGTATGCTTTGGGTACTTGGGATATTTTGAGGCCAAGAAGGAGTATATTCTGCGTGAACCATTGTAATTGGCCATCTTGAGAATGGTTCGGATGTACACATATTCTGGCCTGCGTATTCTTAGATATGCGAAAAGTCATAGATCTGTAATGTAGATGAGCATAAAATTATAAGTTCGTAGCCTCTCGAGCGTAAAAGCTGCTGAGCATGAGAGCATTCAGGCGTAGAAACTGTAGATCTGTAGCCTCTGTAAGGAAAGCTTTCGAGCATGAAATTGTGGATTTGTTACCCCTGAGCGTAAAAGCCACCGAGCGTGAAATCATAGATTTGTAGCTTTTGAGCGTAAAGTCGTAGGTTTGTAGCCTCTCGAGCGTAAAACCTACCGAGCATAAAATCATCCGAGCGTAAAACCATAGACTTATAGCCTGTGAGCGTAAAACCATAGATTTGTAGCTGCCGAGCGTAGAAAGCTCCTTAGCGTAAAACCACGAATCTGCTTTGCACGAAAACTTTTCGAATTCGCTGACTGTCCGCCTTCCCTGAGCAATAGGTTGACGTAGTCTCCAATCATAACCGAATATTAAATGTCGAATTTGGTTAGGGATTCGAGGAGTCCATCCGAACTCTATATATATCCCAAGGCTTTCAGAGATGAGACTCTTCACTCGTCTTTTGCAAAAGAAAGCTTTCGTCTCTTCGAGTTCTCTCCTTCGTTTCCTCTGAGCAACCTGAGTTTTCAGCAATGGCCCCAAAACCAATCTCCTCCTCTAAGGGAAAGAAGGCTGCCTCCTCTTCTCATTCTTCTGCCCAAGCGAGAGCGACTTCCGTCGGGCAAGGCGCTCCTCATTCTGAACGAAGTGTCCCACCGACGAGCTGTGCGCCTGGTGTTATAGGTAAGGCTTTGGGACGATAAGAAAAATAAAGAAAATCCTCTGCACACGTTGTACGTGATTGCACTAGGTCGTCTTCTGTGCTGATAGCCTCTTCAAGGAAGATGATGCACAGAGATATTTTATCTTTTACGCCCACATTTCTAATGTGTCAGCGTAAAAACTTTATATTTTCGCAGTCTGGCGTAAAAGCTTTGACTGTCGAAACTTGGTGTATACTATAAAATTTGAGTGTTACGCTTTTGGACAAAAATTCTGGCGTAATAACTCAAACTTTGGCAGTCGGGCGTAAAAGCTTTGACTGTCGGGTTTTTTGGGTATACTGCCAGTCTTGAATTTTATGCCTTGGAAGAAGCTTTCTAGCGTAAAAAGCTCAAGTTTTTACAGTCTTGGCGTAAAGCACAGACTGTTGATCTTCGGCATATGCTACAAGATTGTGAGGTCTAGTATAGAGACTGACGTATTTTTTTTGTACTTTGCAGTTAACTTGCATGCGTCTCCGCTAGCCGAGGTAATGGGTTCCGCTGCCGGGATGCTGCATTCCAAATACTTGGAGGATTTGTCCCACGTGACATTTCCTATCTCCGGACCCCAATATCCTGAAGGAAGGGAAATCCTGATATCGTCCCAAGGAGAGCGAATGCTGTTGAGCATGATCAACGGAGAGCCCCTGACGTCTATAGACGGGGCACAATATATAAAACTGGCTTTTCTCTTCGGGGACATGATTGACAAACAGTCCCAGACGAAGCCCAAGAAAGAACTCTAGGTTTTCCTGCCGGGGGCTTGGTCATGTATCTGCCCAAGATGCTGAGGGACTACCCCATCTCGGCATTCTTCCATGCCACACATCCCAGGAGGATGTCATGGACACTGACTCCCAATATTTACGGCCAGCCGGAGAAGATATTTCATCAGAAAGGATCTGACCAGGGGTCATTTGTCAGCCGTCCTTCCGGTCCAGTCATGCCGTTCAGGGGGTTATTTCCGGGCATTGTCCCGAGTGAGGAAACTGTACCATTCCAGCCAGTCCAAATACCGACTTTCTGTAACGATTTTATGGGGCACGGAGGAGTATACCCCAAGGTTAACCCTCGGACAAATGGGTGGATCACCCCTACAAATCTTCGATGGGCTCGTTTAGCTGACTGGGACCTGAAGCACTTTCAGACTAATCTGGAGAGCATTGGTCTGTACGCAGCTGTGAGCGCTACCAGTATTAGGTTACCTCTCAACCCCAACATATTTCTGGCTTTGATGGAGCAATATATCTTGCTCACCGGGACTTTTGCCACTCCACTAGGGGAGGTGGGATTGGCCCTTCACGAAATAGCAGAGATCTCGAGACTGCCAATGGAGGATACTCCTTATGAAGAGTATGTTTCGACAAACCGGGAGCTGGGGGATTCAGACCCTCGGGTAGTGGCAGTGTACCAGGAGCTGATATGCCACTACCTTGCTTGCACCGCCTTTTACAATGAGCCCTCCGATCTGGCTTATACCAATAAATGGGCGTCCTACCTCTTCTTTTACCGGGTCAGGACTGCTAAGCCGGAGAAAGTCTTAGATAGCAAGGATCAGACTCTGAGCTTTCTGAGCGTGCTTAGTGCTCAGGTAGTCGACGATCTTATAGAAGACGCTGGGGCTCCATATCAGATTCTTGACGAAGGGATAGGGAAATATCCTGCAGGCACTAAGGCCTATAGTTATCTGAGGCATTGTCGTAGGCCTCTGTCCAAGGAAGCTCAACTGGCGGGCTTCCTCTCTATATGCTGCGCCGACTGGTAGTACCCGGCATTGTATCTGCGGATCGCATTCACCGTAACACCTTATGGCCTGCAGTACGTCTGGTATTCGGAGCAAGACTGGGTTTGCTCCCTGCCATGGTATGCCGCATACAAGCTGGCCTCAGGGCCATGACCGATGGGCTGCTTGTCGATGAAACTCGGCGTGATAGCTTTCCCAGGGTAGAATTACCGTACCTATATTTGATGGGATGGTTAATCCTCCATAACCCCAGGGTGATGTCTCCCAGCTCTGGCAGTAGTTCGGGGGATAATTTCTTGCTGAATTACAAAAATTCCTCCTGGAACGTGACCACAGTTTTAGACTGTCGGCGGGTACTAAATTTCAGTCACAGCTGGAAGCTCTTCTGTACCGTCCCCTCTGTACATCTCAATCAACAAGGGAGCAGACTTTAGGACTCAGGCGACGGGAAGACCGTTCTTTCTCCTGAAGTTTTTAATTGGTTGGTCTGTATCAGACCTTCCTATTTACTGTACAGAAGTGAAGACCAATGCTTCTTGCAACCCTATCTGCCTAGTCGGTTCGCCAGGCAGTTTGGGTATGACCAACTGCATGTGGTCAATGTCGTCACCAGCTTCAGGTCCAGGGGTGGACTTATCCATGGAGCGAGAGGGTGGCGATACTTCATTATGGGTTGCACTGAAGCAACTTTTACTGTACCCGTGACTTCACTCTCCATGGAGCTGCGCATCCTCAACTCGTATGCCCAATTCTATGTGGCAACCAATACCTTCCATCGTGACTTTGATATGCGTGGAAGTTTTAGGATGCCCTCCTCCAAGTCTGCAGAGAGATACGAAATCCCCTAAGTTTCCTCCGATGAGGGTGAAGATTCCGTCAATCCAGATGAACCTTTGTTGGCAGTACCGAGGGGTGAAATACCTTCGCCTGCAGGGCCTCTGGTCGTCTCTGGTAAGCGAAGGGCTTCTGTTCTGAAGGAGACTTCCCCTCGCAAGAAGAAGACGACGGTTAGTCGTCCTCTCAGGATTCCCGGCCATGAGGCTCCTAGGAATGAACCTGCTGTTTCCCCTGTTGGGGTCGATCCTTTCATTGGAGGTTCCTCGCCTTTTAGAGAGGAAACCTCTACGATTCCGGTTGGCAGTGCCGGAGGATCTTTGCTTGAGGCTGTTGTCGCTGCTACCGCTTCAGGTAGTGGTACGAGATCGCCTTCGGGGCCAAGCCGAATAAGGATACCTTTATCCAGACCAGCAACGGGAGAAGCCCCTGCTGTGTCTATAAGTATACCCAGCAAGATTCCAGCCGATGAGCCACGGTTGGATCTTGATGAAGACCTGGAAGAATATTTGCCAGTGTCGGTTGACACACCACCTTCTCCAGGTATGACAGCTCGCTTAGCATCATTAAGAAATGATTTAGCTGAACTGGCTGCCGACGCGACATATATACCATCAGCCATGGATAAATGTTGTCTTTATGCCTCTTTTAGAAAGATTAACATCATTTTGATATTAACTTTCTTTTGTCTTCTTTTCAGGGGAAGATATCTACGAGGAGGGCAGTGTTGAC
The DNA here is from genome assembly GCA_036927795.1 of Iris macrosiphon. Taxonomy (NCBI): domain Eukaryota; kingdom Viridiplantae; phylum Streptophyta; class Magnoliopsida; order Asparagales; family Iridaceae; genus Iris; species Iris macrosiphon. The sequence goes on along the minus strand of JAYESA010000011.1, from coordinate 43,143,636 downwards.
GTGCCTTTTGGCTCTGTTTCAGCTCCTGCGGATGATGTGGAGGCGCCCAACTTCGAAGAGGAAGCATTTTTGGGTGCCGGCTCGCCTGAAACAGTTTTGTTATCTCAAGAGGAGGATGAGCCTGTCACTACGACAATGCCTCCTTTGAGTACGCCGATCACTTCGTCCGTTGTTAGCGCATCCCCTTTTGTCGCACCATCTGTTGAGGCGACGACTGTGGCAACATCATCTGCGGTCATTCCTGGAGGGAGTTTTGCTAATATTGCAGCCACTCCTAGCGTCCATTCGGATCTAGCCATGCTGACTGAGCAGTATACTAGTATCTTCTATACCACTTTGAAAATACTGATATCAATGGTGCTAGAGAAGAATCTAGGCTTCGAGGCGCTGAGGAGGTCTTCTCAGTTTGCGATAGTACCGATCAGAGATTTTGGCGACGCAGGGAGAGCTGATACCCTGGAGCAGATAGTTAATGGTTTGGAACAACCCATTAACGAATATTTGCAGCTATCTCGAGGCAGCATTGAAGACCTGATCCAGGCTGAATATGACTCCCTGACTGAACAGCTGGCTGAACAGATAGAAGGCCTAAATAAATCCATCCAGACACATCAGCAGGAGATGGATGAAGGAAAAGTTGTCTTGGAGAAGGTTATTCCTCTTCAAATAAAGTGCCAGGCCGAGCACGAAGGAAATGTAGCGAGGGTTCGCAGACTGGAAGCAAAACTCGCTCAGGCAAAGGAGTGGGCTTCTCAGTCATCGGAAGCTCTAGATGTGGTGAATGGTCGACTGGGCATAGCTCAACAGAACTTGGCGCGTGCAGGAGTCGCCTGTGCTGGTTTTGTTCAGGCTAGATCCGAATTGTCCCTCCTGAGCAATGACGAAGTATGACTGGAGCGGGCCCGCGCTACCATTTTAAGCTCCAGGACTGAGAAGATGTCCGCACTGGCGCAGCAGATTCGCGACCTAACCGCTCCCCCCAAATGATGTACTTTTTCCTTTTTTATGTAATTTTGCTCTTTCCGGGAATAATAAAGAGGCTTTTATCTGACTTTATAGACCCATCGTTTTGGAATATAAATGACAGGTTTGGGTAAAAGTGATATCAGAGGTAATATGGATGTGATATACTCTCGGTAAGCTTCAGCTGGACATATCTACTCAGAGGTTATATGGACATGATAGAATATTCTCCAACTAAAATTGTACACAAAACACTATCAGAGGTAATATGGACGTGATAGGTCTTGAAGTTCCAAATTATTTAAACATATCTATTCAGAGGTTATATGGACATGATAGAATACGATCCAACTAGTTTCGTTTTGGAAGTAGTATTGTCAGAATGAGGCCTTCACCATACTCCACTTAAGCAAAGGAGATTGCCGTTGATAGGAGCCATTAATAAATCTACGTTAGGCTTGGCCAACCTGTAAGCGCCGTTTGAGAATGTCGTCTCGACCACATAAGGGCCTTCCCACTTGGGTTGGAATTTGCCCTTACTCTTGTGAGTAATAATCATCGGCCTTTTCACAACTAAAACTAGCTCGCCAACTTTGAACACTCTTTCCTTTACTTTTTGATTAAAAACTTTAGAAATGCGTGCCTGGTAGAGCGCGATGCGCTGTTGAGCTTGGAGGCATTTCTCGTCTAATCCTTATAGCTCTTGAAGCCTTAGTAGATCATTCTTTTCCTGAGTCAACTCATTAGCTACTGCTATTTTGAGTGAAGGAATTTGGACTTCGATGGGGAGAACTGCTTCACTCCCATAAACCAATGAGAATGGGGTACAACCCGTCGGTGCTCGTACCGTTGTGCGGTATGCCCAGAGACATTCTCCTAGCTTCTCATTCCAATCCCTCTTGTTCGAAGAGACAAACTTTTTCAAGAGTTTGATAATGGTTTTATTGAAAGCTTCCGCCAAACCATTAGCAGTAGGATTATATGCCGTAGAGGCCACATTTTGTATCCAATTTTTATCGCAAAATCAATAAAACGCTTGGCTGATGAACTGAGGCCCATTGTCATAAATTATCCTTCGGGGTATCCCAAAGCGATAAATGACATGATGCTTGATGAAGCTGATCATATTAGATGTCTTCACCTCAGCAAGAGGGATCGCCTCTGCCCATTTGGAGAAATAATTCGTAATGGCCAGTATGAACCGGTGACCTCTGGAAGAAGACGGGTGAATAGGACCAATGATATCCATACCCCATGCTTCGAAAGGCCAGAATGCAACCGTAGGATGTAAATATTTAGAAGGTTGATATAAGAAGTCTGCATGAACCTGACAAGCTTTGTATTGTCTTGCTTACTTTATTGCATCTGTGATCATAGTAGGACAGTAATAGCCCATCCTCCTGATACGAACCTGTAGCTTAGGACCGGGTTGATGCGCTCTGCATACGCCGTCGTGAGCTTCACGGATAATTTGTTGTGCCTCGTCATCGGAGAGACATCTCAATAGCAGTCCGTCGTAGGTCCGGCGATATAGACACTGTGAAGAAGCATCATGATAGAAGCATAATGATCATCTTTTGACGGTTACTGCTTCTTTAGGGTCCTCCGGTAAGATTCCGTATGCCACAAAATCTATAAAAGGACTTCTCCAGTCTCTTTTGGGAGGGTCTGTGTCCACAGCGTAGCTGAGTTCTATGTGAAAGTTATTTTTTACACAGAATAAGTCTCTGTTAAGAAGGATTACTGAATTCTGCCTTCTTATAGGAATAGCTAAATCTGCAGCTAGATTGGCTAGGGCATCAGCTTCCAGATTCTGAGATCGAGGCACATGTTCTAGGAAGAATCCTTTGAATGTCATGGCTATCTCGACCGTTGCTTGGTGATAAGGGATGAGGTCTGGATTCCGGACTTCATATATTCCTCTGACTTGATTGATGATCAGCAGAGAATCACCGAAAGCTTCCAGAGGTTCGACGTCCAATTCTTTAGCGACTTGGAGCCCAATTAGTAGAGCGCTATACTCTGCCACATTATTAGAACAGGGCTCGCTAAGAGAATATGCTCGATAGATGACGAGTTTTTCGGGAGTGACCAGGACAATTCCTACTCCTGAAACTGCGTTTCCCTTGGGACAAATCCTGGAGGCACCATCGAAGAATAGTTGCCATGCGTCACTTTTCATTGCAGAATTATATTCTGCAACTTCGTCGAGAATGTCCTCATATAGCTTGGAGGATTCCGGGATCGGATGAGCGGCTAGGAAATCAGCTAATGCTTGGCCTTTGATGGACTTCTGAGGGACGTACACCATGTCATACGGTGTTAATAACATCGCCCAAGTCGCGAGTCAAGAATTAAAAACACTTGGCTTATTCATCAGTACCCGAAGAGGATTGATCCTGGAGATGATATGAATAGTCTGGCCTGTGACATAGTGTCGCGTCTTCTGGATAGCGAACATCAGAGTCAAGCATTCTTTTTCTACTGGATTGTACCGGTGTTCGGCTCCGACCATCATCCTGCTTAGGTAGTAGATAGCCTGTTCATGACCCACATCATTCTTCTGTGTGAGAAGAGCTCCCAGAGAATGATCCATCACTCGAACATACAGCAAGAATGGTCTTCCTATGACGGGAGGCACCAGAACTGGAGGATGAGTGAGGTAGCATTTGATATCATTAAACGCTTGCTGACAGGCTTCGTCTTATATGAAGGATACACCTTTCTTTATGAGACAAGAAAAAGGCTGACATTTCCCAGAGAGGTTGGATATGAATCTCCGGATATAAGCCAGACGACCTTGAAATCCCCTGAGTTCCCTCGTATTACGGGGTGGTCGCATTTCTAAGATGGACTTCACTTTATCAGGGTCAACTTGAATGCCTTTAGCAGTAATGACAAATCCTAAGAATTTGCCACTAGATACACCTAGAAAGGTCTTTGTAGGATTTATTTTGAGTTGATGTTGGCGCATCAACTCAAATACTGTCTTCAATTCTTGGATGTGATTGCCCTTGAGGCGGCTTTTGACAACTATATCATCCACATAACATTCTACTATTTTGCATAAATGCTTGTGGAATATATTACTCATAGCCCATTGGTACGTAGCCCCATCATTCTTCAATCTGAAGGGCATGACCGTATAGCAATATACCCCCAGTGGTGTCCGGAAGGCAATATGCTTCTCGTCTTCAGGATGCATCTTGATTTGATTGTATCCTGAAAATCCGTCCATGAAAGACATGCATTCAAATCCGCAGGTATTATCAATCATGACGTCTGTGATGGGAAGAGAAAACTCATCCTTGGGGCAGGCTGCATTCAGATCTCGGTAATCAATGCAGACACGTACTTTCCTATTTTTCTTCATGACTGGGATAACATTGGCGACCCAGTCGGGATGTTGTTCTTCTCGGATAAAACCGCAGGCTATCAAATTCTTGATTTCAGCTTCAATGGCGTCCATCATATCTGGGTGGAACCGGCGTTGGTGCTTCTTTACAAGCTTCGAATTGGTCAATATATTGTGTTTATGAGTAGCCACCTTTGGATCAAGACCTGGCATATCCTTATAATTCCATGCAAAGACGTCGATATATTCTTTTATCAGCTGGATTATCTCTTTTCTTTCTTCTTCGGAAAGATTGTTACTGATAAATACCGGCTTTGGCGAAAGTTCATCCCCAACATCGATCCAGATAACTTTATCTTCAGTGGGAGGTTCTCTCTGCTCGAACCGGAGTTCCCATTGGGTATCCATTTGTTGAGCCCAAGAGTCATCCTCAAACGGTTCAGATTCTTGTTCGTCTGCTTCGAAGGAGTCTGTCGATACCGTATTTACTGATAATGTTCGCTCGAGAGTATCAGATGAGCGGGAGGGTGACAAGCTATTTTGAGAAGAGGAAAAGATATCCTCGTTTGACTCAGAAGTTGCAAGGGAGGTGGTATACCCTAACCCAAAACGAGTTCGTTGACAGTAGGGATTACCATGCAGCGGCATTCGTCTGCCTTTCCCGTAGTTGAGGCCTGGTTCCAGCTTCAAGTCATAACCCATACTTTGCATAATCTTCAAAGCTTGCAGGCTGTATCTGTGAACCTGCATTTTACCAACATCGTCATCGGGAGAATCCTCTTGTACAGTCAGTCCATTGTGTATGCGGCCGAAGACTATTGAACGCTGACTGCTGCAAGTAGGCGAGACAATGAAGATAGAATCCTCATATGGTCCATATGTCATGGTGACATTAGATGATGATGCTACTTCCCACATATACGGATGATAGGAATCTATAGCTTCCAAGAATTTTTGTGCTATAGGTTCTATACCGTCATGGGGAGAGGATTCCTGATTTGGAACTTGAGCGTCGATGTACTAGAAAAGAGGATCTTTATTATCATCAGAAACCACGTTCCCGGTTGTATTTACATCAATCGGCTGCTTCTTGCGCCGAAGGTTGATGACCAAGGGTGGAGGCTTCTGGTTCAAAGTGATCACTAGAGGATCACCTCCTTTTCCTAACCTGGTTTTGTTCAGGTGGATAGCCATGGGTTCCATGGCTTTCGGACGAGTAGTTCGCCCTTTCACCTTGATTGACAGAGGTTGCTTGTAAACCCCTGATTTTTCTTAATTATTAAATCTTGGATTTTTCCTACTTTTCTGGAATTTTTCGGGAATTTTCTGAAATTAAAATCAAGGCTTTTAATTAATAAATGATTTTTAGTTGGCAATAAATAATATTAAAATATCAAGAAAATAACATTTTTTGGGTGTAAAATAGAAAACCGGACTTGGGGTAATTTTCTGGGATTTTATTGGGCCTCAGACCTATTTTTAAAAGCCTAAAAACTATTTTTATAATTAATTAATTAATTCTGTTAATTATTATTATTATTATTATTTATTTATTTTTATTTTTATTTTTCTCGTTTAGGGCCCGGCCCGGCCCAGTGGGCCGAGCCCATTGGCTCAACCGGCCCAGCCCTACGCTTAGCGGGTCGGGCGGGTCGGCCTGACCGGATCCGCGCCCGACCCGGACCCGTTTCACCTCCACCCTCTCCCACGACTCCCAGTCTCCCACGAATCCCGGCCGCCGCCGCGTTCTCCGGCGACGTGGCCACGCCCCCGCCAGCAGCGCCTCCCCTCCGATTTTCTCGCCGCCACGACCGCCCGGCCGAGCCCCACCGAAGCCCTATATAAACCCCCTCACTCGTTCACCTCCGCCCTCTCCAAAAACCCTAACCCTAGATCTACCCTCCGGCAGCCGTCCGGCGACCTCCGCCTCCCTCAGTCACCTGCGACGACTTCCCCGGCGCCGACGAACCTCCTCCTCTCTCCTCCTCACAGCTAACCTCTCCGGCCGCCCTCGAATCCACTCCCCGCCGTTCGAGAGCCGCCCTAGCCGCTGTCGACGACTCCGCCGGAGCCACAGCCACTGCCCAGGCCTCGCCGGAGCCGCCGCAGCCCGCCGTGGCCTCGCCGACGGTCGACCAGCCCCGGCGTACCCTCCAGCGAGCCCGGACACGCCGCGGACACGACCTAGACGCGGATTCGAGCCCGGACACGCCGCTGACACGTTCAGGACACAGAATCGCGCGTCGGACTCGAGATACCTCGATCCCGAGTCCGAGGCCTCCCCTCGGTGCTCCTCCATCAGCTTCCCGGTAGGTGCCCCTATCCGAGCGCCTGTCCCTTCCAAAATCACTCCCCTGTCCGACCGGGACTGACAGAATGAAGCTCTGTCAATCCCGGGATAGCTTAGGTTATAGTTATTAGTAGGTTAATGATTTGTTAGTTTGGTTGTTAATTAATTAGTGATTCGATACAACGATCTGCAAATACGTATACTAATTATATATATATATTATAAAATAAAAACCTTATTAAATATTACCTAAATTAGTAATTACTTAATAGATAATTTCCGTAATGATTTTTAGTATTTAAATACTAATTAGTAATTATTTAATATATAATTCTGAAATGATTTTCAGTATTCAAAATATAATATGTTAGGTTTTCCAAAATATTGTTTCTCTTATAAATTAATTGCTAAAAACAAACGATATTATTTTTATTAAAATCGTTCTTTCCTATTATCCTATCAGAAACAAAACGACATTTTACCATAAAATATTTTTCTACGATAAAATAAATAAAGTTTCATTATTATTAAAAAGGGTTTTGTTTTACTAAATCACTAATACAAATTATTATTATTATTTTAATCGATCGTTGGATTTAAATCATTAACTTAGTTAACTAATCAAGACAAATTAAAACCCTTTTGTTTAATTCTAAAATCAGATTATTAATAATTGTAGGTCCCTGTAACTAAGGTTGAGACCGTCGCGACATCTCACTCGCGTCACCAACCAACTCCAGGCAAGTTTCATATAATTCAAAACTGGTATTTTAGTTGTAATTAAATATGTTGCATGTCATATAGATATATTGAGATGACACTTGATTTCACGGAACCGACTGATTGACTGATTGATTGATTGATTGACTCATTGACTCATTGACTATTGCCTTGGGAACTGGGGAGTAAAAGTTAGCACCCGTGGTCAAAGCCCCCTTATTGCCTCATTGTGGATAGCTGAAGTCCAACCTCACTGGACTGACGCCGCACCGTGTTCACGCGAACACAGATTGCCTCCAACCCAGACCGGCCACGGGATGCTACTTTTCTCAAAACACCTTTAGTGATTGTAGTTTGTCATCATTGCTTCATCGACATTTACTGTTCTTGTCTCATATTTGTTGCATACAAAAATATAAATATTGTTCAAAACTATCTCATTGCATCATTTTAATTATCGTTAAGATGCTGGAATTGGATATATGTTCTTGCTCCCTCCTGACTGGAGATTAACAATTTTAGGTGATTGCGGTGACGATGAGGCGTATGATACCTTTTATGGTCCGGACCAGAGTACTGATGCCCTAGCGGAACCTAGCCAGGAGGCCGATGTTTAGTTGCTTCCCTTTGATTTTCCAAATTGTAATAAGCAGGGTTGAAGTAATAACCCTGGACCATGTTTTGTTTGATCTTTGCTTGTATGAGAATTTCCTTTCAGACTTAGCAATAAAAATTGAATTTCCTTCATGTATTCTGGATGTCTGTGTGTTACTACGGATTGATACAGCTTACTGCCGCCGTCTCACAACGGTGCAGGCTGGGCATGATCCGACTGGACCCAGATTATTGGGATCGGGTCGTGACATGTTTTCAGTGGTGGCCCATGCAGGTCTAGTTTACAACCTTTGGTCTAGTCAACTTAGGCTAGCCAAACAAACCAACTTGCCTTTGACTTTAGGTTTAGTATGACTTTAGGAAAACAGACTCTAGAAACAATTAGAACACTTAGAATTCTTGAAAAAAAATTTCAAACTGTCACATCATAGGACCAAATTCTTCTATCTATACATATGTACAATTATTTTTGCTTGCTTATAGAACATAGGTTACCTTGCTTATGTTTGCTTCCTAAACCTTCCAGAAGATGGCACGAGGAAAGACAACCCGTTCCGGCCCAGCCGAAGATGAGGCTTCGTCTTCTGAGCACACCCCAACTCAAGCTCAGTCAGACCCCTCTCCGTTGCAGCTCACAGATCGCCCCCATGCTGCAAGAGCTCCCCGAGCTGCCTACACTTCAGTAGTGCATGCAGCGCCACCCATTCCTCCCAGGACCACATCGATTCCAGCCGATGTGACTCCTCCTGTTGCACCACCTGTGCCAGTGGACCCCGCTGAACTCGTAGGCCTGCTACGAGGAGTTCTTGAAGCCCAGAGGGCCCAGGCTGAAGCAAATCGCGAGCAGACCGCGATTATGAGAGAGGGCATGGATAACGCCCATAATGTAGCCATGGCAGCGCTAGGAACATCCCAGACAGAACAGGGGCCTGCCAAGGTAATTAAGGATTTAAAAGCTTGGATTCCACTAATGAATTTCTAGTCTAACCACAAACCTGTTATCCAGGTAAAAGTTGGAACTGTAGAAAACTTTAAGAAGTTGGACCCGCGTCCCTTCAAGGGGACCGAAGGCATCATCTACGCAGACGAGTGGCTAGATGATGTGGAGCGACTCCTCAGCGTCGCTCGACTCCCAGACGACCTCATGGTTGAGGCCGTAGCACTCCAGCTGAGAGACTTGGCCAACATTTGGTACCGCAACGAGCCAAGATTTCAAGCTGGAGGGATTTCCTGGCGGCTATTCAAGAAGCAGTTCAAGCGGAAGTTCTTTCCAGAGGCTGCCCTCGAAGCTATGGGAAGGCAGTTTCAAGACCTGAAGCAAGGAGACCGCACAATTGAAGAATATGCGGCTGAGTTCAACAGGCTTGGCAGGTTTGCAAGCCACCTGGTGGACAACCCTGTGGAACGTGCTAAGAAGTTCCGGCACGGACTACGTGAAGAGATCCGCACCTTAGTAGCTGCTAACGGTGCGAAGACTTATGACAAGATGTTGAAGGTGGCCCAAGATGTAGAGGCCAGTGCACCTGCTCGACCCAAGAGGGAGCATCCAGGGTCAAGCAACAGCTATCAGGGCAACAACAAGAGGCACAGCAGCAACAACAACAATAGGCCCTCCTATCCCCAGCAGTCCCAGCAACAACAGCCAGCAGCGGCCAACAAAGCGCATCAGTACAACCAACCCAAGGCGGTCAACTGCGTCTACTGCAAAAGGCCAGGTCATACCGCCGAGATCTGCCGGAAGAAATTGGGACACTGCCTTGCTTGTGGATCTGCCACCCATCAAGTGAAGGACTGCCCCACGGCATACAACAAAACTGGAGCTGGACCGCAGAGAGGTCCACTGCCTACCCAGCAGCAACGCTACAACCAGCACAGAGCCGGGCAAGCTTTTGCCTTGACTGTGGAAGAGCCAGAAGCTGAACCCGAGACGGAAGGAGATGTCATCGCAGGTTCCATTCTACTTCATTCGCACCCTGCCTTAGCATTATTTGATTCTGGAGCATCACACAGTTTTATATCTGCAAACTTCATTTCTGCACACCATCTAGTTACTGGCATAAGTAAGATAATCTGTAGAGTTATGACTGGTGGAGGACCAATACCCATTAGTGAGACTTGTAGCTGCCCAGTCACTATCTCAGGACATGAGTTTCAGACTCAGTTCCTAATAATGCCTCTGCCAAACTATGACGTAATTTTGGGCATGGATTGGCTTAGTCAACATCATGCTCTGATAGACTGTCGAGAAGGCTGCGTAACTCTAGATCCACCTGGAGGACCTAAACTCAAAGTGATTCGAGCACCTGAAGGCGTGGAATGTGTGTCCTACACATTCATCACTGAAGAAACCGGACCCCCTCATCCTCTCATAGCGGAGTTTATAGACGTCTTCCCAGACAATCTTCCAGGGCTACCCCCTGATCGAGATGTGGAATTCTCGATCGATCTTATACCTGGCGCAGCACCAATCTCCCAACGCTGCTACCGAGTGAATCCCAAGGAGTCCAAGGAAATGAAAGACCAAATTGACGAGCTTCAGGCGCAAGGATTCATCAGGACCGGTGCCTCACCCTGGGGTGCACCAGTCTTGTTTGTACCCAAGAAGGATGGGACAGTTAGAATGTGCATAGACTACCGGGCATTGAACAACATCACTATCAAGAACAAGTACCCGCTGCCCCGGATCGACGATCTCTTCGACCAGCTGAGTGGAGCTAAGGTTTTCTCGAAGATAGACCTCAGATCGGGTTACCATCAAATCAAGGTAAGAAAGGAAGATATTCCAAAGACGGCATTCAACACCAAGTATGGACAATTTGAATTCTTGGTCATGCCCTTTGGTCTTACCAATGCCCCAGCAGTGTTCATGAATCTCATGAACAAGGTCTTCCACAAATACCTGGACCAGTTCGTCGTTGTCTTCATTGACGACATTCTGATCTATTCGAAGACCAAGGAAGAACACGAGCAGCATTTGAGGATAGTTTTGGAAACCCTCAGAAAGGAGAAGCTATATGGAAAATTGTCCAAGTGTGAATTATTCTTAGACAAGGTGGACTTTCTCGGCCACGTTGTCACAGGAGAAGGCATATCAGTGGACCCCAAGAAGATAGCTGCCGTGGAAACATGGAATACTCCCAGGTCAGTTGCAGAGATCAGAAGCTTCTTGGGCTTAGCTGGATATTACAGAAAATTCGTGAAGGACTTTGCAAAGATTGCTGAGCCCATGACCAAGCTAACCAGGAAGAATGAAGAGTTCGTCTGGACCGAAGCGTGCCAGGCGTCATTTGAAGAGCTGAAGAGAAGGCTAACAACAGCACCAATTTTGTCGCTACCCTCAGGATCAGGAGGATTCTCAATTTATAGCGACGCGTCCGGCAAAGGATTAGGATGTGTGCTCCAGCAACATGGAAAGGTAATTGCTTATGCTTCCCGGCAATTACGGACTCATGAGAAGAACTACCCGACGCATGACCTGGAGCTAGCAGCAGTCATCTTCGCCTTGAAGCTGTGGAAGCACTACCTGTACGGCGAAAGAGTAGAGATATACACGGACCACAAAAGTCTCAAGTATGTCTTTACACAGAAGGAGCTCAACATGCGTCAGAGACGATGGTTGGAGCTCATGAAGGACTTTGATATCAGCCTACAGTACCATCCCGGAAAGGCTAATGTGGTCGCCGACGCACTTAGTCGATACCCGATGGCGATGTTCTTGACGACAGATCGGTACCTACTGGAGGACATGGAGAAGCTGGGTTTAGAACTCGTATTGCCTGCAGAGGAAATGAAGAAGCTTGGACGGGAAGCAATAGTACCCGGCGCTGACTTCCCCATGATGCATTTGCAAGTGCAGTCTAGCTTGATGGACAAAATCAAGGAGACTCAATTCGAGGACGGAGCATTGTGCAAGCTCAGGGACCAGGTGTTAGCTGGCACACTGGAGGGATTCTCTATTTCAGACGACGGAACACTGAGGAATGGCACCAGACTTTGTGTACCTACTGGTGAATTGAGGGAACAGCTGATGCAGGAAGCGCATCACTCACAGTATTCCATCCACCCTGGAGCAAATAAGATGTACCGAGATATACGGGAGCACGTATGGTGGTATGGAATGAAGAAGGATGTCTCAAAATTCGTTGGCAGATGCTTGATCTGCCAGCAGGTGAAAGCAGATAGACAAAGACCAGCAGGACTTCTTCAGCCACTGCCCATTCCAGAATGGAAATGGGAGCACATCACTATGGATTTTGTGTCAGGATTGCCTCGATCCCAAGGAGGGAAGGACGCTATTTGGGTGATCGTAGACAGATTGACTAAGTCTGCCCACTTCATTCCCTTCAAGGTTGGTTTATCCACCGAGAAGTTAGCTGCCCTATACATGAGGCAAATCGTCCGGATACATGGAGTTCCTGTGAGCATTGTATCAGACCGAGACAGCCGCTTTACTTCTCACTTCTGGAAGAGCTTGCAAGAGAGTCTGGGGACCCAACTGAAGTTCAGCACTGCATATCACCCACAGACTGACGGACAGTCAGAGAGAACCATCCAGACGTTAGAGGATATGCTGAGATCGTGCGTCCTGGATTTTGGAGGATCATGGGAGGACCACCTACACTTGGTAGAGTTTGCTTACAACAACAGCTACCAGGCCAGCATCCGCATGACTCCTTTTGAGGCTCTGTATGGACGTCGCTGCCGCACTCCCTTGGCTTGGGACGACGTAGGAGAACGAGTCATGCTGGGACCTGAGATGATTACAGATGCGGCTGAAAAAGTCAAGGTGATCAGAGACAGACTTCGGGTGGCTCAAGATCGTCAGAAGCATTGGGCGGACAGCCGTCGCCGACTTGTGGAGTTCGAAGCAGGTGATAGTGTCTTCGTCAAGATCTCCCCCACCAGAGGAACTATCCGTTTTGGCAGAGCTGGAAAACTGAGTCCCAGGTATATCGGCCCATTCGAGATATTGAGCAGAGTTGGGGAGGTGGCATACAGAGTGGCGTTGCCACCTAATCTTGAAGGCGTACACAACGTCTTCCATGTATCGCAGCTGAGGCGTTACATTCCGGACCCGAGCCACATCCTGGATCATTCAGAGTTGGAGATTGGGCCAAGTCTTACGGTACCAGAGCAGCCAGTAAGGATCATAGACCGTATGGAAAAGCAGTTGCGGAACACCGTGATTCCCCTGGTCAAGGTTCAGTGGCTCCACCACTCCCCAGGCGAATCCACCTGGGAACGAGAGGCTGAGATGAGGCAGAAGTACCCTCATCTGTTTTAAGGCATGTTTACCCTTGTTTCTCCCTTCAATTGTAGTTAATTTCGAGGACGAAATTTCTATAAGTTGGGTAGGTTGTAAACCCCTGATTTTTCTTAATTATTAAATCTTGGATTTTTCCTACTTTTCTGGAATTTTTCGAGAATTTTCTGAAATTAAAATCAAGGCTTTTAATTAATAAATGATTTTTAGTTGGCAATAAATAATATTAAAATATCAAGAAAATAACATTTTTTGGGTGTAAAATAGAAAACCGGACTTGGGGTAATTTTCTGGGATTTTATTGGGCCTCAGACCTATTTTTAAAAGCCTAAAAACTATTTTTATAATTAATTAATTAATTCTGTTAATTATTATTATTATTATTATTTATTTATTTTTATTTTTATTTTTCTCGTTTAGGGCCCGGCCCGGCCCAGTGGGCCGAGCCCATTGGCTCAACCGGCCCAGCCCTACGCTTAGCGGGTCGGGCGGGTCGGCCTGACCGGATCCGCGCCCGACCCGGACCCGTTTCACCTCCACCCTCTCCCACGACTCCCAGTCTCCCACGAATCCCGGCCGCCGCCGCGTTCTCCGGCGACGTGGCCACGCCCCCGCCAGCAGCGCCTCCCCTCCGATTTTCTCGCCGCCACGACCGCCCGGCCGAGCCCCACCGAAGCCCTATATAAACCCCCTCACTCGTTCACCTCCGCCCTCTCCAAAAACCCTAACCCTAGATCTACCCTCCGGCAGCCGTCCGGCGACCTCCGCCTCCCTCAGTCACCTGCGACGACTTCCCCGGCGCCGACGAACCTCCTCCTCTCTCCTCCTCACAGCTAACCTCTCCGGCCGCCCTCGAATCCACTCCCCGCCGTTCGAGAGCCGCCCTAGCCGCTGTCGACGACTCCGCCGGAGCCACAGCCACTGCCCAGGCCTCGCCGGAGCCGCCGCAGCCCGCCGTGGCCTCGCCGACGGTCGACCAGCCCCGGCGTACCCTACAGCGAGCCCGGACACGCCGCGGACACGACCTAGACGCGGATTCGAGCCCGGACACGCCGCTGACACGTCCAGGACACAGAATCGCGCGTCGGACTCGAGATACCTCGATCCCGAGTCCGAGGCCTCCCCTCGGTGCTCCTCCATCAGCTTCCCGGTAGGTGCCCCTATCCGAGCGCCTGTCCCTTCCAAAATCACTCCCCTGTCCGACCGGGACTGACAGAATGAAGCTCTGTCAATCCCGGGATAGCTTAGGTTATAGTTATTAGTAGGTTAATGATTTGTTAGTTTGGTTGTTAATTAATTAGTGATTCGATACAACGATCTGCAAATACGTATACTAATTATATATATATATTATAAAATAAAAACCTTATTAAATATTACCTAAATTAGTAATTACTTAATAGATAATTTCCGTAATGATTTTTAGTATTTAAATACTAATTAGTAATTATTTAATATATAATTCTGAAATGATTTTCAGTATTCAAAATATAATATGTTAGGTTTTCCAAAATATTGTTTCTCTTATAAATTAATTGCTAAAAACAAACGATATTATTTTTATTAAAATCGTTCTTTCCTATTATCCTATCAGAAACAAAACGACATTTTACCATAAAATATTTTTCTACGATAAAATAAATAAAGTTTCATTATTATTAAAAAGGGTTTTGTTTTACTAAATCACTAATACAAATTATTATTATTATTTTAATCGATCGTTGGATTTAAATCATTAACTTAGTTAACTAATCAAGACAAATTAAAACCCTTTTGTTTAATTCTAAAATCAGATTATTAATAATTGTAGGTCCCTGTAACTAAGGTTGAGACCGTCGCGACATCTCACTCGCGTCACCAACCAACTCCAGGCAAGTTTCATATAATTCAAAACTGGTATTTTAGTTGTAATTAAATATGTTGCATGTCATATAGATATATTGAGATGACACTTGATTTCACGGAACCGACTGATTGACTGATTGATTGATTGATTGACTCATTGACTCATTGACTATTGCCTTGGGAACTGGGGAGTAAAAGTTAGCACCCGTGGTCAAAGCCCCCTTATTGCCTCATTGTGGATAGCTGAAGTCCAACCTCACTGGACTGACGCCGCACCGTGTTCACGCGAACACAGATTGCCTCCAACCCAGACCGGCCACGGGATGCTACTTTTCTCAAAACACCTTTAGTGATTGTAGTTTGTCATCATTGCTTCATCGACATTTACTGTTCTTGTCTCATATTTGTTGCATACAAAAATATAAATATTGTTCAAAACTATCTCATTGCATCATTTTAATTATCGTTAAGATGCTGGAATTGGATATATGTTCTTGCTCCCTCCTGACTGGAGATTAACAATTTTAGGTGATTGCGGTGACGATGAGGCGTATGATACCTTTTATGGTCCGGACCAGAGTACTGATGCCCTAGCGGAACCTAGCCAGGAGGCCGATGTTTAGTTGCTTCCCTTTGATTTTCCAAATTGTAATAAGCAGGGTTGAAGTAATAACCCTGGACCATGTTTTGTTTGATCTTTGCTTGTATGAGAATTTCCTTTCAGACTTAGCAATAAAAATTGAATTTCCTTCATGTATTCTGGATGTCTGTGTGTTACTACGGATTGATACAGCTTACTGCCGCCGTCTCACAACGGTGCAGGCTGGGCATGATCCGACTGGACCCAGATTATTGGGATTGGGTCGTGACATTGCTTGGCAGAGGGTTCTTCTGGCTCCCGGTGGGATTCCTTCTCTGCTTTGCCTGACACCTCCTCCATGTAGTCTTGAGTGTACAACATGGCATCAGAGTAGTAGGATTCTACTCCTTTAAACGGGTTTAGGTCAGCAAACTTCGTTCGTATTGTTCCTTGGGCATCTACATATTTAAAGCATTGATACAGAGTCGAAGGAACGATGTTGTGGTCGTGAATCCAAGTTCTGCCCAGCAGAATATTATAGGATACCTCTGAATCAATGACATAACATGTGGCCGCTGATCTAAGGTCGCCAATCTGGATCCTCAGACGAATTTTCCCCAACGGCTTGCTTTTTTTGGCATTGAAACCCACGATTGTAGTGGTGGTGTAAGCCAATTCGCTGGTAGGAATCCTCAGCGGTCTGAGCAGACTATGAGGAATGATGCTGATCGATGATCCCGGATCTATGTGAATACGGTCAACCTCCATGGAACCGACATACCCGGTGTAATAGAGGGGTCTGTCATGTCTGTTATGTTTTAACAGCATGTCATCTTGAGTGAAAGTGATATTCGGGACCACCTCCATCATACTATGGCATTGAGGACATGCCACGGGTTCTTTGTCAGGGGACTTGAGCTGTGTCAAGTATGCATCTGCCTGCATCAATACTTCACTTAGGGCTTGACGAGTGTCTTGAGAGAGCCTGAGTAGTTCGAAGATGGACAACCTGGCTGGTGTATTAGCCAATTGGGCCAGGATGTCGAAGTTGTATGGCTTCTCTAAACCTTTGTTTTTAATATTTTTCAAAGTTTTATCGAAGCGCATTTCCTTTTTCTTCCCTTTGTCCACCAAAGTTGGTCTCGAAGGACCGGCCTCTGGTATGGCGGATTCCGGTTCTGAAGGCTTGGTAGCTGAAGCGTCCGCCGGCTCATCTTCCTGACTTGCTCCATAATCCTTGAGGTAAGCTTTCCCTGAACGGGTTCCAGTAGCCAAGACCTCATCTTCTGATGTTGAGTGTACCGCAACCATGTGACATGGTCTACGCTTCGAGTTCTTCTTAGACTTAGCCTTAGCAGCTTGAGTCTCTTTCTCGATTTCTGACACCAGATCTGGATGAACCCACATAATCTTGCCTCGTTGGGTAGTTAGGGGTACCAGGTCATGATTTTGACCTCTAGCTGAAGGAAGATTAACGATGTTCATCGTTGTCCAGGAAATAGGTGTAACACCATCCGGGACTTCTTGGGGAGGGAGATTGCCAAATTGCAGAGAGATCATGTTGGCTGTGACCGTCTTCTCGCTGTTGTGCAGAGTGATGGCCTTAGCATCGATCAACTCTTGGATCTTCCTCTTTAGTATATAACACGCCTTTGTGGGGTGGTATATGTATCTATGGAAGATGTAGTACTTGGGGTTATTGGTACTGCCGACTTTATTGGGCCGCTTTACCTCAGAAAGGGTAATCTTGTCGCTGTTGATGAGACACTCGAATATGCTCAGAATATCGTCGTCGTCGAATGAGTACACTTCAATGGGCCTGGAAGTCCCAGGTTTCGTCTGTGTGGTTGTCGCAGTCTTTTGCCCGGACTAATTGATCGCCAGAGCTTCTTTTCCCTTGGTACCACAAGGATAGTCGATGTTGGAGGATGACCTCTTGCCTTTATCAGAGGCCGAGATCATGATGCCATTATCACGCGCCATCTGACTATTGTCCTCAGCGGCTACCGCTGAAATGATGAAAGAGGGCCAATCATGGAACTAATATGGTCCTGTAAACACCGAGATCATGGGAAGGAGGTTCTTCCTGTAGATGTCCACCAATGCTGAGTCTGGAACTCCTGGAGGCATTTGCAAAATGGCTTGACGAAAACGTTCGATGAAAGTGCGAACGTTCTCCTTTTCCTTCTGCTTCACTTCGATGAGAGAGGACATAGACATGTCCATCCCTCCTTCGTAGAATCGTGCGAAGAATAAAGTCTTGAAGTCTTCAAAGGAAGTAATGCAGTTGTCCGCCAGACTACGGTACCACTGATAAGCCACCCCCGAGAGACAGCCTTTGAACACTCGAGTGAGAAGGGCGTCATTCTCTTTCAATAACACCATCATCATACTGAAGTAGTTCATGTACTGACTCGGTGATGTTTTTCCCTCGAACAAAGCCATAGTCTGTGGTTTGTATCTAGGAGGGAAAGGGACCTCATCCCAGATAGCGGGGTAAGGTTGGTTGATTCCCAATTTCTTGAGCTGATCTTTGTGCTTCAAGGCGTCAAATTGGGATTTCAACTCCCGCACTTCCTGTATCGGATCTTCAGCCGGTAGCGGGACCACAGAGTGATGAGGGATCGGTTGTACTATAACTCCAACAGGAGGTAATATATTCTCCGAGGGGGTGTGGGGAAGCTGCTGACTCTTGATCTAGAGCAGGCTCCTGATTTGCGTTGGGTGGTGATGAGTCCACCCCCACACGTATCTGAGTTGGAGGGACCGATGCTTGAGCCATAGCAGCTGTGTGTTGAGTCAGCATCATCTGTGCATGTTCTCCATCATGGATTGCATCTCTTTCAGAGATGTCTCCAGTACAATAATGCGTTGCTCAGTGATCCCCGACGGGGAACCTTCCTCGCGTTCATCTCCAATGGCATAGACTCCCATCTCCCTGGGTGTCATTGAAGGATTAGTATAGGTCTCTGTAGAAGTGGACTCTAGACTTTCAGCATCTGATTCGAAAAACTGGCGACCCCCAGCATCGGAATCAGAAGAGTATGAAACCAATTGTCGTGACTTCGAACGGGTGTTTCGAAACACCCCAGCTTCAGCATTCTTAAGGAGCTTATCGAATCTCCTTTGGCTTGGACGTCTTGAGTTTGACCTTCCTCTAGGAAAATGTGAAGCTATGTTCACTGATGCATGTGCGGGTTCTTCTTCCTAGGAAGACAGAGAGTAGTTTATCCGGTCGAAAATCGATCATTTTGTCTCAGAACAGCAATAATTAACTACAATCCTATGGCTATTACAATAGTGCTCCCTAGGAGGCGTAATAGACATGTTGGAAGATCCCCTATCCTTGCATTTATGGATCAGATACTCACGCAGGTCAGGAGGATTTACAAAAGAAGAAGAAGATGGCTTGTTCCTTCTGTTCACATCAGTGGGCATGCGGATGTTGGGAACCATAGTTCTCCCTGTGCCACCCGTATACAACAGGTTGGCCATCTGGGTAGCGGATGATCCCTGGGGAGTGTGTCTTTCCGCAAACTGAGCCTTCTTTACGTTGAGGGACTTCATGTTGTGTATTTTGGAGTTCTGCTCAGGCTGGCGTAAAACTGAGGAGGTCCTCAGTCGGCCATCATCTTCTCCCATAATCCGGAGGGCGGGCAGATTCTTCCCTTGGTGGTGTGAAGGCCAAGAAGTTGAGTAGTCCGCCACTTGTTTTCCCTAACGTAGATTGCAGAGATTATGTACTTTTCCGCGGAGGGCAGATGCATCTTTACGCGCGGAGCGCGTTTGGAATTTCTGATTTGGCGCTAAGGCATTATCAAAAATTCTGTCTGCCACATTATCGACAGGAGACTGAATTTTATGCGCAGAGTGTGGAGTAGACTTCTGGACTAGTGCTAAGGCATTATCCGAAGTTTTGTCTGCCACGTCACAGACGGGAGACAGAGTTTTACGCGCAGAGCGCGGAATAGACTTCTGGACTAGCGTTGAGGCATTGTCCGAAGTTTTGTCTGCCACGTCACAGACGGGAGACTGAATTTTACGTGCGGAGCGCGAAGGTTGTGCAGCTACAACCTGGCTGGTCGGAGATATCAGAGAGATCGGAGAGTCGACAGGAAAGGTAGGGGATGTCTTCGTCATCTAAACCTTACGTAGCTTCCTATTGTCTTGAACAGAGAGAGTGAGAGCTACCCCCTGCTCGAAGCATATCTTCGTAGGCAGACTGGTCGAACTGGACGACCAGGGTCTTCTTCACGGATCCTACGGATATCGCATCGTGTTGAGCAATTGCTTTCTCCTCAGAAGAGAAAGACGTCCCCAGCAGAGTCGCCATCTTATATTTGATAATAAACGAAAGAAATAAGACAAGGTTTATACGAAACCCGCTCTTTGGTTTACAAACAAGAAGTACAATTAATCCTATACGAGAATATCAAGTACAATTTTTAATCTGGATAAATATTGCTATAGGAGTCTGATCTGTAGTCGATCACTTTGTCCCTTGGACCACACGATGATGAAGAAGTGCCGTAGAAGAAGAAGATGCTTCAGAGGTTGCAGAGGAGAGTGGATGCTCGATGCCAAAGTCGTCGATCGCTACTCTTTGTCTGAGCTCTGGATTCTTCTCTCTCAAAGACTTTTCAACTCTTAATTCTTTGACCTCTCCACCTTGGAATTTTTCTTCGACCTCTTCCGTTTTTCGACCTTGGACCTCTGTCAATAGAGGTCTCTATTTATAGGGTTTTGGTGCCAGTAACCCTTCAGTCGGCGTAAAAGCCAGGTAATTGAGAGTATGACTCTTTTTACGCGATGGTTACAATAACCGTTACCCATGTATGAATGATCTTATGTATCTGCGTGTGACGCGTGTCCCATTGAGGGATAATACGTATAACGGCTGCGAAGATCACGGCATAAAAGCCACATAGGTAGTTATCCCTCGCGTAGAAGAGGTTGGCATAAAAGCCAATAACTGTCACCATGGCGTAGAAGCCAAGTAGTCATCAAACTGGCATAGAAACCAAGTAGGCGTAGAAGTCGAGCAGGCATAGAAACCGAGTAGGCGTAGAAGCCGAATGCTGCATATACAGGTAGCTAGCGTAGAAGATAGCTGATCCTCCTTCCATGACTGAGGCCTTGAGCGAATTCTGGACTGAATAGCCTTAATATGCACCAATGCAAATATATCCTGAGTTGGCGTATTCCAAGGAGATAGCGTTCAACGTGCTCCCATAGCTGGAAGTAGCCCGGTGGCGTATTGTGCAAAAGCGATGATGTGGACGTCTTAGCTAAAATTACGGCTTTTGGAGATATAATCAAATCTCTTGCATTAAATGCAAAGATCTACCCCCATCCTGCGTATTAAATGTAGAGGCATGTCTCAAAGATCTGCCATCATTCGGCGCATTAAATGCAGAGACGTGTCTCGAAGATCTGTCACCATTCGGCGCATTAAATGCAGAGGCGTATCTCGAAGATCTGCCATCATTCTGCGTATTAAATGCATAGACGTGCCTCGAGCCCTGTACGAAGAGCAACTTTTGACGTGGCAGTCTGTTTGTCTTCTGCGGAGCGTAAAAATCTCATATTTGCCTGTGTAAAACTAGGCAGCGTATTCCCTTGTATGCGTAAAAGAAGTTTACGCCAAGGAAAGGTCACTAAACGACGGTTTGGGTCGTTGTGCCGTGCCATCATTACAACTGTCGTCTGGATAGTCGTGCAGTACTCTTTGTTAGGAGTCAGACGTCAGGTTCACTGGATGATTTGACAGGTTCATTCGAGGAATGTGAAGCTTTCCTCGTACACTTCAATGCTGCATTGAAAACGGATGAGTTTTTTGCCATAAAGGCGATATAGCACCCTTTTTATGCTGAAGCAGCCTGGACATACTGTATTACGCGAATAGTCCTTGAGCTTGTATTTTACGTTGTGCTTAGCGAGAAAGCTCTGTTGTACACCGATGGCTTCGAAGTCTTATTTTACGCTGCCAGGCACCAAAATGCTGCGTATAACTCTTCAGCATATTTTTTATGCTTCTACATTGACATATACACGAATACAGTAGGCTGATCACATAACCAATTCCTACTCCCCCATCCCTAGCCAATACTTATGGATCCAATCAAGACACATTATGAACACAAATATAAGCACACTGAACACGAGCAGTATATGAAAACGGAGTACATGATAATAAATACCCGATACATACGATAAAATATATGTAAAAGAGTATCCGCTGAACACGGTAGGGGATAACATCCTATGACATGATCCATTTAGTACCAGTCCATGTAGCCACTGTGTCAGAATCAAGTAAATAGTTCTAGAACATGTGATATATACACTATCATGACTAAAAACTAACAGAGAGATGTACTCGCCTCTAGTCCTAAGAAAATGTGTCTCTCGATGCCCAAGTTGGTATCACACAATCCTATTTAGGAAACATTATGTCAATTTGGTGTAAGAAAAAGGAAACATGTTAAAAAGATGCATTAGCATGCTTCTAGGTCCATTCTAGGTTTTACTAGTCAAATGGTCTAAATTGGTCACTAATTAACTAACACTAGCTTATACTAGTTATTACCTTAGATATACTAAGTTATTACCTAGGTGTATGAGTGATACCTCAACTAATACCTACACAAACTAGCATGATTATTAATAACTTAGGATTGATACTAACTACACTAACAACCCCTTACCTTTAGTACCTTTAGTGCACTATTACCTATTCTTGCCTCACCTAACTTGCTGATACTACTGTTA
Organism: Iris macrosiphon; assembly: GCA_036927795.1. NCBI lineage: Eukaryota > Viridiplantae > Streptophyta > Magnoliopsida > Asparagales > Iridaceae > Iris > Iris macrosiphon. The sequence continues at coordinate 43,121,234 of JAYESA010000011.1, read as the reverse complement.
TTCTTGGTGTTACTGCTGTTGCTACGCTGATGTGAAACTCAGGTTGTTGTGCTGATAGTGAATAACAGTGCACATAGTGCACTTCTTCACTGGACCCCAACCTACAAGGCTCACCCACCGATACATTCATGTATCAGTTAACTTCCCCCTACTGCAGGCTCCAACACCTGAGCATACATAACTGCCAACCCCTTAACTCTCTTTACTTGACTGCACTGCATTCAGACCTCCCTCGAGTTTACTGTAGTTCCTTCTTTGTCCAATGTCCCCAGATACCATATTAAGGTTAGTTTTCTGAATATATAAATTATTTTAATAATTTCAGAACCTATTTTTCCAGAAAATTCTAAAAGTGCCAGCTGTTCGAAATCAGACACATTTTGGTATTTTCGAGATTTCGGGAGATCCCGAACTCAGAATTATGAACCGTTTAAAGTTTCGAAAAGCTGACATGATGAACTTCCAGAAAATTATTTTTCCAGAATTTAAAATATAAGTTTATTCTACTGTAAAATTTGTGCAACATAGACGTAAATAGAAAACCACTAAAAACTGTCATATGTGCGCCCTTGTGGCCATAACTCTTTACCGACTTATGATTTTATGAAATTGTCAATTCCAGTGTTCATGTAGCATTGAAATATATAGGATTCCACACACAAATCTAGGATTTGAGTTGATTGACTTTTTGGTTAATGGATTGCCTCGATTTGCGTGCCACGGATCACAAATCCTTAAAGTTGACTTTCTTTGGACCAAAATTAGGGTTTAACAATAAAAATCAGATTATAATAAGATTAAAATACTATTTTAGGTTATTTTATTCAGAATTAAAATAGATTAAATGGAGGAACCTATTTACCCACTTTTATAACCTAACTTATTTAATTTATGTGACGGGTAGATCGGATGACGCCTTGAGTTGGGACTTCATTCTTTTTCAGATCAGGCAAGATACCTTGTCAAATTGCTTATAGTATTTTGCATGCTTAGTATATTTTTGTATATTTATTGCATTTTTGTATATTTCTCGCATGTGTAGTTTTCTTTCAGTCATTACTATGTATTAGATATGTTGACACACACATAGCACTTAGTATCATCGAGGACAATCTTTAGGCGTATGGGCTTTTAACCACTCTGGTAAACCGTAGTATATAGTTCGCACTACGAGCGTGTGTCACGCTGGTCGCTACCCCCAAGGTATGTCGATTTCTGTAGAGTCGTGCTGGTCGCTACCCCCGAGGTATGACAATTTCTGATGTCCACTAGCTGGTGTGTGAGTAGTGAGGTTATATAGAGAAATCCTACCCTAGTTTAATTTCGAGGATGAAATTATTTTAAGTTGGGTAGATTGTAAACCCTCTCACCCAAAATTAGGCCTAATTCGCTTAGATAGTGAAATTAGGTCTAGTTTGAACCAACAAGATTTAGAACACGTCATTTGATTTAATTATGCAATAATTTATATCATATAGCGCACCTTACCATTGCTTCAATAGTTGGAGCACCTCACTAGCCATTGCCTATCTGCGAACTTCACAACCTCATCCTGGACATGTCCGCCTACTAGTATGACCCTTGTGCAACTTATCATATTGCTCTCTGATGCTATATTTTAGCCGCACAATAAACGTCGCAGACGTTATTTCTTAATTCAATATAAATCCCAACTCAGTACCCTTGTGCGTTCCAATCAAAATTGGAAACACAACCTTGACCGTTTTGCGTAACCCACATTTTATTAATATTCTACACTATACCCTCTACGCCCCTGACACCTGTGTCCCGCCTAATTTAATCCCATGTACTCCTAATTAATTCTATAATATCGTGCGTGTTTCAATTTAATTAATTAAATTCAACTTCCGCCTTTGTGCAATTTTCTAATTGTTGGGGAGCTTTTATGCAAAAACACCTTGAGGGTCCCCACCAGTGGACAATTCATAAAGAAATCTATTCTTTCCCCTTCACCGAAATTTTTCTATAATTTTTGGGATGTACAACGCGCACATTGCCCCCATCTAAATTCTATCTCTTGCATTTAATTAATACAAGTTCTAGCCTTCCCAAACATCCTCATGCGAGCCCAAGGCCCAAGCCCAAGATGTTGACCAAGCCCAACAATTTTAGGTCAAACATTCAACCCTCTTTTACATGTGTATATAAGGTCTTTTCCCTTACTTTTCTTTTTTCTATATTTATCCCAAACACAAAACTACACCCTAGCCGACCCATTACTGTTCATCTCCTTCCTGATCGTAGCCCTCTCGCAGCCGGAGCTCCGGTCATCTCGACCCCCGGAGCGGCTGAGCCATCTAGTCAGAATCCTCTCCTCCGCCTAACCCCGGATCCTGCACGCTGCCATCTCCATCACCTCCTCCCCATCTTCCCCGACTTCATCTCCTTCCTCTTCCCACCTCGACGAACTCCACCCCATGGCCCTGACTGTGCAGCACCGATGACCCCTCCGCCTAGCCGGCCGAGCACCTCGATAGCCCCAACCTCTCTACAGCCTCTTCTTCTCCGCCGAAGGCAAACACCACCAGCACAAGTAGCCGCTCACCATCCGCAGCGGCCATGAACTCCACCTCGACAAGCAGTCTGCACATCCTCGACTCCCCTGCACCTCCGCCATTAACGCCAAGCACCCATCTCCGGTGAAACTCCTCCGCATCGTCCTCTCCTCCGCATGCCTATCTCCTTCCCGACTGTGCACCACATCCCCCTCCGGTGAACCCGACGCTGCTGTTCCCGACCTTACCCCGATCTCCACCTCTCCCTCCGGCCATCTCGACCCGACGGATCCCGTCGACAACACCCCGAGCTCTCTGCCACCACCACACGCCACCGGTCTCCACCACCTCTTCACCTTCTTCCTCCTCTTCCCCGCTGACCTGAGCCCGACCTCCGGCCACCTCCTCCTTGTCAGTCTCCTTCTTCCACCCTGAACTCCTTCCTGCTTCCCTGTCCTCCTCCTCTCCATTGCCAGATCTCTCCTCCCTGGCCTCCATGATCACAGCCATGAGCTTCTCCTCTCCTCCTCCACCTTGCTGGCCGGACCCCCCATTGCCGGATCCCCCACTGACCGGAGCACACCAGCCATCATCATCATCATCACCATTAGTATCATCATCTCACCATCACCACAACTCCTCATTATCATTATCATTCTCTTCGACGTTGTTGCCAACAACATCGTCATTCCCTTATCGTCATCCCCTCATCGTCATTCCCTTATCGTCATCACCTCATCAGCATCCCATCATCTGTATCGCATCATCGTCATCCATCATCTCACCATCGTCGTCATCTCATCACCATCATTAGCATCATCATCTCGGTTCACCATCGCCACGCCATCGTCCTCGTCAACACCATCGTCCTCTTCATCATCCTCAGCATCAATCATCATCTTCACCAATACCTAAACCCTAATCAACATTATCACTTCATCCTTATCTCATCATCGTCATCACCATTATCGTCATTTTAGTTATCACCTTCGTCATCATCGTCGTCAACCTTTCTTAGTCGTCGTCCAGCTGATCCCGTGCACGTACCCTAAGGTATGAACTTGTCTATCTTCCCCTTTTATGTGTGTTTATGTGTGTTCCAGTAGGACAGTAGCATTTTGTTACCACGGTTAGTTTACATCAGACCCTGAGTCGGAGAACCCAACGCACGTTCGTACATTTTCACGTACGCTAATATTATTCAGTTTGATATATATATTTATGTACGTAATTACTATATATATTCCAATAGTTATGAAAATAAATTGCTGGTTATATTATTATTATATGGATATAAATATATAATTAAATAATAATTAGGAGTAGGTGTATTCAGACTGTACGACCTTATGACACCGTGGACTGTCCCATATTTACCCTTGACCCTGTTGACCCTAAGAACAATGTTGGTGTCTGCCTTGTGTACACCGACGTACTGGCAAGACCGTGTTGGTTGACTGACTTATTGTGTACAGTACTTAAAGACCCGACACTCGCGTAACTCAATGCATAATTGACCGTGTTAGATGACTAGTGTTACCCGTAGAATACCCCCTGAGTCCCGTATAAATATTGTTGTGTATGTGCTAGTGTAATAACTAACGATTTTGTTGTATTATAACATATGTACATAGGATATTGGATTTGTTCTGCGCGACTTCGGGGGCAGGTTATTGGTACATTGCAGCTTCCTTGCCAGGCAAGTATACCTTGCCATTGTACTGTTATTCATATTCCATATGTTGCATGCATCTTTATTTTCTGTCTTTAGTTCATATATATTTTAACTGTTATATAAAATGCGCGCGACGGTGTCGTCGCGGTATGTTTTTATTTATGTATTTGCATTTACCTTGTTTATGACACTACCCCATTATCATGTAGCACCATTAGGTTTCATTTGACTATGACACATATTTTTATATGAGTTGTGAGTCTCATATAGATCACGGACGCACGTATTGACTGATCATCGGTACATATGGGACGTGCGTTAGGAATAACTGCTGTTAGAAACTTTGTATACTAGTAGACTTAGCAATTATTAGAGGTCTAGGTACATAGCCTATTGTAGTACGGTGGTCCCATCCTTGTCCTTGTTTGGTTGCCGGATTGGGCTAGGGTACTAAGAATAGGCAATGAACCAAATTGTGTCATGGATGTGACATGCTTAGAGCATGGGGTAGGGAGAACAACGAGTACCGCATTTGAGCTCCTTTGTACTTTTTCTATTGTGCGTCCGGATTCTCCGCTGGAGATACGGGTGGTGATGACCACTATATATTATATTATTATCAGGCGGGCCTCCGGCGTTCGAAAGGCGCTGTGCCTTTTTAGGCCCCTGGATCCCCAAAAGGAATTATGCCAAATCCCAGTTTTCAGCCAGATAGCTCACTTGTAGGGAAAGTTGTTCTTAACTGCATTCACTTAGATGTTTAGGCGACCCCATTGGATATTTATTTTAGTACTTTATTGGCATGTGTTTTGTGTATCTTGTTACGTCCCTCTGAAGACCTGGCCCCTTCCAGGTGTATCTGTTATTGAGTATTCGCAGGAGCGCAGATTCGGATGGCTACTTATGTTCCAGGATGTCTTCTCTTCGAGCCCGTGATTGTTAGCTGGTAATCTTATATTGTGTTTGTTGTGTTATCCTCATATTGTATTTACTTTTACCTTCGAGTTGGTAGTGGATTTGTTTCAATCCACCTATCATCCTTAGATACTTTTTATTGAGATCTAGTTTCATAGATGTTGGTAATTATTTATATTTGATTTTCGTGGATGAGATTTAGATTGTACCTTGTGACTTGTGACATATGTTATACCACTTGTGGATTTGATATTCATATTACAGCATACGTAAGGATTTGGTTTTCATATATTGGAGTTGCCATATCCATGCGGCTGGCATGCTTACGTGTCCTAGTCCTACGTAATTTTGGGACTGGGGCGTGACAAGTACCCGATCTCCCCTTTTGCCTACTGCATAAATTTGTGCCAACCCAGACTTCTGCCTCCTTCACCATATTGATGAACTGAACCAGTATTGTCCCCTTTCCCAAAACCTGCAACCCAAGTACCATCACCCTCTTGACCTTGCTGCAAAGTAGCACCAAGATAACTAATCATTTCTTAATAACTAACTGATAATAGCTACAACTGATCTATAACTGATAATAGCTACAACTGATCTATCCTATAGAATATACTATAGGCAATATCTGATACTTAACATAGTATCTAATTGATACAACACTCATAGTTAAACCCTAACTCTTGAACACCTACCTGATATACATGCCTGTACCTACCTCTTTCAGCTATCTGACCACACTGATACTTGATATCAGTTAGCTCACATTGCCAAGGATCAGTTCACTCTTGGAATCACTTCTCATATCAGTTTACATCACAATTTGCATCAGTATTTCCCCCACCCTACTGATACAGTAGCTAACACTTGTTGTCACTGTTGCCAATTGTAGTTGATGCATCACCTTACTCTCCTTGTTGAGCAACTACTGCTGGTCTAAGAAGTGCCTAGCAATGCACAGATGTGCATTATTGCTACACTACTCAGGCCCGAGCCCTTTTCCTAATATTGCACATCAAAACAAGAGTTCCTCCCAAGCTCTAAGACCTTGTATAAGTATAGCTAATCCTCTATGGCTCACTGAAAACCAACCAAAACTCTACACTAACCTGAGCCCCAACTCTGATACTTCCTGTAGCTCTCAGCAACATGTAATACATGTATGTGTCATCAAATCACACACATAGTTACACACTACACACTCACACGGGGACTCATCCCCACTGGTTCTAGTTGTTGCAGTGGCTTCACATCACCTCCCAACTCCTTTGAAATGTCACACCTTCACACACAGACCTGCACTTGGTCTGAACCTTACTTCCATTACACACACAGGGCATAGTACCTGAATATCCCTCCCATGTTCACTCTACTATGATACACAATGAGCATACTATACAACACTAATAATGTATACATATACACATATATAATCCTATACCTATATCTATATAATACATTAAAAGCATTTAAGCAAACACTTAAAGTATGCAATTAGGGTATCCATGATACACACTCAACCAAAGGGTCAAAACCTATAATTTTTTATAATCACTAATAATACACACCAAATACATAATAATATAACTAGACTAATTAGTCATAATAAAAATTGAAGAGGTATCTTACTCATATGCACAAATTACCCAAAATGGGCTCTTTTTCATACCGTATCACAAAATACCATGATACGACATACTTGTATCCATTTGTTGATATATAACTAGTCTCACAACCCCGATCTAAGTATAATTAGACTAAATTGGTCTCATAACACACTCTTGATGTGTCAATCTCATAATTTTCTTAAATTGTACACAAAACCCTATGTAAAAATTATAATATACAACCAAATAGCCTAGAACTTGTTCCTATAAGTAGCCCTATGTATGGGAGGGTTGAAGTAAATTATGGATCTAGGAATTTGGGGATCTAAAAATGAGTGCAAATGAAGATGAGAGAGAGAATAGCCCCTCCTAAAGTGGCTGGCCCTATTTTCCCCTCTCTAAGTCACAAGCAAATGTCTAAGTTGCCGCTACATGATAAATTAGGAAGAATTAATAAGGATGGATACTTTGGAAAGTTTTTACACTAATGCAAATTAGTCTAATCCTCCTAATTAATTAGATGGAATAGTCTATTGGGCCTAGACTATGTTGGGCCCACTAGTTGTCATGACAAGTCTAATTTGGTTTACTAGGGTCAAATATAAATAATAGGCTAGCCTACTACTATAAATAATTAATACAAAACATAAATAAATATATATAGCACTTTAATTAAATATAATCTCTAAAAATAAAATAACTATGTCAAATTACTAAATTATCCCTACTTAAAAAAGTGAGGGTGAAAGATTTGAGTAGGATTGGGGTAGATGACGACTAAACGAACCAGAGTTCGGTTAGTCGAGTAGTAAAACAATCGACGATTCAAAATATTTTTACGAGTAGCTTGTCCGACTTTGCTATCACTAAGCTTGGTTGAAATACACATATTTAGGGGACACCTTGAATATGGGTACGATCCAGACTTAGCTATATGCATAACTCGAATACAGCTGCAAGTAAAAATATTTAGATTCGCATGGATGAGTATGACAATTAGAGTAAGTTAGCCTCAGCTTAGACTTTCATAAACGAAAGATTGTAACATGTCCCGTACAAATGAGATAGTTCTGCGCTAAGGCGCAATAAGAGATGAGTCATTGAACGCAATAATTGAATGATATAATTATTCAATAAAATGGTTAAGCACACGTACGATACAAAATAAGAAAATGAATAGAAAGTTATGTTCGAATGGACCTAAGGCACGAAAGATTATGTAGGCAATTCGATGCGACGACTTTGGGTGATAGTAGATTTACTTAGCGACAATGGACGGTAGCTCGAGATAGATCTTGATGCAAGACAAGACTAGAAGATTAGCTGAGAATTGAACTTGAAGTCTTAAGGATTTTATGGATTGGGTATAGGCATAACACTAGGTTTCGATAGAGGATGTCAAGTAATCGGTCAAATATGTTTTGGGTTCGTATGGATAGAATATAACAATTGGGCAAGTTCACCCTAAGCCTGAGTTTTCTTGTGTACATTAACTTTTAGAATATTCCGTGATTGAGTAGTACAACCCTGTACTAGGCGCAGTGGAGTTTGAGTCGGAGAATACAACGATTAAGTCGAGTATAGTTTGATAGCATTGAATGATAGAGTTGTTTGAGGAGATTGGCTAAGCGCATGTGTAATCGCGAGGTGAGAAAAGGAATAAATATAGGATTTGAACAATCTTTGGAAGTTAGGCGAGACATATAGAGTTTGGTTTAGAAGTTGTGTGATAATACGAGTTCCACTCGGTAAGTCTCGAGGACGAGACTGTTATGAGTGCTGTATTATGTAACGACCCGTTGTTTGATGATAAACAAAAGAAATTGAAAGTAGGTTTATACGAAACCCTTTCTTTGTTTACAAACAAGAAGAAGGAGTACAATTAATCCTATACGAGGATGTTAAGTACAAAAAATAATTCTGAGGAAAATTACTATAGAAGTCTGATCTACGGTCGATCACTTTGTCCCTTGGACCACACAATGATGAAGAAGTGCTGTAGAAGAAGAAAAAGATTCAAAGATTGTAGGAGGGATTGAACTCTCGTTGCCAAAGTTGTCAATCACTACTCTATGTCTGTGCTCTCTCTCTCTCTCTCTCTCTCTCTCTCTCTCTGATCTCTTGGTCTCTGATCTTGATCCTCTCTTCGACCTTCTTTTTTTCCAACCTTGATCTCTTGTGACCGGAGGTCCCTAATTATAGAGCTCAGTCACAGTAACTGTCCAGTTGGCGTAGAAGCCAAACTGTGAAGAGAGTTGCACTCTTTACGCGACGGTTATAATAACTGCTACCCACGTCTGAATGATCTCCTGAATCCGCGTATGACGCGTGTCCCATTATGAGGTAACGTGTATAATCGTTCATCGAAGATCACGGTATGCAAGCCACATAGGTAACTGCTCCTCGCGTAAAGATGGTTGGCATAAAAGCCAAATAACTGTCTTGTTGGCGTAAAAGCGAAGTAGCTGTCTTGTTGGCGTAAAAGCCAAGTAGCTGTCTTGTTGGCGTAAAAGCCAAGTAACTATTTTGTTAGCACAAAAGCCAAGTAGCTGTCTTATTGGCGTAAAAGCCAAATAGCTGTCTTGTTGGCATAAAAGTCAAATAGCTGTCATATTGGCATAAAAGCCAAATAGCTGTCTTGTTGGCATAAAAGCCAAATTCTGTATAAAGCTTGATGCTGCATGAATAATAGATAACCAGCGTAAACTAGCCAATTATCCTTCCTGACTGAGATCTTGAGCGTATTTTGGGCTAAATAGCCTTATCACGTACCTTTGCAAATATAGCCTGAGTTGGCGTATTTCGAGGAGATAGCATACGACGTACTCTTATAGTTAAAAATAGCCTGGTTGGCGTAACATGCAGGGATAGTGACGTAAGTGTATTAGCCCTAGTTTTAGCTCTCCCAGTCATTAAAAATAGAACAAAATCTCGTGCATTAAATGCAGAGATCTGCCCCCATCTCGTGCATTAACTGCAGAGATATGCCTCGAGCTCTATACGAGAGACAGCTTTTGACGTGGCGTCTGATTTCATCTCATGTTGAGCGTAAAGACTCACTTCTTCCCATGTAGAATAGGCAGCGTATTCTTTGAATGCGTAAAAATGACTTATATCAAAGATATGTTACTAACCGACAGCCTGGGCCTCTGTGCAGAATCATCATTACAGCCGTCCTCTCGATCGTCGTGCAGTACTCTTTGTCAGGAGTCAGGTTCACTGTTTTGTCTGACAGGTTCATTCGAGGAATACGAAGAGTTCCTCGTACAACTTCACACTGTATTAAAAGCAGACATATTTTACACCGGAGGGAGGTGTAGCAACCTTTTTATGCCAAAGCAGCCTAGAAGTGTTGCCTTACGCGGGCTGCTCTGGAGCTCTATTTTACGCTAAATAGCGTTGAAGCTCTGTTGTACGCCAATCGCTCTGAAGTTATATTTTTACACCACATAGCGCTGAAGCTCTGTTTTACGTAGGCTTCATGCATGTTGGGGGTTTTACGCGTATAATTCTCCAGCGCATTTTCATGCTTCTACAAGACCCCCTTCAAAGTTTTCAAATTCATCGTAATTTGAAATACTTTGAATGAAGCATGAAATGGTCAAATTTGACTCGTTCTGCGAGGCTGGTTTTTCGAAGATATTTAGGAAGTTGTTGGAATTTGGTATGTTCTCTTCTGCTTATATAAAGGCAAGCGAGTAAACCTGTTTTTCCATACTTCCTTCACCAAAAAGATGGCTGCCGAGATACATTGAGCTGACTTGAAGAAGAAGAAGATTATGCTCTTCTAGCATGTAAGGAGCCGTAAAAAGAGACATCTTCGAGCAAATATCCTCTGCAACCGTGGATCATGGAAGGATATCATAGCTTACTTTGCTCGGGATAATCAGCAATTTTATATGGCGATTCGTCCAGGAGAGAAGAAGGGTCTCATCGGACCACACAGCTTGCTAGCTGTATTTTCCCCTATTATGAAGCTGGACGCAGGTGGGCAGCTTGGCCCTGTCTTCGAGTATTGTGTTAGATCTGAATCCCTAACACAATTCTAGGCATGGCTGCCATGGCGTATGGGGGTGGACTTTATACAGGCCCAGTTCTGTATCCTTCCGCCATTAACCATTTTTTTGTTCATCGGCCGAAGAAGCTAATAAAGTGTCGTAGAAGAAGAACTGAAGATCTCCGTCAGACGAGAACCTAGCATAATAGATTCCCATCATGATCTTGAGTATTAATGAATAATCCTTTATAAAAAAGGATTTCCATCATATGTAATCATGAAAATAAAAAATCCTTTGTAAACTGGATTTCCATCGTATGTAATCATGATTAATAAACTTGTCTTCTTTTACACATTGCTGATTTGCCATATTTGCTGTGAGGAAGTTTGATAATGTGCAGCTTTGACACGTCTGAGTAATTTTTTACACTGACTCTGATAAACGATTATCCGGTCATGTCCCAACTTTTACGCGTAAAGAAAGATGCGTAAAAAGCTCTTTAGCATTAAGTTGTCTTGAAGATCTAACTGTCATGCTATTTTTGGATGAGGAGTCGCATAGAATTCTGAACTGTCACTTCTCTGATACGAAGAATTTCTGTTCAGAACATCATTATTCAAGAATGGCTTCCCGAAAGTTCCTCGAAACAGGACAAGAAATGTCCGCCGAACAGGCCATACTTGAACTTAGATATAAAAGATTCTGGCTAGACTTCGAATGAACTTCCAATGGCCCAAGGAGAAGAGTCATCTTCAATGCTGACATTTGTGTGTTTCAGGCACTTAGAATATTTTGTAGACAAAAAGGAGCATTTTCTGCGTAAACCCTTGTAATTGGCCTTCTGTAGCTTCTGAGCGTAGAATCGTAGATCTGTAGCTTTTGAGCGTAAAAGCTTCTGAGCGTAAAAACCGTAGATTTGTAGCTTCTGAGCGTAAAACCGTAGATTTGTAGCTTCTAAGCGTAAAATCATATATTTGAAGCTTCTGAGCATAAAATCATATATCTGTAGATTCTGAGCGTAAAATCGTAGATTTGTAGCTTCTGAGCGTAAAACCATAGATTTGTAGCTTCTGAGCGTAAAAGCTTCTGAGCGTAAAATCATAGATCTGTAGCGCAGTAAGACTATCCGCCTTCCTTTTCAAATGATAGGCTGACGTGGTCCCCAATCATAATCGATTATTAAAAATTGAATTTGGTTAAGGATTCGAAGAGTCATCTGAACTCTATATATAGGCCTCGGTCATGAGAGAGAAAAACTCTTCATCTGTCTCTACAAAACCCTTTTTTTCTGAGAACTCTTCGTCTTTGTCTCTTTTCTGAGAACTCTGAGTTTCGCCATGGCACCAAAACAGGCCTCCGTCTCTAAGGGAAAGAAAGTTGCTTCTGCATCTCGCTCCACTGCTTAAGCACGAGCGATCCCTACTAGGCCAAGCGAGCCCCATTCTGAACGAAGTGCTCCACCATCTAGCTGCGCACCGGACATCACAGGTAAAGACTTCGAGAGAAATAGAGAACCCTTCGCACACGTTGTACGTGTATGCGCAACAATACGCCCATATTCCTAATGTGTCAGCATAAAAACTCCATATTTTTGCAGTCTGGCATAAAAACTCAGACTGTCAAAATTTGGCGTATACTGCAAACTTTGAGTTTTACGCGCTGGATGTAAATTCCAGCATAAAAACTCAAATTTTGGCAGTTTGGCGTAAAAGCTCAGACTGTTAGATTTTGGTGTATACTGCCAACCTTAAGTTTTACGCACTGGAAATAGATTCTAGCGTAAAACTCAAGTTTTTTTGCAGTCTGGCGTAGAACTCAGACTGTTAGGTTTTGGTGTATACTGCAAGAGTGTAGGGTCTAGCGTAAAATTGACTTATTTTTTTGCTTTTTGCAGTGGACCTACAGATCTCTCCTTTGGCTGAAGTGATAGGCTCTGCTGCTAGGATGCTGAATTCCAACTATCTGGAGGACTTGTCCCATGTAACATTCCCTATCTCTGGAAATGAGTATCCTCAAGAAAGGAGAACTCTGATCTCGGCCCAAGGGGAAAGGATGTTGCTGAGTATGATCAGTGGGGAACCCCTGACGTATATAGACGGCATAGAGTATAAGAAACCAGGTTTCTTATTTGGGGATGTTATCGATAAACAATCCCAGACGAAGCACAAGAAGGAAGATTGGGTATTTTTTGTTGAGGGCAAGGTCATGTATCTGCCAAAGATGCCCAGAGATTACCCTATCTCTGTATTCTTCTATGCCACTCATCCCAGGAAGATGATATGGACTCTGACTCCCGATCTTCACGGCCAGTCGGGGAAGATCTTTTATAAGAAAGGATTGAACCGATGAGCCTTTGTGAGCAGTCCTTCAGGCCCTGTTATGCCTTTCAGAGGATTACTACCGCGCAGCGTCCCGAGTGAAGACACTTCACTGATCCAGCCGATTCAAATAGCGACTTTCTACAATGAATTTATGGGGCAGGAAGGAGTATACCCAAAGATTAACCCTCGCACCAGTGGATGGCTTAGCCCCCAGAATCTTCGATGGGCCAGTTTGACTGCCTGGGCCCTAAAGCACTTTCAGATGGAGCTGGAAAGTATTGGCTTGTTAGCGGCTGTGAGTGCCACTAGTGTTGGGCTGCCTCTCAACCCCAACTTGTTCTTAGCTTTGATGGAGCGATATAATTCGCTCACTGGGACTTTCGCCACTCTGCTAGGTGAGTTAGGCTTAGCCCTTCATGAGATGGCAGACATCTCGAAGCTGCCAATGGGAGACACTCCTTATAAAGAGTACATTCCCACAAACAGGGAGTTGAGGGTTACAAACCCTCGGGCAGTGGCGGTGTACCAAGAGCTGATGAGCCACTATCTTGCATGCACCACCTTCTACAAAGAGCCCTCTGATTTGGCCCATATCAACAAATGGGTATCCTACCTCTTCTTCTATCAGGCCAGAAATGCCAAGCAGGACAAGGTTGTAGATAGCAGAGATAAGCCTTTGAATCTTCTGAGTATGCTTAGTGCCAACACAGTCGATGATCTCATTGAAGATGCAGGGGCTTCAGATTGTGTTCTCAATGAGGAGATAGGGGGTTATCCTGCAGGCACTAAAGCCTACAGTTATATGAGACATTATCGTAAGCCTCTGTCAAGGGAAGCTCAACTGGCTGGCTTCCTCTCTATTTGGTTACGCCGATGGGTAGTGCCTGGCATCGCGTCTGTGGATCGCATCCATCGCAACACCTTATGTCCCGTGGTGCGTTTGGTATTCGGGGCAAGATTGGGCCTGCTTTCTGCCATGGTATGCAGAATACAAGCTGGCCTGAGGGCCATTACTGATGGGCTGTTGGCTGATGATACACAGCATGAAGGATATCCCATAGTAGAATTACCATTCCTATATCTGATGGGATGGTTGATCCTTCATAACACCAGAGTGATGTCTCCCGGATCTACCGGTGGTTCGGGCAATAACTTCCTGTTGAATTGTAGGAATTCTTCTTGGAATGTGGCTAGCGTCATTGATTGTCGGCTAGCACTAAATTTTGCCCATAGTTGGAAGTTCTTCTACACCATCCCCCTGTACATATCAATCAATAGGGGATGAAACTTCAGGATGCGGGTCAAGGGAAGACTATTCTTTCTCCTGAAGACTTTTACTGGTTGGTCTGCATTAGACCTTCCTACCTGCTGTACATAAGTGAGGACCACTGCTACTTGGAGCCTTATCTGCCTAGCCGGTTCGCCAGGCAATTTGGGTACGACCAGTTGCACGTGGGGAATCCTATCACTAGCTTCAAGTCCAAAGGTGGACTTATTGATGGAGCTAGAAGATGGCGGTATTTCATCATGGGTTGTACCGGAGCAACCTTTGTTGTGCCCGCGACTTCTCTCTCCATGGAGTTGTGCATTCTTTATTCATATGCGCAATTTTATGCGTCCATCAATACCTTCCATCGTGATTTCGATGTACATAGAAGTTTCAGGATGCCTTCCCATAGATCCACTGGAAGGGAGGAGATACCGTTTGTTTCCTCGGATGAAGGTGATGAAACCACCGGTGCAAACGACTATTTGCTTATTTTACCGAGTATTTGCTTATTTTACCGAGAGGCGTAATAGCTCCGCCAGCAGAGCCTCTCATAATCTCCAATAAACGAAAGACTTCCACTCTGAAAGAGCCTTCCCCCAGCAAGAAGAAGCAGACTGCCAGAGGTCCTAAAAAGACTTCCACTAAGGGGGCCTCTAGGAGTGATCCTATTATTTTCCCTGTTGGGGATGATTCTTTGATCAGGGGTCCTTCACCTTTTAGAGAGGGAACCTCCACAGTTCCAGCTGACAGTGCTGGAGATTTTTTGCTCACGATTGCTGCCGCTACTACCGTTACTGGTAGTGCTTCGAGATCCCCTTCAAGGCCGAACATAATAAGAATCAATATACCTTTATCCAGACAAATAATGGGCCTAGTCCCTCCTTCGTCTGTAAGTATTTTAAGCGAGATTCCACCCGATGAACCTCGAGTGGATCTGGGTGACGACTGGGATGACTACCCTCAAACGTCAGTTGGTGCACCCTCTTCTCCAGATATAACAGCTTATTTAGCATCATTAAGAAATGATTTAGCTATACAAGCTGCAGACGCAACATACATACCATCGGCCATTGGTAAATATTGCCTTCACGTTTTTTTCAGGAAAATTAACATCAAATTGATATTAACTTTTTCTTATCTTATTTGCAGGTGAAGACATCTCGGGGGAGGGCGGAGTTGACACAACTTCTGACTTTGTTGCGGATCCAGCTAATGAAACGGCGGTGCCCGACGTCGAAGAAGCATGCTTTGAAGCTACTGATCTTTCATCCGCAACATTCTCGGATGTCATCCCGCCAGTAGCAGTTCAAATAACATCAGAGGAGGATGCACCCACCCTCTCGACCGTGCCTCCTTCGTCGAGTATGCCATCAACTTTAACTGTTGCTGGTGTCCCTCCTTTGTTGCGCCATCTATTGAAGCAACGACTGTGGCAACATCCTCTGTAGTCATTCCAGAGAGGAGATTTACCGGTATTGCGACCACTCCCAACGTACATCCGATCTTTGCTAAGCTAGTTGAACAATATACTAGCATATTCTACCTCACTCTAAAAGAATTGATATCCATGGTGCTGGAGAAGAATCTAAGTTTTGATGCTCTGAAGACGTCCTCCAAGCTCACTATAGCGCCGATTAAAATTTTTAATGACGCTGAAAGAGCTAATACGCTAGAGCAAATAGTTAATGGTTTAGAATAACCCATTAACGAATATTTGCAACTATCCTGGGGCAGCATTGATGACCTGGTTCAGGCTGAGTACGACTCCCTAACTGCGAAACTTGCTCAGCAGACAGAATCTTTAAACAGATCCATCTAGGAACAGCAGCAAGAGATGGAGAAAGAAAAAGCAGTATTGGTGGAGAGTATTCCTCAGCTCGCTTAGTACCGTGCAGAATGTGAAGGATACAAGTAAGGGTTCAAGAATTGGAGGCTGAACTTGCTCAAACAAGGGAGAGGCTTCTCAAGGAATCGCTAGTTCGTGATGTACTGAAGGGCCAAGTGGATACAGCTCAACATAACTTGACACATGTGGGTGTCATCCACACAAGTTTTGTTGATTTTCTGTCTGAACTATCTCTCTTGAGCAGTGATGAAGCAAGGCTGGAATGGGCTCGCACCAATATTTTAAGCTCTAGGAATAAGAGAATGGCTGGTTTGGCGTGACAGATCAGGGATTTAACTGCTCCTCCCCAATGATGTACTTTTTTTGTTCCTTATTTTCTTAGAGATAATAAAGATACATTTTCTGACTTTGTGGATCCATCACTTATAAATGATAGGCTAAGATGAAAGTTATATCAGAGGTAATATGAACATGATATACTTTCGGTAAGGTTCGGCTGAATGTAAATCTATTCAGAGGTAAGATAAACCTGATAGAATATTATCCAACTAAATTTGATACAAAATACTATCAGAGGTAATATGAACATGATAGGTTTCAAATTAGTTAAACATATCTATTCGGAGGTCATATGAACCTGATAGAATATGATCCAGCTAACCTTTGTACGTAGTATTGTCAGAATAAAATCTTCATTATACTCCATTAAGCAAAGGAGATCAAGCATAGTACTTTTTCAGGGATTTGCCGTTGATAGAAGCCATTATCAAATCTCCATTAGTTTTGGCTCATCTGTAAGCGCCATGTTGTTTCAATCACATAAGGGCCCTCCATTTCTTTATGATTGTTTGTGTGAACTTCGAATATCGTACCAGAGGTAAGATGGATGTGGTACAATGCCGTGTTTGTTGAGGACATTCCACTGGAGAATAATTGGTGGACCTATTATTTGTCGCGCACGTTGAGTGCAAATAATAAGTTCGAAACAAGCTCAATCAGAAATATGGACGTGATAAGTTTTGAGGCTAGTAAAGACATTATGCTAGGGGATTTTTTGTGGACCCATTACTTTTTCGCGCACATTATTGCAAGTAATAGGTTTGAGACAAGTCCTGACATAGGTCATATAGACGTGATAGTTTTTGTGGACCCACTACTTTTTGTGCACGTTGGTGCAAGTAATGGATTTGGGACAAGTCCTGAAGGATGCTTGTAAAATATAACTCTGTGGGGATTAACATGGACTGAATCTTTCTTTGCTGGAAAAAATGAGAATAGTTCAGAGGTAATATGGACATGAACAATTCATTTCTATTGCGGACATCCCACAGGAGAGTTTTTTTTTTTGGACCTATTATTTCTTGTATACGAGAGTACGAGTAATAAGTTTAAGGCAAGCCCTACCAGAGGTAATATGAACGCTGAAAAATATGACTCTGTGGGGATAGTGGAGGAACATATTTGAATTATACGTTTCCATTACGAGCGTCCCCTCGGGGGTTTTTTGGTGGACCTATTACTTCTTGTGCACAAGAGTGCAAGTAATAAATTTAAGGCAAGCCCTGCCAGAGGTAATACGGACATGGCAGTTTTTGTGGAACTAACACCACTGGCGTACTTAGAGTTTAAGTACGGGTGCTAAGTTGAGATGACAATCGGTATCGGAGGTAATATGGACATAATAATCAATAGCCGACTCTGGAAGGTTTGCTCAGAGGTAATATGAACATGACAAACTCAGCCTGAGAGAAATATTATGACAGCAGTTCAGAGGTAATATGAACGTAAACTAATATCCGAAAGACTCATTGAGGAGTGATTCATCGAGTTCGGTCTATCCAAACATGAAGATAGACCCAGGGATCGCTCCGCTGGGGAGATTGATGGGACGATAGCTCAGAGGTAATATGAACATGGCTAGCGTCTAACAAGATTGGTTAGAATAGTCACTACGGGAGTGTGCAAGTAGATTTAAGAAAGATTTTGAGGATCCATCATCCGTTGCGTATCTAGGACTTTTGGATACGGATGAAGGCTCTTTACAAAAATTTGTAACGAAGGAGAAAATGTTGCACATAGGCACTTTCTGGGGATAAAAAACCAAGAGTCGATTTGTTCATCTGGGTTGTGGACTTATTACCTATGGCGTACCTTAAGTACTGGTAATAAGTTAAAATGACTAGCACTACCAGGGGTTATGCGAACGTGATAGTAGAAAGTTGAAGAGAAGAACTTTACTCAGAGATAATATGGACATGGAAAGGTCTAAAAATATCTTACTCAGAGGTAATGTGGACGTGGTAAGATAGGACTTTGTGGGGATAAAAAA
Source organism: Iris macrosiphon (assembly GCA_036927795.1). NCBI lineage: Eukaryota > Viridiplantae > Streptophyta > Magnoliopsida > Asparagales > Iridaceae > Iris > Iris macrosiphon. Next base: position 43,102,754 of record JAYESA010000011.1, on the reverse strand, counting down.
AAAACAGGACAGAGGTAATATAGAAGTGACCATTTTGTGGTGATAGATTTACTCTGCCAGAGAAAGTGGAGAGACGTAGTTCAGAGGTAATATGGACGTGAACTAATCGATAGCAACAACCAGGGAGGTTTGCTCAGAGGTCACTTGGACATGGCAAACTCAGCTGGGAAAAATAGTTTGTACATGAACCCATGTCTGAAAAATTCACTCGGGAGTGATTTGCTGAGTGGGGATAGACCTGAAGGTTGTTCCGCTGGGGAGGTTTTGAGGACTCATCATCCGATACTTCTTGAGGGGGCAAATTGCTACGTTGGAGTGAGATCAATTTGTCATGACCGACCTCCTGTTTATAAATGCAAAGTGATGACTTTGGCGTCGATTAACTCCTGGATTCTCCTTTTCAGTAGATAGCATGTCCTTGTGGGGTGATGAATGTACCGATGAAAGAGACAATATTCTGGGTCAACGACTTTGCCAGCCCTATCAGGGTATCTGATGTTGGGTAGCCGAAGTTTATTTTCCTTAATCAATATATTGAAGATTTCAACGATGTCTTCATCATTGAAGGAGAAAGTCCCCTTTGACTTTCGGGCTTCCGATACCTGAGTCGTACGGTCCTTAGAGGAAATGGTCATAGTTGCATCACCTTCGGACACAGAGGGAAATCTACCCCCAGCTTTGGATGCTGCCCTGTTTTGTCGAGGGAGACTACCCCCAGACATGTCGTTGTCTGGTTCTTCTTCTTCTTTTCCTTTGTCCACAGAAGTTGATTTAGAAGGACCTGTCTCTGGTATTACCGGATCAGACTCTGGAGGTTTGGAGTTTGCAAGAGATGCGGTATACCCTAACCCAAAATGAGTTCGTCGACAGTAAGGATCACCATGCAATGGTATTCGTCTGCCTTTTTCATGATTGAGGCGTTACTTCAACTTTAAATCATAACCCATGTTTTACATAATCTTTAAAGCCTGTGGGCTATATCTGTGGATTTGCATTTTTCCACCATCAGACTCGTGAGATTCTTCTTATACAATCGGTCTATTTCGTATTCGACCGAAGACTATTTGATGTTGATCGTCGCGAGTAGGTGGAACAATAAAGACAGATTCTTCATGTGGCCCATATGTCATGACGATATTAGATGTTGACGCTACTTTCCACATGATCTCCCCACGCTTGGTAGTTAGGGGTACTAAATCTTGATTGTGACCTCTGTCTTTGCGTTTCTGGATCAGGAAACCACGTAAATCAAGGAGATTACCAGAAGAAGAAGAAGAAGAAGAAGGGTTGTTCTGCCTTTTTACATTAGTGGGGACGTGGAGATTGGGAACCATAACCCTTTTTCTGCCATAAGAATACAGCAGTTCAGCCATGTGAGTAGCATACGATCCATCATCTGTCTGAGGAGCGCATCTTTCCGTGAAGCGAGTCTTCTTTACGCGGACAGACTAATCCTCGCATAATTTATAGTTTTGCACAGGTTCGCGTAAAACAGGGAAAGTCCTCAAAAGGCCTCCAGCGTCACGCGTAATCTGAAGAGTGGGCAACTTCTTCTCTTAGGGGCGTACAAGCCTAGAGGTCGGGAGATTCGCCACTTGTTTTCCCTTGATGTGATCCAAGGGTCCATCTGCCTTCTTATAGACGGGAGATGTATTTTTATACGCAGGGCGCGTTTAAAATTTCCGAATTGGCGTTGAGGCCTTGTCAGAAATTTTGTCTGCCACGTCACTGACGAAAGACGAAGCTTTACACGCAGAGCGCGTTCTAGACTTCTGGATTAGCACTGGGGCATTGCTAGAAGCTCTGTCTGTCACGTCATAGACGGGAGATGAATTTTTACGCGCTTGGCGCATTTTAGACTTCTGGATTGGCACTGGGGCATTGCCAGAAGCTTTGTCTACTACGTCACAGATAGGAGACGAATTTTTACGTGCAGGGCGCGTTCTAGAATTTTGGGTTGGTACTGGGGCATTGCCAGAAGCTTTGTCTGCCACGTCACAAATGGGAGACGGATTTTTACGCACAAGGCGTATAGGTTGTGATGTCACAAAGAAAGAGAGCCTGTAGGAAGGGTAGAGGATGTCTGGGGCATCCATACTTTACGCAGCTTCCTGTTGTCCTGGACAGAGAGGGAATGAGAGCTTCCCCCTGCGCGAAGCATGTCTTCATAAGCAGATTGGTCGAATTGGACGACCAAAGTCTTCTTCGTCGATCCAACGGATACAGCATCGTGTTGAGCAATGGATTTCTCGTCAGATGAGAAAGTAGTTCCCAGTAGAGTCGCCATCTTGTGTTTGATAGTAAAGAAAAGAAATTGAAAGTAGGTTTATACGAAACCCTTTCTTTGTTTACAAACAAGAAAAAGGAGTACAATTAATCCTATACGAGGATGTTAAGTACAAAAAATGATTATGAGAAAAAATTGCTATAGGAGTCTGATCTGCGGTCGATCACTTTGTCCCTTGGACCACACGATGATGAAGAAGTACTATAGAAGAAGAAAAAGCTTCAAAGATTGCAGGAGGGATTGAACTCTCGTTGCCAAAGTTGTCAATCACTACTCTTTGTCTGTGCTCTCTCTATCTCTCTCTGATCTCTTGGTCTTTGATCTTAATCCTCTCTTCGACCTTCTTTTTTTCGACCTTGATCTCCTGTGACCGGAGGTCTCTATTTATAGAGCTCAGTCACAGTAACTGTCCAGTCGGCGTAGAAGCAAAACTGTGAAGAGAGTTGCACTCTTTACGCGGCGGTTATAATAACTGCTACCCACGTCTGAATGATCTCCTGAATCCGCGTATGATGCGTGTCCCATTATGAGGTAATGTGTATAATTACTCATCGAAGATTACGGCATGCAAGCCACGTAGGTAACTGCCCCTCGCGTAAAGATGGTTGGCATAAAAGCCAAATAACTGTCTTGTTGGCGTAAAAGCCAAGTAGCTGTCTTGTTGGCATAAAAGTCAAGTAGCTGTCTTATTGGCGTAAAAGCCAAGTAGCTGTTTTGTTGGCGTAAAAGCCAAGTAGCTGTCTTATTGGCGTAAAAGCCAAATAGCTGTCTTGTTGGCGTAAAAGTCAAATAGCTGTCTTGTAGGCGTAAAAGCTAAATAGCTGTCTTGTTGGCGTAAAAGCTAAATTCTGCTTAAAGCTTGATGCTGCATGAATAATAGATAACCAGTGTAAACTAGCCAATTATCCTTCCTGACTGAGGTCTTGAGCGTATTCTGGGCTAAATAGCCTTATCACGTACCTTTGCAAATATAGCCTGAGTTGGCGTATTTCGAGGAGATAGCATACGGCGTACTCCTATAGTTAAAAATAGCCTGGTTGGCGTAACATGCAGGGATGGTGACGTAAGCGTATTAGCCCTAGTTTTAGCTCTCCCAGTCATTAAAAATAGAATAAAATCTCGTGCATTAAATACAAAGATCTGCCTCCATCTCGTGCATTAACTACAGAGATATGCCTCGAGCTCTGTACGAGAGACAGCTTTTGACATGGCATCTGATTTCTTCTAATGTTGAGCGTAAAGACTCATTTTTGCCCATGTAGAATAGGCAGCGTATTCTTTGAATGCGTAAAAATGACTTGTATCAAAGATAAGTCACTAACCGACAGCCTGGGCCTCTGTGAAGAATCATTATTACAGCCGTCCTCTCGATCTTCGTGCAGTACTCTGTCAGGAGTCAGGTTTACTGTTTTGTCTGACAGGTTCATTCGAGGAATATAAAGAGTTCCTCGTACAACTTCACACTGCATTAAAAGCAGACATATTTTATGCCGGAGGGAGGTGTAGCAACCTTTTTACGCCAAAGAAGCCTAGAAGTGCTGTCTTACGCAAGCTGTTCTGGAGCTCTATTTTACGCTAAATAGCATTAAAGCTCTGTTGTACGCCAATAGCTCTGAAGTCATATTTTTATGCCACATAGTACTGAATCTCTGTTTTATGCGTACTTCATGCATATTGGGGGTTTTATGCGTATAATTCTCCAGCGTATTTTTATGCTTCTACACCCGCTCCACTCAACCTAGAGGGCCGATTCAAACGGCACAAGTATAGCGAACCGACCTGTCTTGCTTAGCGAGAAGACTCGTTCGATGCAAAGGAATTCAGACTTGGACCTTCAAATGGAGTTCAGACTTAGACTTTTCAGAGGCGCGCTCGAGGTCTCGCTCGGCCGATGAGATTCATCGCTAAGGTTGGTGTCCCTAGTGAACCTGTCTCTACTTAGCTGCACACTTAAGAAAAAAAATGATATATGATAGTTTTGAAGCGATAACATTTGCATGCTAATAAAAAGAAATGAACACACATAGCTAAGGGAATAACCCTGCTTTATCATTGTGTATAGAATATGGAAACTCTACCTTACTAGTGCGTAACTTAGAGTATCAATCCAAATAGAGTAATTTTATTTGTTATGCCAAAAAGTAGATCTCGTTACAATATTGATATACGGCACAGCACAGAATATGACATAAGATAGAGTATAAACATATTACATACTTAGACGAGGAAGACTATCAAGTAGTCGTTCCAAGTCAGGAGAAGAAAAAAAATAATGTACTCATGATATCCAGATCACCGAGGCAGTCTCTAATCAGGGAGCTACACAAAGAAGAAAGATTCGAGTGTAGTCATCGGCTAGATTGAACCGAGCTGAAGTTCTCGGATAAGAGAAACTGAACAGGAAGTTCTCGGCTAGGATTGAAAGTAATGGAGTAGTTGCATGGTCACAGACAACTGGTTGTGCACCAGTAGAGAAAGAGTCCTCAACACAATTATTGAGACATCTAAATCGTGTCGGCCTGAGATGTCACTACCACATTTCAGAATAGGAGTATTTTTGCCTTTTTATTTATTTAATTTAATGTGTTAATATTATATGATATTATTTATATTTAACTGCTATGATTTTATTTGATTGTTGTACCTTACAGTTGTTTCATTAATTGGAGCGCTACACTAGCCATTGTCTTCCAACAAATTTCATACCATTATCCTAGATGTGTCAGTCTTCTATTTTAATCCTTGCATAACTCATAAATATGCTCTATTGTGCTTTATTTTAGCCGCACAATATTCATCGCAAATATTTAATTGTATTTCTAATATATCCAACTTTGCATCGTTGTGCGTTCCAATCAAAATTGGAGACACAATCTTGATCCATTTGTGCAACCCAAATTATGATAATATTCTATTCTGAGTCTTCTTCATTTATGACACTTGTGTCCTACCTAATTTTAACCCTATGTACTTCTAATTAATTTTAGAACACTATTTATATCAATTTTAATTAATTTAATCCAAAAACCACACTTTGTGTAATTTTCCAATTGTTGGGGACTTCTATGCAAAAGCGCATTGAGGTGTCAATACCCCATTAGACCAACACATGAAGAAACACCCATTTCCTTTATGTAAATTTTTTCCATAATTTTGGAGTGTGTAACACTCAACATCAACCCTCACCAAACCTTAGCCTTCTATTTTGAAATAATGCAATCCTAACCCTCCAAATATCTACTTAAGAAGCCAAGCCATTTCTAAGAGTGTTGACCCGCCCACCTTTCTAGGTCAACCTCAAACCCAATCCTATTTTCCCATATATATATATGTCATCTTTTCTTTATATTTTTTCATCCCCATCAAACCAACCCAGCCGACTTCATCTCCTGCCTCAACCCGCCGGTCATCATCCTTCCGCCGACCGGAGCAGATTGTCGAAGACCGACTGAACCACCTCTCCATCTTGGCCGGAGCTGATCCCTGCTGAACCGCCACTGCTCACCGCCAACACCACCGTCCCCTTCCTCCCTGCTCGCAGACCGGACCCGACTGCCATCAACCGGTCGACAGAACCCGACCGTCGATCACCACCACCCCCCTCTCCCTGTACACGCTTCTACCGCTCGACCGGAGCCCGACAGCACAGCCGAGCATCGTTGAACCGCCGAGCCACCGCTGCCAGTCACCCGGACCATCTGCCATCACCTGTCATGACTACACCCGCCTGAACCTCCTCCCGAATCTTTCGATAACTGAATGTCGCTGCACCCCTCATGCCGACTTCCCTATGACAGCACCTGAACCACCATCTTCCTTTCCTTCAATCACCTCTCATCATCATCATCATCTACATCTCCTTCCGTCGACCGACCTCGCCGACCCCTGCACGTCATCTTCACCGGAGCCCGATAACGCATCACCGAAAACTGATTCCCTTCCGTCGACAGTGACCCCGTCACTGCCTGAAACCCGATCTCCTCCACCCATCCACCGGATCCACCCGACGCCATCCTCCTCTCCTTCAACTGCCTGAACCACTATCACCTGTCCCGACCACCCATCCACCGGATCCACTCGAGCCCACCGGACAGACCTCCTCCTGACTGAATGCCACCACCAAGACCACAATGCTACCATTCGCCTGAGCCCGCTGAACTCGACTTCCCTCGACAGCCAGCTGAAACCGACGAGCCTCGCCTGAACAGTAGCAGCAGGAGCAGCCGAGCCTCTCGGTGACGCAGCAGAGCGCCTCCTAAACATTGAACACTCCCTCGTGCACGTGCACGTGCACGCCGAGGCCAAGGTGCGAAGTGTTTCTCTTATGATTTTGTTTGTGTATTTGTACGTGAATGATGTTAGGATTTAGCGTATCGTGTCTTGATGAGTTTATTAGATATCGATTGCTAGACGTTATACAAGTAAAACCAAACTCGTATGCGTATACGTACGCGTATGAGTATTATAATCAAATTGATATATATATAAATATGGATGTATATACATATAAGTAATTAACTACTAATAGTTATGAACATAATTGTATATGTACTGTGTGCCCTAGTGTTAATTACGGATATCCCGTATTTACTTTGACCTGTGACCCTAAGTGATTGTGAGTAGACTGCCTTATATACACTGACGTACTGGAGAGACATATGTTAGTAATTGACTGTCTGATTGTGCACAGCATTTGAGGACATGACACCGTGCAGCTAGACGCACATTTGACACTGTTAGATGACAAGTAGCACCCCTAGCGTAGTCTCTGAGTTCAATATATTTATGATTGTGTATATGCTAGTGTATCGACTAATTCTGTATTATTATTAAATAATGTCTATAGGACTGTTGGATTATTCAGACAAGATCTCAGAAACAGGACATTGGTATTTTTAGCAGAGGACCACAGGCGAGTACATTCTCTGACAGTTTTTATTATGTTGATTTTCTCTATGATTCTAGTTGTATAGCGTACATGATTCTGACGCTGTGGATATACTAGCTGGCATCATCGAGACCTGTCACGAGGAGTCGTGATTGGGATCCATCGTGCTAGCTAGGGACTGGGAAATATTTAGTAGATTATGTGATCATACCCAACTCTACATGCATCATAGCTCACCCATACCTCACGTCGGTGCAGCCTGACCATTACATGCCTCATAGTCTGTTATATGTGATTAGCCTGACTATTTCTTGCATCATAGCTATTCGAATAGTTAGCCTGACCTTACATGAATCATAGCTAATTATATGTAATAAGCCTGATCTATCCCAAGCCGATCACATGATATGCTGATATTTCACACACTTAGCTAAATATTCTGTACATGTATTTTCAGATCATAGTTCTAGCATTTCCCTATGTTCTAGTTATTGTTCTAGCATCCACTGATATTCTAGTTCATTGTTCTAGCATGCACTTGTATTTATGTTCATTGCTAGTATACCATTGATGATGACATATGCTCCAGTATTTCTTATTCCAGTATTTTATTATTCCAGTATTGTCTATTGCTAGTATTTATATCCATCTTGTATTTTTTTATACTGTATTATAGTTTTTTATCAATATATGTGAAACTGCTGTTAGTGCTTGTACTTTGCTCCAATCCTGACTGGATATTTTTTTCCAGAGGACCTTGAGGACTTCTTTCCTACACACTATGGACCAGGTATAGATGCAGACTACACACCAGAGATCTTAAAGGAGTCCATTCTATTAGAGGAGACACCACCTGCAACTGTCTAGACAGTATTTATTTTATGCATTTGAGACTTATTTTGAGGTATATTTGGAGTTTAGGTTGAGACTTATGTTAAGTTTAATTTGAGACTTGTGGAAACTTTTTATGTTGGACAGCTAGACTATAGTTTATCTCTATCTTGAGATATTGTGTTTGACTTGTGTCATTCTTTCTTATCTTTTATCGTGTCATTTATATTCTTATAGCTATTGTGATTGAGTATACATTATGAGATGTTGAGAGATTTTTATATTATTGTCCTCCTTATGGAGTTGATATCATTGACAGGTTATGAGTTATGTTAGTATATTATCGAGACCTAGATAGTGTTCTACCGTCGATATTGTGGCGTAGGCTGGACGTACCTACGACTCATGCCCAAATTTTGGGTGCGGGTCATGATAAGAGAGGACAATGCCAGGTAATATGCTTGTTTAATTACTAGCAGGCGAGTACGGAATGTCCAGCAAGGCTTGCGACCGACTTGGTAAGATAGCTGACTCGTCGGATGGTTCGGGATGCCCAGTAAGGCTCGCAACCGAGCTGGGAAGACAACTATTCCATCCCAAAAGATATGTCCAATATGGCTAACAAAGCCAGTGATCTTCATATAGATAAGTCATGCATGCATAGCAGCAATCCGCATTTAGAAGAGGTATAACATAGAAGAGCATAACGCACAAAACTTTGCACATTTAGAATAGATGCATGGTATATAACATAGAGCGAGTAAAACATGTCTGAGGTAGAGACACAAATATAACATTTGAATTGCATAGATATTCTTTATTACTTAGTAGATTATTGATTATATTACTTTCATGACAGGAAAGGCGAATGGTAAGAAGAGGGTAAGACGAACTCAGTTGATTTTAGTACGACACTCTTAATTCAGACACGGGTATTACTTTCATTATATTTCCATGAAACTCATCCTAAGGCAAAGACTAGAATGACAACAAAATTAGTCAGTGCACATAACTAATGAACGTGCTTGTTTTATGGCATGGACAAGAGGTCTCTCCACTAGTGCATTCAATGTACTGATACCCAACCAAATTGTATGTAGGATGCAGGAAAAACTCGCACAAATTCGAAGATCTCTTGTCGCAGTAAGGTGCTGGACCGCACTTGACATCTTGGAACGTGGTGCACGGACCTGGAGCTCACATATAAGAGACATAATATATGGGAACATCATCATCCAGAGTGTTTGATTGAGTTATAAGCCTTAGGGTTCATTGTAATTAAAGAGAGAGAGAGAGAGAGAGAGCACGAGCGACTTGTAATCTCGGCTTGGCGTCGCTTGTAATCTTTACTTTATATCAATAAATAGCTTGTTTGGATTCAATACTTGTGTTTATTTTATGTTTCTACTATGACAACTCTGCGAACAAGTTATCAACGATCGTTTCGGTATTTGCCTTGCACGGATGCAACTCCAGGCTCGTGTGGCATCACATCCTGATGGGAACGGTTGTCCTACGGGAGCGTTGGCACAGTGATTCGCGCCTAGCGGGAACGATCGATCCTACGAAAGATCGGTGCATGACAGTTTTGACTATCAATAACCCTACACACTCTATATCTAGAAGATAGGTTTGGGGAAAGTGGATAGGCACTAGGAGACTGTCTCGGGTAACAATAACCCTACACACTCTATATCTAGAAGATAGGTTTAGGGAAAGTGGATAGGCACTAGGAGACTGTCTCGGGTAAGGCTTATATGATGAGGTAACACACAACCAAGTTATATTTTTGAAGAATAAACTGGGGGAAAAAAATTTATGATAGAATATTATTTTGCCTTATAGAACAATACACTGGACTTGCTAGAAAAATAAAATCCTATACAGTGTACTGTCAGTATACTAACAATGTACTATATTGTCTTACATAACAGAATACTAACTTGCTGGAAAATATAAAACTAATATAATATTCTGTCAATATATTGTTTGTACTATACTATATAGACAATAATTCAGGCTAGGTTTTTGGGGTATCAAAATATGCCAACACATCTCCAAATTATGCCTAGCAGGCTAGAGAGGCTAGGTCATGGTTTTATATAATAATTTTGAGCTAGGGTTGTGGTTATCAAACTCAAGTATCACACTCCATATCAATATTATAATTAACCTAGTATCCTAGGATGTCATTCCCAACTATATCCTAGCCCAAAACCATGCCAAATCTATTAAACATTGTATTAAAACCATGATAATAAATACAATAATAGAATTTATTTGGTTAAAACTAAGCAATATATATCATGTAAATCAAAAATGAGGAAAAAACCTGGGTTCAATCATAATGGAAAGTTATACTTGCCTTGGTACCCAAGCTACACACCCTAACTTCTACTTCGTCTCCTATAGGGGTTAGCCACCACACTCTTGATCTAAAGATCAAGCTTCTACTTCTCCTATTTTAGCTTAAGAAGAAGAAGAAGAAGAAGAAGAGAGAAAGAATAAAGAAGAGAAAAGGAGAGTGAAAAGAGAAGAAGAGAGAGAAATAGGGAAGTTATATGGATAGTAAAAATTCTAGCCCCAACCAATCCTGGTCATCCTAGGGAAAACCTAGGAACCAATGTGTAATAACTTGGCCAAGTCAGCAGGCTGACTGGGCAATCTATTGTGCATATACTGACAACATACTGGCAGTATACTGTTTGCTCAGGAAAAATTCTATTTTGGATATTTTTGGATAGCCAATCTATGCATGAATCCTAGTAAGGGTCTAAGGCAATGTCTATTTGTATAACTAGGGGTCTAGGATAGTCTCACATATCATTATCTTATCAAAAAATCGAAATCCAAAATTAGTTACATAAGTCAATTAATCATATTAAACATGTCAATTACCTTGTGGATGATCCGTCCATTAGGTTCTAAATAATAAATCATAAAACTAATAATAGGATATAGGAACCTAGTATCAGATACGGGAACTAGCAATACAAGTATAGGATACCGTATTAAAACTGGACACATAAAAAGACTAAAAATAGTATATGGCGGCAAATATCCATATAAATATAGAGTTTGGGAATGAGGAGTGACAACCTCGTTTTAGTTTTTGAGCATAGTTGATCTTATTTCATATTTCATGCTATTTTTGTACCCAAGATATTCGTGTTAAATACATCAACGTTTCACCAACCGTGAGATAGGTAAGTATATTACACTTATTGTTAACCTTTATATTAAATGGTGTCCTATATGTTCTCTTACATAGTTCTGCTACTTGATTTGACACTATCACTTATACCCGAGGAGAGTAGTCTACTTGATTCAGATTCATGTACTTATCATGACCTCATTTCCCCATGACTTGCATGTTGAGAGATAATTGGGCGGAAGAAATACTTAAGTAGGAATATAGATAACCCAAAACTAATATGTGTATATTTCATGTGGGTAGCCGTCGTACACTATAAGTATTGATGTGTCATACCATTTCATGTGGATAGCCATCATAAGTGATACCTATGGACGTGGCATATTTACCCTAGTCACTTATATGCCATAAGTAGTATTCTAATTGCACTAGTTAGTTGTTATTGTATTATCCTTCTTACATGTATAATTAGTTCTTTGAGTATATCACAAACACGTTCTTCTTTTTTATTTCCATTCTACTACCTGCCATTTATTTATTTTATTAATGCACTTCTTCTATCATAAAATTATAATATTTTGTGTAACCTTAAGTTGTAAATGTACTTTGCTCAATCCATATTAAATAATATTGACATATTTAGGCGAGGAGGATCTGTATCCTACTTTCTATAGGTATCCTGAGGATGAGGTTAAGGTTCCTGCTAAACATAAGGTTAGTTGGTAAGGATGTTTTAGGCGATGCTTATCTCTATGATCAGTTATCATAGTAGTTGATAGCCTTGGGTCCTCTTTTATTATTTCATTTGAATGAATTTCTTTCCCAAGTACACTTCTATGACATTCTTATTTTTGGATATGGATGATTATAATTATTCTATACTAGGACACATGTTGGTAAGGCTAGCTTGGGTTGTTATTTATTATTTTTATTATCTACTTGTCATAGCTTTTATCTATAGATTGAGTTAGATAGTATTATCTATGATATTATACATGCTTAGATGTAGGTTTATTTGGTATATACAGTATATTGAGGTCTAGACATCATACTAACGTCGATGTCATGATGGGTTACTTCGCACCCACCTAATCTCGAATGGATCAACGACCAAGTTAATCTACATATAGAAATGAAGGGCGACCGAGCAAGCAGTATTGTATATAGCAAGATCAATCAAGCCTATCGTTGTTTGGCTTACTCATGTACTCGTACCAGACTATTCAGGAGCAATTCATAACAGTCGACGAGTTTGCACCGTATCATCGACCTTGTTCTGTTGCATCGTAACTACGACCTATGACAACATATTTCGTATATGCGATAATCAAATACGCGATGATTGTTTCATGCCAATGATATGATCGCTAGAGTAATTTAGCCACTTTTTTGTCGAATTAGTGACATCTATTAGCATCACTAATTCCTCTTATTTGTATAGTGTTTGTACATTATATTGGATACGTTCATGTTAAAATCATGTTATTTATACTCCACCGACACCTGAGGATTTGTTGAATTCGTCTAGCAATCTGGGGTTTTGCGTTATCTAGATGGCTATCACATGGGTGATTACCCACAATTTTTGGCTTAGGACTTAATTGGAGAAGATATATGGCAACCGGATGACACTGTATGTTGTGTTTACCATTCAGTGTAACCTATAGACATAGTGTACATATAGTTTGTAAGGTAAAAGATGTCATCCTAGTGTGTAGTACTCCATCTATATTTTTGTTGTATTATAGTCATGATGTATGCTTTGTTATTGTATGTACAAGTCTTCAATATATGTACCTTTTGGATCTTCTACAAAAGTAAAATAGTTTGTTTTTACCTTTGTCACTTTCATTTCTTATTAGAAGATTATACATGACATGTACGTTATACCTATATATTAAGTGATAATCATTTTAAGAGGGACTGATATATCCTTATAGTTGCATAGCTGACCGACGTCATGAACTCTTGCTCGCCTTATTCCATGAGCATTGCATGACATCAACGAAAGGGGAATAGTGCTACATAACAGCAAACTGGTCTCCATACTACTGAGAATCTCCAAGTTGTTTCCCTATCGATCTTCTCTCCAAATATAATCTCGAGAGGTGATATACCAATTTGTTTAAAGGGTGGGTCATGCATCGTATCCTTCTGCAACAAGTGTCATATTAGCGTATTTGTATGACGAGTAGTCTAGAGATGTTTGTTAAAAATCCCGACATGATGTATTATGGGAGCGGCATGTAACAATAAGCATTCCATGACATCAACCAAAGGGAAACATCAAACTGGTCCCAATACTAATCTGAATCATCAACTCGTGTCCTTATCAATCTTCTATCCAAATTAATCTTGAGAGGTGATATACCATCTTTTTTAAAGGATGGGTTGTACATCATATCATTATGCATCAATTGTCATCACTCACTCTGATATATATTTTCTTATCTCTTGCCAATCCTCATAGATCGTAGGTTTAAAAGCCAAATATCACATGACAAGAACCCTCAATTTGATTCTTTATATGGTATGGGCTCGGAATTAGAGAAAATAAAATTAATTGATAGTTCCTTTCTTATCCAAAAGGGAACATTATAATATAGTTCCTTTCTTATCCAAAAGGAAATATTATATTAACCTAGTATAAATAATTTATTTAAATCATCTTAGTATAGCTTTTGTAAAAATGAAGTGTTATTGCATATTTTTGGGGGGATTTCTAATTTCTAATTTCATAATTAAACCAAAATTCAAATCTTTTGAAATTAGAAATCTCAATGAACTCGAGAGATTCAATACACGTTCAGTCACCTCCCCTCGTGTCTCTTCCGGTGTGGTTATATTACCCACGGTCCAAAAAAGTTGCATTTCCCTTTTTTTTTGCTAGTGATAAGGGCACTACACAATATACTCAGGGCTAGTCCAGTTATGAAAAAAATTTAGGCTAGACCAGTTATGAAAAAAAATTACTCGGACTAGCCAAATTTTACTCAGGCTAGCCCAAACTCTTCACCTCCCTCCTCCTGCTCCCCCCGTCCTCCACCGCCGTCTCCCGTCGCTGCCTCTGCCTCCTCCTCCTCCCCCGCCTCCCGCCGCCTCCTTCCCCTCCTGCTCCTCCGCCTAGTCTCCCATTTCGACCTCCGTGTAGAATCCACCATCCGAACCCACCCCCTACCTCCCTCTACCCCCTACCTCCCTCTACCCCCGTCCCACCCTCGTCCAGCTCAAGCTCGACTACCTCGGCACCCTCGGCGTCCGCCGCTCCTCCCTCCCCTCCTTCCTCCGCCGCTACTCCCAGGTCCTCCACTCCAGCGTCGTGGAGGACTTAAAAAAAATTCAGGACTGTCAAAATTTTGACAGTCCTAAAAATAAAAAATTAATATATATTTTTAGGACTGTCAAACTTTTGACGGTCCTAAATTTTGACAGTCCTTGGAAGGACTGTCAAAATTTTGACAGTCCTAAAAATAAAAATTAATATATATTTTTAGGACTGTCAAACTTTTGACAGTCCTACCAATTTGAAGGACTGTCAAAATTTTGACAGTCATAAAAAAATTAACATATATTTTTAGGACTGTCAAAATTTTGATAGTCCTACCAATTGGAAGGACTGTCAAAATTTGACAGTCCTTCCAATTGGTAGGACAGTCCTGATTATAAAAAAAATCAATAGTGGACAGTCCCGAGTAAATTTTGGAAATAACAAACTTGTAATTATCAATAATAAAATTTGGACAGTCCTGAGTGTATTTAGTATTGACCTTGTCACAAGCCTTGTACAGAAAGAGATATTTGGGATTGGCATTCATGTTTGGTATCGCAGCATGGAACTGGTTATGGGACAGGTCCAAATATTCGAGACTAGCGAGATTGACATTAATGTTTTCTATTGTACCATGGAACTCAAGTCAAAATATTGGAGACGAGTGAGACTGGCATTGATGTTTGCTATTGTACCATGGAAAATGGTTATAGGAATGATAGAGATGAGTGAGATTGAAGAAGTTGATGTTTGGTATTGCACCATGGAATTTTGTAGTGCCCTTATCAGCAGCCCCAATAACTGGACTAGCGTAAAAATTTGATAAGAACACTAAAAAAAATTCAACATATAATTTTAGTACTGTCAAAATTTTGACAGTCCTATCAATTGGAATGACTACTGTCAAAATTTTGACAATTCTAACAATTGATAAGACTGTCAAAATTTTGACAGTCCTTTCAATTGGTAGGACTGTCAAAAAATTTGACAGTCCTGATTATAAAAAAAATTAAGAGTTAACAGTTGTGAATTTTTGGATTAACAAACTTGTAATTATCAATAATAAAATTTGGACAGTCCTGAATGTATTTTGCAGTGT
Organism: Iris macrosiphon; assembly: GCA_036927795.1. Taxonomy (NCBI): domain Eukaryota; kingdom Viridiplantae; phylum Streptophyta; class Magnoliopsida; order Asparagales; family Iridaceae; genus Iris; species Iris macrosiphon. The sequence continues at coordinate 43,087,227 of JAYESA010000011.1, read as the reverse complement.
CCTCATCACACGTCTTTTTTTTCCTCTGGAATAAACATGTCCAGTGGACAACAAAATATGACAAGGAACATTAGATAGGTACCTTCCTTCTCTACGAGCATAGCATCAATTGTAGATATTATCATACTGTGATGATGGGGACGGGCTGTATGAATACTATAATGGCGAGTTGTTGAGGGAATCCAATCTTTTGATAGTGGTGGGCTATCTTTACTTTTCTCAAATTTCCTACGATCTTTATTTATATCAAATTACCAAAAATTTTGACTAATATTATTCCTAGTCTATGTAACTTGGTTCCATAACGACCCATGGTCGAGCCGAAAGTCAGTGCTGATTGCGTTTGGAAGGCACACAAGGGCAAAACCAGCAATATAAACTAAGGTTTAGGATGGATTGAATGTGAATTGACTATATGAAAAAAAAAATATATATATATATATATATATATATATATATATATATATATATAAAAGGAAATAAATAAATAAATTGGGATGAGCCCACCCCAGCCCTAACCTAGTTCCACAGGCACCTGATGAATACGTAAAGAACTCTACACTGTGACTTGCAAGTAAACTTCTTTGAATCCAAGTAGTAGTTACAACTCATAAGAATCAGGGTGGAGTTTGCACACTAAAGAAAGGCACTAGTTTTCAGTTAGTGCAAATTGAGCCGGATTTCACCAACGCCACATTTATCAGATCCGACTCCTAAAATCTATTTCGGAAGATTCGATGCGAGACATGGGAGGCAAGTTCAAAAGGATATAATTGGAAGAAATAAAGTATAATTAAAATTTTAGAGTCTAAACTTTTTAATTAAACATGTTAGGACAAACACTAATATGATACAAAATCATAGATCCAAACACTAATTAGCTCCAAGCTCATGGTGTTGCCCAATAATAATCTATTAGAGCCGTACTAATTAAGCATCAATCTAAACTTTGAGATTATGCTAAACTTGTAGTGGTTCGAATGTGATTCAGATGTTGGCGCAAAGCATACTTAATTAAGAATCAGAGTGGAGTTTGCACACTAAAGAAAGACACTAGTATTCAGTTGACGCGAATTGAGTCTGATTTTACCGAGCTCCAGATTTATCAGATCCAGGATATAATAGGAAGAAAGAAAACAAAAATAAAAATATATAGTCCAAAATTTTCAATTGAATATTTACATATCAGAACTTAAATACTAATATAATACAAAAATCAAGGATCCAAACTATCATTAATTAGCCCCAAGCTCACGTTGTTGCCCGCTAATAATCTATTAGAGCGGTACTAATCAAGACTCCATCTGAACTTTAAGATTATGCTAAACCTGTAGTGGTTCGAAAGTGATTCTGATGCTGGCGCAAAGCATATATTAAGTGGTACGTAATGTGCCTAACCTATCTGTATTTGGTCAAAGACGTGGCTTAGAGTAGAGATATAACCTACTTCTCAACTCCTTGATGGATGCTGAACTGAGATCCCTTCACGTGCCATCATGCATTCAGGATCACTGTCGCTGCTAGAAGAGACAGACGGATCCGATGGAAATTTTTGTATAGATGTGCTTAGGTTCTCTGTCACCCTTTAATCCTGATTTCTTCCATCTCTGCATAGCCCATACTAGGACCATGTCACAATGACGCAAGATCCATAATATGAGGCAGGTCTGTCCCCAATAATGCTAAGTTTACTACCAAATGCTTAAAACCTCTTAAAACCCTCTCTTTCTCCCATTACCTGGGTCATATCTGGTCCCACCTTTTCTTCCATTGAACGACTGTCATCCGGACAGTCACCGGGTTCCACCTCTTCCCTTTCTTTCAATAGCCGTCAGTGTCGGTTATAAGAGGGTTGTAGGCATTTGGTTGTAGTCATAATATTATTGGGTCATTGGCCGGTGACAGGGAAATTATGTGCATCATGAGCCTCCTGCCGTTGGTTGGCGTTGACATAAGTGACCATATTAACTACGCGAACCAACTCCTCCACAGTTCAAAAACTATACTAGAAACTGCACCAACCAAAAAGTCCATTACAAATCAAGATTAAAGAAACAGAAAATTGCATATTAAAGATGAAATGAAATTTTACCAACAATAGAAAGTTTAGTGAAATTCTAATTTGAACCCAATATGCCCTTCAGAAGGTAGTATTTTGTGCATATTAATTTTTTTTCTCCCAGAGAACCGTATTTTCGAGAAAACGAATAATGTAAAAAAAAAAAAAAAAACGTCATTAAAAGTTACTAAATTTTGTCACTAAAAATCAAGTTTGCCACTGAAAGTTTATCTCCACTCAAGAACAATAAATATAAATGCAGAATATATACCTCCTTCAGACGACGTATTGTGGCGATGCTTAATATCAATTTTTTGTTAAAGAAATTGGTAAGCATATGATGAAAAAAGTATGAAGAAAATAAAATATCTAAGAGAATTTTATTTAAAATTTACAGTACTAGATACGTTACACATTCATTCTTAGATATCTCATGTTACACGAACAAAAACCCTTTACTCGCATAGTATGTATACTAGATCTAGAAATTACTTAGGCAGGCAGGCAAGCAAGCAAGCACAACCTTGTGATATTCCAAACCAATCAAAATATTATATGTACCACAGATTTAACTTTATAGCTTGGTCGGGGGAACGGTTGTCACGAAGGAGCAATTATTGGAGGTGTCAGGATTGTTACGCTGAGTAGTAACTAATTAATTCCGTCCCTGTAGGCGGTTGACGAGAGCGAGCGCGTTGCTGGTGACCCTGGCGACGTCGAGGATCCTGCTCCTGATCTCGGCCCTGGCGCCGCTTCCCGCGGCGGAGTCCTCCGAGAGGCTGTCGAGGCACGTGGTCTCGTCGGTGAGTGCGGCGCTGACCCAGGTCTGGACGTTGCCGAGGTGCCACTCGAAGCGCCTCGTGCCGCGGCGGCCCATGCGCCGCATCTCGAGGCCGGAGCGGCGGAGGCGGTCGACGGAGTCGGCGAGGGTGTCGAGGCAGTCGCGGATGGCGCCTCCGCCGCGGCCGCCGCTGCGGGGGGAGCGGCCGGCGGGAGGGGAGGAGAGGCGGCCGACGAAGGAGGAGGCGGAGCGGGCTCGGTCGGCGCTGACGGAGAGGGCGGCGTGGGCGAGCTGGCGGGGGGAGTGGCGGACGGAGGGGGCGTAGGAGGAGAGGGACTGCTCGCAGAGGGAGGGGTAGCGCGTGGACCGGCACGAGGCGCGGATGAACTCCGCTGAGGAGGGGCGGTGGTGGCTGCTCGCGGAGGAGAGGTCGAGGAGGACGAGAAAGAAGAAGAAGAAGAGGAGGGAGATGGACTTCTTGTTGGCTACTGCTGCCTCCATGGCTCTTTTGTTTCTTCTTGGTGTGTGTTGGAGAAAGAGTGCGGACACGGGAGCTCTTATATAGAGAGAGTTACATGAGTAGAGCGGAGGGAGCACGTGAGAGAGAGCTAGGTTACTGGTAGACAAATTAAACGGCGAGTTATTTTCTGAGGTCCTTCTAGCACACTCGTGGTGTATAATGGGCCGGACGGGTCAACGTTGGTTTGGGCCGGTTCGGACTCCGTCAACGATCCGGACCGATTCGGTCCACCTCTTTCGCGGGTACGGAATGGATCGGTAAAATCGGTTCGTAAGTCCGACCTGGATGTACAACGCTGCGGGTTCGGATCGGTTCATGGTCGGACCGGACCGGTCCGGTTTGTTTTATTTACTTTAATTTGCATATATATATTGGTAAACGGAATATGAGTCATGGGCTTATATTCCTAAATGAGTCATGCACACGTGGACTAATAGGAATAGATTCTTACATCTTATACATCTCATGTGCACCCATATACAATAATATTTTTTGATATTGAACATCGGATAGCCAGGACTCCAGTAATGTAAAGATATTGTGATGAGGATCAATCCTCGGCCCCAAAGGGCTTGCAAACCACACTTCATGACCAGAGTTACAGTGAAGAAACAAGTGACTCTCATCTTCTTCATCCTCCTGCAGACAAAGAGGGCATAAGCGGTCAGCAAAATGAGTGTTCTATTGCAGATGACCTTGCGAAAGGGGAGATCCTGATTCATAAGGCGCTAGATGAATAATTGCACTCTTCGAGCTATCTTGTTGAGCTTCCGCATCCTTTTCCAGAATTTGTTGGTTCCACTAGAATTAGAAGAGCTTGCCACTTCTCGTCCGATGGTTTCATACAAGGATTTAGAAAATAATCTCCCATTCTTGTTTGCTTTCCAGATGAGTTCATCATTGCCATCCTCTTGATCACTTAATTCAATATTCAAGATTGCTTGTGAATCCATTAGAGAGGAAAGAGATTGAATTAGATTTGTATTCCATTCACTACAAGAAAAATAATTTTTTTTGACGGTTTTGCATCCGTCGTCTAGGTCATATCCAGGTCACAGTCAAAAAAAGTATCTATTTTTCTTGAAGGTTTCTGGTTAACTTATCTTGACGGTCGTCAAGTAAAAAACTATCTTGACGGTTTTAAACCGTCAAGAAAACATAGCCAAAAAACCGTCAAGATAAATATGAACTTTTATTGACTGTGGCCTAGATGACGGGTAATGACCGTCAAGAAAGTCCTTTTTGACGGAGAAAAGCCGTCAAGAAATGTGGATTATTAAATTTTTTTGGTACAAAAATTCTTTTTATAATTATATTTTATATGCATCCCTTTGTCTGTTACCGAACAAATACATATATAATATTAACATAACAGAAACAAACACTTTACAAAATGACTTTATTTTATTAAAACATACAGTTTGTACATCGCAAACATTTATAAACTATACAAGAATATAAATTGTCATACTACAAAGTTGTAAAAGAAATTAGATCCTGGACTTGTTACTGGATAGGTGGAAAAGTCGCCATCTTCATTAAAATTCCTCTTTTCAGCCTCCTACACATCAAACGAAAAAGAAAGTGTATTTGAGAAGTCATATTCCATTGTGAGCATCAAAAAATTTAACTAAACTTCGTAACAACATATGAGCTAAGCTATTGAAGGATAAACCAAAATTCACAATAGTATATGAGAAAAAACTGCAGAAATTTTAACTTTTATAACGATAATATAAAAATAACTTGAAAACCAGCAACATTTTCAATGGTTAGCGAACTTATGAACAAATCCAAAGGTGGAGAACACCTAAAAGCGGATCGAAAAAAATTCAGTTTGAAACACAAGAAACTAAAGCAAGAACCATAATTGTCATTATAATCGTTCCTATGGAAAACCATTAAGAAAATGCTTGAAGTGCAGAATGGCACATGTAAGTAGAGCATCGAATTCATCAAAGGTTAGTGGCATGGAGCCAACGACAGCAACAAGAGAGCAGACAGGGAGCTAAATTCCACGAGTGAGAGTACCTCCCAGAATTTTTTGTCACTCACAGTCAACATGGATGTGATATACACAAAATATGGTAGTTTTATAGAAATCCAGTATTGAATGGGTAATAAAATGGATACACAAACCAATCCACTTGCTAGAAAAAACACAATGCCTACTATAATGGTCCATCAAAAGCTTTCAATTTTTTCTTCACAGAGAAGTTTTCTGATTCAAGTAATAGTAAGTCAACAAAAACCAATATGATATGGTATGTCTGAACATGCACCATACTACATGACTTTTATAGTAGTTTCAATGATCAATGTATCAAACAATAACTCTACCAGTTCGTAATTATATTTTTTTCCTAACTATGAATAAAAAATATGATATATGAATTACAAACTAAAGATGGAAGGTTTCTAACTTTTTATAAAGATTACTTACTGTTTCGAAAGTAATAAGGCCTTCCTCCTCCGAAGCAGTGATCATGTTATACCCAATCATGTTCCAATAACTTGCTATACAGGTTACTCACGGTTCTTTAAAACCAATTCTTGCAAGCTATTACCCTTCCGATTAAGCAACTTTGTTAAACGACCGACATCTTGAAAGGCCTCAATATAACTATTTACACATCCATTCAACAAAATTGTCCAAAATCAACGGCCAAGCAACATTGCATCTTAATTGTCGAGGGATCGAAAGTTTGATCCTAATAAGGCATGGCCTGGACATTCCCATTATCCCCCACCCTGTCTCCACCCGCCCACCCGCCACCAGATGGTAACTTAGTCTTCTCCAACTGATTTAATTTGTAGGAAGGGTCATGCGAAAGCTTATTGTATGATTTCAATATTATATGAAAATTTATATTCCTTAAATATAATTCATTCATTCTACTTATTCCAGAATGTCTGTTTCTGATATTCAAAGGGAGGTAATAGAACCAAATTGTATCCAAGAAAGGAATTTAATTATGAAAGTGAGAAGCAAGAAGAACCAAAGCTAGCTAGCTACATGTATATAGTTCCCACCATCTACTTCAATTAGAATTTTCATGCTAACTATAGCCCTTCCAAAAAATTTTAAATTGTTAGAACAATTTGCAAAATTAGTTTGCGGTCTATTTAAAAATTGGAGATCAATGCTTAAGAAAACTGGCTAGCTAGTGTGCTTTTAAGAAAATGGTGGATAATAGTGATCAAAGGTTGATCCTTATAAAGTGGCAAACTAGCTAGTGTACATTTAAGAAAAGAGTGAATAGTTTAAACTGGCTACTGTTATGCAATAAATTATAATGTTTTTAATTACTAACATAAATATCGATCGATCTATTATGAATAATGTTACGGATAGCTATCCCCCGGTTATACCCCTTAATTGTTTCCTTAATCGTCGGTCTGTCTTGTCTCTATGAGAGATAGGCCAAGGATTTATTATGGTCATAGAAACAGAGCCTGGTGATTGATAAAATTAAAGACCGAGGTTGACCATTAACTTAAGTATTGTCATTAATTGTAAGCAATTAATAGAGATAATTCTTTTAAAATAATAACAGCTCTTAACAAGCAACAGTTTAATAATGCCCCCTTACCCTCGACTTTAGTTCTCCCTGCTTGGGTGACAAGAATGTTGTGACCTTTATATATTATGTATCTATCATTTGGACAAATATTTTAGTGTTACACTAAGATTATAGATTAACACAAGTACATAAGATAAGCATGAGTTTGTAAGAGGTTTCATCATCATACCACTCTCCTGAAGAATGGTTCCAAGCCCCCCAACAAGTTATGCAATTCTTTTGCCATGATGACTTCTCTTTTGATCATGTTGAAGAGGAATAATTAAGATTAGATCAACTATAAGATACATAGTAAGACCGATAAGGAACCATATAGAATATAAAGTAGTCATAATGGACGAATTAATTGATTTACTTGGAAACAACTGCTAGATTAATAAGAGCTGAAAATGTTTGGTGTTTATCATTGTTCATCATTAAAAAGATGAGATAATTAATAAGGGAACTTGTAACATATATTATTATCCATGTTTTACTAGGTTCCATGGCTAATTTTCACTAGCATCCCATGTTTCGATATTACTATCACCTACGAAGCACCGACACTCTGAAACCGGTGTTGTTTTCATGTTGTATTGTGTTAGAACATCACCAGACACTTCAAAATACACATGAAACTTCCACATGGGATGGGAAAGAGGACATGAATGAGACAATCCAACATGGGTTGGACGAGAAGAGCAAGAAGCATATTTTTCATTGTACCACATATTTTCCACTATACCACATATTTTACATCAAGAAGTATAGCAGACCAAGATTCCACACTCTAAACGACATGAAAACCGAACAAGAACATAAACTTAAGCTCTGTAACAGTTTTTTTTTCTTTTGTTAGAGCCAATTTCTACATTACCAAAAGATTTTACATTGGACTTGTTATACGCATACGTATAATATTAAATATTTGCAAACTATTACATTAGAAGGGGTTTATGTAAAATGTCCAAAGTTCAATGTTCTGGAACTCGTTTATAACCTAACCTATAAGTTAATTAAATATGGATCCTTACAAGTTAATAGGGTGTGGATCGTTTATAGCCTGAGACCGTTATTGATTTTGCTAGAATAAGTACCTTGGAATGAGTAATCAATATGAAATAAAATTATATGCCCCCACTCCATCCCTACTCCCTCTCCCAACCAAACATAACATTAATAATTCAAAGAAATAGAAAATTTAAGGAAAATTACTTATAGATAGAAATTAAATATATCATATGTCAATTAGCATCTATTTAACAATGAAAGACTGCAATCACGAACATAATTTAAAGATCAACACAAATGTCAAACATAAACAACTAACAAGGTAATTTAAAGATAAATACCCATGTCAAACATAAACGAGTAATAAGGTAATATAAAGTTAGGACTAAGTATAAATTCTCAACCACTTCATTAAGGGAACAATAAGAAAAAGTGGTCCTTAAAAGAAAATTGTTTGTTAAAAAAGAGTTATATATATATATATATATATATATATATATATATATATATATATATATATATATATATATCAATTCTCAACCATTTCATTTTTATCTCTTTTGTTCCTTTATTCAAGGTGGAAGTTTTCTTGATTACACATATTTATCACTGAACTGCTATGGTTTTGATGAGTATACTCATACATGAGGATTAATTCTTTGAAGAGAGGAACCAGACTACAAGCTGCAGCATATGGATGAGAGAGTGCCATACTGACCAAATCATGTTGGATGTTCAAAGTCGATAATTAAATTTATGTGTGTCAAAAACATTACCTGTACCTAGCACAATATTGCACGTGGATAACCACCACCACCAACAGACACATAGTAAATGATAAAATAAATGTAAACTGCTATGAGATTTTAAGCTGCTTTGAATTAATGTTTTCAATAGCTATAGTGGCATGCAAGGTAGTGGTATCTAATCCAGTTGTTTTCACTACTGACTAAAAGGCAAATGTAAATATAAATTACCATGGCGTTCTCGATCGCCATCAGCATACCAAACTTGGAGAGGGGCTACAGCCTGATAAAAGGCAAAGAAACACAAACATGAAAGCTATTGTTTGTTATGTTGTACGTATCTGACACAGCAAAAACACTAGCACAGTTGATGTGTCCCTGCTTCCTAGGTCAGTACCAAATTATAATCAAATGAAAAGGGGAAAAGCTAGTACTTAATTGGCAGTGTAGGGCATAAAACTACTTTCTACTTTAACTGATAGTAAATAGAGCATGAGGATCAAAAATCAATTTCAGGTGAAACACAATGAAATTTTGTAATGTACGTATGCTTAACATAATGATATAATCATCTGACATGCCTTCAGTGAGCCGTGTCTGTGTCTATGCCGAACAAGTGTCAAGTTTACAAAAAGAATCACTAAATGGGGGGGGCATGGAAGGAGGAGGAAGAAGGGTTCAAGTTAGAGAGGCTCGGGGGAGACCATGGAAGGAGGAGGAGGAGGAGGAGGAGGAGGAGGAGTCGAAGAGGGAGGAGCTGGTGGAGAGGGATAAGGATGAGGGAGATGAAAGAACTCAGTTTTTTAAGGGATCGGGGGTTTCACTTATAGGAGAAGTTTCTTTGTTTTGAGGCAACCGTCAACATAGATGATACAGTAAAAATATTTTAAAAAAATTAATAAAATGGCAGCTGAAATGTGCGCGGTAATTTTTCGCACATATCTTACTTGACGGTTATCAATAAACCGAAAATAAATAAAAAGGGTTATCTTTACGGTTCCTCTAAAACCGTCAAGTATTCTGGTCAAATTTTGATACTTAACAGAAAAAGGATATTTTCTTGACGTATGCCTAAAACCGTCAAGATAACTGCTTTCCTTGACGGTTTTGACCATACGTCAATAAATTGACCGTCAAGAAAAGCCATTTTCTTGTAGTGATTGCCACGGTCGTGTATCTAAGAGATCATGAACTTGTTTAGGCCTATCAGTAGGAATCAAACCACAATCGACTCTATGTCCTAGTAAACTTGGAATCCACAGTTCATTCTCGATGTCTATCCAACTGCCCTTTATTCTCTAACATAAATTATTTTTGAATAGATGAGTGTAGCATGAAAAATCTTCCAAGTCTACATCATACGCCAGTGGAAAAGCAAATTCAAGAGGCCCCCACGGAAAGCCAAAGCCTAAGAGACTCCAACAGAGGACCCAGTAGCTCAGCATCCATGGAAGACCTAGTGCCTACCCAGTGCCTCAACATCCGTAGAAGTCATAGTCCACATCATCCTCGCGGAAGACTCCAGCAAGCACTCTCCAGCGGAAGGAAGAGAAAGCTCATCATGTCACTTCCACGTGACATGTCATATGTTGTAGGTGGCGTGTCACCTCAAGTACACAGACCATCATTCGGCCATGTCAGCCATGCTTGCGATAAGATTTCTCTCCTTCCAACACAGTATACTTCTAAGGGTCTTCCATCCGTGAAAATAAGTCCAACAAGCACCATTTGCTCCAGCGGAACATATGAAGCGGAGTCTCCCTTCCACGACTCCCATGATGCCACATCGTCCTCGATCTACAATATCTACATGTTCTACGATGCCATACAGCCCGCACTTATTGCAGTCCTACAAGGTCCATATCTCCCATGACTACTCAACTCCCCTGAACTTCGTCAATAATTGATGACATGGGGAGGTAGTTTTATCCACTTTCTCTACGGCCACCACACTTGACACGACCCATATCCGATAAAGGGCATGAGAACGTAGATACGTCCAGCCTACGCCGCAGCATCGGCGATAGAACGCTGTCCAGGTTGTCAACTAACTATCAATCTCACACAGTATATATATATCATGTCAATGTCTCAACTCCGAATGGAGGATAAATGATAATAATAATAATAATGATATGATATTCAATCGCAATAACTAAAGCATAATAGAAATCAAAGAATTCTAAAGATAATATTTAAACTCTAAACATCTACAACTCATATCAATAACATCAAATATCAATACAATATCCAAATCAAAATGAGTCGGAGACAAATCTGGTACCAAAGTACTAATAGAGTATAACTATAAAAGACTAGTGATCCGGATAAATCTTCCGACAATCACTCCTGAGCTGGTGGCTCCATGTCTATACCATCTATAGGTCGAGGTCCGTAATGTCGAACACCAATCTTCTGGATCCTCTAAAAATATTATCCGGTCAGAAATGGAGCAAAGTACAACCCAATAATAGTTCCAATTAATTGACAAAAACTATAAAATAATAAATAGAGGATGTTATATACGGTGAGAATAAACTGATGATTTAAAAATAATGAAGGAACATGCAATAAAAGAAACATAAATATAAATTAATGCGTACAAGAATGAAAGGGATGAACTATAATATCAGGAATAGAATAAGGTAATTTATTAACTGAAATATAGTCTACAATATACCATGTGTTTTGAGATACTAACTAGATATGTGATCGGCTTGGGATATTTAATTATCACACTAAGGAGAGCTAACTCAACCATACGTGTAGTGTATGATTAGTTAGTAGCCAATGATTACACTACTTGTCGATAGTTCTTGATCACATATTTAACTAGTATTTCCTCTGCCCCGACTTATACGATGGATCCAACCATGACACGTTACTAGCCAATGTATCCAATGTTTACCCTATAATATCCAATGTTATCCAATACCAACAAGGAGCAGTATTCGATACCATCTCGATAATCAAGGTAACATCTCATGACTGTCTATCCAATAACAAATGCCAATATGTATACCATCGTGTCAAGAATCATAAGTAACATTTTTAAATACTTGAATTATAGTAGTAATCAAATAATATAAAATATCAGAGAATTTATTCGTCTGTGGTCCAGAGCAATAAATACTAACTCAGTGTCCGTCTCGGTATCTCAAAGACCTAACTATGAAATATAACATCAATATAAGGTGCTGAATGATAAACAATTAAACTAGTCCATTTCTAGATCATTAGGCCAATTCAAAGTCAAAACAGTCAAAATAGGTCAAGTCTAGGTCAAACCAGTCAACTTGGTCAAACTAGCTATTTTTAGGTTGATCGAGTCCATCTCTAGGTTATTGGGTCCATACACTATGTATATAGGCTATACTAGCTATATCAAGGTACTAGAGTATCCTAGCTATCTAATATCACAAGATACACAATATACAATATATATATATATATATATATATATATATATATATATATATATATATATATATATAAGTGACTAATATATAATACTCACTCTAGTTGGATACCTTGACTTTGAGCCAACTTGGTATCATCCTATCTAACACCCACTTGGTATTCAATACCAATACCCTCCCCCCCATCTCTTAACATGTACAACTATATATATATATATATATATATATATATATATATATATATATATATATATATATATATGTGTGTGTGTGTGTGTGTGTGTGTGTGTGTGTGTGTGTGTGTGTGTACCACATTTATATACTATAAAAAAGTATAATAGGTATGAGAATAACAATTTAAAGTGCAAGGAATTACCATGGCAATAAAATAAACACTTGGCATGCATTGCACCGTATCGCACTAAATCTATGATACGCTACCAAGACTCAATCCAAATATATCACAAAGGACACGAGCAAGTCTAAATTCATATTTCTAAGCAATACTAAATGCTAGCTACTCGCCTACGTGTCTATGTCAAAATACGACATGTGCACACCCCCATATCAAAGAAAAAAATCCCTAAATCAATAGATATCACCAAATTGCCATGATATGGCTTACACATATCCAATTATGGACACGACACTAGCCTTACACAACCAAACACATGTCAATTTGGCCTACTAGGCCCATTGACAACACATGGTGCACCAATCTCAGATTTCCTCCAAGTTTGGCACAAAACACACAAGAACTTCCAAAATAGGGGTCCCTAGTAGTCAAATATTCTTCCTATAGGTAGCCTTACTCTATAGGTAGGTTTCTAATGATTAAACTACAGATTTAGAGTCTAATTAGAAGGAAAAAACTGAATTGTACCTATTAGGAGATGGATTCCCAATACAAGTCTCCAAATGGAAGCAAAAAGCCTTCAACTTGTTCAAATTCCTCTAAATTGTAACTCATTGCCTTCTCCTTTCTCCTAAAGTCTCCAATGGTGAAGTAGGGATGAATTAGGATAAGCTTTGGTAGAAATTTGGTGTAGGTTTGGTGGAGGGAAGAGTCAATTTGGCGAGAACACTTAGATCTAGAAATTTTGGAATGACAAGAGGGAGGAGAGAGAGAGAGAGCACACTCTACTTAAGTGACCCCTAGTATTGCCCTCCAAGCAATATATAATGTCTAGAATACCCCTTGAGGGTTGTCATGAAGAATTTAATTAAGGAGGAAGCTTATTTTCCTAATGAAGGTTTAATTAAGTCACCTAATTAGTCAAGAGGGATGAGTCTAATGTGCCTAGCCCAAATGTTGGGTTTAATGGGTCTATCTTAAATTTGGTCCATGACAAGTCTAGTTAGGTCCAATTAGGTCTTCTAACAACTAGTCTAACTAATGGCTAACAAGTAACCATTAACTAAATACAATACATAAACAAATGCAACCATGCCAAATATTGTAATAATATAAGCTAAAAAAATATCCATACTAGTTATAATAATAAGATATCAATCAAACAATAATATTTTTAAAATATCAATATTCACAATATTACCAATATTTGAAAAAAACAAAAATACCCCACTCCGGGAAAAAGTGACATGTCTACCCCATTGGAAAAAATTAGTCCTCAAAATTTAAGGATGATCGTACTCCTTTTAGGTCAAACCCCCAACAATCATGGTCCAAGAATGTCCTATCTAAAATCACACAAAGAACAGTCCTATGAAAAGAACAACATGAATGGTCATGGTCTCCGCCTGTCTTGTTACTGCTTTCTCTGCCAGGGTATTCTATTAGCTATACTAACTATATAACACAAGCATCCAAAAGGTACTAAAGAAGCAATCAATCAAAATATATGGAAGGAATAAAAAGAAAGAAAGAAAGAAAGAAAGAAAGAAAGAACAGAACTCGCTAACCCATCACCTGTAGCATAGGTCTCCTTGACCGTCATGACAAATGCTCTACCCTGCCAGGGTAGCTCCTTATGCGGGTGTTGGGCAATCTGCGGTGCCACATGTGGCCTAACTCTACCTCTCTTCCCTTGATCTGCACCCTAGCCTGGACGATAAAGGGTCCAGAGACAATCCTTTACCATATGCTCCGTTGGTCCACAATGTAAGCACGCTCCAAGTCTCTTCCGGCACATCTCCCAAGTGTGCCCAATCCTTTTATAATAGGTGCACTAGGAACCTGTTGCACCTGTCTCTGTGGCTGTTGTGGCATCTGCTATACTGGAGCTGGTACTGGGGCAATAAACGGCTCATGCATCTAATACTGCTATTGATAAGCTCCAAACTGCACGGGAAACTGCTGTTGTTGAGGTGATAAGCCCCCTGATACTGTTGCTGGTGAAGGATCATACAACAACTCTAGAGGGGGGTGAATAAAGTACAGCAAAATAATCTATCCAATTAAAAATTAAGCAGAGTGAAGGCAATAAATAACTAGCAGTATATATGCAATATAATAAAGTAAGAGAAAGAGATAGCAAACGCAAACACCGCGATGTATACTGATTTTCCTCAGAGAGGACTAGTCCAGTCCCGAGAACTCAAGCTCGGAGTTATATCCACTATAATCACCAATAGTGAATCACAAGCTTTGATCCGAAGGCTTGCCGCTTCTTTACACCACGAGTTTTGATCCAAAGGCTCGCAACTTCACACACGTACATTTGATACGAAGGGCACGCAGACTTCACACAGAAGAAGAGAGGAAACTGGTGGAGCCAAGCTCTTTATAACTCTTGTACACTTCTATACCGAGACCGCACTTGGCACTTAGAAGGCTAGGGAGTTGATCTTGGAGATAAGAAAGTTTAGGCTCTGAGGGTTTACTCACTATAGGATAGAAAGATTGAGAATGGTTGAGTGAGTAAGAATGTGAAAATTCAACTCTATTTATAGGTTATTACCAAACCAAGTTCGGCCAAAATTCGATAGGGAATATTTGAATTTTCGAATGTTGGGCCAAGAAATCAGGAGCTATTTAAACTGGTTATTTTTATACCAATAGGTTAACCGAGTTCGATCCGAGTTCGGCATGAATTCGGCCCAAGTTTGGTGGCTAAGTATGGTAGGCTTTATGAATGAATGTGGACTGATTTTGTGGTTGGGTTCGAGGTTTATTTGAGTGGACTGATTTTTAGGTGGATGGGTTTTAGACTATTTGAGTTGACTGGGTTGCTTTTTAGTTGTCAGTACGACTCGACTTACATAAGTCCTAGACTCAAATAAAATATAAGATTACATATGAAAACCAAGAGCATTGATGACGCCAAACTTCTAAAACATCTGCTGAGTTGAAGACACTTTTTTCCTTGACGGCAGTTGTCCAAAGATAACCAGATCAGCGGAACTCCCGGATACGAGGCTCCAGATAAGTCGTAGGTGGTTGGACAAAATCTTTTGATATAGCGCCGTCTTTGGATCATCGTCTTATAGCATATGTTTATTGTTGATCTTGCTTATTTCTTTCTGCAAGTACATTTTAGACGAACAAGAAAATATACAGAAGCAAATATTACACATCTGGACAATTCTGAGTTTAAGTAGAAGATACTATAGTGATTGACCGATTAATATAATGTTAAACTTAATCAATTAGCCATATTCAAAAACTCAACATAAATATTGTGCCAATAGTTGGAACTGCGGCCTATTTGCCCAACCCGTACTACCTCCAAATATATCACGGTCCATTTTTGGCTTCATGTTCCACTCCTGCTCGACCTTGCATGCCTCCGCAAGTATCTCATAATATGTCTCATAGAAAGACAAAATGAGGATCTTCACTTCCCAATTCAGACCCTTACAAAAAAGGATAGCTCGAGCCTCTGGCTCTCTCACCAAGTATTCCGTAAATTAGCTCAGCCTCCTGAACTCTGCGGCGTACTCCCCTACGGACATGCTCCCCTGAGTAAGGCTCTCAAACTGCCTTCCTAAGTCCAATCTGTCCGTCAGAGCAAAAAACTTCTTCTTGAAGAGGTCCTTGAACTGTCACGACCCGCACCCGGTGTAGGGATGCAAGTCGGGAATAACGCCCAGCCTACGCCGCAGCATCGGCGGTAGAACGATGTCTTGGTCAACTATACAATCTAATTATCTCACTATAAAGCATAAACCTCCAATAATATCTCAACTCCAAGATGAGAGTATAATCAACTTAGTTTGACACAATACTCAATCACATTACTATGGCATGAGAAGATATCACAGAAGTCTAACATAACTAAGCAGTTAAAAATATAACAACAACAAATAGAAATAATATCCAAACACAAATATATGTCGAAAACAAATCCGGTACCAAAATGATAAAGAGAACTAACTATGCTAACTAGTGAATCTGGCTAAATCTCTCGCAGTCACTCCAGAACTAGTGGGTCCAAGTCTGCACCATCTATAGGCTGAGGTCCGTAGTATGTCGGACACCAATCTCCCGGATCCTCTGAAAAATGTTTTTCAGTCAGGAATGGAGTGAAGTACAACCCAATAGCAGTTCCAATTAATTAAAAAAAATTATAAAGCAGTAGAATAGAAGATGCTATCTATGATGAGGATATAACTGATAATCAAGAACAATGAGAGAATAGGCAATACTAACAACAGAATATAATCAATGCGTACAAGAATAAAGGAATGAACTATAATGTCAGAATAGAACAAGGTAATCAATGAACTGAATAATGGAATCTACAATAACTATGTGATTTGAGATACTAACTAAATATGTGATCGGCCTGGGAGATTCAATGATTACACTAAGGAGCTAACTCAACCATACGTGAATTGCATGGTTAGTTAGTAGCCAATGATTACATTACTAGCCGATAGTTTATTGATCACATATTTAATTGGTATTTCCCCCGCCCTGACTGATATGATGGATCGAATCATGACACGTCACTAGCCAATGTATACAATATTTAATCTACAATATTCAATGTTATCCAATACCAACAAGGACAGTATCCGATACCATCTCCATAATCAAGGTAACATCCCATGACTGACGATCCAATAACAATACCAATCCGTGTACCATCGTGTCAATAATCATAAGTAACATTTCTAAATACTTGAATTATAGTGGTAATCAAATAATGGAAACTATCAGAGAATGTACTCGCCTGTGGTCCAGAGCAAATGATGAAAACGTGTCACGACCAGCACCCGGTTTAGGGGTACGAATGCGTGGGTACGTCCAGCCTACGCCGCAGCATCGGCGGTAGAACGCTGTCTAGGTCAAGCACTATCTAAACAATCTCGTACTAGTATCCAACCCCATAAGGAGACACGGATAATAAAATATAATTGAACAACATACTCAATCACATAACCACATCACGATAATGAATTGAAGAAATAAAAAGAATTACAACACAAGTCTAATCTAACTCAACAATAAATCCAAGTCTCAACAAAATGCCGGAGACAAATCCGGTACCAAATAAACTACTGAAGGAAACTAACTAGATATCTAGTGATTCCGGCTAGACCTCCCGGAATTATGACTACACTACTAAAACCAAGTCTATAGCTACTCACCCTGTGGTCCCCAAGTGTCGGATACCAGTCCTCTAGGCATAGTCTGGAAAATGTTTTCCAGTCAGGAAGGAGCAAAGTACATTTCTAATAGCAGTTCTATATCAATGATATAAACTATGTAGCAGTATATAGATGGAAATATACAAGATGCATGTATATGTACGAGAAACATACAATAAAGGATATACTGGAAATACTGTAAGTAATGCAGGAAAGGAAACAATATGTCAATGAGCAAGAAAACTATGACTATGTGTGTGAGTACTAGCTTTAACATGTGATCGGCTTGGGACTAGTAAACTCATTACATTAGTTAGCGATCATCCTTGAGGTCAGGCTAATCCGTAGGAATAGCTATGATGCGAGTAATAGTCAGGCTAACCATATGTAACAGTGATGAGGCATGTAATGGTAAGGCTGCACCGACGTGAGGCGTGGGTGAGCTATGATGCATGTAGAGTTGGGTATGATCACATATCTACACTAAAATACTCCCCACCCCCGACTGGTATAGTAGATCCAATCATGGTACGCTATGGCACGGGATTCCCTAGAGAGGTAGCAAATCTCCCTGGAAATCAGTGTTTGTACATGTACAAGATAACAATGAAACAAGACTTGTACAAGCTACACCATGAACAAGGAATAACATCTCATGACGAGATCCGTATATATCAATCCGTGTAACCATCGTGTCAAGAGCATGGATATTTATACTAGATACAGTGAACATAGGGGATATCATAAATAAGAAACTAATCAGAGAATGTACTCGCCTTAGGTCCTTAGCTGGTAATACCAATGTCCTGTTCCAGAGTACCGTCTGGAGGAACCAACAGTCCTAAAGACATATCAAATACAACATTTGCATCAGGTGCTACACTAACAAAACACAAAAACATAACTCAGGGCTATGCCAGGTATGATACTGGTTAACTGGGGTCATCTAGTAGATAGACATCTAACACACATATACCTATTTTTAACTAACATTAATACCTACAATATATACTTGCACCCAAAATAAATACATATACAATATATATATATATATATATATATATATATATATATATATATATATATATATATATATATATTAGTTGAACAATATTTATGTACCATATATATATGCCAAAAATACAATTTACAATATATATATATTGCTAACATTATTATTAAAATATACCAAGACTAATACACCAATTTAAGTTTATACTATATATATAATTATACCAAATTAGTACTTATACTATATACAGGTAATTATACCAAATTATATTTATATATATATATATATATACCAATTAACATATATATATGTACATACATATACCAAAATACATATTAATATTTATTATTTAATACGTGTACACAAAATATTTATTGAATACATATATATATATATATATATATATATATATATATATATATATATATATATATAGGGAGAAATACACAAACATATATACATACACATACACATATATATGTACAATATACACATATACGCACATACACATAGATACGCACACACACATACACGTTTACACACACCTATACGTATATACGTATTAGATAAATATATACTTAAAGAAGGAGGGAGAGGAAGAAGTCTCACAGGGGGTGCACAGCCGCCTGGCCGGGGAGGATGGCCGGACCGGAGGGGATGCAGCTAGGAGGAGGAGGAGCTCATCGAGGCTCGGCCAGGGAGACGAGCAGGGTGGTGGTGCGATGTTGGTGGAGGTGGTGGTTCGAATCGACGTAGGGAGGAGCTAGGGATGGGTCGCCGGAGATGAATGACCGAAGTCGAGGGGAGCTGGGAGATGCGGCAGTCGGCCAGCGGGGACAGCAGGGTGGTAAAATATTGGAGGAGATGCCGGCTGTGTCGAGGGGATAGGTGAAGATGGTGGTTGGCCGGAGTAGATTTCAGGCCGGAGAGGGGAGTGATACGGGGAAGATGAGGGAGGAGCCAAGGGGAGGCTGAGAGGAACTCGTCGGAGTTGAGGTGGCTATGGGCCGGGGTCGGGGGTTGCTGCAGACCGTGCAGCACAGTGTCATCGCCGGAGTAGAGCAGGGTCGGGGTGGCTCGACGCGGGGATATGGAGGAGCTTCGGGTGGAGAAGAAGAGGTTGGCCGGAGCTAATAGAAGAAGAGGGGACTAGTGGGAGGCCGGACGCTCGGGTGAACAGCGGGTGGAGTCTCGGCTGTGCTGGCCGGAAATGGGGTCGGGATCGGAGCTCGGGGATGTCGGCTGGTGAACAGTGACAGTGGTGATGATTTTCCCTCTCCTTGAGTTTTCAAAAAAATACAAGGGAAGAAGAAGAAGGGAAGAAAAAGAAGAAGAAGAAGAAGAGAAGAAAATAAGAATAGAAATGGAGAAAAATTGTAAAGCTACAGTTTGTGAGGAGGTGGGGGATTCCCTAGATTTTTGGGGATTAGGGCTTGGTGATAGGATATTAAATAGGGAGAGAGTGTGAGGGAAATGAATAGTGATGATGAGCCCCATTTTGAATGGGTGGCTCAAATCTGATATGAGGGATTTTTATTCATGTAGGAATAAGGGTGTGGGTTGATTAGTCAAAAATATTAGGGCTTCTCCATTGGTTGAACCAATGGGGTGTTGACACCAAATACAAATTTGCAAATTAGCCCCCTTAAATTTGGGTATTTGCACAGACGCATAAAATAATGAAATTTGGGTGGGCGATTCGGTGTTTGGCATTTTGTAGGGTGAGGGGGCGTTGTGTGTTTGGTATGGGCTCAATTAGCAAGGTACTGGAATTAAACCGGAATTTACGGAATCAGATAAAATGGTATCCTCAATTTAATTAGGAATAAAATACAAGCTGTGTTTAAAAATTAATTAGGAGTACATGGGGCCAAAATCAGGTCGGGTCATCAATATCATTAATGAAGAAGACTCAGAACAAAATATTACCCTAATTTGGGCCGCACGAAAAATAGGTCAAGATTGCCTCCAATTTTGATTGGAACGCACAACGATACAAAATTAGAATTTATTTAGAATTTAAATAAACGTTCGCGACGATTTTTTGTGCGGCTAAAATGAAGCACAAGAGAGCATAATTATGAATTACAAAAAGGCATAATAGAAGGCAGGCATGTCTAGGACAAGGCTGCAAAATTTGTTGGAAGGCAAAAGCTAGGGTAGCGCTCCAAATATCGAAGCAAGGGCAAAGCGCAATAATTAAATAAATTACGGTAGTTAATTACAACCTCCAATAAAGTAATTCTAAATAAAACAATTAACCACATAATCCCATAATTCGGACATGTGCTCATCTACTGGGCTTCTAGGTCAAGTCTACCAGCTCAAACATAATGAACACTGTATATAATATAATATACTTAAGTACACATCTCACATAATTATTTAATTTAAATATACACATCATGAAATTATTTAATTATAACTACCACAATATTAATAATCATAAAAAGTCAAAAATATCCCTATTTTCGGAATGTGGTAGTGACAAAAAATGATGTCCGAACTGGTGTCACAGACCTATATATAAAATATTGCATTAATACAAGTTTTTTGGAAGAGAAATAAATTAAACTAGTCAACTTTCTAGGTCATAAAGTCATTTCTAAGTCACAAGTCAAACTAGGTCAACTCTAAGTCAACTATGGTCAACTATAGTCAAATTATGGTCAACTACCTATTTCTAGGTTGCATGAGTCTAAATCAAAGATATTGGGCTCACACACTATGAATCTAGGCCATACAAGCTACATCTTAGGATACTAAGATACCGTATCTCAGGATACGCAAACAAGGGATAAATATAACACATATGTACATATCAAACAATATTATATATATAAAATCCTAATTACAAATGCTAAATGGATACCTCGGTTTCGAACCAACTTGGTATCGCAATACTAAACCTCTATCTTGATATCCAAACCCAATACCTTGATTATCCTCCAATACCTTGATACTTACCTTGGCATCTCAAGGTAAATTCAAAACCTTATTTATACTAACCACCCAACAATAATTATAAACTATTATGCATTTAATATTTATATAATACTATATACCTTATTTTAGTCACCTTAATACCAAGCCATAATTAGTTTACCACTATCCAATTACTTATGCTAATACCTACTACTCATACCTTGGTATATCTTGATACTTACCTTGGTATCTCAAGGTAATTGCCAAAATCTTATATATATATACTAACTACCCATCAATAATTACATATATCAATCCAATATAACTCTAGTATGTACTAATAGAATAATACTAACTACCAACTGTAGAAGCATAAAAAATATGCCGGATGACTATACGCGGCATATTGGTGCAGCGCAGCATTAGCAGAAGCCTTCAGAGCCATCAAGCGTGCAACAGAGCACTTTCCGCTAAAACCCAGCGTGAAATATGAAAGCTCAAAGGACCATCCGCGTAAGGCAGTACGTCCAAGCCGCTTCAGCGTAAACAGTGTGCTTCATCGCCTCCAGGGCGTAAAACTCATCCTCTTTCAGACGCAGCATTGAGGTGTACAAGAGACGCTTCATATTCTCCGAAGTGAACCTGTCAGACCCTGCAATGAACCTGAGGTCTGGACTTCTGACAAAGGGATACGGCTCGACTACCCAGACGACGGCTATAATGATGACACAACACTGCGACCCAGGCTGTCAAATACCGCCCTCCCCTTTGCGTAAACTGCTTTTACAAGCACGAAGGGATACGCTGCCTTGTTTTACACAGGCAGACACGAGCTGTTTATGTTCTGCAGTAGACAAACCGCCTGTCACATCAAAAGCTGCACTCCGTACGGGGTCGAGGCACGTCTCTACGTCTAATGCACAGAGCGGTGACAGTTTCTCAAGGCACGTCTCTGCGACTGATGCGCAGAAGGAGTCGCAGACCTTCAAAGACACGCCTCCATATTTAATGCACAGGATGGTGGCAAATCTTGACATTTAATGCAAGAGATTTGATTATATCTTCAAAAGTCATAATTTCGGCTAAGACGTCCCCATCAGCACTCTGGCACGGTACGCAGCGGCTTCTACGCCCATTCGGCTTCTACGCCTGCTCGGCCTCTACGACCATTCGGCTTCTACGCCTGCTCGGCCTCTATGACCACTCGGCTTCTACGCCTGTTCGACTTCTACGCCTATTTCGACTTCTATGCCGGATTGATAACTATTTGGCTTTTATGCCATGGTGACAGACATTTGGCTTCTATGCCAACCTCTTCTACACAATGGATACCTACCTACGTGGCTTCTACGTCGTGATCTTCGTAGCGATTATACGCATTTTGTCCTTTAGTTGGACCCGCGTTACACGCTCATTCAAAGGATCATCTATATGCAGGCATTGGTTACTTTAACCGTTGTGTAAAAGGGTGCTGTACTTTCCACTCCTCGGTTTCTACACCGACAGAGTGGTCACTGTCACTAAAACTCTATAAATAGAGACCTCTATCAATGAGGAACAAGGTCGACAAATAAAAAGGAGAAATAGGAGAAGGAGATCGAGAGAGAGAGGGAGAGAGAATCCGGGGCTCAGGCAGAGAGTAGGGATCGACGACTTTGGCATCGTGCATCCACCCTCTTTTGCAACCTTCGAAGCTGCTTCCTGTCTTCTACGGCACTTCTTTAACATCGTGTGGTCCAAGGGCTAAAGTGATCGACTGCAGATCAGACACCTATAGCAATATTTACCCAGATTAAATAAATTGTACTCCCATATCCTCGTATAGGATCAAATTGTACAAGTTTGTTTGTAAACCAAAGAAGACGGGTTTCGTATAAACCCCATCCTGATTACATTTTCCATTCTTTTGTTTAATACCACAAACAAGATGGCGACTCTGCTGGGGACATCTTTCTCTTCTGATGAGGAAGCAATTGCTCAACACGATGTGGTATCTATAGGAACCGTAAAGAAGACACTGGTCGTCCAATTCGACCAGTCTGCCTACGAAGACATGCTTCGAACCGGGGGTAGCTCTCACCCTCTCTCCGTCCATGACAACAGGAAGCTGCGCAAGGTCTGGATGCCCAAGACATCCTCTACCATTCCTGTGGACTCTCCGATCTCTCCGACCTCTCCGACCAATCAGGTTGTAGCATTGCTCCCTCCGTGTCCTGCACGTAAAATTCAGTCTCTCGCTACGCACGGTACAGACGAAACTTTGGGCAAAGCCTCAGCGCTAACCCAGAAGTATCCACTGCGCTATACGCGTAGAAACCAGTCTCCCGCTACGCGCGGTACAGACGAAACTTCGGGCAAAGCCTCAGTGCTAACCCAGAAGTATCCACTGTGCTATACGCGTAGGAACCAGTCTCCCGCTATGCGCGGTACAGATGAAACTTTGGGCAAAGCCTCAGCGCTGACCCAGAAGTATCCATTGCGCTATACGCATAGAAACCAGTCTCCCGCTATGCGCGGTACAGACAAAACTTCTGATGGTGCCTCAACGCCAAATCGGAGGTACAGATCACGCTCCACGCACAAGACAATATCTGACCTCTACGGTGAACCAGATGTGCGCTATGATCTCCGCAAGGAAAAGCAAGCGATAGAGGACTCAACTTTTCGGCCCTTACGCCAGCAAGGGAACAATCTGCCTACCCTCCGGATTACGCAAAAAGCCGATGGCCGACTGAGGGCCTCTCCACCTTTACGCCAGTCTGAGCAAATCTTCAAGTTACGCCAGGCAAAGTCCCTCAGCGTAAAACAAGCTCAGGTTGCAGAAAGACACCCTCCCAGGGGTATTGGCGATGATATCAATGGTATTGGCGAAGAGTCTAGACCTTGGCCTCTGATATCGATTGTCGTCTACACTTAACACCCGTACTTAACTCTAAGTACGTCAGTGGTGTTAAGCCCACAAAAACTGCCATGTCCATATTATCTCTGAGCAGATATGTACCTCCATCCCCTATGGAGTCACAATCACAAAGTTTGTCATGTTCATATTACCTCTGAATAAGCTTTCGACCATCAATTGTCATGTCCATATTACCTCTGATATCGATTATCGTCTACACTTAATATCCGTACTTAAATTCTAAGTACGCCAGTGATGTTAAGTCCACAAAAACTACCATGTCCATATTACCTCTGAGCAGATGTGTACCTCCATCCCCAATGGAGTCACAATCATAAAGTTTGTCATGTTCATATTACCTCTGAATAAACTTTCGACCGTCAATTGTCATGTCCATATTACCTCTGATATCGATTGTCGTCTACACTTAACATCCGTACTTAAATTCTAAGTACGCCAGTGAGGTTAAGTCCACAAAAACTGCCATGTCCATATTACCTCTGAGCAGATGTGTACCTCCATCCCCAATGGAGTCACAATCACAAAGTTTGTCATGTTCATATTACCTCTGAATAAACTTTCGACCGTCAATTGTCATGTCCATATTACCTCTGATATCGATTGTCGTCTACACTTAACACCCGTACTTAACTCTAAGTACGCCAGTGGTGTTAAGTCCACAAAAACTGCCATGTCCATATTACCTCTGAGCAGACGTGTACCTCCATATCCAAAGGAGTCACGTTCAAGAGACGAACGCAGCCTACCCCAAAGATGAGTTCCCTCTTCCCATCACGGACATCATGATCGACAACACCTGCGGCTTTAAACGCATATCTTTCATGGACGGATTCTCAGGATACAATCAGATCAAGATGCATCCTGAAGACGAGAAGCACGCTGCCTTCCGGACACCATTGGGGGTATATTGCTATACGGTCATGCCCTTCAGATTGAAGAACGCCGGGGCTACATACCAACGGGCTATGAGTAACATATTTCATGAGCATTTACGCAAAATAGTGGAATATTACGTGGACGACATAGCCGTCAAGAGCCGCCTCGAAGGTGATCACATTCAAGACTTGAGGACGGTATTCGAGTTAATGCGCCAATATCAACTCAAGATGAACCCTACAAAGTCCTTTCTGGGTGTATCTAGTGGCAAATTTCTGGGATTTGTCATTACCGCCAAAGGCATCCAAGTGGACCCTGACAAAGTCCGGGCAATCGTAGAAATGCGATCGCCCCATAATCTGAGGGAACTCAGGGGATTTCAAGGACGTCTGGCTTATATCCGGCGATTCATATCCAACCTCTCGGAGAGATGTCAGCCCTTTTTTCATCTCTTGAAGAAAGGTGTATCCTTCGTATGGGACGAAACCTGTCAGCAAGCATTCGGAGATATCAAGCGCTACCTCACCAGTCCGCCAGTTCTGGTGCCTCCCATTATGGGAAGACCATTCTTGCTGTACGTTCGAGCGATGGATCACTCGCTAGGAGCTCTTCTCGCACAGAAGAACGACATGGGTCATGAACAGGCTATCTACTACCTCAGCAGGATGATGGTCGGAGCCGAACATCGGTACAACCCAGTGGAGAAAGAATGCTTGGCTCTGATGTTCGCTATCCAGAAGACGCGTCACTATGGTGTAAAACTCAAATTTTATGATATACGCCAATTTTCGGTAGCCAGAGCTTTTACGCTCGGAACTACGAAAATATAGAGTTTTTACGATGGCACATTAGAAATGTGGGCGTAAAAGATGAAAATGTCTCCGTGCATCACCTTCCTCAAAGAGGCTATCAGCACAGAAGACGACCTAGCGCGGTCACGTTCAACGTGTGCGAAGGATTTTTTGTCATTTTTTGTCATCCCAAAAGGCTCTACCTCTAAGACCGGGTGCACTGTTCGTCGGCGGGATATTTCGCTCAGAGTGAAGTTCACCTTGCCCGACCAAAGACTCCCTTGCTGGGACAGAAGAATGGGAAGAAGAACCTATACTCTTTCCCTTAGTGGAGGGGGTTTGTTTCGACGCCATTTCTGAAAACTCGAAGTGCTCGGAGAAGGAACGAAGAAAAACTCGAACAGTCGAAAGCTCTCTTTCGCAGAAGACAGATAAAAAGTTTTTCTCTCAAAGGCTTGGGATATATATAGAGTTCGAGTCGACTCCTCGAATCCTCGGACGGACTCCTCGAGACCCCAACCAAATCTCACAAATTAAAAGTTTGGTTATGATTGGGTACTACGTCAGCCCACTACTCTCGAAAGACGGACAGTCAGCAAATTCGAAGAGTTTTTCGTGCAAAAGCAGGTCAGCGGTTCCTATGCTAAAGAGCTTTCTACGTTCGACAGCAACAGATCTACGGTTTTACGCTCACAAGCTATCAGTCTATGGTTTTATGCCCGGATGCCTTTGTGCTCGGTAGCTTTTATGCTCGAGAGGCTACAAACCTATGACTCTACGCTCAGTAGATACCAAATCGATGATCTCACGCTCGGTGGCGCTTAGTTTATGCTCAGAAGCAACAGATCTGCAAACTTCACGCTCGAAGAATTTTTTTTTTCCAGGAGCTACAGATCTACAGTTCTACGCTAAAGGAGCTTTCTATGCTCGACAGCTACGAATCTACGGCTTTACGTTCGACAGCTGTCACGCCCCAGTCCCAAAATACCGTAGGACCAGATACGTGGCAATGGCCAGCAGCACGCACCGATGGACAATCCCATTTAATGGATCCATCAGGGCATGCTTAAGCTGTAAAATAACAAGTCTACGACAATCATGGCACAACTAATCTCATCCACACAAGATATAAAATATGATCCACAGAATATAAGAAATGTAAATCATCCGCCAGTCTCAACAAAGTACTTCGGGGAATAACCCGATAAATATCTAGTACAATGGTTCAACAGACCAGAATATAAAAGACTAAAATAAATAAGTAAATACTGAGCATGAAACATGGATGCTCAGAAAAAATCTTTGGCCAACACCTCGTCCTCGAAAGGCTGTACAGCTCCTGGATCAGCTCCTGCTGCGGTCCCGTATACCTCGGGATAAATCTCGTCTGCTAAACCTGGGGAAATAATCCGGTATCCAGGTCCTCAGGGGACATAACAAGGTACAGAAATCGACATACCAAAATGCAGTGTAATAGTGAATAAGATAAATAGGGTAAGCTATATAATCATCAGTGTGCAATGCAAGAGAAAACATCAGTAGTACTCAGGTTGGAACAACTACAAGCTCTGTGTAGGGGAGCCGGTAGCAGTGGTATCATGAGGTCGTCTAACTCAGCGGGAGACTGAGTAGCCGGCATAACATAATCAACCTGTAGTCTGTGGGTCTCTCCAGCAATAGATGAAATAATAAGGAAGTACTAAATAACCAGCTAAGTGATATGCAAGATGAGAGCAGCACTAGAACTCAGGCTGAAGCATACTACCAGCTCTGTGTCGGAGAGCCGGTAGCAGCAGTAATAATGAGTAATGGGCCAAGCTCGGGCTTCAGAGTCTTGGCCTCACAGTAGTAGGGGTGTATATGTATATGATCAGCCTGTAGTCTGTGTGTCTCTCCCCACCCAATGTAACCACGCATATCATGACCATAACATCTCATGTCCATGTCAGCGGGATCATAACTAATGCAATAAGTCATAATGTAGCTAAGAATATAGTATCTCTGTCAAGTCCTGTATCCTACACAGAATCACCACGAATATCTCGGGAAGATCCTGTCTCATGAATGGTGTCAAGTGTCCTGGGTCATAAAGTACTTGGTAAGACAAGTACGATGTAAAGTGTCACGTATAACCGTCTCTAGATGACAGTACCCAACACCGCGTACGGTGTCGGCACCCGACTAATAATCGGACGCTAAGTACGTCAAAACGGCCCTATGTTGAGCATGCACAACAATGTATATATAAATATAAGTCAAGGAAATAAATAGCAAGAACTGCAGAATTTGGCAAGGTACACTTGCCTGTTGTCCGAATACCAACAACTGTCCCTGTATCGGTGGATCCGGTAGGTACTACTCCAATAGCTGTAATAAACATCACCAATAGTCTCAGAAGGTATCAAACTGCTAGAAATGTCTGTCCTCACATCCAATTTGGACACAGAGACAAAAAGGTCATTTCCGGGCCAAAGCGAGTTCCATATATGGGCCCGCTTTGCACCGAAAAGCGCGTCAGGGTCAAAGATCTCCAAATTCTGCAAACTCAGTATCTACAAGTCAAAAATGATGATACGAACCCAACGGAACTTCCGGAATTGGATTCCGATGAGCCGATCACAAAATCGCCCGTCAAGTGGAGCCGGTGGGGCCCACGATACGCGATTTTAGCAACGTCCTCAGAATCGGACCAAACTTGGCTCACAGGACCAGCGTATTGCTACGAGTTCGATGGCGCAAGTTCCGTCTCAATCCGACATGTGTACACAAAGTTACAACATGTTCCAGAAGGGACAGATACGGAGTGTTGTCGGCGGATAAGCGTTGATTTCGGGGTGCACGCACCTCTGAATCGACTTCTGCGAAATCCCACACGACCGTATCAACGACGTGCACGTTTGGTAAAGACCACGTGCGACCAAGTCGTCCCGTTTGGCGGGGCGCACTCAGTTCTGGGGTAAAATGGGGCATTGTTTTTCCTATTTTTGGATTGCGGGGTGCGATCACCACAGGACGCGATGCTCCGAGCGAGTTGCACGAGCACCGAGAGGGTTATACATTCTACGCATAGTAACTGACGGAATTGAAATCGGAGTTGCGATGAGGGAGAAATCAGTACCTGAACCGAGCTCCGAGACGCTGAATCCTGCGTGTCCGGAAGCCAATTTCGTGTCCTGGTTGAGAGTTTCTGCGTCCTCGTGTCCGCGGTGAGTCAGAATTAGGGCTCTGTCCGCGGAGGGCTTCGCCGGGGTCAGCCTTGAGGTAGGCTAGGGCTCAGGCGGCCGGGTCTCAAGCGGCGGCCGGCGTGGGTCGAAGGGTCGAGGGAAAACGGCCTGTCGTCGGTTCTGAGGTGGACTCGGGTGGAGCGGGTCGAGGGGTGATGGGGTGCGCTGGAGAGGAGCGGCATTGTCGAAGGGTCGAGGGGGAAGCGTCGACCGAGGGGAGGTCGGGCTGGGCGGTCGTCGGGTTCAGAGAATAGCACGGCGGAGGGAGATGATGGGGAGTCGGGGTCTAAGTTGGGGAAGTCGACGCCGGAGAGCGACGGAGGAGGAGACGCGGGGAGGGGCTCTGTGATGGAGGTCGACGAGGTCGCTCGAGATGGGAGGGAAGTCTGGTGGCGGCCGGCGTGGCACGGAAGCCGAGGCAGGGATTTATACTCGGCTACAGGGATTCAGGCGAGTTAGGGTTTTCTATCGGGTTTCGGGTCCGGGTCGGGTTCGGCTCAGATCCGACCCGACCCGACCCATCAAGAGGTTTGGGTTTGGCAGGGGTCCGGTTCAGGGTTGGTTTAGCTTGGGTTTGGTTTGGTTCACTCTCCCAATAGTTTTTCTTTTAGGCTTAAAACTCGTTTCCGGAGTCCAGATAATTCGCCGAAAAATACCACATGACCGATGTTCCATTTTACACCATAAATTATTATTTTCATAATATTTTAACACCAATTACCCATACTTAAAATTCTTTAAATCACAGTCACCTTTGCTTTAACTTCCAGAATATACCAAAAATTCTTAATAACTCATTTAAAAATTATTTTAAAAAAAATCAGGGTGTTTACAATCTTCCCTCCTTAAAAGGATTGCGTCCTCGCAATCAAAGAATAAGCTGTCAAAAGAATGAATTATGGAATTACAAGGTTGCTTAGCTTACAACTGTCTCCTCAAACAAGTGGGGGTATCGCTGGCGCATACTATCTTCTCGTTCCCAAGTCGATTCTCCAGGAGAATGATGTTTCCATGCTACACGAACCAGTCTGATTGTCTGTCCCCGTAATGTTTTCTCGCTGACGTCGAGGATGCCAACTGGTTGTTCTTCATACCTCAAGCTTGGGCCTACTGCGATCTCTGAATGATCGACTACGTGACTTGGGTCGGTCACGTACCTTCGCAGCTGCGAGACGTGGAATACGTCATGCACTCCCTCTAAGGATGGAGGTAATGCAAGACGATAAGCCACCTCACCAACGCGCTCTAGAATGTCGAATGGCCCAATATACCTTGGGCTCAACTTGCCTCTGCTCCCGAATCTGATAGTACCCCGAGTGGGCAAAATCCTCAAGAATACGTGCTCTCCTTCTTTAAACTCCAGGGGACGTCTGTGCATATCTGCCCAATGCTTCTGTCTGTCTTGAGCTGCTCGAAGATGATTCTGAATCTGTTTCACCTTTTCCACTGTCTGAGTTACCAATTCTGGCCCAGTATTTGACGTTCACCAACGTCACTCCAACATATAGGCGATCTACACTTCCTTCCGTATAAAGCTTCAAATGGTGCCATCTGGATACTGGCCTGATAACTGTTGTTGTAGGAGAACTCTACTAAGTGCAAATGGTCTTCCCAAGATCCTCCGAAGTCTAGCATACAAGATCGTAACATGTCCTCCAATATCTGAATGGTGCGCTCCGATTGGCCATCTGTCTGTGGGTGGTAGGCCGTGCTGAATTTGAGTCTGGTGCACAGACTCTCTTGCATGCTTCTCCAGAAATGAGATGTAAATCGCGAATCTCGATCTGATACAATACTAACAGGCACTCCATATAGTTTGACAATTTGTCGCATATACATGTCAGCTAGTACCTCTGTGGACTGTCCAACTCTAAATGGCAAGAAGTGTGCCGATTTAGTGAGTCGATCCACTATAACCCATACTGCGTCTCTTCCGCTGGGGCTCTGCGGAAATCCTGTGACAAAATCCATCGTGATGTGCTCCCACTTCCATTCTGGTATCGGAAGCGGCTGTAACATGCCTGCAGTTCTCTGATGCTCGGCCTTTACTTGTTGGCAGACTAAGCATTTGGCCACAAATCTTGCAATCTCTCTTTTCATTCCGTGCCACCAGTAATACTGTCTCAAGTCTCGGTACATTTTGGTTCCTCCTGGGTGAACAGAGTATATAGAGCTATGTGCTTCAGTCATTAACTCTTGTCTCAATTCTCCATTTGGAACATACAGGCGATTTCCAAACCTCAATGTCCCATCTTCGTATATGCGAAGTCCTGTCTGCATGCCTGCTTCTGTCCTCTCTTTCAACCTTCTAAATCTAGCATCGGTGGGCAGTGCCTCCTTAATCTTCTCCACGAGTGATGACTTAATTTCAAGGTTAGCAATCAAGCCATTCTGTCTTAGTAAAACAACCTCTATCTGAAGCTCCTGTAGATCCTTCAACAACTTGGGCTGCATCGTCAAGAAATAAGCCGTAGGCTTCCTGCTGAGCGCATCTGCAACAACATTTGCCTTTTTCGGATGATACTGCAGATCGATGTCAAAATCTACCATCAATTCAAGCCAGCGTCTCTGTCTCATGTTTAGCTCCTTCTGAGTATATACATACTTCAGAATCTTGTGATCGGTGAAGATTTCTACCCTTTCCCCATAAAGGTAGTGCCTCCATATCTTCAATGCAAATATAACTGCTGCTAACTCCAGATCGTGTGTTGGGTAGTTCTTCTCGTGAACCTTCAACTGTCTTGATGCATAAGCAATGACTTTGCCATGTTGCATCAAAATATATCCCAGTCCACTGCTTGAGGCATCATTGTAAACAACAAAACCTCCTGACCCTGAGGGAAGAGTCAAGACCGGTGCTGTTGTTAATCTTCTCTTCAACTCTTCGAAGGCCTTCTGGCAGTCTTCGGTCCATATAAACTCCTGGTCCTTGCGTGTCAGCTTCATCATCGGTTCTGCAATCCTCGAGAAATTTTTTACAAACCTTCGGTAATATCCCGCAAGTCCGAGAAAGCTTCTCACCTCTGCAACTGATGTGGGTGTAGGCCAAGTCTCTATTGCCGCAACTTTCTCTGGATCCACTAAAAGTCCTTCTCCTAAGATGATATGTCCCAAGAAAGGTACCTTGTCCATACAGAACTTACACTTACTAAGCTTGGCGTATAACTTTTTCTGCCTCAAGGTCTCCAGCACGATTCTGAGATGTTCCTCGTGCTCTTCAGGGCTCTTGGAATATATGAGGATATCATCAATGAATACCACCACAAATTTATCCAAGAACTGATGGAAAACTCTGTTCATTAAGCTCATAAACACTGCTGGCGCGTTGGTTAAACCAAACGGCATCACCAAGAACTCATAATGTCCATACTTGGTCCTGAAAGCTGTCTTCGGTATATCTTCCTTCCTTACTTTGATCTGATGATACCGGATCGAAGGTCAATCTTCGAGAATACCCTTGCACCACTCAACTGATCGAATAGATCATCAATACGCGGTAAGGGATACATGTTCTTGATGGTCACAGCATTCAGCGCTCTGTAGTCGATGCACAATCGTACTGTTCCATCCTTCTTTGGCACAAATAATATAGGTGCTCCCCAAGGTGAAACACTGGGCCGAATGAATTCTTTATCCAGAAGATCATCTACCTGTGCTTTCAACTCCACTAACTCCTTAGGTGCTAGTCGATAAACTGATGAAGTGATTGGCTCTGCTCCTGGAGTTAAGTCTATCGTGAATTCTATTTCCCGATCAGGCGGTAAACCTGGAAGATCATCGGGAAATACATCCACAAATTCTGAGATGACTCTTGGGTAACCTGTCTCCCCCTCTACAGTTAGTACCCTAAGAGTAGGCTGAACTCCTTGCTCTACTGCTCCTCGGAGAAACTCAAATTCCGGATGGCCAGGCGGTCTAAATATAACCCGCCCAAGTCGACAATCAAGAGTCGCATGATACTGACTTAACCAGTCCATACCAAGTACGACATCATAGTCAGGCATAAAAAAGATCAGAAATTGAGCTCGCATTTCTCTTCCACATACTACTACCGAACATGATCTATAGATGTCACTAACCGGAATAATTCTACCTCCCGTAAGAATCCTCTTCATCTTCGGAAGGGGTGCGGTAGATACTCTATGGGTGGCTACAAAGCTAGCTGCTATAAATGAATGCGATGCTCCAGAATCAAATAATGCTACAGCTGGTAATAAAGCTACTAAAATAGTACCTGCGATGACCTCGCCTACTGTAGCCTCCTCCTCAACAGCTAATGTGTATGCCTGGCCTCGTCCCTGAGCTTGGCCTCTCTGCTGCTGAGCCTGCTGAAATAGAGCTGCCTACGGTGCCAGGGGTGGCCTCTGCTGATTCCCTCCTGGGGCTAGTGGTCTGACTCCACCAACTCCTGTCTGCTGTGCTCCTACGGCTGGATAAGCTGGTCGTGGTGCAGGCAAAGCTAATCTCTGTGCTCCCTCTCTGCGCTCGGTGCAATCTCTAGTCTGATGCTGGTTGGAACCGTAAGCTAGGCAGAGTCCTAAC
This sequence comes from Iris macrosiphon, assembly GCA_036927795.1. Classification (NCBI taxonomy): domain Eukaryota; kingdom Viridiplantae; phylum Streptophyta; class Magnoliopsida; order Asparagales; family Iridaceae; genus Iris; species Iris macrosiphon. The sequence continues at coordinate 43,053,282 of JAYESA010000011.1, read as the reverse complement.
TTGCGTCTGCATTCTCTCTCAATGTGACCTATCTTGCCGCAGTGGTGACAAGTAGGGAGAGATATGGCCCTGTGCGCTGTCCTCTCAGGCATACTCCTCTGGGTCCGCTTCACTGAATCCCCATGTCCTGGCCTCGATGGTGCTGATGTGATATGCCTCTTCAGGGTCGACTCCCTTCTAGTGACGCGCTCCATGCGTCGGGCTGCTGCGAGAACGTCGGTATAAGATGTAGGTGCTACCGATCCAATCAATCTTTGAAGCTCGAACTTCAGCCCGTCAAAGAACTTCTCAGCTTTTTCTTCCTCCGTTGAAATCAATGTCGGGGCAAAGCGGCTCAGGCGAATAAACTCCGCATTGTACTCTTCCACTGTCATGTTGCCTTGGATAAGACGGTGAAACTTGTCTTTGAGCTCTGACCGTGCTACTGCGGGAATGTACATCTCTTTGAAGAGTCTGGAGAACTCTTCCCAGGTGACTCGGTCCTGTCCGAGCCTCATCTCCTCTGCTAACCACCAGTGATGTGCATTCTCCGTTAACTGCATTCTGACTGCAGTCATCCACTTCTCTCTAGGAAGTTCAGCGGCTTCCAACTGATGCTGAATGTTTGTGAACCATTCATGAACTTCGGTTGGCCCCACTTTACCGGAAAAGGTACGAGGCTTGAGTTGACGGAAGTCAGTGATAGATCCCGTCGCTGACCTTCTTGCTGGTGGATTTGCCTGCTCCATTGCGGATACCAGGCTGGTTCTCAGATTCTCGGCCTCCTGACGTTGGGCCTCTTGCTGGATCTGTTGCTGTGCTTGTATCATAGCATACATCATCTGGAACATCTGTTGCCCGTCCATAGCTTGTCCTGGCAGGAAAACTGGCATCTGTGGAGTGAATTATGGTGGAGGTGGGATGTCATCTCTCCGGAACCTTGGATTTAGACTGACCGGTTTGATCGCTTTGCGATGCTGGTCCTCCACTCCCTGGAGTCACTCTGTCTCCATAAGTAACCACAGCGTCGTGTGGCGTATCCAATGGAATCTCGTCTCCGTTCCTGGGATCCATTTCTCTGTAACCAAAAGATAAACTGTAAGAACGCACAGAGAAATCAATACAGGATGCAGTTCAAGTAACAATTTCGAGTTCGATATAAAGTTCAACAATGGGTTTAATAATGGATGAGATCCTAGAACTTATCCTATCCTTAGGGCAGGCTGGTTCAGTTCCTAAGTTGAAACCGAACAATTTAGTCGTAGACCTGCATGGGCCACCACAAAAACCATGTCACGCCCAGTCCTAAAATACCGTGGGACCAGATACGTGGCAATGGCCAGCAGCACGCACCGATGGACAACCCCATTTAATGGATCCATCAGGGCATGCTTAAGCTGTAATATAACAAGTCTACGACAATTATGGCACAACTAATCTCATCCACACAAGATATAAAATATGATCCACAGAATATAAGAAATGTAAATCATCCGCCAGTCTCAACAAAGTACTTCGGGGAACAACCCGATAAATATCTAGTACAATGGTTCAACAGACCAGAATATAAAAGACTAAAATAAATAAGTAAATACTGAGCATGAAACATGGATGCTCAGGAAAAATCTTCGGCCAACACCTCATCCTCGGAAGGCGGTACATCTCCTGGATCAGCTCCTGCTGCGGTCCCGTATACCTCGGGATAAATCTCGTCTGCTAAACGTGGGAAAATAATCCGGTATCCAGGTCCTCAGGGGACATAACAAGGTACAGAAATCGACATGCCAAAATGCAGTGTAATAGTGAATAAGATAAATAGGGTAAGCTATATAATCATCAGTGTGCAATGCAAGAGAAAACATCAGTAGTACTCAGGTTGGAACAACTACAAGCTCTGTGTAGGGGAGCCAGTAGCAGTGGTATCATGAGGTGGTCTAACTCAGCGGGAGACTGAGTAGCCGGCATAACATAATCAACCTGTAGTCTGTGGGTCTCTCCAGCAATAGATGAAACAATAAGGAAGTACTAAATAACCAGCTAAGTGATATGTAAGATGAGAGCAGCACTAGAACTCAGGCTGAAGCATACTACCAGCTCTGTGTCGGGGAGCCGGTAGCAGCAGTAATAATGAGTAATGGGCCAAGCTCGGGCTTCAGAGTCTTGGCCTCACAGTAGTAGGGGTGTATATGTATATGATCAGCCTGTAGTCTGTGTGTCTCTCCCCACCCAATGTAACCACGCATATCATGACCATAACGTCTCATGTCCATGTCAGCGGGATCATAACTAATGCAATAAGTCATAATGTAGCTAAGAATATAGTATCTCTGTCAAGTCCTGTATCCTACACAGAATCACCACGAATATCTCGGGAAGATCCTGTCTCATGAATGGTGTCAAGTGTCCTGGGTCATAAAGTACTTGGTAAGACAAGTACGATGTAAAGTGTCACGTATAACCGTCTCTAGATGACACTACCCAACACCGCGTACGGTGTCGGCACCCGACTAATAATCGGATGCTAAGTACGTCAAAACGGCCCTATGTTAAGCATGCACAGCAATGTATATATAAATATAAGTCAAGGAAATAAATAGCAAGAACTGCAGGATTTGGCAAGGTACACTTGTCTGTTGTCTGAATACCAACAACTGTCCCTGTATCGGTGGATCCGGTAGGTACTACTCCAATAGCTGTAATAAATATCACCAATAGTCTCAGAAGGTATCAAACTGCTAGAAATGCCTGTCCTTACGTCCAATTTGGACACAGGGGCAAAAAGGTCATTTCCGGGCCAAAGCGAGTTCCATATGTGGGCCCGCTTTGCACCGAAAAGCGTATCAGGGTCAAAGGTCTCCAAATTCTGCAAACTCAGTGTCTATAAGTCAGAAATGATGATACGAACCCAACGGAACTTCCGGAATTGGATTCCGATGAGCCGATCACAAAATTGCCCGTCAAATGGAGCCGGTGGGGCCCACAATACGCGATTTTAGCAACGTCCTCAGAATCAGACCAAACTTGGCTCACAGGACCAGCGTATTGCTACGAGTCCGATGGCGCAAGTTCCGTCTCAATCCGACGTGTGTACACAAAGTAACAATATATTCCAGAAGGGACGGATACGGGATGTTGTCGGCGGATACGCGTTGATTCCGGGGTGCACGCACCTCCGAATCGACTTCTGGGAAATCCCACACGACCGTATCAACGACGTGCACGTTTGGTAAAGACCACGTGTGACCAAGTCGTCCCGTTTGGCAGGGCGCACTCAGCTCCGGGGTGAAATGGGGCATTATTTTTCCTGTTTTTGGATCGCGGGGTGCGATCACCACAGGACGCGATGCTCCGAGCGAGTTGCACGGGCACCGAGAGGGTTATACAGTCTACGCATAGTAACTGACGGAATTGAAATCGGAGTTGCGATGAGGGAGAAATCAGTACCTGAACCGAGCTCCGAGACGCTGAATCCTGCGTGTCCGGAAGCCAATTCCGTGTCCTGGTTGAGAGTTTCTGCGTCCTCGTGTCCGCGGTGAGTCAGAACTAGGGCTCTGTCCGCGAAGGGCTTCGCAGGGGGTCAGCCTCGAGGTAGGCTAGGGCTCAGGCGGCCGGGTCTCAAGCGGCGGCCGGCGTGGGTCGAAAGGTCGAGGGAAAACGGCCTGTCGTCGGTTCTGAGGTGGACTCGGGTGAAGCGGGTCGAGGGGTGATGGGGTGCGCTGGAGAGGAGCGGCGTTGTCGAAGGGTCGAGGGGGAAGCGTCGACCGAGGGGAGGTTGGGCTGGGCGGTCATCGGGTTCAGAGAAGAGCACGGCGGAGGGAGATGATGGGGAGTCGGGGTCTAGGTTGGGGAAGTCGACGTCGGAGAGCGGCGGAGGAGGAGACGCGGGGAGGGGCTCTGTGATGGAGGTCGACGAGGTCGCTCGAGATGGGAGGGAAGTCTGGTGGCGGCCGGCGTGGCACGGAAGCCGAGGCGAGGATTTATACTCGGCTACAGGGTTTCAGGCGAGTTAGGGTTTTCTATCGGGTTTCGGGTCCGGGTCGGCTTCGGCTCGGATCCGACCCGACCCGACCCATCAAGAGGTTTGGGTTTGGCAGGGGTCCGGTTCAGGGTTGGTTTAGCTTGGGTTTGGTTTGGTTCACTCTCCCAATAGTTTTTCTTTTAGGCTTAAAACTCGTTTCCGGAGTCCAAATAATTCGCCGAAAAATACCACATGACCGGTGTTCCATTTTACACCATAAATTATTATTTTCATAATATTTTAACACCAATTAGCCACACTTAAAATTCTTTAAATCATAGTCACCTTTGTTTTAACTTCCAGAATATACCAAAAATTCTTAATAACTCATTTAAAAATTATTTTTAAAAAAAATCAGGGTGTTTACAACAGCTATAAGTCTATGGTTTACGCCCGGATGCCTTTGTGCTCGGTAGCTTTTATGCTCGAGAGGCTACAAACCTACGACTTCACGCTCAGGAACCACAAGTCTACGATTTCACGCTCGATGGTGTTTTACGCCCAGAGGCTACAGACTGATGATTTCACGCTCCACGACTTTCCGCATATCTGAACAGTCCCCAAAGCGGTCAATTGCAAAGAGTTCACATAGAAGATACTCGTTCTTGACCCCGAAGTACCTGAAACATACATAGTTCAAACATTGAGAAATTACTCTTCTCGGGTCCAAAATTGGAGGTTCATCCAGACTCCAGTCTGAATATCTCGTCTATCAAGATGGCAAACTCAGTTTGACAGACAAATCCTTGAACCTGTTCCAAGGGAGTTTCGAGAAGCCGTTCTTGAAGACGAAGTCTGAACAAAAATTCTACGCGGTTCTAGCAGCAGGACAGTTCTAAGTGTTCTAAATGCTCAACAGCATTCTATGGACTATTCGCTATGCGTAAAGGACAGGACCTAGCACCCTTTCTACAGAGTCGGCGTAAAGAATAAGACGTGTCGAAGCTACATATATTCAGACTTCACAGCAACGTATGGCAAGACGATCATATGCGGAGAAGAAAGACGATTTTATTAAAATCAAAATCATGATTACATATGATGGAAATCCTGTCTACAAGGGGTTTTTCTTAATTTTTATGGTTACATATGAGGGAAATCCCGTCTACAAAGGGCTTCCTCATCGTCGTCGGAAGATCGCCCCCAGAATCCGTTCTACCGGGTTCTCGCATCGGTGCAGGTCTTCCTCTTCTTCCAAGAAGATGATCAATGGCGGGAGAATACAGAGTTGGGGCTTGCATAAATTATGCAGATCCCATGCTCCGTGCGCCATAGCAGATTGGGTTGAGGTATTAAACCCAACTCAGTCCTGGAAGACGGCTGTTACAGCTTGTCTTCTCTCTCATCCCCGAGAGTATAACAGGAGAAGACACCGCTTGCAAGCCGTGCGGTCCAATGCGACCCTTCCCTTCTCCTGGAAGAACAGCCATATAAAGTTGCTGATTATCCCGAGCAAGGAAGGCTAAGATATCCTTCCATGATCCATCGTTGCAGTGGACACTTGCTCGAAGACGCCGTCTTTTTCGGCTCCTTACACGCTGGAAGAACATGATCTCCTTCTTCCTCAGATCGACCCGACGAACTCCGGCGATCATCTCTGCATGGTGATGGAAATATGGGGAGAACAGGTTAACTCCCCCAGCCTTTTTATAGGCGAAAGAGGTCACACCGGTCCCCAATAAATCTGCCATAAAGTCAGCACCGACCGTTTCAATGCTCCATTCAGAAATGTTTCGAGTCACGAGGAGCGGTTCATGCTTCATTCAAAGCGTTCCAAATTCCGAGGAATTTCAAAGCTTTGAAGGGGGTCTTGTAGAAGCATGAAAAATACGCCAGATGACTATACGAGGCATATTGGTGCAGCGCAGCGTAAGCAGAAGCCTTCAGAGCCATCAAGCGTGCAACAGAGCTCTTTCCGCTAAAACCCAACGTGAAATATGAAAGCTCAAAGGACCATCCGCGTAAGGCAGTACGTCCAAGCCGCTTCAGCGTAAACAGGGTGCTTCATCGCCTCCAGGGCATAAAACTCATCCTCTTTCAGACGCAGCATTGAGGTGTACAAGAGACGCTTCGTATTCTCCGAAGTGAACCTGTCAGACCCTGCAATGAACCTGACGTCTGGACTTCTGACAAAGGGATACGGCTCGACTACCCAGACGACGGCTATAATGATGACACAGCACTGTGACCCAGGCTGTCAAATACCGCCCTCCCCTTTGCGTAAACTACTTTTACAAGCACGAAGGGATACGCTGCCTTGTTTTACACAGACAGACACGAGCTATTTACGTTCTGCAGTAGACAAACCGCCTGTCACATCAAAAGCTGCACTCCGTACGGGGTCGAGGCACGTCTCTACGTCTAATGCACAGAGCGGTGACAGTTTTTCAAGGCACGTCTCTGCGACTGATGCGCAGAAGGAGTCGCAGACCTTCAAAGACACGCCTCCACATTTAATGCACAGGATTGTGGCAAATCTCGGCATTTAATGCAAGAGATTTGATTATATCTTCAAAAGCCGTAATTCCGGCTAAGACGTCCCCATCAGCACTCTGGCATGGTACGCAGCGGCTTCTACGCCCATTCGGCTTCTACGCCTGCTCGGCCTCTACGACCATTCGGTTTTTACGCCTGCTCGGCCTCTACGACCATTCGGCTTCTATGCCTGCTCGGCCTCTATGACCACTCGGCTTCTACGCCTGCTCGACCTCTATGACCACTCGGCTTCTACGCCTGTTCGGCTTCTACGCCTATTTCGGCTTCTATGCCGGATTGATAACTATTTGGCTTCTATGCCATGGTGACAGACATTTGGCTTCTATGCCAACCTCTTCTACACAATGGATACCTACCTACGTGGCTTCTACGCTGTGATCTTCGTAGCGATTATACGCGTTTTGTCCCTTAGTTGGACCCGCGTCACACGCTCATTCAAAGGATCATCTATACGCAGGCATTGGTTACTTTAACCGTTGTGTAAAAGGGTGCTGTACTTTCCACTCCTCGGTTTCTACACCGACGGAGTGGTCACTGTCACTAAAACTCTATAAATAGAGACCTCTATCAATGAGGAACAAGGTCGACAAATAAAAAGGAGAAATAGGAGAAGGAGATCGAGAGAGAGAGGGAGAGAGAATCCGGGGCTCAGGCAGAGAGTAGGGATCGACGACTTTAGCATCGTGTATCCACCCTCTTTTGCAACCTTCGAAGCTGCTTCCTGTCTTCTACGGCACTTCTTCAACATCGTGTGGTCCAAGGGCTAAAGTGATCGACTGCAGATCAGACACCTATAGCAATATTTATCCAGATTAAATAAATTGTACTCCCATATCCTCGTATAGGATCAAATTGTACAAGTTTGTTTGTAAACCAAAGAAGGCGGGTTTCGTATAAACCCTATCCTGAATATATTTTCTATTCTTTCGTTTAATACCACAAACACCAACTACACACTAACTATTAATACATATATACGTACATACATACCTACAAATATATAATATATAAAAGATACTCATAACAATTGATAACCAAAATATACTAACTATTCTAATAAATTTATATGCTACAACTAAATATATACATATATAGTATACTATAATACAAATAGCAATTAGGAACATATTTATATATATATTAATTACCATATATATATATATATATAAATACATATATATATATATATATATATATATATATATATATATATATATATATATATATATATATATATATATATATATATATAACCCACCTTATATATTTATACAATATATATTTAAATATATATATATAACCCATAATATATATTTATACAATATACATATAAAACTATATATAACTATACATACACTTATACATAGTAAATTGTATAAAATATCATATAGTAACATACACACACACATATAGTAATATGTATATATAACTATACATATATGTATACATATATATAATCATACAATAATATAAATACATAACAATATATAATATAACTATATATATAACCACATATAAATATATCTACTATATTATATATACATATGCTACCACTTATAAATATATATCTACATACATATATATATATATATATATATATATATATATATATATATATATATATATATATATATATATATATAATCATATAATAACTATAAATAATCTAATTACTTAATTAAACATACACATATATTATATAAAACATATACATATATTTACATCCCTAACATATATTATAACATATATATTAATGCATGTAGAAGAAAGCTATATAATATATATTCTATTATAGATATATAATACATAGATCTATGATACAATAAACACTATAATAAATATACATAATACATATATAATATATATAGATACATACACAATTGTAATTCAAGAATTAAAGCACAATTAATTAGATCTATACATAAACACACAACAATTGGAGAGTATCACAACGTATCCCACTAGATCTAGGATACGCATGCGACACGAGTCCACCACACATCCAATTGCACCCCGAAGGACACAAAAAAATCACATATAATATTTATGAACAAAATAAAGTGTCAAATATAGATCTATGTGTCCGTTCAAAATACGACATGTACAAAGTCCCGTGTCGGAGGGAAAATCCCCAAAATAACACGTATCACCAAATTATTGGAATACGACCTACACGTACCCAATTATGGACACGACACTAGCCCCAAATATATAAACATATACCAAATTGATCTATAGGATCAATTGACACATACAACAAAAGTCATTTTTGGAATTCCTCCAAAATTGACACAAAAAGTACCATAACTTTCTCCATAGGTCTCCTATGAACACAAAATCAAATTCTATGGGTAGTACATACATATGGGTTGATTATTCATAATTAAATCTCAGATTTAGGAGCTATTTTAAGGGGAAAAAACTGAATTATACCTATTGGGAGATGAATTCCCAATGAAACCTCCAAAATTGGTGAAATTAGCTTCCAACTTGTAGATCCTTGCTCCTCTTTGTAGATCCTTGCTTCCTCCTTCTAGATCCTTGCTCTTCTAGTCTCCAATGGTGATTTGGGAAGGAATTTGGTAGAAATTTGGTAGAAATTTGATGAAATTTGGTTGAAAGAATTTCTAGATCTAGATTTGGAATGAAAAATGAAGAGAGAGAAAGTTTTCATCCCCTTTATATAGGCCTCACTTGCCCCCTCCCTCAAGCTACTATGTAAGGTCTAAAATACCCCTTGGGGCCTCTCATGAAGAAATTAATTAAGGAGGAAAGCTTCTAGTCTAATAGTTTAATTGATTGAATCATCCTCCTAATTAATGGGCTTTCTAGTTGGGCTCAATTCTAACAATTAATACATGTTGGTCCATGAGTCTAAACTAAACTAGTTAGGTCAACTAACACAAGTCCAAAAAACTAAATCTAACATGCTAATAATAAATAAATAATACAATAAATAAATATTTAACATGCACAATATTCAATTAATTATAAAATGACCAAAATACCCTTTTCTAGAAAATACGGTAGTGACACACCTCCCAAGACCGCCCCACATCAGCAAGAAGTGGCTCATTCCTGAACCAAGTGCGGGCGATGTCGAACAGCTAAAGTCCTACCGCCTCAACCTTCAGATCTTTAGCAAGACGGGACACCCTCATGAGATGCTCGATATCCTTGAGCCAATCGTCAACATTGACGATACCCTTTGTCCCCTTGAAAACCCGAGGCTCTAGCTTCTTAAAATTTTGAATATTGTCCGGCTTGAGCCGAACATCCTGTGGCTGTGGAGGAGCCCCTTTCTGAACTGCTGTAATAGCTACTTGATGGACGTTTTCCATACTATGTCACATCATATATGGCTGCCTATGTTGGGCCTTTATTTGTGCCCTCTGTACCTCCATCATCTCTCTAAATAGTGCGACCATCGGCGCGGCATCTCCTGACACTGGAGGTGGTGGAAGTCCCTTCGAAGAAAGTGGGAAAGTCCTCTGAACAGGTGAAGGAGGACCCCCGAAGGCAGCCGAGACTCCTACATGAACTAATACCGTAGGAGGTATAACCCCTACTGTCTGAGTGGGAGGTTGAGAGGTGGCAAACCTCTCAGAAGCTGCTCTCGATCGATGTGATCTGGTCTTCGACGGCATCCTGAAGATAGATCGAAACAAAAGAGATCAAATTGGCACAAGAAAAGATATTATCAAGGAAGGACTGTAATATTAAAAGTATTAAAAATGAATCAAGAGTAGCAATTTCAAATCAGATTAGAATTCCTAGTTGTGATTGAGTATCCCTCTCTCATCCTAGTGTCCTATGCCATAAATCATATCTCAGGCTTGCAGTAGTACAACTAAGCCTTTGTACTACCACAACTTCACACTAATTGTGAAGCTGGACCTGCATGGGCCACCACAAAAATGTGTCACGACCCGCATTCGATAAATGGCACGATAACGTGGATACGTCCAGCCAACGCCGCAGTACCGGCAGTAGAACGGTGTCTAGGTTGTCAACTAACTATCAATAACACACAGTATGTATATATATATATATATATATATATATATATATATATATATATATATATATATATATATATATATATATATATATACTATCAATGTCTCAAATTCGAACGGAGGATAAAAGATAATAATAATGATATGATACTCAATCACAATAACTAAAGCACGATAGAAATCAAAGAATTCTAAAGATAATATTTAAACTCTAAATATCTACAACTCATATCAATAACATCAAATATCAATACAATATCCAAATCAAAATGAGCTGGAGACAAATTCGGTACCAAAGTACTAATAGAGTCTAACTATAAAAGACTAGCGATCCGGATAAACCTTTCGGCAATCACTCTAGAGCTAATAGGTCCATGTCTGCACCATCTATATGTCGAGGTCCATAATACGTCGGACACCAATCTCCCGGATCCTGTGAAAATGTTATCCAGCCAGGAATAGAGTAAAGTACAACCCAATAGCAGTTCTAATTAATTGACAAAAACTATAAAACAGTAAAATAGAGGATGCTATATACGATGAGAATAAACTGATGATTTAAAAATAATGAAGGAATGGGCAATACTAGCAACATAAATATAAATTAATGCGTATAAAAATGAAAGAGAGGAACTATAATGTCAGAAATAGAATAAGGTAATCTATGAACTAAAATGGAGTCTACAATATACCATGTGTTTTGAGATACTAACTAGATATGTGATCGGCTTGGGATAATCAATTATTACACTAAGGAGAGCTAACTCAACCATACATGTAGTGTACGATTAGTTAGTAGCCAATGATTACACTACTTGCCGATAGTTCTTGATCACATATTTAATTAGTACTTCTCCCGCCCTGACTGATACGATGGATCCAACCATGACACGTTACTAGCCAATGTATCCAATATTTAACATATAATATCCAATGTTATCCACTGCCAACAAGGAGCAGTATTCAATACCATCTCGATAATCAAGATAACATCTCATGACTGTCGATCCAATAACAAATATCAATCCGTGTACCATCGTGTCAAGAATCATAAGTAATATTTCTAAATACTTGAATTATAGTAGTAATCAAATAATGGAAACTATCAGAGAATGTACTCGTCTGTGGTCCAGAGCAATGAATACCAACTCAGTGTCCGTCTCGATGTCTCAAAGACCTAAATATGTAATATAACATCAATATATGGTGTTGGAATGATAAACAGTTAAACTAGTCCATTTCTAGATCATTAGGCGAATTCTAAGTCAAAATAGTCAAACTAGTCAACTTGGTCAAAATAGCTATTTCTAGGTTGATAGAGTCCATATCTAGGTTATTTGGTCTATACACTATGTATCTAGGCTATACTAGCTATATCAAGGTACTAGAGTATCATAGCTATCTAATATCACATGATACATAATATATATATATATATATATATATATATATATATATATATATATATATATATATATATATATATATATATATACAAGTATCTAGTTTCTAATACTCACTATAGTTGGATACCTTTGGCTTTGAGCCAACTTGGTATCATCCTATCTAACACCCTCTTGGTATTCAATACCAATACCCCACCCCACTCCCACCCCATCTCTTAACATGTATATATATCAACTATATAGATATAGAATACTATATATATATATATATAAGTACCATATTTATATACTATGAAACAATACAATAGGTATGAGAATAATAATTTAAAGTGCAAGGAATTATCGTGGAAATAAAATAAACACTTGTCATGCATCGCACCGTATCGTACTAAATCTGTGATACGCTTGCGATACGCTACCAAGAATCAATCCAAACGTATCACAAAGGACACGAGCAAGTCTAAATTCATATTTTTAAGCAATACAAAGTGCTAGCTAATTGCATACGTGTCCATGTCAAAATACGACATGTGCACACCCCTGTGTCGAAGAAAAATCTCCAAATCAACTCGTATTACCAAATTACCATGATACGACCTACACGTATCCAATTATGGACACGACACTAGTCTTACATAACCAAACACATGTCAATTTGGCCTACTAGACCCATTGACAACACATGGTGCACCAATCTCATTTTTCTCCCAAATTGGGCATAAAATATACAAGAACTTCCAAAATATAGGTCCCTAGTAATCAAATCTTCTTCCTATAGGTATCCTTAGTCCATAGGTGGGTTTCTAATGATTAAACTATGTATTTAGAGTCTAATTAGAAGAAAAAAACTGAATTATACCTATTGGGAGATGGATTCCCAATGTAAGTCTCCAAATGTAAGCAAAGAGCCTTCAACTTGTGCAAATTCCTCTAAATTGTAGCTCATTGCCATCTTTTTGCTCCTAGAGTCTCTAATGGTGAAGTAGGGATGAATTATGATGAGATTTGGTAGAAATTTTGTGTAGGTTTGGTGGAAAGAAGAGGCAATTTGGGAAAGAACACTTAGATCTAGAAATTTTGGAATGACAAGAGGGAGGAGAGAAAGAAAGCACAATCTCCTTAAGTGCCCCTCCCCCTTAATATTGACCTCCAAGCAATGTATAATGTCTAGACTATCCCTTGAGTGTTGTCATAAAGAATTTAATTAAGGAGAAAGCTTCTCTTCCTAATGAAGGTTTAATTAATTCACCTAATTAGTCAAGAGGGATGAGTCTAATAGGCCTAGCCCAAATATTGGGTTCAATGGGTCTAACTTAAATGTGGTCCATGACAAGTCTAGTTAGGTCCAATTAGGTCTTCTAACAACTAGTCTAACTAATGGCTAACAACTAACCATTAACTAAATACAATACATAAACATATACAACCATACCAAATATTGAAATAATATAAGCTAAAAATATCCATACTAGTTATAATAATAAGATATCAATCAAACAATTTTTTTTTAAATACCAATATTCACAATAATACCAATATTTGAAAAAGACAAAAATATCCCTCTCCGAAAAAAGTGGTAGTGACAACACTCTCCATTCAGAGCTCTAGCCCAACTATATATGTGGGCAATCATTCGCCAACTGTCAGCCATTATAAGTCTCCTACAACTTTGACGTAGGTCATAACTGAACCAACTGCAAGCCACATGGCATCTCAAATGAGAAGTGCTCCTTTCTAAGGTCACGATCCCTACTGGTCATGTCAGAACGTGGGCTAGGTACTATCCATTACAGGCCAAAATTATGGATAAGAAAGCTCCCTACTCGGTGGCTATTGTCACGCCCCGATTCCCGCAAGGGGCCGATCGTCCTCGTATGGCGCCTTGCGGAACCGATATTTCTCGCATGGGTGTGATGTCGTGCAAGCCTAAGTTATGCTTGCACAAGGCCAAAGCTTTGAACAAGGGCAAGTAAAAAGTAAAGAACACAATGGCATAAGAAAATAATCTCTTTATTGATATTTACGAAGTGTTACAAGCGGCGCTTGGCCGAGATTATAATTCGCTCAAACTATTACTCTCGAATACAATGACATCATTTTATACATTATATCCCTTTATACAAAAGCAGCTCAAAATATCTCGATATGACTCAAGGCATCGACTCCATATTTTTTGGGTCCTGGGGATGAGGATATGCTATCGCTTCTTCGGACGATCCAGAACCAATGAACAAGCAAACTGGTGGGGGGGTCAGCACTTTGGGGAAGTACTGGTGAGTATAAAATCAACGAACAAAAGCAACACTCTCTAAAACCAATACAAAGTAAGCATGTGGCAAACATTACATTACTAGTGATCTTGCTATATTTTACCTAGGTTCATTTCATGCAACAAAGGATTAGGGTCAGATTACTTCTTTTTGAAAATATATCTTTGGAAACAGTTTGCATATTCAATATATTAAAGCATGTTATAGAGACAGTGTTCTATCGTGAAGTGCACATCATGTATCGTGCACCATATTTACTAACTCTTGGAAAAAAAACAGTGATCTAGTAGATTATTCATCTCAGTACAAGATAGAGTGCAACTAGTAGACTAATTCAGTTCAGTTCAAGGCAGTAGTAGCATATTCAAGTTAAAACATGCAAGTCTAGGGGCAGTACAAGATAGCAAGCATAATTTAATAATGAGTACATCACTTATTCAGTGATTCTTACCCTTCGTCGAATGGTTATCCATGCAGCAGACATATAAGTTAGCAACAATTTGCATATATAAACAAGGTTATATTTCGTCCCTACATCAAAAAGTTAGGTATGCAAGAAGGCTAATTTAGCATGCGCCTTAACTATATAATGGCCCATAGAAAACCCATGATTAGTAGTGGTGTTATCACGGCCCAGCACTACACCAAAAATACGCTCAAAAATGGATGTTTTGACATATAAACCAGCTAACTAATAGACATAACACCCGCCTAATAATGAGGACTTTATTGCCTCAGGGTATTTTGTTTAGCCTCTTCCAGGCCGAACGGTCCCAGTGCCCCAAGATACGACTCGAGAAACTTGATACCTTGTGCACAAGTTGTCAGACCGTTGCATGGATGTATTTCTATCACGCCCCAGTCTCAAAATACGTAGGACTAGAAATACATAAGCATGTCAGTCGTATGTATGTGGAAACTCCAATATATGGAAACTATAACACATACGTACGCTGTATTATGAATAATAATTCATAAGTGGTATATAATGTCATAAGTCACATGCAATACTAATCTTATCCACAAAACCAATAGAAATAAATAACCAAATATGGCAATGAACCAAATATGAAATAGTCGAGAAAACCAATGGTTGGGTGGAGACAAATCCACTACCAAATGAATATGGAAGAAAATATAATAAGTACATCATCTAATGATCGGAGAGGCTCGAAGGGAAGACCTCTTCGAAAGATAAAGAAGTAGCAAGTCCTAATCCATGCTCCTGCAAATAGTCATAATCGTCTACACCAGAAAAGGGACCAGGTCCTCAGAGGGACGTAACAAAATACATAGAAATATGCTAAAGTACAGTAAATAAACATACAAGAGAGACAAGAAAATAATAACAATAAATAGTAAAACTATGAGAATACAACATCTAAGAGGGTGGCATGCCATGAGAACAACGATATCAGTCGTACCTAGTAAATTGGGTAATAGGAACCGCAGTCCGGTGAGGCCCTACCAGTCATATCACTGGTCTCTATCATAATCCGGTGACGCACTAACGACAGAGGGGTCAAGTGAACAAATCTCTATTGCAGCTCGGAGAGGCGCTAACGAGTCAAAATTTAATCACAATAGCCAACGCCTAATAACGATGTCCTCGCCTAGGGAACTAAGGAATCAAGTCAAATCGGTCAAGGCAAGGTCATGGACTAATGTCAAGTCAAGTTTAATACGGGGCCACAAGATCATGTCATATCGTACGCACAGGGTGGAGCATATATTAAATACGTGACAAAAAAAATAGAGACGAGTAGCATATATGGAAGGCAAATACTAGACGTGCACGTAAAACAAGAAAATAAGACTAGAGTATCATGTGATAATTCAAATATGAAAAAGAGCATCAAGAAACTATATACGATAAGAAAGAATAACTGGAAAGAAAAGCATGCAAAATATTATACAAGAGTTGGCAAGGTATCTTGTCTGCTCCAAAAAAGGATGAAGTCGCAACTCAAGGCGTCGTCCAATCTATCCGACACATAAATTAAACAAGTTGATCTACAAAGTGGTTGGATATGTTTTCTAGTCTAATCTATTATAATTCTAAATAAAATAACCTAAAATACTAATTTAATTTTATTATATTCTGATTTTAAGGCTAACCCTAGATTTTGGTTAAAAGAAAATCAATTTTACGAATTCGGGATCTGTGGCACGCAAATCGAGACGTTCAGTTGACCAAAAAGTCAACCAATAAAAAACAAAAATTTGTATATGAAATTAAGTAGATTTTAGCGCTACATAATGCTGGAATCGAAGGTTTTACAAAATCTCGAACCGGTAAAGTATTATCGCCCATATGGCTCACAAATGATAGTTTTCGGTGATTTTTTAGTTACTTTTAGGTTGCACAAATTTGTTAGAATAGTAAACTAGTATATTTAATTATGAGAAAAATATATGTTATATTTCATCATGTCAAATTTTTGAAACTTCAAATGGATTGTGATTCCGAGTTCGGGATCTCCCAAAATCTCAAAAACACCAAAACATGTTAGATTTTGGACAACTGGCACTCCACGAATTTTTCAGAAATTTAGGTTCAGAATTTATGAAAATAAATTAGGTATTCAGAAATTATACCTTGAGGCAGTTCCAACACAAAAAATAGGGATGTATTTGGAGTCTGGAGCTAGGAGTAGTGGCCTCGTAAAATTGAGAGAAATCCTAGATGAAACCTCCTCAAAGTCTCTCTCTCTCTCTCTCTCTCTCTCTCTCTCTCTCTCTCTCCTCTAATTTCAGTGAAAATAATGAAATCATACATATACACACATATATATATTGGCATTAGCCGACGGGTGGGCCCAGACGGATAGGTTAGGGCTGACTGTGTATGCTGATTTGATATTTAAATAGGTTTTTATATCCAGAAATTTATTTATTAATTAGTTTTGACCTAATTAACTCCAAATATATATGTAAAAATATCAAACAATACCATAAAAATTCTAGAAAATGTAAAATAGCATTATAAATCCTACAAAAATACTTGGGACCAAAATATGCTCCTAGTCTAGCACAATAAATTCTAGAATTCCTAGAAAATTAGTATTTAGCCTATTTTAAAAACAAATAAATCCAATTAAATTTCAAAAAATTCTAAATAAATTACATAAAATATATTTAAGTATTTTAACCCTAAAATAATTTTTTGGTAAAAAAAATATGCAAGTATGATCTCACATTAAATCATGGAAGCCTTAGAAAATTATGTTTTCTAGATTTTAATTACACAAAAACTCTAGAAAAATCCAAAAAAATCTAAAATAGCCTGAAGATGTTTCTAAATATGTATTTATATAAGTAATTAAATCAAAGAAGTTATTTTCTAATTAACCAACAAAATAGCCAAAAGAAATCCAATAATTTAATAAAAATTCTAAAATTAAAAATTAAAAATTTGGGAGTTTACATTCAACCCAACTTACAAGAATTTTGTTCTCGAAATTAAAACTAACTCATATTCGTAACAATTTACTATAGTCATTAACACTTTATGGCCAACTAGCAGTTCTTTCTAAAAGGTTATGGTGAGCCATCATAGCACTTTTCTTTCTTATCGTTCATACACTATTCTTTTTATCTCTTAAACTCATCTACACTACCCAACTTACAAGACTCAACTAATGGTGTAATTGACCAATGAAGCATATATACATAGTATAAGTCACCTTCCTAACCTCTATCAAGCTCGAAAGAAAAGATATGATTGACGTTGTGAAAGGATCAAGCATGATGTAATTCAAGCAGTCAAATAAGAATTTGAAACAAAATCAAGAAAGGTGATTAAATAAGTGGATGGGATCATATACTCTAATCCTATTCGCAGGCTTGCTCGGTACAGTAACATAACCGAGATAATATATTCTCAACATGCATGTGCCACCATAAAAATGTCACGTCCAGTCCCAAAATACGTAGGACTAGGAATACGTAAGCATGTTAGCCGTATGTATATGACAACTCCAATATATGGAAATCATAACACATACGTACACAATATTATGAATAGTAATTCACAAGTGGTATATAATGTCACAAGTCACATGCAATACTAATCTCATCTACAAAACCAATAGAAATAAATAACCAAATATGACAATGAACCAAGTATGAAATAGTCAAAAAGACCAACGATTGGGTGAAGATAAAATCTACTACCAAACGAATATGGAATCCATGACAGATAACATCCTCACAGTACTCTGCTCCACTGACTGGCTCATCTGAACATGTGATGTCTGCAGCCTCTTTTGTGCATCGTTCATAGCTACATGCGACCCCTGTAGCATTGTCATGTTGCGCTCTTTCGATATGGCCAGATCCCTCATCTCTTCCAGGCTACCCTCAAGTGAATCAAAACGTGCTAAGATCGTCGCATCATCCGTCTGCGGTATGGGCTGCGACGTAATCCTTTGTAGCAACTCGTTAAGCAGAGACGCAATCTGATGGCCAACTCTCCTGTTGGGCTCGTACCAACTCCTGGGAGGGCTGTGTAGTATACACACCGCCGTAGGGAGTCCTAGAGGACTGTGATCCAACATATGCGCCGTAGGATCCCGTACCGTAGTACGTACCCATCTGCAAACCACCAACATCGGTTATGCACAGCTCGTCAGGCGACGGAGCTGGGTGGGCAGGGGGCTGCGAGGAACTACCGACCTCTCCCTGGGTGTGCTGGTTCTACTGCTCACTGCGCCTAAGATACTCATCCTAAAAAATATGTATCTCTCGATAAGCGCACTACTTACTATCCACTCATCATGCATAATTGTTAATATATATCTAAGGTACTTATTACTAACTACATAAATATTTATTTGTATATTTTCTAAGTTATATTAAAATTAATAAAAGATAAAGAAATACTTACGTAGCTCTGCGTGGCCCGCTCATCGATGAGCTGTCCGCCCTTCCTATGGATGGTGAGGAAGATTGTCACCATGTTAGCATCATCACCCCTCTGAACCTGTTAAAAAATACATTGTATATTATTAAAATTAAATATTCTATCACACTTTGATTAAAATACTATGTATACAATAAAATATATACCATGCGACAGAAATATTTCGTCATCAAAATTGACCCACCACACCACTTTCCCACCTTCTTCCTGGCCGCCTTCTCCGTCTTTTCAATATACCTGGGATAGTTAAATCTAGCCGTCACCACAGTCCACTGCTCAGGCGTGATCTAACCATTGATTGGTTGTCCCAAAGCAGCACGATCCTTCTGGTCCCAGATCGCATCATGGATTATTTTGGCGGCGATAAAGAGAAAGTGTTCCTCGATCTTCTCAGCCCGATTTGGCGGATAGAAATTTGTTTTCTACAAAAATTAATATAGTAAGTTATATATAAAAAACTACCAAATTAGATATTGATAGTAAAACCAAATTTACTTTTACCTTGAAGTGCGCAAACCAGAATGCCTTCCTCTCGTCGGGGGCATCCGAGTAGTTGATCCAAGGGCCACCATAGTTGTCCCTCAAAAATGTCCCAAGGATCTTTGTACCATCGAGGGATGATATCAATACATAGATAATTATATTCAAGAAAAGTGAATATATATTTATACATGCGTAAGAAAACTAAAACTAATTAACTTACTTTGTAGGCCCATCGGCCCAAATCTCCATCATCGTCTCGTCCGAAGGAGCACACGACGGATTTCTCTTAAAAGACGAAGGCATAGTCGGCTGGGCCTCGTCCATCTGCTCCTCTGTCTCCATGGTGCCGTCAACAAGAGGAACGGTAGATGAGGGAGTAGCCTCAGTCCTGGAACTACTCATTCCAGGAGTACTGCCACGTACCGTCGACGGAGTTGGGGATGTGACTGGTCGGTACAATAGAGTACCCAGACACGAGGATCCGGAACTAGTAGCCGGTACCGGAGCAGCACTCCGTCTACCGAAGGAGCCTCTCCCTCGGTACGATCTGCGTTGTCCTGCCATACCTGATAATAACATATGATAATAAAATAATATGATATATAGAGAAGGAAATCCAATTTCTCAAGTTGTAAACATCTTCATCATTGTCGTCTACGTGTGTCTATGTGTCTGTGTTTATGTATGTGTGTATGTGTCTGCCATACCTGATAATAACATATGTGTAGTATTGTATATGTGTAGAGAAGATAGATGTGTGTCCGTGTGTGTATATGTGTTTGTGTCTATGTATGTGTGTCTGTGTGTGTATGTGTCTATATTTGTGTCTGTATTTGTGTGTTCGTATGTGTGTGTATGTGTTTGTGTCTGTGTCGTCAGATAAGATTAGATAGGGTTAGGGTTTACCTATGTTTGTATCATACACCTAACAATATTGACTAAAAGAATCATTACCTAATTTCATAATGAGCATTACACTTATACTATAAATTTTTCTTCACATACACATACACGTATTAAATACATAATCATCTAAAACTAAATTAACCTAAAATTAGTATTACTATTTATGGTAATTACCTAAGAGGGTTAATATTTATGGTAAAAAAAATCATAATATGACTACTCTACATATCGTATCCCATGTCCGAGTATCTATGGAAGTGTTATCACGCCCCAGTCCCAAAAATACGTAGGACTAGGACACGTAAGCATGCCAGCCGCATGGATATGACAACTCCAATATATGGAAGCCAAATCCATACGTACGCTGTAATATGAATATCAAATCCACAAGTGGTATAAAATGTAATACAAGTCACGAGGTATAATCTAAATTTTATCCACCAAAATTATATAGAAATAATAACCAGTATCTATGAAACTAGATCTCAATAAGAAGTATCTAAGGATGACAGTTGGATGGAAACAAATCCACTACCAACTCAAATAGGAAAAGTAAATACAATATAAGTACAACTCACTCAAACAATATAAGTACCAGCTACCAATCACGGCTCGAAGAGAAGACATCCAAGAAGCATCTATATCCTTCCAATTTTGCGCTCCTGCAAATACTCAAGAACAGGCACACCTGGCACCAGACCAGGTCCTCAGAGGGACGTAACAAGATACTTAAACACATGCTAATAAAGTACTGAAAATAAACATCCATTGGGGTCGCCTAACCATCTATGTGAATGCAGTTAAGAACAACTTTTCCCACAAGTGAGCTATCTGGCTGAAAACTGGGATTTGGTATGGTTCTCTTTTGGAGATCCAGGGGCCTAAAAGGCACGTCGTCTTTTGAACGCCGGTGGCCCGCCTGATAGTACATAATATATAGTGGTCATCATGACCCGTATCTCCAGCGGAGAATCCGGGCGTACAGGAGAAAAAGTGTAAAGGAGCTCAAATACGGTACTTGTTGTTCTCCCCACCCAATGCTCTAAGCATGTCATGTCCATGACACGATAAACCTCTAATAACCGCCAGGTCTACTAGCATGCAAAGTTTCTATTGGCAGTTATCCCTATCGCACGGCTCATACGTACAGGAGGCCAGACCTGTCACGCAGTCCGTGATCTATATGAGACTCATACTCGTGTGACCACTGTGTCACGGCCAATGAACCTAATGGTGCTACATGATAATGGGGTAGTCTCATGAACAAGGTCAATGCAATACATAAATAAAACATTTGCGACGTCACCGTCGCGCGCATTTTATATAACAATTAAAATATATGAACTAAAGACAGAAAATAAAGATGCGTGCAACATATGGAATATGAATAACAGTACAATGGCAAGGTATACTTGCTTGGCCAGAGAGCTGCGATGTACCAATAACCTGCTCCAAAAGTCGTGCAGAATAAATCCAACATCCTATATACATATGAATATAATACAATAAAATCATTAGCCATTACACTGGTGCACACACACAACAATATTTACACGGGACTCAGGGGGTATACTAAGGTAACACCAGTCAACTATGGTCAACATATTATACCTATTATTAACTAGCATTAATACTTACACTTTATACATGCACCAAATCAAATATATTTACAATATTTATATATGTACCATTTAATCACATATCTAATATATACTAGGTGAACAATATATATGTACTCATATATATATGCCAAAATACCCTTGAAAATATATATAATTATATTGTCAACATTATTATTAAAATATTCTAATACTAATACACCAAATTAAGTTTATACTATATATATTAAGGATATATTAAAAGCATATAAAAAAATATATTTATACATATATACAATTTATATATTGAAACTATATTACGTATATACAAGACCTACATATATATATATATACATATACCAATAATACATATACTAAAATACGTATTTATATATATACCAATTATATTAAATATATACATATACATATACATTAAGTAAATACACTATTTATACACATACGCATATTTATTTATACGCACACCCGTATACGCACATACACATATACACACACATATACGTATATACACATATATACATATACGCACACATATACGTATATACACATATATACATATAAAATATATATAAACATAACGAAGGAGGGAAGAGGGGGAAGAAACTCACTGTGGTGGTGAGTGGTGTCGGCCGGGGGAGGCCCGGCCAGGGGAGCTCCGGCCAAGGAGGAAGGAGGAGCTCCGCCAGGGGGTGGCAATTGTGGTGGTGATGACGGTTGTGGCTCGAGGGGAAGAGGAGTCTGGTCGGGGGCTGTTGGAAGAGGGTGGAGGAGTTGAGTCAGGGGGAGATGGCCGGAATTGATGGAGGTGTGGTGGTCGTGATGTCGTTGGCCCGGGTGGCAGGGAGTCGGAGAAGAGGTGGAGAGGTCGGGGTGATGATAGCGACTGCAATGGCGGTGGTGGTGATGATCGATCCGGCGAGGGGAGTTGATGATAGAGGTGGGGCAGCATGGGGATGTCGACGATGAGGGGGTGATTGAGGAGGAGAGCAGGGGGAGGAGAGACTAGGTGGTCGTGATGGGGTCGGGATGACGTGGGGGTGGTCGTGGTGGCCGGATCCCGTCGTCAGAGACGAGGGTGATGGCGGCGAGTCATCGAGATGACAATGGTGGTTCGAGTAACAGGGTGGGGCGGTGCAGGCCGAAAAACGGTGACCGCTGCGGATGGTGAACGGGCTGCTCGCTGGTGGTGTTTGCCTCCGGCGGAGTAGGGGATGCTGTGGAGGTGCTCGGCCGGCTAGGCGGAGGGTTCATCGGCTGCATGGTTGGCCATGGGGTGGAGTTCGTCGAGAGGAAGGAGATGAAGTCGGGGAAGTTGGGGAGGAGCAGCGGTGAGTTTAGCCGGCTATGGTGGCTCCGGTCTACGACAGCAGGGGAGGAGGAAGAGAGGGAGGAGCTCCAGGGAGGAGGCTCGGCTGGTTGTGAGCGGAGATGGCCGTGACTGCTCCGGCGAGGACAGGCAGGGAGGAGTTCGAGCACAGGGAGAGGGAAGAGGAAATAGAAGTCGGCTGAATATTTGTATTGGTTTGGTTTTCCAATAGAAAAGGAAGAAGAAAATTATATTAAATACTCATGTGGGTTTTAGGGTTTGACCTAGGTGAGTTTGACCTAAACTTTGTTGGGCTTGGTCAACATCTCCTATGGATGGCCTTGGGCTCACATGAGGGTGATAGGCTAGAAATTACATGATTTAAAATGCAAGGATGGGGTTTAAATATACGAGAGCGATGTGTGCGCGTTGCACCTCGTGAAAATTATGGGAAAGATCTACATGAAGGGAAAATTGAGTTTCTTCAAGAATTGTCCAATGGTGGGGATGTCTCAATACATTTTTGCATAAAAGCCCTCCAACAATTAGAAAATTGCACAAAGGCAGAAATTGGATTTAATTAATTAAATCAAAGCGCGCACGATGTTCTGAAATTAATTAGGAGTACATGGGATTAAATCAGGCGGCCAAAATTGTCAGGGGCGTAGAGGGGACAGTGTAGAATATTAATAAAATTCGGTTTGCTCAAAACGGTCCAGATTGTGTCCCCAATTTCAATTGGGACGCACAAGGGTACAAAATTGGGAATTTATTTATAATTAATAAATAACGTCTGCGACGTTTGTTGTGCGGCTATAATATAGTATCAGAGAGCAATATTATAAGTCGCACATGGGCCAGAAAGGTAGGCGGGCACGTCTAGATCAATGTTGTGAAATTCGTAGATAGGCAACGGCTCGTGAGGTGCTCCAATTATCGGGCAACGGTAAGGTACGCTACGTGTCATAATTATTTCATAATTAAATTAAATGCCGTGTTCTAATTCTAATTGGTTTAATTTAGCCCTAATTTCACTATCTAAGCCAAGTAGCCCTAATTTTGGGTAAGGGGGTTTACAAGTGTCAAGGGGGAGATACAAGAGAAGTGTGTGTGTATCTATGGAAGTGTCAAGGGGGAGATACAAGAGAAGTGTGTATCTATAGAAGTGTCAAGGGGGAGATACAAGAGAAGTGTGTGTGTGTGTGTGTGTGTGTGTGTGTGTGTGTGTGTGTGTGTGTGTATATCGTGTTAGTGTGTGTGCCATATCAGGGAGTATGTGTCGTGTCCGTGTGTGTGTGTCGTGTTCGTGTGTGTTTTATGTCAGTGTATCTGTGTTAGTGTCTCTTTGTCAGTATGTGTGTATTATGCCAACTGTGAGAGAGATATGGAGAGAGAGGGTTAGGGTTAGGGTTTTCCTGACCCAATAGAGGGGTTGATAGAGGAGAGGAGGAGGAGCCCGTTAGGGAGGGGAGCCAGAGCGATGGCCGGAGGGGAACTCGAGTAGGGAGAAGGAGCCCGGTGGGGAGGAGGAGCCCGGTGGCCGGAGGAAAACTCGAGGAGAGGTGGAGGAGGCCGGTGGGGAGGGGCACCGAGATGAGGGGGGTCATCAGGGGGGTGGACACCGAGGCGAGGGGGCTCGTCGGGGTCTCTGGGGGGGAGGGGGCGAGAGGGGGGGAACTCTGCCACAGTAAAAAATTGGGGACGTAAGAGTGGGGAAAAAATAAAAGTCGAATCCTTATATGAAATATTTTAACGACGTCTTCATTAGACATCGCTAAATTTTAATTATACTACGACGTACATGTAACAATGTCGTAAACGTCGTCGTATTTAAAAAAATAGCGACATTCAACGACTACATGGCGACGTCCATTTTATAATACTAATTTTAGTCGTGGGATGTCGCCCATAGTGACGTCTGGCGATGTTATATTATTACGTCACTTATTTCAATAATATCCACGATGTTTAAACCCCGAGTCGCTAAATACGTCGGTAATTTAACTTATTTTTGTAGTGAAAGAAGTAGCAAGCCCTGATCCATGCTCCTACAAATAGTCATGATCGTCTACACCTGGAAAGGGACCAGGTCCTCAGAGGAACATAACAAGATACGTAGAAATATGCCAAAATTATAGTAAATAAACATGCAAGAGAGACAAAAAAATAGTAACAAGAAATGGTAAAACTATGACAATACGACATCTAAGAGGGTGGCATACCATGAGAACAACTGTATCAGTCGTGGCTATATGTAAATCGTGTAATAGGAACCGCAGTCCGGTGAGAAACTAACAGTCATATCACTGGTCTCTATCGTAGTCCGGTTAGGCACTAACGACCGAGAGGTCAAGTGAACAAATCTCTATCGCAGCCCGGTGAGGCGCTAACGAGTCAAAATTTAATCATAATGTTCCTAATAACGATATCCTCACATAGGTAACTAAGGAATCAAGTCAAATCGGTCAAGGCAAGGTCATGGACTAATGTCAAGTTTAATACGGGACCACAAGAACATGTCATGTCGTACGCACATGGTGGAGCATATATCAAATACGTGAAGAGAAAGTAGAGACGAGCAGCATATATAAAATTCAAATACTATGCGTGCACGTAAAATAAGAAAATAAGACAAGAGTATCTTGTGATAATTCAAATATGACAAAGAGCATCAAGAAACTATATAAGACAAGAAATAATAACTAGAAAGAAAAGCATGCAAAATACTGTACATGAGTTGGCAAGGTATCTTGCCTTCTCCGAAAAAGGATGAAGTCGCAACTCAAGACGTCGTTCAATCTATCCGGTATATAAATTAAACAAGTTAGATCTACAAAGATGATTGGATATGTTTTCTAGTCTAATCTATTTTAATTATGAATAAAATAACCAAAAATACTAATTTAATTTAATTATATTCTAATTTTAAGGCTAATCCTAGATTTTGGTTTAAAGAAAAACAAAATTTCGATTTTGGGATATGTGGCACGCAAATCGAGACGTTTTGTTGACTAAAAAGACAACCGACACAAAACAAAAATTTGTGTGTAAAATTATTTAGATTTTAGTACTACATAATGCTGGAATCGATGGTTTTACTAAATCTGGAACAGGTAAAGAATTATCGCCCATATGGCGCATATATAACATTTTTTGGTAGTTTTCTATTTGCTTCTAGGTTGCACAAATTTTCTAGAATAGTAATCTAGAATATTTATTTATAAGAAAAATATATGTTATATTTCATCATGTTATATTTCGGAAACTTTAAACGGATTATGATTCGGAGTTCGGGATCTCCCAAAATCTCAAAAACAGCAAAATGTGTCAGATTTCGGACAACTGACACTCCACGAATTTTCCAGAAATTTAGGTTCAGAATTTATGAAAATAAATTAGGTATTCAGAAACTATACCTCGAGACAGTTCAAACCCAGAAAAAGGGATACATTTGGACTCCGGGCTAGGAGTAATGGCCTCGGAAAGTTGGAAGAAATCCTAGATGAAACTTTCTCAAAGTCTCTCTCTCTCTCTCTCTCTCTCTCTCTCTCTCTCTCTCATTTCGGCGAATAATAAAATGCTACATATACTAACATATATATAGGCAGTAGCCGATGGGTGGGCCCAGACGGGTAGGTTACGGCTGACAGTGTATGCTGACTGGATATTTAAATAGGTTTTAATATCCAGAAATTCATTTATTAATTAGTATTGACCTAATTAACTCCGAATAAATATGTAAAAAAATTAGAAAATTCCAAAAAAAAAATTAGAAAATGTACAATATTATTATAAATCCTAGAAAAATACTTCGAACCAATATATTCTCCTAGGCTTGCACAATAAATTCTAGAATACCTAGTAAATTAGTATTTAGCCTATTTTAAAACCAAATAACTCCAATTAAATTCCAGAAAATTCTAAATAAATTAAAAAAAATATTTAACTATTTTAACCATAAAACAAATGTTTGGTAAAAAAAAAATGCAAGTATGGTCTCACAGTAAGTCATGAAAGCCCTAGTAAATTATGTTTTCTAGGTTTTAATTGCCCCAAAATTCTAGAAAAATCCAAAAAAAAATCTAAAATACCCTGAAGATGATTCTAAATAAGTATTTATAAAAGTAATTAAATCAAAAAAGTTATTTTCTAATTAACCAATAAAATAGCCAAAAAAATCTAATAATTTAATATAAATACTATAATTATAAAATATAAATTATAAATTAGGGAGTTTACAATTCCTATCAGATAATAACATTTCTATATGATGCACATGTTAAAAAACAAGCAGACTTTCAATCACTTCTCTTCTTTTCAATCAAGCGATAGGTTCAATATTCTCTTTACGTATCTAATAGCCACACCCCCAAGATCCCGTAGGACCGGTCCTCAGGGTGCACTAGTAGTCTTATCATTTATATCAATACATTTAACATATAGCGAGTTATTCATAATACTTCTTTTTTTACAGAAATAATAAAGAAAACATGCAGCAATCTCTATTTGAACACGCATGATGTCACGTCCCGATTCCCGCAAGGGGTCGATCATCCTCGTATGGCGCCCTGCGGAACCAATCATCCTCGCATGGGCGTGATGTCATTCAAGCCTAAGTTGTACTTGCACAAGGGCAAAGCTTTGAACAAGGGCAAGTAAATAGTAAAGAACACAATTGCATAAGAAAACAATCTCTTTATTGATATTCAAAAAGTATTACAAGCGGTGTTTGGCTGAGATTATAATTTGCTCAAACAATCACTCTTGAATACAATGACATTGTTCTATACATTACATCCCTTTATTTAAAAGCAGCTCAAAATATCTCGATACGGCTCAAGGCATCGACTCCAAATTTTTGGGTCCTGGGGATGAGGATATGCTATCGCTTATTCGGTCGATCCAGAACATATGAACAAGCAAACTGGTAGGGGTCAGCACTTTGAAAAAAGTACTGGTGGGTATAAAATCAACGAACAGAAGCAACACTCTCTTAAACCAACACTAAGTAAGCATGTGGCAATATATTATATTACTAGTGATCTTGCTATATTTTAGCTAGGTTCATTTCATGCAGCACGGGATTATGGTCAGATTACTTATTTTCAAAAACATATCTTTGGAAATAGTTTGCATATTCAATACATTCAAGCATGCTATAGGGATAGTGTTCTTTAGTGCAGTTTGCATCATGTATCGTGCACCATATTTACTAACTCTTGGAATAGAAGCAGTGATCTAGTGGACTATTCATCTCAGTGCAAGACAGAGTGCAACTAGTGGACTTATTCAATTCAGTTCAAGGTAGCAGTAGCATATTCAAGTTAAAATATGCAAGTCTAGGGACATTACAAGATATCAAGCACAATTCGATAATGAGTACATCACTTATTCAGTGATTCTTACTCGTCGTCGAACAATTATCCCTACAACAGACATACAAGTTAGCAATAATTTACATATATAAAAAATATTCTATTTTTTGTTTGTTCCTATATCAAACAGTTAGGTATGCAAGAATGCTAACCTAGCATGCACCCTAACTATATGATGGCCCATAGGAAACCCATGATTAGTAGCGGTGTTATCACAACCCAATACTACACCAAAAATACGCTTAAATTGGCTGCTTTGACACGTGAACTAACTAACTAATAGACATAACACCTGCCTAATAACGAGGAATTTATTTCCTCAGGGTGTTTCGTTTAGCGTCTCCCAGGCCGAACGGTCCTAGTGCCCCAGGATACTATTTGAAAGACCAGATACCTTGCGCACAAGTTGTTAGATCGATGCATAGATGCATTCCTATTAGATAATTATATTTCTATACGATGCACATGTTCATAAACAAGCAGACTTTCAATCATTTCTCTTCTTTTTAATCGAACGATAGGTTTAATGTTCTCTTTATGAATCTAATAGCCACACCCCCAAGATCCCATAGGACTGATCCTCAGGGTGCACTACTAGTCT
Source organism: Iris macrosiphon (assembly GCA_036927795.1). NCBI lineage: Eukaryota > Viridiplantae > Streptophyta > Magnoliopsida > Asparagales > Iridaceae > Iris > Iris macrosiphon. The sequence continues at coordinate 43,023,883 of JAYESA010000011.1, read as the reverse complement.
TATCACTCATATCAATCCATTTAGCATAAAATGAGTTATTCATAACAGTTCTATCTTTTATAGAAATGATAAAGAAAACATGCAAGAATCTCTATTTAAAAATGCAACATGTCAATACTTTTATCTCTTGAAATTAAAATATAGTCCTACTCTTGTTTAGCATATGACATAGAGAGTTGTTCAAGCAATACCTTTACTTTTCTTATTAGCATGGCAATGGTTCTTTCGATAGTTGTGTCCATGTAACTTAGCATGCAACATTCTATTCATTTACTTAGCATGTTAAGGTTCTTTTCAATAATACAGGTTCTCGTTCTATCATTATAATGTGAACATTATCAACTTAGCAACCAAGCATTTCAAAAACTAAGATTCATTATTAAGGCGTGCAAGAATCAGAGAATAAAGTTCTACCCCCTCACCTAGATCAATCGTCTTGAGTTTCGATCGAAAAACTCTTCGAGAAGGCTTCTGCTCGAGCCAACAAAGTGATATCACTTGTACATAGTACCAACGCGGAGCAGGGCACTACATACTTACCTATCGATAAAAAGTTTTATCCTCAAAACTTCAAGAAGAAACTTACAATATCCAAAGCAATGATAGTCCTCATCCCTCACCATCCTCAATCGAAAACTGTAGCAATCAGAACTCAATAAAACTCTAGCAATCAAGAAATCATAAATCACATCTCTCAAGCAATAAAATAATCCAAAAAAAAATTGTGCGCATCTTTGAGAATTCTATAGACTTATTGTATGTAATGCACATTCCAGCAACAATATCTGGGACATCTCTGAGTTGAAGTGAAGCAACGAAATGGCCAAAGGATCGAGTCACTTTGGTACCATTATGTCATGCCCCGATTCTAGCAAGGGGCCGATTATCCCTGTATGGTGCCTTGCAAAACCTATCATCCTCGCATGGGAGTGATACCGTACAAGACTAAGTTGCGCTTGCACAAGGCCAAATGTCACGCCCCAGTCCCAAAATACATAGGACTAAGAACACGTAAGCATGCCAGCCGCATGGATATGGCAACTCCAATATATGGAAACCAAATCCATACGTACGCTGTAATATGAATATATAATCCACGAGTGGTATAAAATGTATCACAAGTCACAGGGTACTATCTAAATCTCATCCACAAAAATCAATACAAATGAATAACCAGCATCTATATAACTAGATCTCAATAAGAAATATCTAAGGATGATAGTTGGATGGAAACAAATCCACTACCAACTCGAATATAAGAGCAACTACAATATGAGTACAACACACTAAACACTATATAAGAATACCAGCTATCAATCACGGCTCGAAGAGAAGACATCCTCGAAACCTATGTAACCATCCAAATCTACGCTCCTGCAAATACTCAAGAACAGATACACCTGGCAGAGGACCAGGTCCTCAGAGGGACGTAACAAGATACAGAAAATACGAGCCAATTTGAATACAGTAAACATGCATCATATTTGAAAATAGATAAGTACGCTGTACAGGAAAATCTATATGAATGCAAATGAGGACAATTTTTTGATGTATGGGCAAGGGTAGGCTACTCGATCTAATCCTCACACCTTATGCGCTCGTCAGTGGACATCATCAGCCGACATACCTCTGGGGTAGCGACCCTCGGACTCCATCAATCGACATACCTCTCGGGTAGCGACCATCGGACACGACCACCATAGTGCGTGCTAGTTATTACGGTTTATCAGAGTGGTTAAAAGCCCATACGCCTACTGATTGTCCTCCATGATACTAAGTGCCATGTATGTGTCAACATATCTAATACATAGTAATGACTGAAAGAAAACTACACATGCAAGAATAAATAGAACTGAAATAAATATACAGAAATATACTAAGCATGCAAAATACTGTAAACAATTTGGCAAGGTATCTTGCCTGGGGTCCTGCTGCTGGTATGAATCAGAGTCCAAGTCACAGTCCAAATAGCCTATATATTACAAATTTATCACGTCAAAAGATAATTTATTTTAATTTATTTAATTCTGGAATAATTACTCTAAAATCCTATTTTAATCTTATTATTCTGATTTTTATGTTAATTCCTAAATTTTGTCCAAAGAAACTGAATTTTATCAACTCGAGACTCATGGCACGCAAATCGAGGCAATCTGTTGACCGAAAAGTCAACCGACACAAACTCAACTTTCATGCATGATTTCCTATAGATTTCAGCGTCAAAAACATGATGAAATTTAGCTCGTCCGAATTCAAATTCGTTTGGGAATTATGGCACATACAAATTTTGTATTGTGCACCGATGGTTAAATTCTAACCTAGAAGTTCTACAGAATTAACAGTATATAAATAATTCTAATTAAATTTTGGGAAAAACATATGTCAATGATCTCGACATTAGCTTTCCAAAACTTTAAACGGTTCATGATTCTAATTCCTGGTTCTCCCAAAATCGCGAAAATATTAAAATACGTCTATTTTCGGACATGCTGTGCTCTACGAATTTTTCAGAATTTAATACTCATAATTTCGTAAAATAAATTATATAATCAGAAATCTAACCTTAATATCTTTGTAATACAATAAACTAGGCCTCGTTTGGAGTCCGAAGCTATACGCAATGGCTTGTGGAAGATGAAGGAACCCTAGATGGCAATTCTCCAAAATCTCTCTCTCTAAAATAATGGGATAATTAGGGTTATAATAATATATATATATATATAGGGATGTACCTACGGCTGAATGGATATTTATAGGCTAACACGTGTCAAAATCTGATTGGATGGTTTTTGTTATATTATTTGTTTTTGATTTGCCTTTATCAAAACATTATTTAAGTCATTTTAAATCTAAATAACTCCAAATAAATATTAAAAATAATCATAAAAATCTAGAAAAATTACATAAAATATATTTTGAACCTATAAACTCTAGAAAAATATTTGGGATAATTTTATATTCATAAGTTTACTACTATAATTAGGAGAAGCTCTAAACATTAGTTTTATCCATTTAACTAAAAATAAATACTAACATTATTCCAAAAATTCTGAAATAATTTCAGAAAATATATAATAATATTATAAACCCTAAAAAATAACGTGGGTCCATTCTATATTCCTGGGCTTGCACAATAAATTCTACAAGTCCTAAAAATTAGTTATTAGTCTAAATAACTCCCAATAAATACTAAAAGTATTCAAAAAATTCCCAGAAAATTCTAGAAAATATATTTGACTATTTAGAACCTAAAATAAAATTTTTGAATATTTTTAATTAAGTTTTAACATAAAATAAATTCTTCAAAGTCCTAGAAAATTACTGTTACTAGTTTTTAATTAACTAAAAATTATGAAAAAATCTTAATAATCTAAAATAGCCTAAAAATAATTCTAAATAAATATTTATATAAGTAAATATACTAAAAAAATTATTTTCTAATTAACTAAGAGAATACTCTAAATAAATTCAACATCTATAATAAATATAATAATATAAAATATACACAAAATACCTATTTTGGGTGAGGGAGTTTACACCAAAGCTTTGAACAAGGGCAAGTAAAAAAGTAAAGAACATGATGGCATAAGAAAATAATCTCTTTATTGATATTCAAGTAGTGTTACAAGCGGCGCTTGTCCAAGATTACAATTAACTCAAACTATCACTCTCGAATACAATGACATCGTTCCATATATTACATCCCTTTATACAAAAGCAGCTTAAAACATATCAATACGGCTCAAGACATCAACTGCAGATTTTTGGGTCCGGGGATGAGGATATGCTATCGCTTCTTCGGACGATCCAAAACCTGTGAACAATCAAACTGGTGGGGGGTTAGCACTTTGGGGAAAGTACTAGCAGGTATAAAATCAATGAACATAAGCAATACTCTCTAAAACCAACACTAAGTAAGCATGTGGAAACATATTATATTACTAGTGATCTTGCTAATTTTTACCTAGGTTTATTTCATGCAACACAGGATTCGGGTCATATTACTTCTTTTCAAAAATATATCTTTGGAAACAGTTTGTATATTCAATACATTCAAGCATGTTATAGGGACAGTGTTCTATCGTGCAGTACGCAGCATGTATCGTCCACCATATTTACTAACTCTTGGAATAGAAGCAATAATCGAGTGGACTATTCATCTCAGTGCAAGACAGAGTGCAACTAGTGGACTTATTCAATTCAGTTCAAGGCAAAAGTAGCATATTCAAGTTAAAATATGCAAGTCCAGTGACAGTACAAGATAGCAAGCATAATTCAATAATGAGTACATTACCTATTCAGTGATTCTTATCCTTCACCGAACAGTTATCCCTGCAGCAGATATACAAGTTTGCAATAATTTGCATATATAAACAAGGTTCTATTTCATATTCGTCCCTGCATCAAACAGTTAGGTATGCAAGAAGGCTAACATATCATGCGCCCTAACTATATAATGGCCCATGAAAAACCCATAATTAGTAGCAGTGTTGTCACGACCCAGCACTACACCAAAAATATGCTCAAAAATGGCTTATTTAACACGTAAACCAACTAACTGATAGACATAAAACCCATCTAATAACGAGGACTTTATTGCCTCGGGGTGTTTTGTTTAGCCTGTCCTAGGTCGAACGGTCCCAGTGCCCCAGGATATCGCTCGAGAGACCTGATACCTTGTGCACAAGTTGTCAGACCGATGCATGGATGCATTCCTATCAGATAATAACATCTCTATACGATGCACATGTTCATAAACAAGCAAACATTCAATAATTTCTCTTCTTTTCAATCGAGTAATAGGTTTAATCTTCTCTTTACATATCTAATTGCCACACACCCCAAGATCCCGTAGGACTGATCCTTAGGGTGCACTACTAGTTTTATCATTCATATTAATCCATTTAGCAAATAACGAGTTATTCATAACAGTTATATCTTTTACAGAAATGATAAAAAAAATATGCAGCAATCTCTATTTGAACACGCATGATGTCAATACTTCTATCTCTTGTAATTAAAATGCAGTTCTACTCTTGTTTAGCATATAACATAGAGACTTGTTCAAGCAATACCTTTACTCTTCTTATTAGCATGGTAATGGTTCTTTCAATAGCTGTATCCGTGTAACTTTGCATGCAACATTCTATTCTTTTATATAGCATGGCAAGGTTCTTTTCAATGACAAGCATTACAAGTTCTTTAGTTAAGTATACATGTTCTCGTTCTATCATTCTAATGTGAACATTATCAACTTAGCAACCAAGTATTTCAAAAACTCAGAATCATTATTAAGGCGTGCAAGAATCAGATAATAAAGTTTTATCCCTCACCCAGATCAATCGTCTTGTGTTTCGATCGAAAAACTCTTCGAGAAAGACTTTGCTCGAGCCAACAAAGCGATATCACTTTTACATAGTGCCAACGTGGAGCGGGATACTACAACTATGACCGAACGATCATCTCTATATAAATACTCGGCACTTTACAACTTATCAAAGGACGGCCAATGCGACAACATAATGATAGCCTCGACACCAAGCTCTTGCTTATCCCCCTGCTATATCTCCCATTCTATATATGTGTTCGATAGTCAATGGAGCAAAGGGATCACTATAATTCGACCTCCACTACCACACTTTTCCTGAATTTTTGGCTTGTCATCACACCATTGTAGTTATATTCTCTTTGTAATCTGGTCTGACGATGAGTTCAATAAAATTTGTTTCTAATCTCTGATCATGTCTCTCGAGCACGAAAATAAGGTGTCTGTAAGAGAAGACTTTCTCCTACAACAAGAAAGTGTTGACACACTATCGATGGAAAGTAGCACCGACGCTTTGATTGTTGAGTTCGATCAATAAAAGTTCGAATGGACCGTCTCCGATGACCATGATGACCCTCTTAGGGCCCCTCCTGATGATCAGTTTCTATGCCGAACCAGCATCACCATCAATTGTGTTGATCCTGCCAAGTAGGGAAGCACAACTCAATCCTTTGAGAAGGTTATCGGGCATGTCGAGGCCCTCGGTATCCGTGAACTAGTAGAGCACATCTTGAGCAAAGACAGAGTTGAACCCTATGCCGTCAACAGGTTACGACAGAGCGATAATCAGGAAAAATTCGTAGGAGTTATTGCTATAGGAACATCCACCCGCAAAATAAGGTGACATCATCAACGGTTGGTGAACCAACAGTTGGTGGTATCTTTCTATCCTTGCCCTGAAAATGAACTAGGTATCGGAATCTGAAGTAGTGCATGAAGCTACTTGTGGGGGTAGGCATTCCCCAATGAACGACCTACCTACTAGAGGCTATCAATTCTCTAGGGGTAGACGGTCATGCGTCGGCCGATGACTCACCAGAAGTATCCCTGGGGGTAACAGTACCATTGGGGCATGTGCATCAATGACAAACATAGAAAGGATGTCTTATTTATCGCTCAACCTACGAAAGTTTTACGCCAATCCAATCCAAACCTGCAGGAATATCTCAATCCAAGGAGAGAGGTCCTTTACAATTTGGAGGCCATGCTTTCTCACTCGGCTTTTTGCCACTAGATTTTAATCAAGTACTATTGTTCCAATCATTTTTCAACGCCCCCATGGCCTTCTGCCTTCGAAAGACTCCAAGTAGTCTCATTTGCGACTTGAAGATGGCGACCACCAAAAGTTACTGACAAGATGCTACCTTACGCTTCCATCAATATGTTGGGACATGAGTCTAGCCTAAAAAAACACAGAAGGTCGGAAGGAACCAGGCAACTCCCAATGTTGGTCGTGAATCCAGCATGACCTGATGACGAGCAAAGACATCAGCACAACTCGGCTTCATCGAAGGCGTTTACCAAGGAACTAGGTCAAAGAGTCACTCTACACAGTTTGCTATTACCTCGGGTGGTAGCCTCAATGGGGTCAGAGTCCAAAGCTGAAAGAGTGGAGTCAATCTGTGCTTCTTCTTATACCCTGCCCTCTGTCGAAGTGTGAACTAAACCAGCCCACATGGCTACGCAGGGTGATGGCATTGGAGAAGATGCTAACATTCGCATGCATAACATGGAGGAGAAGCTTGAAGAAATGTGACTGCTTCTGACGTCCTTGATGTCGCAATGAGGTCCAACGACTGCAGCACCTCAGCCAACCAACGAAGGTAACCAAGTGGTCGGTGTGGCATTCGTTGCCCCAGAGCCCGAAGACGCAGGAAGCAAGATGACGCATAAAGTCGCAATTAAAAGCATGGAAGCGAAGTTCGAGTCACTTGTCAACCGAAAGAAGCTCCAGAAAGTGGGGTGGACCTTCCATATCCAATAGAGTAGGATGAAGCTATTGGCCCCGCCAATGCAAACCTTCCACTTTCGTACCATACAAAGGTCTGACATTTCAAAGTCAACACCTCTATCATTTCAAGTCGCAGACCTTCGATATATCGGCAAATAATGCTCTTCGCTGAATTTTCTTCATTGCATATTGTATTTGTTATAATATTAACGCAAGTGTCTGATATTCTATATTATAGATAATATGGTGTGTGGTATCACACAGAAGATCATATTATCAGTTCCATGTGGAATATATAAATATTTTATAACCTATATGGATTTGAACAAACCATTGGTAAGTTTGTAGTATAATCTGGTATTAGTCTATCTTGACCGTATGTTTACACTAGCAAACTTTGCGTGTATTGAATAGGACCACTTGAGGTTGTTCTCTTTGTACTAACTACATAAGAGGACAAACGCCTCTGTTATTATGGATGCTTGTGCTCTTAATCTGGATATAATAACAGACATGTATAAGCAGTATGCATTACTTTGACTCATAAAAGAGTGAGATTCATTATGGGTCAATAACCTCTATGAATTGGGTAATGACATTATGTGTATGACGGGATGTTAATTATAAAAGGAATCCATGTCCCAATACATCGGGTTGATAATGTCCCCGTAGGAACTCATAAGGATTTTCATGTAAACCCCTACAGGTGGATTATATCCGACATGACAAATAAAGTTGAGTGGTACTAGTTAAGCAAAAAAAATATCGATCAACATAATTGTCAGTAACTTAATTTTATCGACGGACATTCGATATCTTAACATAGGGAGACGAACATGCATATAACATAATTTAGGATTAGGAAGTTAGTGCAAAAATAGCTCTTTAGTTGATCGAGCTATTGTTAACGGGCCTGGATTGTGTGTTCGGGCTGAACATAGGATACACAGATCCGTTAGGAGACTTAACCCTAATTTTTTCTCATGGTCCCTACCGTAGCCTATATATATCCTCTATTCTCTGGCCGTCATATGATATCAGAAGAGAGAAACTTTCTCTAAATTCGTCTTTCACATAAGGAGAGAAAGAGGGTCGGCCAAGGAGAAAAAAAGTTGGAATATCGTCGCCTACACGACGTCCAATCGGAAGAAGGAATATGTGCAGAAGATCTTGGGGTCGCTAACTGATCAAGGTTGTTGAAAATCTTTATCTTTTTCTTGTTACTTCAGGTATAATTCATGAACTCTAATTTTCGTCTTTGAAGGTTTAGATCACATATTAAACATATTAATCTTTTATCGATCGATATGCACCCCAATTTGCATCCTGGGGATCTCCAGTTCCATCACAATCAATGTTTACTTAAAGATGTTAGTTTCAAACTTTCCAATCATCATCGAATATTTTTATCGATCTTGACATACATCCCCAAAATATTTTATAATTCCTCACATTATAACCATTTCAAAAATTCGATAATGCCATTATTCTCTTGATTCTACTTTCACTCTTAGCTTTGCTTCTCTTTCATCAATTCAATCTCAAAATCTAAGGTATCATTACTTAAATAAAGACGTATCATTACCACACAATAACCAATTCCTCTATTCCAGAGACTCGGCTATTCTGAAAAGTAAGGAGTATAATAAGAATCAAAAGGGAAAACAAGATCTTAGTTATTGGTTATTCTAGAGTGACATGTTTCTAGATAGAAGCCAAGTTGATGAATGCAAGTAGAACATAGTTAGCAAGAAAAAGAAAAGATGATTGCAAAGAAGAGAAATCCTACTCTTGCTTACTTGATTCAAAATGAAGTCATTGTCCTATCATTTTTCTTGAATATATCAAAAATCAATAAATTCCTAGCATATAAACTTCCACGATGTTCACCTCTATTTGATATCCAATTCTCTTGCTTATTTCTCATAATTTCACACCTTTGATTTCCAGCTACCAAGGATTTGACGATTTAGGCTTTGTCCCTTAAAAGATCTTTATCATGTTGTATTTTCCTCCACAATCTCATCATTTATGAGTTTTATCAATCTATATCAACTTTACGATATTTAGAATTTTTTTAGGTATATTGATGCTCCCTCCAATAAATTAGTCAGGCCTTCTAGTATCAATATTTTCTATTTCTCTTTAATTATATTATCCTCGAAATCAGGAGTAAATCATACGAACATCGATTACAAAATTATCTTTTGTTTTATTTTAGCAACCTTTAATATCTATCATAAATATTTTAACCCTCTTTGTTAATAACCACATATAAATCACAATTTTTTTATTTCGTAATAATCTTTAAAATCTCAAGTGTCATTGATCCAAATTTTGTATGCTACTAAGCAACTGTTTTATTCACCAGTTCGAGCTCTAAGCAACAATAACCACATGTAATCATAAATTTTTTTAACTATACCGCTGGATCTACCTCTAAGCAACAGTTTCCTTTACTAGTTCGAGCTCCAGTTCAGCAGATTCCACAACAGCCTCAGAGGCAGATCAGCAGGCTCCCACCTGCACCTATTGCAAGAGGACTGGGCACACTTGGGAGGACTGCAGGATAAGGCTTGGAGCATGTTTGTAATGTAGATCTACTAAGCATCTGGTAAGGGATTATCTCCTAATCCCTCATCGTCCAGCTCATGGTGCAGTTCCAAATCAGAGAGGTAAAGTTAGGCCACATGTGGCACCGTATATTGTCCAGTACCCACAGAGGAAAATACTCTAGCAGGGCGGGGCTTTTCCGATGACGGTCGAGAAGACCGATGCTACAGGTAATGGGTTAGTATGTTCTGTTCTTTTCTTCCTTTCCTTTCCATATATTGATCTGCTTGATTCCTTAGTACCTTATAGTTTGCATCAATATTTTTTATGCTAGAATATAATTAGTAGTAACCCCTGATAGATACTGCAATATCATAACTAGTAGGATTATAACAATGCATGTTTGATAGTAATAAATAATTTATTTTCAATAGAATGGTATGTTGTATAATTTTAGGTAGGATGTCCATAGATGGAGGTTGTGGCCACAAAGAGGATTGTGATGAATGGGTTATGACTATCCAGGAGGGAGGAGACTAGTGGGTGGGAATACCCTATCTTAAATAGTGAGGTATCTTCTTCTTGATTGTGTTTGATCTCTTTTGTACTAGTTTGTCTTTTAATTTCGAGGACAAAATTATTTTAAGGGGGATACGATGGTAACCACCTAATTCTAGGAGAGTGGTATTTTTGTTATTTTACTATTTGTTGATATTATATTTATATTTATATAGTTATATTAAAATTGGTATTGGTTAGTGTGCTAGATAATTAGAATGGACGAAGTGTTAGTTATGGTTAGCTAGTACCATTTATGTTAGCTCATGACTTAGTTGACTAGAATTGACTAAGTGTTGGTTGAGATAGTTGGCATTAATTAGTATTAGCTAGTATTAGTTAGTGTTGGTTAGTGTTAATCATGACTTAGTCATTCAGAATTAATTAAGTTAGCATGGATAGAATATTTTCCCTATTGATTAGCTAAGATGCTTTCCTTAATTAATTGGATTCCATTCATGACAAATAGAGAGGGACAAACTTGACATTGTAGCATCAACCCTAACCCTACTATAAGAGGCATGCTCTAATTAGGGTTAGTCCATCCATTCATTCATATCATTAGCCTTATTCATCTCCAAATTTCTCTCTTCCCCAAAAAAACCCAAATTTCTACCAAATCCATCCTAAACCAATCCCAAATCTATTCATTCCAATTTCTATGGAAGCATAGAGCATTGGAGAGCACAATAAGGACCATTGGAGATGAGCTAGCTAGGAGGATTGTGTCTACTTCACTTTTGTGTCCATTTGGAAGAGTTTTATTTTGATCCAACTCCCAATATGTATAATCCGAATTTCTATCAATTTTTATGCTAGATTTTCATATTGGACCTCTAGGAATCCACCCATGGCTAGAAACAATCCAATAGGGGAAGAATTATGTAGTATTGGCCTCTAATTTGATAGTTCTAGGTATTTTATGGCCAGTTTGGAAAAAATATTAATTATGTCCACTAAGTATTTGATTGTGTCCTCATTAGGATTATTGGTATCTATTTTGATTGTGTGATAGTGTCATGGTGTCCACATTGGATACATAGAGGCATATCATGATACGCCATGATACGCTTGGTTAGGATTTTTGTTCTCCCTTATTTGGTATTCCATTAATATCATATACTCTATATTATATGTAATTATTGTTTATATATATATATATATATGTTCATTATGTTTTGGAGGTGTATCATAATGGTAGTGGGATATTTGGTGATGGTATTATGAGTATCCTAAAAGATACTTGCGTGTATCATGATACCCACCAAGTGCTTGATATTTTGCATGTAGTATAATATATTGGGTTAGTGTTGTTTAGTTGAGAGAGGGGTGAGTGGAGTGTTTTAGTATGTATGTGTTGTTGTTGTGTTGGTTGAGTGTATATGCTAAAGTGTGATATTAGAGTGTGTGGACTGGTGGTTATGAGGGGGTGTTCAGGAGGTGCACATCCCTGACTGTAGGCACGATAAGGATTGGTTGTAGAGTATTGCATTGCAGTGCATTGGATCTACATTTGCAGGTAAGCCAACAATAGGAATGAGCTAGATGATGTACTATTGTAGTGGGAGTGCTGGTCTCATGGCATGCAATGGAAGGGAATCTTGCAACTATGCTGCAAGTCAAGAGGCCTGCATTTGGCAGTTAGGAAGTTGTGTGGATGTTGGTGTCATAGTATTAAAGAAGTGTTGTGCATTTAGGATATACAAGCTTCAGTGTGCAGGAGGGGGGGTCAACTGAGCAAACCAAGTATTATGGGTATATGTGTAGGAACCTAGAATTAGATGTGTGTGATGAGTTGAGGGATTAGGAAGTGAGGCATTAGTGTGTGTTTGAGTTCTTAGAGATTGATAACATGTGGTATATCCTAGTGAGTGATACAAGGATAGATATATTGGTGTTTAGAGAGTGTATTGTGTTGAAGGAAGGGAGTAGTATGGACTATGAAAGTGATAGGCTCAGGAGGTTTGTAGTGTTGTTTGGATGCTGTTTTAGTAGTCACTAGGATGAAGGACCACAAGGGAGTTCAGCAGTAGGTTTCTGTGAGTGAGGGGTTGTTCAGTGCACTTTGTGCACTGAATTATGATTTAGGCAGTGCAGGGGCAACAGCTCAATCGAGTATGTTGTGTACTGCACTTGGTTTGGGTGTGCCAATTTGGAATTTAGCAGTATGTGTGGGGATGTAGTTCGAGTAGCAACAATGATCTAAGGCAACTAAACTTCAGTTGCAGTGATTTAGCACTACAATAAAAGGGGATTTGAGGTTTTGTGTGTAGGTTTTGGAGGCAGGCTGTGAGAGGGTAAAGGGGAAATGTCTGTACATCAGCTAGGTGAAGTGATACCTGAGAGTGTAGGTTGAGGGGTAGTATGGTTGATTTGTGAGTGAGAATAGAATTAGTATGAGTTGAGTAAAGTTTATTGTGAGTGTTAATGTGATTTTTTTGAGGGGAGGAATCAATAACTATGTGGGTGACTGATACACATTCGTATCAGTAGGAGTGTAGGTAGGTATGGGTTTAACAAAAGAAAGTGTCAAAAGAGTGTGTTAATATCTAGGATACTTGAGTTAGTATGTATCATGAGGGTTGGTTAGGAGATGTGTGTGTCTGGGTTAGTGTAGGTAGGTGATGGGATTAGTGTTTGTGGTACCAAGGTATTTAGTAGGGTTAGAGTTTGGGTTAAGGTATTTGAGTTGATGGCAAGGTATGGATATTAGTTGGGGGTAACCCTAAGTAGTGGTGCTAAGGTAAGAATTTGATACTATGATAGCAAGATACTGGATCATGATCTAAGTAAGGATGGGGTCTAATATATTATCAAGGTATCCTAGAATAGACTAAGATACAACTATATATTAGTCAATTACCTAAATTTGGGTTCCAAATTAACTATCTAGTTGGCCTATGTATTTATATTAGTCAACTATGCTAACACTAGGTTTTCTAAGTCATACTAACTGGTAAGATATACTAATTATCATATATAATATATATAGACTTTAGTAGACCAATATCTAGTTGTATCTTAGTCTATTCTAGGATACCTTAATAATATCTTAGCCCCGTATCTAATATCTTGACTTACCCATACTAATACCTAACCCATAATCTATTACCTAGTGTTCTAATACCTTAGCCTATAACAACTAAGATAACCTAGTTTTGACCTAGAAACCTAGTTTTAAGCCTAGTTAAGTTTATTTATGATTCCAAAACACCTGTTTGACATAATAATTCATATATAGGTCCTCGAGGCACTGTTTGATATTTAGCACTGGATTTCAGGTGAGTACATTATCTGATAGTTTTATTTATTTGATAATTACTATGATACATATATTTAGTAATGTTATACCTAATTCTTGACACGATAGTACACAGATTGGTATATATATTGGATCCCTAGTCATGAGATATTACCTTCGTATTTGGACATTGCTCATTATATTGTTATCGGACATTGTATTGTGATAAATTTATTATGACGTGTCATGGTTGGATCCATCATACTAGTCGGGGTATGGAAGTGCTAGCTGGATATATGATCAGAACCATTGGCAAGTAGTGTAAATCATCGGCTACTAGCTAATCATACTCTTCACGTTTGATTGAGCTAGCTTTTCCCTTAGTATAAAGCATCAAAACTCCCAAGCCGATCATATATCTAACTAGTATTTCAAAATACACTATTAGTTATAGTTCTTCCTGTCTACTTCGTACTTATTGAGTTGTACCTTACTTGCTCTGTCTACTTACTTCTCATTAATGGTATTGCATATACTCAGTGTTTACTTATTCCTAATATTGTCATTGCCATGATATACTGATAATTCTTCTTTTACTCATCATGTATTACATTCACTATTACTATTTTATTGTCTTTATCATTTAATTGGAAATGCTATTGGAGTTGTGCTCGTTCCATCCTAACTTGATAATATTTTTAGGGGACTATCTCGAGGAGTGGTGACTTACTTTCTACGGACCCCAGGAGGTTGAGAGTACAAATTTGGACTATGTAGCTCAGGCATAGCTTGGGGTGATTGCCGGGAGGTATAGCCGGAGTCACTAGTTATCTTAGTTTTTCTTTATTAGTATTTTAGTACCGAATTTGTCTCCGACAACTATTGAGACTTGGATTGTTGTATTTGGTACTGAGACTTGATGGGTTGCTTGTCTAGATATTTGAGACTCGGTTTTCTTTCTCTTGTTATCTTAGCGTGCCATATTATATCGTGCTTTTAAATATCTGAGTATTGTTATTGCTTTATATTGTTGTACTCCTTATGGAGTTGGATATTATATGAGATTTGATAGTTAGATATTGATGACATAGATATCGTTCTACCGTAGGTTGGACGTACCCACGGCCCATGCCCGATCATCCAAGTGTGGGTCATGACAGGGAGGATTTAATTCAGTTGTATGATAGGTGTCAGTGGAGGAAGAGAACCATGTGTAATCTTAGAGGTTGGACGATGAGTAGTATATTAGTCAAAAAATTGCTGACGGAGTTGGGTGGTCGATTGATTGATGGTGTTCACCATGGATTGATGCTCACTTGTGTCACGACCCACACCCGAAATTTGGGCATGAGTCATGGGTACGTCCAGCCTACGCCGCAGCATCGGCGGTAGAACACTGTCTAGGTCTCTATAATACTATCATAACTCACAACCTGTCAATAATATCAACTCCATACGGAGGACAATGAATAAACATCTCTCAACGGCTCATAATGTATACTCAATCACAATAACTATAAGAATATAAATGACACGATAAAAGATAAGAAGTAATGACATAAGTCAAACACAATGTCTTAATTAAAGATAAACTACAGTCTAGCTGTCCAACATAAATAGTCTCCACAAGTCTCAAATTAAACTCAACATAAGTCTCGACATAATCTCAAATGCATAAAATAAATACTATCTAAATAGCTGCAGGTAGTGTCTCCTCTAAAGGAATGGACTCATCTAAGCTCTCTGGTATGTAGTCTCCATTTATATCTGGTCCATAGTGTGTAGGACAGAAGTCCTCAAGATCCTCTGGAAAAAAAACCAGTCAGGATTGGAGCGAAGTACAAGCACTAACAGCACTTCCATATATATTGACAAAAACTATAATATAGTGTAAAGAAATACAAGATGAATATAAATACTGGAAATAAGAAATACTGGAGATAATAAAATACTGGAAATAGAAATACTGGAGAGCATATCATCATCAATGGTATAACTAGCAATGAGCAGAAATACAAGTGCATGCTAGAATAATGAACTGGAATATAAGTGAATGCTAGAACAATAAACTTGAAATACATATATAGAATATCTAGCTAAGTGTGTGAAACATCAGTCTATCATATGATCGGCTTGGGACTGATCAGGCTTGTTACATATTATTAGCTATGATTCATGTAAGGTCAGGCTAACAATCCAGTTAGCTATGATGCGAGCAATAGTTAGGCTAATCATACATAACAGGCTATGAGGCATGTAATGGTCAGGCTGCACCCGAAGTGAGGTATGGGGTGAGCTATGATTCATGTAGAGTTGGGTATGATCACATAATCTACTAATATCTCCTCGTCCCCAGCTAGCACGATGAATTCCAATCACGACTCCTCGTGACAGGTCTCGATGATGCTAACCCCTGTATCCATAGTGTCGGAATCAAGTACGCTATACAACTAGAATCATAGAGATGATCAACATAATGAAAAATGTTAGAGAATGTACTCGCCTGTGGTCCTCTGCTGGCAATACCAATGTCCTATTTCCGAGGTCTTATCTGAATAATCCAACAGTCCTATAGACATCATTTAATAATAATACAGCATCAGTCATTATACTAACACACAATCATAAATACAATGAACTCAGAGACTATGCTAGGGGTGACACTGGTCAACTAGTAGGATCGAATGTGCATCTAACTGCACGGGTGTCACGTCTTCAAATGCTATGCAAAATCAGACAGTCAATCACTAACACATGTCTAGCCAGTACGTCAGTGTACACAAGGCAAATAATTCACTAATTCTCAGGGTCATACAGTATATATATATACAGTTATCACTAGTATTAGCATTTAATTTCCATACAATACATATATATCTACCAATTCAATTATTATACACATACGCGTACGCATACGCACACTAGTATTAGGTTCACCGACACGGGTTTGTAATCACATCAACTAAACTTACCATGAAGCAATATGTTAAACCCTACACTATTCACACATGCACATATACACAATTATGGAGGACGGTAAGTCGAACCTGTCCATTAGCGGGTACGTGCACGGGATCGAGGGCGACTGCTGCAGGTCATCTCTGGCGAGGTGAGACGGGTCGACGATGACGACGATGATGACGATGACGACGATGACGAAAGGAAGCAGGGTCTTTGCTCCGGTGGGGAAGTCGCTGCTCGGGGTCGAAGGAGATCAGTCGAGGATGGAGAAAGTCGACGGACTATCGTGGGTCGAGAGGGGGTCGTGCTCGGCTACTGTGGCTCGGTGGAGTTGGTGGTGGCGCTGCCGGGATTGGCGTCGGTGTGGCGGTGACGATGGGGAAGTCGGGAATGGTCGTCCAGGCGAGGGGAGGTCGATGGAGTTCAGGCAAAGTCGTACGGGTCCTCGTGGTGATCAGGCGGGGTCAGCAGTATCGTCAAGGAGGGACTGTTCCGTCGGGTTATGGTGGATCCGGTGGATGTCGATAGGTGTGCGGTCGGTGGAAGTCGTGAACGGTTGACAGGCGGTCGGGTAGTCTGGGCTCCAGCATCGCAGTGAGCAGGGATGAAGGTTCTGTTGTCGGGGTGGTCGAGTTCGCCGGGGCTCCGGCGGGTAGGGATGGGGGTGGTGGCGTGAACAGTAGAGGGGGGTGTAGTCGGCTAGAAATAGGTTTAGGTTTAATAAAAAAATAAGAGGAAAAGTTGTATATATATATATATATATATATATATATATATATATATATATATATATATATATATATATGTAGAGAAATAGGGCTTGATGTTGGCCTAGGGAGTTGGGCCGTCAACCACTCCTTGGGATTGGGTTTCTTTCTACATGTAGAAATTTGGAGGGCTAGGATTTGTATTATTTGAAATGGATAACTAGGATTTGATGAGGGGGGAGGATGTTGAGTGTTGCACACTCCAAAATCATGGAAGAAAATTCATATGACCGGTCAATGAAGAAAAATAGTGTTTCTTCATGTGTTGTGTCCAATGGGAATTGGACACCTCAATGCACTTTTGCATAAAAGTCCCCAATAATTAAAAAATTGTACAAAGTGGGATTTTTGGATTAAATAAGGGAAAATTCCATGTTTGATGTGATGTAGTGGCTAAAAAGGGTATGTGGTGTTTAGTATGAGTCTTTAGGGTATGAATGGGAGTTTGGTTTGGTGTTGGATCTAGTTTTGGGTTAAGTTGGGTCCTTATACCAATTTAATTAAAATTAATGTAATTGGTGTTCTAAAATTAATTGGAAGTACATAGGGTTAAAATTAGGTGGGACACAAGTGTCGTTGATGTAGAAGACTCAGAATAGAATATTATCATAATTTTGGTTGCTCAAAATGGGTCGAGATTGTGTCCCCAATTTCGATTGGAACGCACAAAGGTTTAAAGTTGGATTTATTTAAAAATAAGCATAAATGTCTGCGACGAGGCTTGTGCGACTAAAATGAAGCACAAAAGGGCATATTTATAAGTTACACAAGAGTCAGAATAGAAGGCTGGCATGTCTAGGATAAGGGTATAAAATTTGTTGGAAGGCAATGGCTTGTGTAGCGCTCCAAATATCGAAGCAACGGTAAGGTACAACAATCAAATAAAATCACAACAATTAAATATAATCCCTAATATTAAATCCCAAAAATGCTAATTAAAGTCCATAGTCCTATATTTTGGTCAGAGGTTCAACTAGTGGATTTCTAGGTCCAGTCCACTAACTCATGTATTTAAGGAACACTATATATAATATATAAATATCATGCAATATATTAACACATTAATTTAAATAGATAAAAAGACAAAAATATCCCTATTATGGAATATGGTAGTGACAAGTCTACCCTCCTTAAAAGAATTTCGTCCTCGATTGAAATAAACTAGCACAAGAACAACAACCAAACAAGGAATTATACCTTAAGCCTCGAAGAGATACGAATACTGCTCGCGTATTTCGTCCTCTCTTTTCCAGGTTAACTCGTCTGGAGAGTAATGTCTCCATGCAACACGAACCAAAGGGATAGTCTGGTTCCGCAATACCTTCTCTTTACGACCCAAGATCTCTACGGGTTGCTCGGGATAACTGAGAGTCGGTCCAACCTCGATCTCTGAGTGATCTAGTACGTGACTAGGATCTGCCATATACTGTCTCAGCTGTGACACGTGGAACACGTCATGCACTCCATTTAGTGCAGGCGGCAAGTCCAGTCTATAGGCCACTGTACCGACCCTTGCAAGAATACCGAAAGTTTCGATGTATCGTGGACTAAGCTTTCCGCCTCTACCAAAACGAATCGTGCCCGTGTCGAAGAAATCCGTAGGAACACCAAATCGCCAACCTAAAAATGTGTTATGACCCGCACCCAAAATTTGGGCATGAGTCGTGGGTACGTCCAGCAGCAATAATATATGGAGTGATGTCAAATAAAATGAGTGGATACATACCACTGTGACATCTTCTTTTATTTTTTGATAAATTAAACTAAAATCTAAAATCCAGAAATTGGGGCTCCAAATTGAGCCTTAATATTCTACAAAATGAGTTCTTACATTCTGAATGTAAAAATTCGGAAGCCCAAGTTATAGCTCATGTGGTTGGGATGAGACCATCATGGAGAACCAATTGGGCCTTACTGTTCTATAAATTGAGTTTTTACATTCTGAATCTAGAATCTAGAAATTGGGACAAGCCTTACTATTAATGCTCTAATGATCGTTATATATGCAATTATAGCCTATTTGGTTCGGCAAAGTGCGACCAAGTAGAAAATCAAAAAATCGACATTGACCAAGTAGAAAAATATAAAAAAAATGACATTTTGCTTATATATTGTGTACTCACGTCATACATATGCATATTTTGTCACTTTCTTCATTTGGGTATTTCGAAGAAGTGAATATTAGAAGTGAAAAATCCAAAAGTTTGGTATTTGGATGTTTATTGAGGTAATTTAGAAAGTGTAACTTTTGTAGTTTTTATGTTTGGTTTGTAAATAAGTGATAGTATAGAAGTGTATATTATTTATCTTTTGAAATGGATGAGGTTATGCCCAACACATTTTTTTGTTATCTATTTTCCTAATTCTTGTTAATTTCTAATTTTCATACAATAAATAAGATAATAAATTATTAAAATAAATTAGCAAATAAAAATAAAATAAAAACTAGCATATTATTATCATCATTGTTGTTGTTATTAGTTTTGTTATTATTTTTATTTATTAATTTTGTTGTTATTATTATGATTATCATTTTTATTAATTGTCAGTGTCATTATACTTTTTATTAATTTTATTATTAAGATAACCCGTGATGCAAATGCTCGTGATGCACAAACCCCAAATGTGTTTATTGTTAATCTTATTTTTTTATTAATTTTATTATCATTTAATAAGACAATAAGGTATTGTTATTCTCGTAAAAAAAATTCTATCTCCTATAATCAGTTATGCTCTCTCTCTCTCTCTCTCTCTCTCTCTCTCTCTCTCTCTCTCTAACACATTCGGTTATTCTTATTCTTATTCTTCTTTTTCTTCTTCTTTATAGGTTTTTTAGAGAGTAGCAATCATCTCTCCACCAATCCTTCATCATCGCTTTCCTCGCATCGCCTCATCTCTTCGGCCTCCTCCTCCTCTTTTACTACACCATTATAACCATCTCCCCTTCTTCTCCATCGTCGTCTCCCCCGTAGCCATCGCTAGTCCTTCGGTCACCACCACCATCTGTAATCCCCCTATTCTAGGAATCGTATGGGTTATACATATAAACACATGTTATACCTAAGTCACATAACCAAAAATATGTAACACCATGCTAAATATGTCTCTTAGAGACTCACATACAGTCTTAGAAACTTATTTACAATTTTTTTGAATTTTTGAGAATTTTTGGGAATTTTGGATTTTAAAACCTAGAAAACTAATTATTGACGGCATTTTATAATTTATTTCGAATCCATATGAAATTATTTTAGCATCAAACTGTTTAGTTAGGCTTAGAAAGCCAAGATATATTTTCTAACTTTTTTTGAATTTTTCTGATAATATTAGGTATTTATTTTGAGTTATTTAGAGTTAAAACTAATTAATAATTAACTTTTGGAAATAAAAAATAAAAAATAAAAAATAATTACCAGGTCACTGCCCAGTCAGCCGTCCATGAGCCAACGGGTCAGCCGCCTCTATATATACTATATTATACCATAATTTTCGTCGAAGTTATTTTAGAGACGAGAGAGAGGGTTTGCTCTATACGATATTTTCGAGTTCTTCGACCTTCACGAAGCCATTACGACCAATCTTAATGTCCGATTCATGTGCCATTTTTTTTGGAACTGTATCGAGATAATCTTCCAGAATATTTAGTTTGTCTTCTATAATTCAAAACTGGTAATTATGTAGAATTGTTTAAGTGTCACACTACAAGAAAATATGGCTTTTTTGACTCTTTTTTTCTTCCGACGTTTATGGAAACGTCGACTTAAACATAATACACCGATGTTCTACAATAAACGTTGAAAATTACCAACATTTTCTCTTAAAAGTCGAGAATTATCAACATTTATTTCTCGACGTTTATGTTATAGTCGGCTTAAGTAAGCAAATACCGACCTTTTCTATTAAACTTTGAGAAATATTTACTTCTCGACGGCTTTTACTCGACGTTTGTCGTAAAAGTCGACAAATTTACCAACGTTTTATCGAAAACGTGGACTATTGTGAAATGAAACCATTGTTTCATTATTTTGTCTTTCCCTCTAATATTTTGTGTTTCCCTCTTAAAACTCAAATTCCTACAGATGAAAAAACTTAGCTTATGCCCTAATCCTACATTCACAAATTTTTTGCCATTTCTAGGTTTGTGATAAAGGCACTACAAAAAATACTTGGGGCTAGCCCAGTATTGGGACTGTCATGCCCTAATCTCCCGCAATCTCAATGGTCCCCACTGAACGTGAATCACCACGTTGCAGCACTCCCGCAGGACAATCGTTCTCATCGGGACGTGATGCCGTACGAGCCTGGAGTTGCGCCCGTACAAGGCGATATTGTCAAACACCAAAGTTATCATCAAAATGACCAAGTTGCAGTGAAAGTCAAGTATTGTGTACCAAGCACACATCAGAGTATACGCAACGAAGCTCTCGATAGGGTCCAAATAAAATGCCACGAAGGCGATGCCACAAAGGCGATGTAATACTCTTGCCCTTTTTTCTAGCCCACAAAGGTACTTACCGTTCATACATTATTTCTCGTATATCCAAGCAGTGCCACTACACCTGCGTACCTAAAATAATGCCTACAAACGTGGGTCAGTACACAGCCGTACCGGTGAGCGGGGTAAGTCACTCGTCTAAGCCGACACTAAGTAAAATAGTGAATGCAAACAGTTATATGGTGATCTTTCTAGTTGAATCCTAGATTCGTTCCATGGCATAGGGATGACATATTAAGGAAAGCTGTAAATCAAGTTAAGCATGCAAGCATTCAACTCAAGCCCATCGACAAGCAATATATAACCAACTCGAAGAAAACTAGCATGCAAACTGTCCTACTCAAACCCAAGCAACGCGAGAACCTATCGAACCATTTCCAAGCCTCAATATACATCCTCAAACCAAATGTTATAATCCAATTCTTAATATGCACACTCTTGCCGAAGCAAGGTGGCCGCCGCCTACGCGAAAAGCACAAACCAAACCAAAGCAAACCAACTCTTATCTATATGAAGTCACTGGCCAAGCCATAAAGGACTTTGATTGGACTGATCAAGTATAGTTCTACCCGATCCAGACCGAGTAACTAGCCCGTCTGGTCGTATCGAACTACCGGCACCGCGCCCAAGACACGTTACCATTGTCTCCTCCATGGCCGAACAGTCCCGGTGCTCCGGAGTCGATCCCGTTCTAGGAGACGAAACCCTATGCAACACAGGTTGTCCGTGACATGTAGACACCAAGTAGGTATGACGAGAGGATCGAACATTCTCGCCCCACCAAGCGATCCTAGACTCATCCAACCAAAATCCAACCAAATATCCATAACCAAATAATCCATACCTATTCTCCAACATATAGCCCAAGGCACAAATCTTAAGTTATTCCCATAGGCACAATGCCGCTTCTCGACACAATATTTCCAATCGGTGCAACACCCCTCGCTCAGAACAATCCCATGGCACAATGCCCAAACAGTGGCACAATGCCCCAACAGTGGCACAATGCCCTCGCCGATGCAGTTGTTCGTTTTTGAACCATAACTGTACGTTTTGCTTGACAAAGCGTCCAAGTGATACTCGTGTACGGATGCACGCTTGCTCGCCCGAATTCCCGATGTTCCAACCAAGATATTCCAACTGCTTCTCCAACTGTCCCAAATATAATCCAACTCTAGCTCCAACTACCGAACGCGAAAACCAATTCAAGCCACAAACCTATCCAAGCAAACGACGTACACTCTATGCACGCCACAGTGTAGTGATTCCCAAGTTCCAGTCCAAGTGTTCAAGCTTTTACGTATTTTCCATATTATTAGGCATGAAGGAGTAGAGGAGAAGGGACAAAGCCCACTCACCAAGTTTGATTCCGTTAAGCATCCTGTCATGCCGATACGGCCGATCCCTTGAACCCGCGGTCCGATGTAAAGCACGATCTACTCAACTGGTATGACCGTGCGAGCAGGCCATGCTTCTCCAAATCATCCGACTGATCGGACTAAGGAAGACGGCATTATCGCTCCAATCCAGCTATTTCATTACTACTCTGAACGAACACCTAATTTCTATCGAACTCCGCTAGCGATCTGCACATGAAACCAACTCAATCAATACTTGTTCCCAAATCCGACAAATTGAAATGTAACCAGCTATTGTCTCATTCAATCCGACTCAGCGTAACGCACCGTGCGGTTGTGGGGCATTACATAATATACCACTTAGAATCAGGTTCGTCCCTGAACCATACTAGTATCCATTCTTTACTAGCATGCCACAATCCAACTTCATAACTCTGCTCTATGCAACTCACATTCTTTTGATCCTGACTCAGCATCTCGCTTGTGCTGAACGCATCGCACAAATTCCATATTCCAACATCCTCCTTGCATCTCAATACGAATTCCTCATATCGCTTAGTTTTGGATCATACATATATTTAAGGCGTCCCTAAAATACATGCATTTCAGCCGAGCTTAGCGATAGCGAATTTGGACAAGTTACAAGGGTATCTTTATGTCCGAGGCATGCATTCGCTTTACTCCTAATTGAACCATTCCTGATTATCATTCCAACATATTCGCACAAGAGCTATCCTTAAGTATGATAATTTTTCACCGACGATCTTCCTACCTGACTCAATTCAGTTCGTGCTCCAACTCAATCAATCCAACTATTTCTGAATCCATACTTGTACCATCTCCAAACATTATCTCTTGCACCGTACGATCATCACAACTGATACTACCCCAGCTAGGCGACTTACCCAAATATCAACTTTGCTTTATATCATCTCAGCCCAACAGATTTTCCTGCCATCTCAATACCTCACTGGGTGAACATCTATATTGAGGTTCGTGTGATCCACGAAGATCTTACCGCCACGCCAAAGGGATAATGTTGCCACGATTTCAACGTGGACACACTCGTCATAATTCCTAGGTTGAGCATGGAATAATTCTTCGTGTTGCTTCCACTGTCTCGAAGCACAGGATATCACCTTCTCCTTCTGTACGAGCACGCATCCCAGACTAAGTTTCGATGCATCTTATAAATCTGAGGCACATCTGTCCCATCCAATATTGCAATAATTTGATCTGAATGAGCTGCTGCTTTAACTTTACAAGCTAGTTTCACAGTCGTAAATTCATATGAATGCTATTCCCTTCCGGGGAACGACGAGTCAGAGGGGATGCTATATTCAAAAATCTGCGACTTCGAATCTCATCAGTTGACTTAGGCCATTATCACCATCACTTCGATCTTCTGGCTGCATCTTCAGCTGAATGCTATCCCAAGGATCTCTCAAATCCAACACTCAGTCAATAGGCCAATCTCCGACACACACTACTCACATCTGCCCTCGACGCATTCCCAAATGCGCCGCCGCAAGGGTCGTTCTGTGGGTCTACAATATTCATCCAAGATTTGGCGGTCAAGTCGCTAGGGTCAGCTGTCTTGAAGCTACGCTCGATAATTATAAGTCATCACGATGGACAGTTACTATGAACCATGCTATATCTCATCTGCAAATCCGAGCCATAATTCAACCATTCCATCCAAACAAACTTCTGAATCCGAACACTTTATGCACTACCTCTGATGAATCTGTCAACCAAAAGTCGCTTAACCACCTAGAGTCTTGCTATCTATCCAAGCCACAATTCGAGAACTGCGCTCGCTGAAACCGTCTTCCATCAATCCACCGTTCTGTCCTGAATACATCAAATTTTCCGACTGTCATGTTTAACTTATCGCACTACCACTTGCAACGATTTCTGAAACTAAAGACTTGCTCCAATTCTTATCCGTTTGCCGCGTTCCACAATGCACGTCCAACTTTCTCGAGCAGCACAATATTTGCTCCAATGTTGCTCTTTAGTTTAGCTATCTTCAAAAGTCCATTTGCCACAGTTCCTGCCCTCGTATCCATTCCTTAGCCCGTCTTGATTTCTCTATGTTCCGATTAGTTTACACACTCTCAATGACTCGTGCATCAGTTCCAACATAAATCTTAAATCCATATCGCCTATACTTGTTGCCACAATCCATCTCAGTACTGCAAGTTAACTTCCAATCTGACTCAACATCAACTATACATGCCTCATGCCCGTTTATGTCTTCCGAATAATCCGTCTACTATCGTTGCACCATTCCGCCAAATTTTTTACTTTCGCCAAACCTGAGTCAAACTTCTCGAGCGCCAATTTCAAAAATCCTTCAAGTACGTACGAATCCATCACATTGCCCCTCCAAACTAGATCGTGTTTTATTGCTCAACCAACATCTCCAATGTGTTTCCAAAATTCGTAGTCCGTGCTCGCTATCCTTCAATTAATCCATCACTTCGCTCAAGCGTATTCCAACTGTTTGTTCCTCATGCTTAACTCTCTTTGCATCCAAGAATGCTTCACCGAACTTTCAAATCTTGCAAGCGAACTATGATATTCGGCTTTCCATCTGAACAATCTCAACTATTTCCAATACTTGGTCTGGCTTAATCCTTCAAATTTCAAACACTCTTTCCAATGCGTGTTCCGATCTTGCCCAACTTTCTAGTCCAACGATACTTCCATTTTAAGTCCATTCTCGATTATGCTCAACTCAATATTCGTTTACTCCATTTTTTATTCTTCCTAACTCAGCCGATGTGCACCAACCAACTTATATTCCTGTTATCCGAGTCCGTTGAGGCAATTTCCATTGATGTCTATCCAAAATATTTTAATGCCTTGCTCACTATGTGGTATCCCATATACCACTCTGAATCAAGTCGCTACTCGCATTATGATTCCTTGCACTAATTCAAGATCCGTTTGAACCATCCCTTATGCGTGATCCTACCATCCCCAACTCAAGTCTGACACAAAACTCAGCCAATGCTTTAACCATCCAACTCTTTTCATCAATCTCGCTATACAACTTGTGCTATGTTCCATTCTCAATGCTTCTAGCTATTCTCAAACCGTCTGATACTTTCGCAACACGAGCAATCCCGTGCATCGAGCTCTCTTCCAAGTAATCCAACCCAATACCCAATTGTTCCTTATATTTGTTGTACGAGCAACTCGTGCAATGCTATCCTGATATTCCCAAGCCAAACTCAAACCTGCTCATCCAATGCTCTATGTGATATACCCAGCCAAAAATTAAACTTCCATCCAACACTTTCGCTACACGAGCAACTCGTGCAACGATCCTTTCTCAATCCAATGCTTCTACTCACAACATGCTGCATAACCAATCTCGTCTGCCAACCAACTGATCCACTGATGCAATCAGAAACTCCCCGAATGACAAGCCAAGCCAACTAAAGCAACGACACACCTCTCAACTTGCTGCACAAATGCAACAACGCTATCCAACTTGCTGCACGAATGCAACAACGCCTAACGATGCTAAGCGATCTAACGAAAACCAACGAAAGCAACGCAACGAAGCACAACATGCAGCCACAACCAGCAATATATAGACTTATTACATGAAACATCCAATGCGGCACTGAGTAGAGCCAAGAGCTAAACGACACGCGGAAGCTATTTAGAGTTTGTGATGAAGCGAAGGACCAAGTCTGAGAAAATGAACCGGGCGCTCTGATACCAATATGTCACGCTCCAATCTCCCGCAAGCTCAATGGTCCCCGCTGAACGTGAATCACCACGTTACAGCGCTCCAGCAGGACAATCATTCTCATCGGAACATGATGTCGTACGAGCCTGGAGTTGCGCCCGTACAAGGCGATATTGTCAAACACCAAAGTTATCATCGAAACGACCAAGTTGCAGCGAAAGTCAAGTATTGTGTACCAAGCACACATCAGAGTATGGGACATCCATGTAATGGTCTGGTCCGGTAACTGTGTCAGTACAAGGTATGCTTGCCAACAAATCTCCAACAATTTCTTCGTCGAGTATCTGCCTATAGAAGGGTAGACGAGACTCCAACTCCTCGTATAACTCTTCCCTAACCTGTCTTCATTCTGCTTCAACTGAATAGTCAAGATGTCTTGCGAGTACATAAAATCCACAATGGCCATCCTTAGGAACATCAACAATAGACCAAATGAAATCCCGTATCTCAGGTAAAAAATTTTGAATGTATAGACTGTATGAATCAAAGAAGTTATCTAAACTCTCGGCCGTGACTGCATTATTCATTTTCTGTTTCTTTCCCCTTAGAATAGTAAGCTTACTCTTTCTCTTCGAAATTACCACACTTTTGATAACCGATTTTGATTCAACTTGCTCTAAATTGCGTTCAATATGTTCAAACAAGGATGGATCTCTTTTAGTTGACTCCACCTCATTTTTTTGTGCTCTACTGATTCTTGAGTGTGGTCTTCCCGTAGGAGTTCGAACAATATATGGCTCTTGCAATTGAGTTGTTGCCGGGACTACAATTTTTTGGATTTTAACCTCAATGGATTTTTTCTCCGGTTCCGATGCGACACACCACCTTGCGTGAAGGATTTTTACTTGTGGCAAAGAAAATAAATCATCATGAACTTCCACCGTTGGCATGATCGACAATTGTCTCCAATGTTGATTAATAACATCTATTGGAATAGGTATAGATTGACGACGATATTCGTTAATCTCATGTGCACAAGGAAGGCCGAGTGAATGTCGATATGAACAACTACAAATCTCGGGATCATGACCAACAAACTTCGACCTACCAATCTCCTCAAACAATAAGCCTAAGGCCTTGTGAGATATTACATGGATTAAAGCATCCAAGAGGTGTTCATGCTTGTATTCATGCTTTGCAATATTGAGTCCATCTCAAATGATGCTACAATCTCGTTTACCGTAGAAATAATCATCAAATGAATCAATTGCCAAATGGAGACAAAATTACCGACCGATGACCGTCGATATCTTTTTAAACTTGAGTGCGATCCTTTGACCCGGTTCGTAGTGATTGTGCCATAATGCTTCACCATGTTCGTCCATGCTAAGACAAATTATTCTTTATGTGGTTCTAGCCAAGTATCTTTGATATAAGAAATGCATGTCGGGTTACTCGTCTTCCACTTTTGTTTGAACATGTACCATGCTGTGTCGTAGATGTCTTTAGAACTTGCTTGCCATACAAGACTCCAATTACCGTAGAATTCTTCGAAGCGAAACTTGTCGATTTTACCGTCCATATTTTTAAATTTTCTCTTGCATTGAGCTTGGATATTTTGATTTATATGCCAAGTGCATAGTAGTCTATGCACATGAGAAAATACAATATCTATAGCATTTATCAACACATATTCTCTGTCGGTAACAAAAACAGATGGCTCTTTGTATCCTGTGTAAAGGGATTGTAGCTTCCTCAATGCCCAAGTGTATTTCTCAACTGTCTCACTCTTCATAAAACAAAAAGCGACTGAAAATGTTTCCCTCGTAGACGTAAACCCAAAAATGTGAAAAAATGCATCTTGAACTTGTTAGTCTTATATGTACAATCAAGGGCCAATACGTCTGCGAAGGACCTAGCAAAGTGTGTGCAATCAGGATGAGTCCAAAACAATGAAATGAGTTCATCATTTTGTGGATGTCTTCTATGATACTCCATATAGTGATGCTCCCCAAGTAACTTCAATACTTGCTGCATCGCCATTCTTCCTTTCATACTATTACATTTCGCTCTCGTTAAAGTATTATAGATCGTCCTCATAGTTGACTTGTTCTCATCTTCTTTTTATCGCACTGCATAATAAATTTGTTTGGGTGCAACTCCGGAAAGGAACAATTCTTCAACCAACTTTCTCTCATCCTTGTTCAACCGTGCCACGTAGGCATGACTCGTAAGTATCTCTAGTATATGATGATTATGTATTCCATTCTTAACTTCGACTATCCACTTCACATCTTCTACTTTTACAATCAACACCTTAAATGGACAACCACATTTTCTCGTCCCAACGTTTTTCTTAGGGATTTTTTTTTCAATAACAATTTTTTTTTCCGATGCTACTTGAACACACCTCCTCTTTCGCAGCCCAGCTCTAAATATTTCCGGCCCCGCCGAGATCTGATCGATCTTGCAATGACAATGACTATGTTATGTCGTCTTCCAACTTCTCTGCACCAATCTAATGCTTCTTCGTGGGATGCAAATCAATATCCGTTGAGAATACATTATCCAAATCAACCCCAATAGCAGGATGTACCATATCATCTGTACAAGGTTGGTCCTATAACCAATATAAAATAATATAAAAATTAATAACTTCAAATAATTGACAGTCCAAATTAGGACTGTCACAATTTGTACAGACTAATGTATTGAGTAGGCTGTCAAAATTTTTACAGTCTTGAAGAAAATACGTTGGTCAGCATTTTATCTTCAGAACTGTCAATATTTTGACAGTCCACATAGTCTATAGGACTGTCGAAATTATGACAGTCCTATATTTATATGGGACTGTCGAATTTATGACAGTCCTATATTTATATAGGACTGTCGTAGTTTATACAGTCCTTACATGATGAATGTTGACTATCGAAATAGGGTTGTCATTTTACGTACCGTCTGTGCTTCGGAATAACCGACATGTTCTTCGGAAGGAGCGGAGTGCATATTTAATGGATTGCATGATCTGACTTCTTCATCGAAGAGAATTTCATGCATCGCTCCTACAATAGTCGAATAAAACTAAATAATTTGGTGACAATCGCATGCTTGAAAAACTTATTCATCGTATGCTATCGAAGATATGTCGAAATAATATTCGTTGGAGAATCACTAAATCATAATTTTCTTCCACTTGGGACCACAACTATCAAATTCCAAAGTTATGTTTAAGTTTTAGGACTTGAAGAGAATGAGGGATTTCTTCATTTGAAGGTGAAAAAAAAAAGAGAAATAGTTTTTACTTATATAGGTGGGTATGAGCAGCCCTAAGTAAGTTTGAGGAGTGACAAACTTATAATTTTACAGCTCTTGAGTGTTCTTTGTAGTGCCTTTTATCACAAGCCCATTTCTATGGCATTTGGTTTCCATCTTTCCCTCCCCTTCCCCTCTCTCTCCCCCATGTATCCTCTCCTCTCCCTTCCCCAAATCAGCCAAAACCCTAACACTATATTTACTCCTCCAAAATCCTCCATCTCCGCTTGCTCCTCCTCTCCCTCTTTCTGGGAAAGAGATGAGAAAACTCCAGCGAACTCCAAACGTTGCTCCATCATTCCTGATCAGGGGTGGGTGCTCTGCTCCAACAGGCACTGACCAGGAGTAGCCGTTCTTCTCCGACGACGGCTCCACATCGGATCGAACGGCGGATTCAGATCGAGATGCAGCTTCTCCGCTTCTTTCCGCTCCTTCTTCGTGGATTCAACTCGGTCGGCTCCGACTAAGTCGCTTTCGAGAAGATCGTCTTCCCTGAGTGGTTGTGTTCGCTCTCCGAGTGTGTCTAGGAGACTTCGAGGACGTCAGGGTAGCTCTGGTCGTCATCATCGATCACGAGCATCGATCTTCGGTAAGTATTCAACCTCATCAACTTTGATAGATTCTTCATTCCTATTTCAAATCTCAAGAACAGATTCAATTCGTTCGTAATAGTTTGTTACTCACGTATGCCCATGTAATGTTCGATCAAAGTCTGCAGACGAACTCCGATCGATAGACTTATAATGCTGTGAGCTTTATGAAAATTCAACTATACCCATTACTAAATCTTCACAATCGAAATGCTTCCTGTACTAGTCAAGATTAGGTAAGAACATGGGTTATTAAAAAATATTACCTAAATTGCTACCATTCATATCAAGCTTTCTGTATCAGTAATGTAGTTCCCTCCCCACATTTTTTCATCTCTAACTAGTATTGTAAGTAGAGATTAAGAAACAAGCTTGGCTTTTGGTTACTTGGTAGCCAACCCAATGACAGATCCAAAGTCCTCTTTGAAGCTAATCATAATAGTTGCATGTGAAAAGAAGAAACAAATGAACCTGATCTTTAAACAATGGCATCCATATGTTGAAGAGGCTCCGCACACGCAAAAAAAAGAAGAGAGTTTAGCCACCTACAATCAACTATTAACACACATATCCAAAGTCCTCTTTGAAGCTAATCATAATAGTTGCATAAGAAAAGAAGAAACAAAAACACTAAACTTAAATGACCGATTAATTGAGAATCTAAATCACTTTGAGCCTTCAGATTACATAAAGCAATTGCCCAGTTGAATGCAGGGGTAATAAAGTCATACATGCAAAAAACTATTTAGTGATACAAGTTTGTTAATTTTAATAGCCAACCACTGTCATCATGTACATGATATCGACCTCATGCTCACCAAACTCCAGTTGGCAAGCCACCAAACCAATGATTTTTTTACAGGTGCACTTTGTTAGTGTGCTTTTATCCATGTCGATCTACTACTAACTCTCTAATTAATTTCCAGATTATGAAATGTTCACCTACCTCTACTTAAATTGCATCCATAAAGAAAGGTACAAGTGAGTGAAAAAAGATACAATGTGTCAAAACGAGAACACTAAGATCATGTGTCCAACACATGCACCAAAAAAAATGAAGGACAAGTAATTCTTATTTTCCACATACTTGCAAAAAGTCCAATTGCTAGGCCATTAAGCAGTGGTTTTCTTTTATTCACTGAAACATGCTTTCTTTCTTTCAGAACAAAACCACAGATCAAATATGCATCCGGTATAAAGAAAAGTACAAATAATCAGAATCAAACCCAACTCCTTCGACCAATTTATAACAAATATGGATATATGTATCCATACATTCAATACATGGGTACAAATGAGGTAATGAGGTTTTTTTTCTTTCACACAATGTTCAAAGCATTTAAAACAATAACTTAAACTTAAAATTGCAATTTCTATAACTTAAACTTAAAATTGCAATTTCTATAACTTAAACTTAAATTTCCTTTGCAATTTCTATTATCATTTCTTAAATTCTTTCGGTAACTAAAATTGATCAACATTTCTATCTATTTAGTCAAATATGGACATCATTGTTGATTCGGTATCAGCTCTACTTACACCCCTGAAATATGCAAGCATGTAGAATAACGAAACTCTAATTTGTTGATGCTCTCACAAGCAGATCAGCTTTGCCACCTTCAACCTCAGTTGTCATTCCTACCTAAATTTTTCCTAGGTCTCTAATTTATCATCCCTATATATGCTGGTAGCAATGCCATGTCAATACTACTCTAAGTTGCAGTCACATAAGATACAAATAATAACATTACTTGATACAAACATGGCGACACAGATAATGATGTTGGCATATGACAGTACATGGAAGACAGTGAATTGTTGGATCTTCTGAGTACGCTAGCTAGCTTGAGTATATCACCAACCTAGTCACAGGTTGCTTGCTTACATCGTCTTTCATGGTTGTGCATAGTCCATCCATGATATGCCACTTTCCTCTGTTCCCATCAGTTGAAGATCTGCTTAACAATACTTTGATTGATGATAAGATACGACTTGAATCACCAAATCTGCTACTATCTGATAATTTTGACATTCTAATAATTTCGCAATTTTATTGCATCGGTTTCTAATCAGGGATTCCACGACCAAGGCATTGGTGAGCCTTCTACTCTGTCAAGTCCAAGATACAGCAAACACAAAAACTTCACGAGAACTCCTTCAATTACTTATTTCAGCTTTGCGCGACGAATCCAGTGAAGTAAGGAAAAGATCCTTATCTAGCATAAAAGCTGTTGCAAAGGTTCATAGTTACATTATTTCACCTTGCCAACTGTCAATGTATATTATTACGGTTATAGGCTTTTGTAATACATGCAATTCTAAATGGTTGTTAATTTTGTTTTTGTAACAGATGAATCCTTCAGCTACTTCAGCCAACCTTATGATTTTAGGCCCATCAATTTCTGAGTGTTTGAAGGAAGGAAATATACTTGTTTGACTTGCTGCAGAACGCTGTGCTCTGCATGTATTCCAATTAACAAAAGGTATTTCGATTTTTCACCTTTATTTTCCCCATTTACCACTTCTTTTTGCTTACATTTAATTAGATTTTTTGTCACTGGACAGATGATGATTTCCTGTAGTACTTGGTCTCTGTAATATGAACTATGGCTCTGAGTGATGAGGCAAAAAAGCAACTGTGTTAGTTCATGCTTTTTAATATAGCATAGACAGTCAAAACAATTTTATGCTATATAGATAATAAGATATGCTCAATCTTGTTTTCTTGGCATCTTATTCTAACATAAAACTTGCGCATGTCCGTCTTCGGAGGCTTACGTTACAGTAGTCTGAGACCATTTTTTTCCTAAATTACTTTTAATTAGAGAGCTGATTTTGTTGTGATAAACTGAATCTTTCTGGGACTTCATCTATATATATATATATATATATATATATATATATCGTATACATAAGTTCAGTGCTCCAACATTAGTCATAAGTGAGATCACCAAATATTTTTGACTTTATATTTTTATTCCAAGCCTTTGTTTTTCTTTGCCAGAACTTTGATCCCTTTCCTGATTAGAAACCAAGTTTTTTGAACAAGTTGTATAATTTTGGCTAGAAGTGAAAGCAAGGAAACTAGGGCTTATCAACCTGAGGAAAGTTTCATCTAACAAATTCAAAATTGATACTTAAGTTCAAAAATTCCATTAATATTGGACATTTGTAGCGCCCTAACTGCAGTAACCGATAATGATGTACCGGAAAATGCAATATTCTTGTCTGATTCATTAAATCCTCTGACAACTTTCACATCTTAGTTTCCTTGTCTTCTTTTTCCTTCCTCCCTTTTGCTTCCCTATAAGAAATGTTTGTGCGGTTCTGTTTGGTGAAACATGAGATATGTCTCTAAAGCTGAACTAATAATATCTCTGGCAAAAAGCTAAATGATTAAGATGAACTAATAATACTTCTGTCAAAAATATTTTTCGTTCTACTTTATGTATTTTTATTTTCAAATTTTTTGCTTTTTCTGCTTGTTAAGACAAAATCCATTGACTTGTCCTCCCGACATCCTTTACCTGGGGAATCAGATTTAAACATGTAACCTCCCTTGACTATTGGTATCCTTCACAGGCTCATCGGTGATCCCTTTGGATTCCATAACAACACTAAGGAATGAACGACTTATTGTTTACATAAACTATTATTGCAAGAAAACTAGAAAACACAATATTGAAAACAACAAAATGGTTCTCCATATGGTACTTTATTGTTATTGTCACTTGTCATATTTTCATATGCCTTATTATTATTATAATGCATGATTAGATCAAACTAATGAGTTGACTTACCACTTACTTCTCAATGGAGTTCCAAGTCTTGAATATTTGAATTTCATGTAACATTAAACTCTGGAAGATTGATGTTGAGCTTGCTCAATTCATCAAAGGCCACTCAGAGGGACTTAAACATGAAGATGGTCGGCCGAAAATGTTAAGTTGAAAGATTAGCCTCTGCCTAATGCCTTGGAAGAGTTTTTGTTGTGCCAGAGACCCGAGTTTCTTAGTAATCTTCCAATGGTTGAATTTATTCATCCCAAGTGGGGTCTTTTAAATCTAGCTGCTAAGCTTCCCCATGGTACCATGCAGACTGAAGCATGACCAAAATTTATATTTCTTATAGTACAAAAACAGAGCTTGGTAGAGGTGATCCTGTGACCAATCTTCATGTTAACATGGGAGACCAAGTAGGTATCTGAATACACATTGATTTCGACTTCTCTTTCAGTTATGTATAATTTTTTGAAGCTCATTATGTTTTTTAAATAATTAACTAAAAGTTGTAACTTTCTTTCTGAGACATCCCATGTAATGAGTGTTTTGAATAAACATTGCAAGTAAAGAATAGTTTGTTACTATCTCATTAAATTTACATATCTTAGTTTCAATTTGATCAGTGATGCTACTTTTGCAATGTTGGCTTCTTTCAAAATAGACACATATTTACCTAATTTTAATTACTTGTTGACCTAAAAGCTATCTATTTCTTTATCACGATTCATGACTCCTAAGGCTAAAGGCTAAAGCATATTTTATTTTTGTGTAGACTGTTGCAACAGCTTGTATGTTCCTAGCTTCCAAGGTTGAAGATACCCCCCCCCCCCTCTCTCTCTCTCTCTTCTTTGATATGGTTGTTATATTGGCATATGAGACAATGTATCGAAGAGGGATTCTTCTCCAGCTTGTAAAATACCTCAGAATGTATGTTGACCTTATCAGTGAACTCAGCAAAATATAAACATCTTCTTGGTGCTTAATTTTTTACAATGTTTTCTTTATAAATGAGCATGATGTTCTTGAGAGGCATTAAGCACTAATCATAATAGGGGAAAGGCTGGTACTGTGTACTACTAGGTTTGACTTCAATATTCAACACCCTTACAAGCCGCTTCATGAAGCTTTTAAGAAATTAGCAGAAGGATGTCAAACAAGTTGCCTAGAACTTTGTGAATGACTGTATGCTTACTATTGTCAAGTTTATAGATGCTTAGTATCTTTACATTTTTTATTGTCAAGTTGCTTAGTAGATTTACATTTTTTAAAGTTCCTTAGTATCTTTACACCCTTAATCTTCTAGCAGGTATCACATTCTTTTCATATTGTCACATTTCCGCAACCAACTTCTTAAAAATATCAAGCATGTGACCATGTTTTTCTAGTACGTAGTTGTTCGCCATTAAATTCGAAATTTCTAAAAAGAGCTTGATTTAATCAACAAACGGAAGAAAGTACAAAGAGGTCCTGGACGGACAATCAAGTACAATAATTTTTGATTCTGGAGTGTGGCGATGGACAGTGAGTGCTATGGCACGTTTTTCGAAGAAATTAATGCATTGATGTGATTTGTTGTCTTTTTCTGAGCCGCCGTCTTCACGAGTCTCGAAGCGTCTCGGAGTGATGAGTGATGTGTCAGAGCTTCTGACAGACATCAAAATTTGTGTCAGGGGGTTTTATACGGCCTCCCTGCTCTGTGGTCGTTCATGCCGCATATAGTATACTATTCGGCTTCTCTGTGACTTGGTTGATCAAGCCGCATGTGGCTTCTCTGCGACTTGGTTGTTCACGCCGCATGTGATTTCTCTGTGACTTTGTTGTTCAGGCCGCATGTGGCTTCTTGAGGGAGTAGTGGCGCATGGAGAGCTTGGTCTTTTAGAGAGTTTTGATGCATGGAGGTTTGTCGTGTGTACGCGTGGCATTGCGCAGTTGTATACAGACAAAGACAATCATGACTCTCTAACGTAAGCGCTAACGCTCGCCTTCTTCACCAAATACGAGGCGTTTTGCAGAGTAATTAATGTTGTTAGAGTCATTAATGTTGTCAGAGTCATTAAAGTTGTGACTGATGGAAGTGACACCCTACAGCTAGCTTGCCTGCGTCTAAAATTCCTGCCGCATGTCTTTAGGACCATCGCTTGTGCCGCATGGACGAAGACGTGTTGTGTGCCGCATAGAGAGTCTTATGCGGCCTCTTCACTGACCTTGGACTGTCTTCGGTCGAACATTGTCTGAGATGGAGGATCACTACTTCGTGGAAGCCGCCTACGTTATATGCGGCCTGACTTTTACTGAATCAGTCCCTTAGGCGCATGGCTGCTCGGGCGCATAAACTTAAAGATTTTTCATGCTTCTACAAGATCCCCTTCAAAGTTTTTAAAACTTGAACAAGTTTTGAAACACTTTGAAAGAAGCATGGAAAAAACCTTTGATATGGGAAGGAATATCCTACTAGAGGTGATATGGACGTGGTAGGACATTCCATTCTCTTGGAGAATTTTAGTAGCCTTATTATCCATGGCGTACCTAAGACTGGATACGGATAACAAGTTAAAATGACTGACACTATCAGGGTTATACGAACGTGATAGTAGAAAGTCGATGGGCAGAACGTTACTCAGAGGTAATGTGGATATGGCAAAGTTTTGAAAATATCTTACTCAGAGGTAATGTGGACGTGGTAATTGGTCACTTTATCTTGCTTGTAAGATGTACAACGTAAAACTTCCTACATGGAAAGGTTAGCTTATTTTCTTCAGTGAACCCCATACACAGGGAAGCAGACCAAGTTATTAGAACTTGTACATCTCTTATGTAGATAAGTCATTTAATGCTAGAAATGCTTTCCTTTCAAGCAGATGACTTAGTACTAATGGAATACAACTGGTTTTGCTTATTCCTGCTTCTACATATTTCTTGTTTGGTTATAATTAGGGGAACATTCTCGAGGAACAAAGAGGATGCGGAGAAGTGCAAATGGTCATGTATGTTTGGGGAAATTGAAATGACAGCAGAAATCCTAGCAGATGGAACCCTCTGCTGCCATACTCCATGCCATAAAGTTGTACATGTTCCTTTTTATATTACCTGCTCGAATAGGTTGGCTTGTAGTGAAGTATGTGAGTTTGAATATAGAGAATGCATTATTCAGAAACTTCAGATCACTATAGTTCCAGAGTAAGTGAAATGGATCTTCATATACTTTTGGAGAAGCTGTTATCTTTGGAACAGTTGAACAACCAAAACCAGTTTTTGGAGGCATAATTGAGAAACAATACTTGACAAATGAAATAAACTCATTGTTGATGGATGGCTATGATGAGTGGTTGAATACATTAAATCAGATTTGTGAGGACGGCTTTTCTGTTGGCAGCGACATGATCGGCAACATGGAAAATTATTGAAATAAGAACTGCACACGGCTTATTTATGAAGTAAATGAAGATG
The DNA here is from genome assembly GCA_036927795.1 of Iris macrosiphon. Classification (NCBI taxonomy): domain Eukaryota; kingdom Viridiplantae; phylum Streptophyta; class Magnoliopsida; order Asparagales; family Iridaceae; genus Iris; species Iris macrosiphon. The sequence goes on along the minus strand of JAYESA010000011.1, from coordinate 42,985,833 downwards.
GTAGAGGTCCTAGTGTCTTCGATAATAAGGGACATGGTGTACTTCATTTGGCTGCTGCACTAGGGTATGATTGGGTCATTAAACCTACAGTAACTGCAGGTGTTAGCGTGAATTTAGAGATATGCGTGGATGGACTGCCCTTCATTGGGCTGCATTCTGTGGCAGATATGAAGCCTTAAAAATGTGTTGTTTGTTGGTTGTTTCTTATTGTTAATATATCGTGTTCTTTTCTTATCAACTGTTGTCTTAATTTCCTTTATTTTTAGGGAAAAGACAGTTGTTGCCCTCATTGGCCTAGGTGCTGACCCTGGATTATTAACAGATCCAACCCCTGGGTTCTCTTCTGGAAGAAAACCTGTAGATTTAGCGTCTGACAGTGGGCACAAAGGAATTGCTGGTTTTCTAGCTGAGTCTTCGCTTACTAGACATCTTATTGCACTAACCTTGAAGGATTCAAATGCTAGTAATCTTGCTGAAGTAACTGGTGCAAGAGGCGTTGAAGATATTGCAGAAGCAGCTGTTGTTCCACTTGATTATGGGGATATGCAGGCTGGACATTCTCTGAAGGACTCACTGAGTGCTGTTCACAACTTTGCTCTTGGATACTATCCAAAAAAGGTATGGGCTTCATAAAATAAACCTGGAGAAAATGAAAACATTGATGAAGAGGAGAAAGAGGGAAAGGGAGAAAAACAAGTACTTATAGTTCAAGCAAGTGCTCTCGGATGAGATGTCAGTGCTAAGAATTTTAGCTTGTTTTATTTTGTTAAACTCGATACTATAGTAAAATATCGTATTTTGATCAATAAAAGTTTATTTTATAAATTATGTATTGTTGAATTTATGAGTAATATTTGGTTGTATGTTACTTGGACTTGATAGATATTCACGATGATCATATACGTGGTTCGTGGGTAGACTTGGTTAGACTTTGGACTCGCAACTCAGCATGGACATCCAGGCAAGTATACCTTGTCCAACTTGTATAATATTTTCTTGCAGCTCATTTTCTGCTACTATTTTTTATACAGGTTGTCATATTCCTGTCATTCATTGCCACATGATTCTTGTACACGGTTCACATCACATCTATATTATATTGCTTTCCTATATTTATTTGTCTCGTTGTCTCATGCTTCCTATTCGTTTCATAATAAACTTTGCTTGTTTATATATTTTGTCTCTCTTGTGCGTGTCCTGTACTGATCTCGTATTTATGTTACTTGACTTGGACTTGGCCTGACTTGACTTGACTTGGACTTGACTTCCTTACCTAGGTGAGGATATCGTTATTAGGCAATTGGTGATTATGATCAAATCTTGACTCGTTAGCGCCTCATCGGGCTACGATATAGATTTCTTCACTAGACCCCTCGATCGCCTCACCGGGCTACGATAGAGACTAGTGATATGAATGTTAGTGCCTCACCGGACTGCGGTTACTATTACCCTATTTACCCATAGCCGCGACTGATACCATTGTTCTCATGACATGCTATCCTCTTAGATGTCGTATTGTCTTAGTTGTACCATTTCTTGTGGTTATTTTCTTGTCTCTTTTGCATGTTTATTTACGTTACATTCGACATATTTTTATGTATCTTGTTACGACCCATTAAGGACCTGGTGATCTCTTCAGGTTATTGCTGAACTCGCTTATAGGCTAGATGGATGGATGATTATTGTGTCTATAGGATTCGAGTACCGCTAGTGGTACTTCCTTATTATTGTTCCGTATTTACATTTATTACCATGACATTATCTGCTGTGTTGTCTAGCTTTGATAGACTCATATTATTCATTCGAGTCTATTCGAACATACATTCTAGTGGGCTGCAGACCATGAACCCTATTGTTCATTCTTGATATTCGTGTTCATGTGGATTGATATATAGATTCTTAACTTATTATGGATAGATTTCTCCTGCTCTAGACAACGTATACGTATTCGAGTTAGGGCTGGAGTCTACTTGATATATAGTTGGCCATTGCCACGTACTCTGGTCCTACGTATTTTGGGACTGGGACGTGACACCATCAGTGTCATCTCTTATCATGTCCCACTTTTAGAATATGATGATCCAAGTACGTAACTAGCATCCTAGGCTATTCGCTAAATAAATACACTTGTATTTGTATCACAATTGTCGCTTGTAAAGTTCTAGGATAAAAGTATAGGCAGACTTAAACCATTACTAAATTGAGAATTATTTACATCTATAAACATAAACCATCAATATTTATTTTTGGAAAGAGTTGTTTTCAGTTTCAAAAGATAATATACATAAAGAACTATATAGATACATAAAATGAAAATTTTGATCTACCCTCTGTCTGTACTATTCTTCAAACTCATCCACGCTATATAGAGGCATCATCTCTTCCTTAGTCATGCCTTCTTCTAGTAAACAAATATTAGGTCATCAAAGACACACAAGTCCTAGATACAAGAACGACAAAATAAATAAAGTAAAATTGTTATATAATTGAAAATGATGATATGATACTTAGATAAGAAGATAATATAAAAAAATAAAAACATATTATAGTATTAATTTAGAATATGATTCTACCGCGATCCTAATTCTAGTGATTAAAAAGTGTGTCCAAACCATTCTTATAGCCCATTAGTTACTAACACAATCATAATAAAATTTTACCTATACGATGATACAATTTGAAGAACAATCTTTGGACCCCACACTTGAGTAGTTTCTCGCCAACAATCGCATTTATTCGGGGGATCAGGTTTTGGAAGTATTGGTACGACGCTTAGTGTCAGTCCCATCACGAAGTGAGGTAGTAATGAAATATATCATTTAATACCTGATCGATATTTTCCATCGAGATGGACGATGTATATAGGAAATACACGGTCAGGTCATGTTATAAGCTAGGTACTCACATCCTTCCTTTATAAGGCAATTCAAACTATGAAAAAGTATCTGGTCATCTTTTTATACTGTGTGATCTATTTTATTCTCCCCCCCCAAATATCTATTCTAAAATTATAAATAAATTATTATCTTTTAAAATCTTCTTTCGTGGCTCAAATATGTATCTTGATCCGTGCACCATAGGTATCACATGAATACGAGAATATTATCGAGCAGAAAATTTTCTATTCATTGAAATAACATATATAAGTATCTCTTTACGTGCAAAATATCACGTAATACTAGAATACATCTCAACATGGTCTTCTATCAAATGGAACAAATCATATACAATTGGATTCAATATTTGTTACGCTTCCATATCAACGTATTTGTGTTCTATGAGTCCAAAACTTAGACGACTCGACCATTAAATTCTAAAGTCCGAATATTTGAGACCTTATATCACTACAAGAAATACCCTATATGGCAACAATTTTTTTATCAACACAATATTTTTTGTTGCTAATAAATCTTTTTTGTAACACATATTTTTGTCGTTGCTAAACAGAAACTTTGACAACGAAATATTTTGTTGTTTCTATAACTCCTTTGTCAAAGACCGAAAAGTGAATAGGAAACGATAACATACTTGCTAAAACATCTATATTTTTATCTAGTATTCACAACAAATTCTATCTGTTGCTAATATATTTTTGCCTATAGCAACGGAATATAATGTTGTTAAATTACTAGACCAAACCAAGCTGATAGAAAAAAGAACCTGTTACCAAAATTTTATTTTCCCTCACTAATTTGACATCCATCCTCGTCCATTTCATAGTTCCCTCACATGTTCTCTCTCATAATCTTCTCTATCCTTATCGCCATCTCAAGCCAGGCCTCCGCCGCCACCACCTCCACCAGCGCTATCACCACTACCACCACCACTCTATTACTCTCTCTCTCTCTCTCTCTCTCTCTCCTCTCGATCCTAACCATACTCCTAAAATATCAAAGAGTTGTCATGTCGCCAGGTTCCATGAAGCAAAAAGCCAACAAGAAAAAGTAGAAGAAGGAGACCAACCCTAACATTAATTCCACCCCTTCTCCGACGATGACGACGAGTTTCTAGAGTTTGCGTTCTGCCCCGAGGATAAGTTCTGGCCCGACAAGAATTTCCTGGAGTTCGAGTTTCGCAAGGTCTTCAACACCACCGTCATCCTCCGAGAGTACCATCGAGTCATTGCCAATAGCGAGGTTAGGGTTTCTTTTTCGAATAATTTCTTTCTAGGTTTGGTTTTTTATTTGTGAAAATCTATTCATTTATGGTTTACCAATTTTTTTCTTCCTCTGGTACTATTTTAGATGATGGCTCATTATATTTTATAGATTGTTATTTTTTTATTACTTTGATCATTATTTATTTAATTCCATTGCATTTAAAAGAAATTACTGGCAAGTTCAATTAATCCCAATAATAGTCTTTGATTGTTAGAAATTTTTAATATTTTCCTTGGTATAATTTAAAATTGATTACTTGTATCAATGTCTAGTTTCTTTCGAACTCTCTAATTTATTATTATTATTAGTTTTGGATAGATCAACAGTTTGGCTCAACTCCACAGTATCCAGGAGCGTCTGGGAGTCAACTTGTCTTCCCATAAGAATGAATTGGTTGCCCTCTTTTCATGGTATTGAATCGAATTAAAATTTGGCACAAATTATTCTATAATCCGAACTTGATTAAAAAAAGGGACAAAACTAATTTGATTCTTTTTAAACTTGGATGCAATTTGTTCTTTTTATCTGTTTGTGCCGCACAAGGTAAACATCATGGGTTTTATGTGATAACACGTACCCTAGAGACTGAAGAAACATGCCTCAATGCTTCATATCAAGATTCCGTAGATGCATTTTGTCCTACTATTGATTTGTCATCAATATCTTTCCAGTGGCTTTCAATTCATACCCCACCCAATTATAAGTGAGCATAGCAAGTGGAATTATCAGAGTACTGAAAAGGGAAATAGTTTAGTAGTACAATTGCCATATCCGAATCACATTTAACTGAACGTGGGAAACAAATCCAAAATCTACCTTGGTGGATCAAACCGAAAATGACTTAAGATACATGGCAGTCATTGCTTTTCTTGTGAAACATGCTAATTGCAGGTGAAACTTTGCAATACATAGCATCATCCTTCTTTAACATGCTTCTGCTAGCTACGATAACATAATAGAACAGTATAGCTTACATAGTTTCTTGGACGTATTTGTTTGAACAACTTAACTAATCAAATTCTCTTGCTTAGTAGGTTGACGGTCTATTTCATCGTGGTTGCTTGTTACGATGCTACACTTAAACTGTGGTTGCTTCTATTGCCTTATCGGTAGTGGTATGTTATAGTACAATGTAGCTACCTATCTTTTCTTCCTTTGCATGAACTGCAAGATACATGTAAATCCATCTTTTTAGATTTATCTTTCCTCAGACATCCTCCATCACGTACATGATATCTATTTTACAGGCTTGATATTGCTACATTGGTTCCTCAAAAATCTCCAGTTCTAGCACTGCAACATGTGGTTATTTATGGTTCTCCCCAAATCGCTATTTTCTGTTGAAACCATGAAAATATAACTTTTTCTCAAGAAGTGACTTTTGTTAGTTAATGAGATGATCTATCTAGAATTGTTAGTATAGAAAAGTTAAAATTTTTATAAAATTATTCGTTCTTCCTATCATATGTTTCCACTGTTTCCACTAAACATTATTCTCTTGTGCATATTAGAAATACTACAAGTCCAAATGTTTCCCCAAGAATCTATGCTTAGATGGTTCTGAGATAAAAAGATCTTAGTGATCTCTGTACCACAGTCCAAATACTTGCTATACATAGAAAGCAGGTTGACCACTTCAGTTTCTAGAGGATGTTGATAATGATGTTTCTAGAAATATTTGTATGTGTGCATGCTTATCTACTTTACATATTAGCATGGTTCTTTTTGGTGGGTGTGTTCGGTACCTAAATATGGAGATTTAGAACTACACATCTAGGAAAGTTTCCATTGATGTATCTATTTCTTTTCAAAGCTTTAAGTTTACTTCCCTCTTAAATTCTAAAGTCCGAATATTTGAGACCTTGTTTAGCCTTTCCACCTCATTGCCTTAATTTTCCCTTTATCCACATGCATAAGGAACACGTCTGTATTAGATTATGTACATAATTCTCTTAGTTTAGTTTAACTTGGAGTCGACTTGTTGACAAAATCAAACTTCCACCTAAGCCCCTTGCTACTTTTCTTTAGCATCTTCTTAGCTCGATGATGAACCTAAGGCTTAGCAATTTTGCATGGTCTCTTTGCTAAACAAACAAAAATGATGCTTTTTTTACTTTTGTTTTTAAAGTGTTACTGGTATGATTTCCTAACTTCTACAATTTAATGTTTGATTGTTGGATGAGCAACTACTATATCTGAGTCATAAGTTTTTACTTTTGTGAAGCTGTATTCATGGGCACCAAATTTACAATTCAAGTAATGCTTAATTATTTCTTGGGGATATATATCAGGCATTTTTTTTTGTCTTCGGGACGTTGCCGTTTTTACTAGGAAAATATTACTTTGAGAAATAGTCAATTCGAACTATATCCTTTTTGATATCAAAATACCAATTTTGTTATGAACTTGAGAGAACTGGTTCTATGTTTAATGTACGTATTGGTTTTCAAACTCTACCTACCCAAGGCCTATAAAATATTTAGAGTTATCGATAGTCTATTTATAGTTGATATATATAACTATTTAGGTTAGGCTTTTAGTTCGATACTAAAGTTTTAGGTTTCAAAATTAGTTATTTTCCAAAAAAATGAAATTTTTGTCCGAGTCTTCTTTGTATTTCGTGCTTCAAACACAATAATATAAATTGACCGGAAGCAGCTATTCCACTACAAAAATACAGAAGTTTAGCGACAACTCAATCTGTCCTGAAGTAGTTGCTAAATAACATTAGCGGCTACTTGACGACGGATATAGAACATAACTGGTACGTTGACAAAAGACTCATCACTATCAACATTCCATTGCCAAGTAGTCAAACTTTCGACGAATGGTCTACTACTTGACGACGACCATTTAAGCGACGTTTTCTTGTCATATTAGCGGTGGATGAAGATGACGTCATCTTGGTGATGCATGGCCTGTTAAATTCTTACTAGATTAATCGACTAATCTGTAATGGATTGGCGACCTATTGGGTGTCTAATTAGTAATATATTAGCGATGGTTTAAAGTTTATGATATTAAAACTACTTTCTGATACCTACTAAGAAACTACTTGGTGACGACCAATTATGTCACCGTACGTTGCTAAGCCATCTGTCACCTGAGACATCTCAGGTGGGCGATGACTAGATACATTGCCTATGCGTCTATGTGGTATCGCTTTCTATCGATCAACCATCGCTAACCTAGGAAGAATTTCAAAAAAAATAATCACAATAATCATAACATATATGTATTATATTCTTGTCCAATCACAACATTAACGGTATATCAACCACCTAGCACAACCCACCATAGAATTTTCATCCAATCAGACCTTAAATAGTATAAAACATATGCTAGAAACTGACAATACGTAATAGAATATAATATAGTCAGCAAATCTTACATACAAAAAATCCATAGAAAAAAGCTCCAGTCATTCATTACATAAAGTCAATTCCAGTCAAATATGTCGTATAGTCAACAAATACATCCAATACAGTCAACAAGTACATCCATAATAAATCAAAACAAAAAATTATAATACTCAAATAAAAAATTACTAATCTATTGGTCTCTGGCCCTGTAGACGAGCCAAGACGTCCGGAGGAATTGAGCTCACTACGTCGGCTAGTAGGAAACTCAATATCTTGGAAATTTCTAGGTATATCTCTAAATAACATAGGTACCCTAATTATAATCTTGGTCATCATCTTCTTCTTATTCATCATTATCATCATCATCAACCACAATTTCTTCTTCTTCTTTAGAGATGCCTTCTATGTCATTTTGATCTTGGACAAGACCAATTGTCCGGTTGCGAGCTAAGTCTTTTATATCATTCTCGTTCTCATCTTTATTTTTCTTGACAACAGCGCAACCATCGTATTATCCACGATGTCTTCTTCTGACTGTTGATCGAAATGTTGAGTCCCTTCGACATGGTCCTCCTGGTGTGATGGTCTCCAACATAAAATGTGTTTGTAGATTATTTAGTCTTACATACCGTCCACTAGTCAAATCAATCTCTATAATGCCTTGGATAGCTTGTATAATAGACTGAACAAGTTGGCTTGTTATCATAAAAAGATCAATAATGCTAAGTTTACTACTAAATGCTTACAACCTTCTTACAACCCTCTCACCCCCCTGCTATGTGGGCCACCCCGGTCCCACCTCTCCTCCAATGAACGATCGCCACATGGCATTCCAGCCATGTGGCGACCACCCAAACAGCCACCGGGTCCCCCCTCTCCCCCTCCTCCAATGGACGGACGCCACGTGGGCGTTACGTGGCGGTTGTAAGAGAGTTGTAGGCATTTGGTTGTAGTCATAGCATAGTCCTAAAAAATTGACCTTCTATATCTCTTTCGATAGTTTATATCGAAAAAACCAAATTGTTTATTAATTTTTCATCATCCTTGATTTGGTGTTGTGTCAAACCAATCACATTTGAATATCACAATATTAATGTTATATGGGATGGAGTATTGCAACTCTACAATATCTCGAAGCACACTGTAATAGTCAAAGTTTGGATCGTCATTGTAGATGGTACCTCTTACACAAATATCGAAATTCTTTTTATTCAAGAGTTTAGCAATAATTTCAGTATTTATAGGATTCTAAGCTATTTTATACTTACAATCATTAATGAAGTAGTTGGGCCAAGTCCTTGCTTCCTTAATTGGTCGCAATGCCAAATAACGAAGGCTCTCATTTACGAATGTAGTTTCAGGGAAGAAAATCTGTAATCATACATCAATAGTAAATATGTTAGTATCGACATCTACAAAATTTATACAACACCAGTATATTTAACATGTTATCTAAGTTTCTTATTTATTTTTTAGACCAGGACATAAAGTTACTATCGACCTTTCTTTGGAGTTCCTCCTCATTAATATTAGGTCTCCTCATTTTTACTCCATCTCTAAATAAATTGAGATAAGAAGTAGAGTTAGTATATATCATTGATAGTACTAGAGAAAACTGTCAAAAATTAGTCACATCTCCAAATCTCTTACTTCTTGTATACCACAATTTACCAATATGTATCGATGAATTGCTTCCAACTTATCGTCCCCCAACTATTGTTTCTTACTAGGATCAATAGGCTTGCCCCTCACATTGATATCGATAAGCCTCCTTGTTTTGAGCATCTCCCACGGCTTCTTCATTTCTTGGAACCTTATTTCGATTTGTTTGGACATGAGTATCGAAATAAATTGAGCATAACTTTGAGACCTTCTTGATAATATTTGTTTCGTATATCAAAGCCTCTACATAAGTCTTCTTACCGACATTCTTCTTAAGATAATGGAGGTACCTAGAAAGACATTTCTAAAAATATTTAGATTTCAACATCTATAAAATTTGTTATAAAAAATGGATCATACATTGATATTTTACCTTTCAAATGAATACATCTATCAATAATGAACATGTCCACCCGGTAGATGAATCGACAAATGCTCTATACTGTCAAAATAATTTCAGGAGTGAATATTTCTCGATTTTTTAAATTTTCAAGACATTCTTCTCCTCAAGTTTAAGCATATGCAGCACCGTCGACTTACTTGAACAAATATCTCTGAAGAATATAGATAGCTTAACCAACAAAATCCATATAGCACAGGCAATATCTCTGTAAGAGCAATATGTATTAACCTTTTCATGGACACGTGGTAGTCGTGACTCTTCATTCCCGAAAGTTTACGTTCATTGAGATCAACATATCTAGACAGATTCGAAACATAGCCATCAAAAAATTGTAAACCTGTTAAATAGTTTCTATTATCTACCATCTTCTTCTTAATGTGAATTGCGCTATTGGCCTCTAGCTCCTCTTTGTATTATGTTTAACTACGGACACTTGCATATCTCTCTTATGTCTTGTCTTGCTTTGGGATTGCCCTTCGTCTTTTCTTTAATGTCTATAACCGTATTAAAGACATTATATTAAACACATTATTTTTAATATGTATGACATCAAGATTGTGCCTTATTAGATTGTCTCTCCAATAAGATAAGTCCCAAAAGATACTCCACTTGGTCCAATTATGGCTAAGCCTAAATCCTTCGTCATGATTTTTCGATATTGGATCTTCTACTACGGTCGACAAATCCTTTGTCTCTACCCAAATATTATATCTTGTAAATCTCGTAGGTGGATGAAATAGTACTTGTTTACCAGCTCTAAATGCCTCCTTGTTTTTTCTCCAAGGATGTGATGCGGAAAGAAACTGAGGGTGACAGTCAATGAATAAAGCATTTTTCTATGCTTAAGACGGAATACCATACTCTTTTCCACACATATCGAACAAGCCTTAGTGTCTTGAATACTCCATCCTGATAACATACTATGTCCTGAAAAATTATTGATAGTCCACATATATAAGTATAGCTCTCTTCTAAAATTTTTATTTCTTTAAAATATCATACGTCGTGAAATCGAACTCCCATAATTATTTCAGCTCATCCATCAATGACTGCAAGTAGATATCAATATTCTTCTATAAAATTTTGGGACTTGGTATGATAAGTGTCAAGAAAATATAAGGATTATTTATGCACATCCACGGTGGTAGATAGGGGTGAGAATCACCGGCCAACATAACTACTAACATCCTGACTGTACGAAAAAAGTGAAGCGATCAGAACATAACGCAAATTGGATGTTTCTAGGCTCTGCGATAAAATTTGGATGACACCGGTTAAAATATTTCTACACGTATCCATCGTAAGGGTAAACAATTCTCCATCATCATTTTTTCGTTCCTCGTTATGCTAAGTTATGTGTTGGGATGTACTCATAGACATATACATTCTTTGCAATCGCTTTGTGATCGACAAAAACTATATGTACTTGTACGAATGTTATCCCCCGAAACTAAAATATTGTGAAGCAGGGACAAAACTAGGACAACAACGTATGTCATAGTACGTCGGTATCCCGTATAAGTCCTATGTTCTGGATATTCAAAATTTTATAAATTTTTAATCAAAATGGACGTAGTACTTGTTAGAATAATCTGATAGATAAAATAAGAAAATAAAATAATAAAGTAATTAATTAATTAATTTTCTTACAATAAAAAAGGTTAATAAATTATTCAATAGAAAATATAAATTATATTGATAAATTATTTTATATTAAGTAGTATTTAAGTAATAGAGAAGATAGTAAAAGAAATTCTATATATTTATTTAAATAAAATAATAATTATAATAATAACAAAGATAAGTTAGACATATTAGTTAATAACTAAACTAATTATATATAGTTAACCTATAAGTGAAAAACATAATTCACTCTTAGCTATATATATAAAAACGTTATATAATCCAAACATCATTACATCCATAGTTCTAAAAAATTCCATTGTATAATATTTTATTGTAACCTGGGAACAAATTACATCAGCCGAACAGAGATCAGCAGAACAGAGCTGGATAATATTTCATTGTAGCCTGGGAACAAATTAGTACATAGAGTCAATATATGTAAGTTCATAAATTCCAAGCTTCATAAAATCCAAGCTTTCATTACATCCACAATTATAAAAATGTCATATAATCCAAACATCATTACATTCATAGTTCTAAAAATTTTCCACAATCCAAACTTAATATAATCAACAGATATATCACCAAACACTACACCATTGGCCAGGAGCAGCATAATTCTTCTCTCCTGCAAGCAAATGGTTATCAGATCAGCAATAACACCACGAGTTAATATAGGCAAGATGTCCATACAGATGCACCCATATCATATTAAATGTACCTATACCACACCATTAAATTTTTGAAGAAATGAAACTCCAGTAAATTTGGCTATTTTATTTCAAATATTGAAAGCCAAACAGCCAATAAGAACTAAGGATTAGATAGGATAGGAAGCATCAAATACACTTTTAATTCTAAATATTAAACTTGAGATGAACTAAGGATTAGATAAAAAATATCAGTTGCTCGAAGGATTATGCTTCTTCTTCTCCAGAAAGTTGATAGCTTCTTGCTCTTTTGGAGCCATAGTTGATTCTCAACATTTCTCAAAATGATAATGATAAGTATCTGACATAAACTTCTCTGCTTGACCCTTCTACATTGTACATTGCTAGCTTAGCTTGGCTCAGTATGGAGTATGGAGGCTTGATATAGTAGTAACAGCATAATATCAGAGAGTGGCTCAGGCATAATATCAATATGGCTCAGTATGAAGAGGCTTTCTTTGCAATCTAACATTGTGTTCTCCATTACTAATTTCCTGCTAAAATATTTTCCAGCATACCCGAGTATCAGAGCTCTTCTTTCTTTAGGAGATCTTCTCCCCCCCTCCACCACCACAAACAAGACAGCCTTCCACATCATCATTGCCAAGTCAGCTATTCCTACTCCAAGTCATCATTGCCAGCTAGCTACTTCAGTTACATTTCAGTAGTTGGACCACATCAAATCTGAGAATGAACAAAAGAACCAGTTATAAGCCAGCTGCTCAATGTATACAGTTATCTATAATTTGAAATGACGAGTTATATAAAAATATTTATATAAACCAGTTATAAGCCAGTTGCCCAAAAGTTTGAACTATTGTTTACTCCAAAAGTTGAAGCTCCCCAAAAGTTGGGTAGGAGGGCGAGGCGTCCCATACGCATACGCATGTGGCACAATCATGACAAAAGTTGAACCTCCCCAAAAACTAAACTGACTGGTCTGCAATATTCACAAAATAAGCACTATACCGTGAAAATTATTACCTTGATAACAAAAATGAAGACCTCTTAAAATGTAAAATGATACTTACACTTGCTTGTGGCGGGCAAAGAAATGAATTATTGCGCATTTGAGCAGGAGATGGGTTAGGAGTGGAAATTTTCTACAAAATTAAAATATTTTATAGATTTACGATTGTAAACATTTCAATAATGAAAGTAAAATTAAATATCATACATATACAATCTCACCGATACTTTCTCCTGGGGAGTTTTTTGTTTTTTACTTCCCCTTCTTGGTCTTTGTTGAGAAAGAGCATGATCTCCCATGTTGTTTTCCTACAAAGTATATACCATCATAATTTCATAATCACTAAAATTTAAAAATAACTCACAATTACTAAAATTAAAAATTTTATCTTATTTTTTCCGCTAGATTGATGTGCTCGTTTTCCTTTACCATAAGTTTTAACATATGGATGTATTCTAGGCCGACCTTTTGGTGTCTTACAAAGTGGGTTTCCAACTTATTCACTTGTATATTTTGCACAATCAATTATGCGATGAGAGTCGGATTGTTGGGTTGATCTAACAATTTTGTCACTTCCAAAATTTGGGGTTTTAATATGTTGTAGCTTCAATTCATTTTTTACCCACTCTTTATAAAGATTGTATCGTTCATCATCTGTTACTCACAAATCGGCTACCTTGGAAAAAAGATTTTGGAGCTCATCATACTTTTTTTGTTCTACAGTAGCAATCCAACCATTATAAGTAATTTTACACCTCGAGTGAGATCTCTTCACATCTTTCCTCCATCTCCTCAAAATGTACTTTTCTGGAAGTGAATTGACATCATATTCTTCGATAAGCACATGAAACACATGTCTGCACATAATCCCTCTAAACTCAAACATCCGACACCTGCATAAAAATTTATGTTCCTGCATGTGGAATAAAACAGTGAAACCTGTTTTTTACAAAAGCCACCGACCAAAGTTCTCGCTTGGACATTATACTCTACAACCTCTGCACCATCTTGTGTATCAATTACTTTACAGTACATCTAATATACCAACAAATATACCAAAAAAATTCTAATATATCAACATATTGCCTATGGATTAATTTCCAAAAGTCTTCGGCCGTCTTTACTAAGAAAAATGACCCCTTCTTCAAACAACTTCTACTGAAATTGCTCAAAGTACAAACCATGCACCATATTGATTTGTACCTCGGGCATCATCTTCTGTTGCACAAAAACAGAATCAATTCCTATGATAAAATTATCAATGCATGTTTATCTAAACATAAGAGTTGGAAAGCTATTTGCTTCTCTTACAGGTAGGACCATCCTTGTTAAAACAGCACTGGCTTCACTACCGATCTACAACATGTCCTATTACCTGCTTCCTAAAGGAGTTACCAATAAGATCTCGCAGATATAACGATAATTTTGGTGGGGATCGAACAACAACAGGAAGAAAATCCAGTTTATTTCTCGGGACAAGCTCACAAAAGCCAAAGAAGAAGGTGGTTTGGGAATTCGCATTCCTGAGTTCACGAAGCTGGCTCAATTGTGTAAACTATATTGGAGATCCTTGACTAATCCTTAAGCTCAATGGGTGCAGACTCTCAAAGCTAGATTCCTTGAGCACTGCTCCTTCTGGAAAGCTACTAAAACGTCAAGCTCTCTGATCTGGGCAGGGATACTCCAGAGCAGAGACATTATTCAACTACATGAGCAGAGACATTATTCAACTACATACCGTTTGGTCGGTGGGTGATGGCTCCACAATCCGGATTTGGGATGACCCTTGGGTGGCTACGCTTCCTAACTATCGAGTAGAAGGACTTGCTAAAAGAAGAAATAGTCTGACATTTGTTAAAGAATTATTCAGGAACACAGCTCTGGAATTTGCTACTTGTGCTCATTGCGTTTCCACGACATGAAGCGGACGCCATCCTGAGTATTTCCACAACATGAAGTGGACACAAACCTTAGTATCCAAGTGTCATCTTCTTCTATCAATGATATGCTCATATGGAAGAAAACACCAACTGGGATTTTCCTTTCAAAATCCGCATATAAGATTATTTCTAACAGCCAAGCTTCTTCAACTTCGTTGGGTCTACCAACCTTTGATTGGAAATCCTTCTGGAAGATAAAGCCACAGATGTTTATATGGCGTATCATTACTGACTCACTCGCGGTGAAAGCTAATAATAAACGTATATTGCATACCAATGATCATGACTGCCCAATTTGTGGTGCTGCAACTAAAACCACTGACCACATAATTTTTACACTGCCCCATAACAAAACTTATCTGGTTTGGTTCACCTGTTGGAATCCCGCCATGTTCAGAATATAACTCGATTGTCAACACAATCAAGGCGCTGCTAGATACCAAGCAAACCCAACTATTTGTTTACATTTTCTACCTGCTTTGGGCAATATGGAAAGCTAGGAACAAGGTGGTCTTTGATAATATTCCTTTCAATATTACTAACGTCCTTAAGGAGCAGACTATACTCTCAAGGAGCTGTCTTCTCCTAGCATCCCTCCTAGTGTTATACCAGACAACAGAGCCAACTCTTATGCTTCTTGGACACCTCCTCGGTAGGGTTTTCTCAAGTAAAATTTCGATGGCGCATATGTAGATGGCAGAATGGAGTATGCTGCAGTTTTAAGGAATGACAAACGTGAATTTATAGGGGCTGTAGCATCTTCCAAATGGGGAGGATCGTCACTAGAAGCAGAAGCCTTCGCTCTTATGTTTGGTCTCAACATCTGCACAACAGAGACTCCCCAGAAGATTATATTTGAAGGAGATTCATAGATTCTGATTAAAGCCATGAAAGACCAAGTGCTTCCAATCCCATGGAGAACTCGAATACAAGTTGAAGAGGCTAAACACTTGCTTAATTGCTCAAGGGAGTATGCAATCTCCTATGTGTTGGCCCAATGTTTAAGTTGAGTTTTTGAATATGGCTGATCGATTAGGTTTAGCATTATGATAATCGATCAATCACTATAGTATTTTCTACTTAAGCTCAATATTGTCCAGATATGTATTAATATTTTAATATTTGCTTCTATATATTGCTTTGTTCGTCTAACATGCATCTGCAGAAAGCAATAAGTAAGATAAGCATGGACATATGCTATGAAGAAATGATCATAAGCCAAAGCTACGACGTTATACCAGAAGATGTCTCTGAACCGCCTACTATTTAGATTTTCAGATCTATTTATCTTTGGACATTTGCCGTCAAGGAAAAATACGTCTTCAAGTTAGCAGACATTTCATAAGATTGGCATTATCAAGTGCTCTTTTCACTAATGTAATTTGATGTTTATTGAGTTTAGGACTTATGTACATCGAGTCGCACCGGTATACTCAAAGTTCACTCAAAATAGTCTGAAACACATCCACCTATATCAACCCAAAATTAGACCAAAACTAACGTGAATCCCCCTAAGCCGTGGGCCTAACACCTTTCATCGCCTTCCCCTGTTCCTCTTCACTCTCATGCTCTTTCTCAAACGTTCCTCCATGCCATACTCATAAATTGGTCACCACACTCTTACTAATCTCCCTCTCTCGCCTCATACTCTCAGTATCAGGTGAGTTACTCATGGATGAGGTTCGCTCCTGACGGTAGTATGGCTCAAACTCCCTAAAGTGAATATCCATGCTCACAAACATCTTCTTCTCTACTGGGATCCAGCACACGTACCCCTTCTGAGTCGCCGAATAGCCCACAGATACATACTTGACTGCTCTGGGGTCAAGTTTTCCAATAGACGGTCTGTTGTCCTTCACAAAATATACTGAACCAAACACCTTTAGTGGGAGTATCCCACTATTATTTTCTTGCAATATCTTACATGGAGACTTCCATCCTAGTACCTTCGAGGGCATCCTGTTGATCAATCGAGCTGCTGTCAACCCTTCATACCCCTTAGACTCTGTGGGACATTCATGGCCATCATCATGCTCCTTGACACCTCCAAAAGGTTTATGTTCTTCCTTTTTGTCACTCTATTCTGTGCTGGTATGTATATACAGGTGGTCTGATGTTGTATCCTTTGGGCTGACAGGTATTCCTCAAGTGCTTTGTTGGTATACTTTATTTTATTGTCAGACCTTAGTACCTTCACCACTGTTCTGTACTGAGTCTGGACATGTTTATGAAAGTCCCCAAAATAGGCAAAGATCTCACTCTTATTCTTCATCAAATATAGCCAGGTGACACGAGAGGAACAATAAATAAAAGAGACAAAATACTTGTAACCATTCATAGTAGTTATGGCGCACGGCCCCCAGACATCATAATGTATAATATCAAAAATAGAAGAACTCTTATGGCCCGTACCACCATATGAGCTCCTAGTAAGTTTGTCTAAATCATATGCATCATACACTAGTTTTTCCTTATTTGCCTTCTTATAAATAGATGGATACAACCTACTCAAAATACCAAAAGAGGAGTGCCCCAACCGCCAGTAATGGAGTATCAGTGTATCATCGGCACTCATCTTTGGTCCTCCCATTCCAACACTTTCTGCTACAGACACCAATACCGAATTCAGTCCTTCCCGATCCAAGTACTACAATCCATCATGCCAAGTGCCAGTCCCAAGTCTTCGTCTCGTCTCCTTCTCCTGGAAGAACACCATAGAATATCAAAAGAGACGATGCATTTTAGTTAGAGGATTATAGAACTAATGGACAAAAGACTGACTGGAAAAGAAGGAGCATGTAAAATATTGGATAATCTTACTGAACCTGTACAATCGACAGTATACTTATCGACCACTGGCTGGAAAGTACCATCGGCTGTTTGAATGCTGTCTATAGATGTTAGGTGAGTATAGGAAGAGAACTCACTAGCATTCCCTGTCACATGTTGAGACGCACCCGAATCGACAATCCAGTCCGACGATCTATGGGAAGACAGATGCAAGGGAGAGTGAGTCATTAGTACCTTCCGATAGATGGGCATACATGGCAGCATTGTCTCTAGCGAAGACTGATTAGTCCTACTCCTCCTGTCTCCATCGTTTGACACTCTCTTCTTTATCCTGAGTACTTCCAGCATGCCCAGTAGTGCTTGGTCCTCCTCAGTATATGCACAATTAGCTTCCTCCTCGCCTTCTGCTACTAGCAGGTTCGTCCGATAACCTTCTCGATCACCCCGTCGACCCTTACGACCACCGCCACATTTTCTAAATTGTCCACATCCGTCATCTAAATCTCCCTCCTTGGGTGGTTTGGTGCAAGCATACCTCAGATGTCCTACCTCCCCATAGTTGTAACACTGTCGGGTGTCTCCCTTACGTCATGTGCCGCCTAAATTGGCAACCACCAGTGCTGTCTTCACTTCAGGAGGACCATCTGTCCCGACCCGTAGCTTGATACGAGTCTCCTCCTGGATCATGGCCGAGATAGCCACCTCAAGTGTAGGAATTTTCGGTTAGGCTAGAAGTAGTGTTGTCCTCTAAGCAAACACTGTGGCCAGCCCCTTAAGAAACTTTATCGTCCTCTCCTGCAGACATACATATCTCTCCTTATACTTCGGGTCCTCGCAGCTCGTCCGATATGAGAAGTGATCATAATCCAACCACAGATGCTCCAACTCTGTGGCATAATCCTGTATAGTCTTCTCCCCTGATACGGTGTCGTCGATCTCTCCCTTGATCTGGAAAACCCTCAAGTTATTTCCCACACCATCGTAGGTTCTCCTCAACTTCTCCCATACGTCTTTCACCATCTCAAGGCCATCCACTATACGGCGATCGACTGGACCAAAGAATTGAGGAGCCAAATGTATACCACAATATGAGTTGACTTTTACTCGTCGCGTCCTGCGGAGCCTTCATCCGGATCTGTCTTCTCTCCTGACAAGAAACCCTCCAAGTTCTTTCCTGAGAGGGTTCTCTTCACCCGTCGTGACAAACTCAGGTAGGTGGTCGGTCCATCAAGCTTCAGATCGATGGATTGAAGCTCCAATTTTGCCAATGTTCGTATCGCGCTCTCACCAACCGACAGTTTCATCAGCTTCATCAACGTTGCGACCTCCGCAGAGTCTAACTTCTTGATGATCTCCTCTATAGATCCTCCTCTTCTCCGATTATCTCACACCCGTCCTACGATTCACGTTCGTCCTCTTCGTCCTCTCATAGACCAGATCATGTCTCTCCCTCATCAGATCTAGGCCTTCGATGTCAACGTATGGAACGATCTACGGGAGATGCCAGGAACAGCGACAGAAGGCTCCGCGGGAGTCGAGACTTCGCGGTGGTGGTGGCAGGCGAGCGGTGCGGTAGCGGTGGTGTCGAGCGACGCGGTATCGGTGGTGGCAGACGTTGTGGCAGCGATGGCGGTGGTGGCGGCTAGGGTTTAGGAGGTGAAGGCTTGGGTTTGGGCTCTGATACCAGGTAAAATATTTTGGAGTAATTGTAATATTTTTTATTGATAATCTCTTGGCTATTTATAGCCTTACAACCCTTCATCTTACATTAATACCCCATTAAAATTCCATGTAGAACATTCTAATATCCTAACAAATATACCAAGAATATTCTAATATACCAACAAATATACCAAGAATATTCTAATATACCAACATATTGCCAATGGTCGGGCCAATGCATTAACTTCCAAAAGTCTTCGGCCGTCTTTACTAAGAAAAGGACCCCTTCTTCAAACAACTTCTCCTGAAATTGCTCAAAGTCCAAACCATGCACCATAATGATTTGTACCTCGGGCATCATCTTCTGTTGCCCAAAAACAGAATCAATTCCAATGATAAAATCATCAATGCATGTTTATCTAAACATAAGAGTTGGAAAGCTATTTGCTTCTCTTGCAGGTAGGACCATCCTTGTTAAAACAGCACTGGCTTCACTACCGATCTACAACATGTCCTATTACCTGCTTCCTAAAGGAGTTACCAATAAGATCTCGCAGATATAACGATAATTTTGGTGGGGATCGAACAACAACAGGAAGAAAATCCAGTTTATTTCTCGGGACAAGCTCACAAAAGCCAAAGAAGAAGGTGGTTTGGGAATTCGCATTCCTGAGTTCACGAAGCTGGCTCAATTGTGTAAACTATATTGGAGATCCTTGACTAATCCTTAAGCTCAATGGGTGCAGACTCTCAAAGCCAGATTCCTTGAGCACTGCTCCTTCTGGAAAGCTACTAAAACATCAAGCTCTCTGATCTGGGCAGGGATACTCCAGAGCAGAGACATTATTCAACTACATACCGTTTGGTCGGTGGGTGACGGCTCCACAATCCAGATTTGGGATGACCCTTGGGTGGCTACGCTTCCTAACTATCGAGTAGAAGGACTTGCTAAAAGAAGAAATAGTCTGACATTTGTTAAAGAATTATTCAGGAACACAGCTCTGGAATTTGCTACTTGTGCTCATTGCGTTTCCACGACATGAAGCGGACGCCATCCTGAGTATTTCCACAACATGAAGTGGACACAAACCTTAGTATCCAAGTGTCATCTTCTTATATCAATGATATGCTCATATGGAAGAAAACACCAACTGGGATTTTCCCTTCAAAATCCGCATATAAGATAATTTCTAACAGCCAAGCTTCTTCAACTTCGTTGGGTCTACCAACCTTTGATTGGAAATCCTTCTGGAAGATAAAGCCACAGATGTTTATATGGCGTATCATTACTGACTCACTCGCGGTGAAAGCTAATAATAAACGTATATTGCATACCAATGATCATGACTGCCCAATTTGTGGTGCTGCAACTAAAACCACTGACCACATAATTTTTATACTGCCCCATAACAAAACTTGTCTGGTTTGGTTCACCTGTTGGAATCCCGCCATGTTCAGAATATAACTCGATTGTCAACACAATCAAGGCGCTGCTAGATACCAAGCACACCCAACTATTTGTTTACATTTTCTACCTGCTTTGGGCAATATGGAAAGCTAGGAACAAGGTGGTCTTTGATAATATTCCTTTCAATATTACTAACGTCCTTAAGGAGCAGACTATACTCTCAAGGAGCTGTCTTCTCCTAGCATCCCTCCTAGTGTTATACCAGACAACAGAGCCAACTCTCATGCTTCTTGGACACCTCCTCGGTAGGGTTTTCTCAAGTGAAATTTCGATGGCGCATATGTAGATGGCAGAATGGAGTATGCTGCAGTTTTAAGGAATGACAAACGTGAATTTATAGGGGCTGTAGCATCTTCCAAATGGGGAGGATCGTCACTAGAAGCAGAAGCCTTCGCTCTTATGTTTGGTCTCAACATCTGCACAACAGAGACTCCCCAGAAGATTATATTTGAAGGAGATTCATATATTCTGATTAAAGCCATGAAAGACCAAGTGCTTCCAATCCCATGGAGAACTCGAATACAAGTTGAAGAGGCTAAACACTTGCTTAATTGCTCAAGGGAGTATGCAATCTCCTATTTGTTGGCCCAATGTTTAAGTTGAGTTTTTGAATATGGCTGATCGATTAGGTTTGGCATTATGATAATCGATCAATCACTATAGTATTTTCTACTTAAGCTCAATATTGTCCAGATATGTATTAATATTTTAATATTTGCTTCTATATATTGCTTTGTTCGTCTAACATGCATCTGCAGAAAGCAATAAGTAAGATAAGCATGGACATATGCTATGAAGAAATGATCATAAGCCAAAGCTACGACGTTATACCAGAAGATGTCTCTGAACCGCCTACTATTTAGATTTTCAGATCTATTTATCTTTGGACATTTGCCGTCAAGGAAAAATACGTCTTCAAGTTAGCAGACATTTCATAAGATTGGCATTATCAAGTGCTCTTTTCACTAATGTAATTTGATGTTTATTGAGTTTAGGACTTATGTACATCGAGTCGCACCGGTATACTCAAAGTTCACTCAAAATAGTCTGAAACACATCCACCTATATCAACCCAAAATTAGACCAAAACTAACGTGAATCCCCCTAAGCCGTGGGCCTAACACCTTTCATCGCCTTCCCCTGTTCCTCTTCACTCTCATGCTCTTTCTCAAACGTTCCTCCATGCCATACTCATAAATTGGTCACCACACTCTTACTAATCTCCCTTTCTCGCCTCATACTCTCAGTATCAGGTGAGTTACTCATGGATGAGGTTCCCTCCTGACGGTAGTATGGCTCAAACTCCCTAAAGTGAATATCCATGCTCCCAAACATCTTCTTCTCTACTGGGATCCAGCACACGTACCCCTTCTGAGTCGCCGAATAGCCCACAAATACATACTTGACTGCTCTGGGGTCAAGTTTTCCAATAGACGGTCTGTTGTCCTTCACAAAATATACTGAACCAAACACCTTTAGTGGGAGTATCCCACTATTATTTTCTTGCAATATCTTACATGGAGACTTCCATCCTAGTACCTTCGAGGGCATCCTGTTGATCAATCGAGCTGCTGTCAACCCTTCATACCCCTCAGACTCTGTGGGACATTCATGGCCATCATCATGCTCCTTGACACCTCCAAAAGGTTTATGTTCTTCCTTTTTGTCACTCTATTCTGTGCTGGTATGTATATACAGGTGGTCTGATGTTGTATCCTTTGGGCTGACAGGTATTCCTCAAGTGCTTTGTTGGTATACTTTATTTTATTGTCAGACCTTAGTACCTTCACCACTGCTCTGTACTGAGTCTGGACATGTTTATGAAAGTCCCCAAAATAGGCAAAGATCTCACTCTTATTCTTCATCAAATATAGCCAGGTGACACGAGAGGAACAATAAATAAAAGAGACAAAATACTTGTAACCATTCATAGTAGTTATGGCGCACGGCCCCCAGACATCATAATGTATAATATCAAAAATAGAAGAGCTCTTATGGCCCGTACCACCATATGAGCTCCTAGTAAGTTTGTCTAAATCATATGCATCATACACTAGTTTTTTCTTATTTGCCTTCTTATAAATAGATGGATACAACCTACTCAAAATACCAAAAGAGGAGTGCCCCAACCGCCAGTAATGGAGTATCAGTGTATCATCGGCACTCATCTTTGGTCCTCCCATTCCAACACTTTCTGCTACAGACACCAATACCGAATTCAGTCCTTCCCGATCCAAGTACTACAATCCATCATGCCAAGTGCCAGTCCCAAGTCTTCGTCTCGTCTCCTTCTCCTGGAAGAACACCATAGAATATCAAAAGAGACGATGCATTTTAGTTAGAGGATTATAGAACTAATGGACAAAAGACTGACTGAAAAAGGAGCATGTAAAATATTGGATAATCTTACAGAACCTGTACAATCGACAGTATACTTATCGACCACTGGCTGGAAAGTACCATCGGCTGTTTGAATGCTGTCTATAGATGTTAGGTGAGTATAGGAAGAGAACTCACTAGCATTCCCTGTCACATGTTGAGACGCACCCGAATCGACAATCCAGTCCGACGATCTATGGAAAGACATAGATGCAAGGGAGAGTGAGTCATTAGTACCTTCCGATAGATGGGCATACATGGCAGCATTGTCTCTAGCGAAGACTGATTAGTCCTACTCCTCCTGTCTCCATCGTTTGACACTCTCTTCTTTATCCTGAGTACTTCCAGCATGCCCAGTAGTGCTTGGTCCTCCTCAGTATATGCACAATTAGCTTCCTCCTCGCCTTCTGCTACTAGCAGGTTCGTCCGATAACCTCCTCGATCACCCCGTCGACCCTTACGACCACCGCCACATTTTCCAAATTGTCCACATCCGTCATCTAAATCTCCCTCCTTGGGTGGTTTGGTGCAAGCATACCTCAGATGTTCTACCTCCCCATAGTTGTAACACTGTCGGGTGTCTCCCTTACGTCATGTGCCGCCTAAATTGGCAACCACCAGTGCTGTCTTCACTTCAGGAGGACCATCTGTCCCGACCCGTAGCTTGATACGAGTCTCCTCTTGGATCATGGCCGAGATAGCCACCTCAAGTGTAGGAATTTTCGGTTAGGCTAGAAGTAGTGTTGTCCTCTAAGCAAACACTGTGGCCAGCCCCTTAAGAAACTTTATCGTCCTCTCCTGCAGACATACATATCTCTCCTTATACTTCGGGTCCTCGCAGCTCGTCCGATATGAGAAGTGATCATAATCCAACCACAGATGCTCCAACTCTGTGGCATAATCCTGTATAGTCTTCTCCCCTGATACGGTGTCGTCGATCTCTCCCTTGATCTGGAAAACCCTCAAGTTATTCCCCACACCATCGTAGGTTCTCCTCAACTTCTCCCATACGTCTTTCACCATCTCAAGGCCATCCACTGTACGGCGATCGACTGGACCAAAGAATTGAGGAGCCAAATGTATACCACCATATGAGTGGACTTTTACTCGTCGCGTCCTGCGGAGCCTTCATCCGGATCTGTCTTCTCTCCTGACAAGAAACCCTCCAAGTTCTTTCCTGAGAGGGTTCTCCTCACCCGTCGTGACAAACTCAGGTAGGTGGTTGGTCCATCAAGCTTCAGATCGATGGATTGAAGCTCCAACTTTGCCAATGTTCGTATCGCGCTCTCACCAACCGACAGTTTCATCAGCTTCATCAACGTTGCGACCTCCGCAGAGTCTAACTTCTTGATGATCTCCTCTATAGATCCTCCTCTTCTCCGATTATCTCACACCCGTCCTACGATTCACGTTCGCCCTCTTCGTCCTCTCATAGACCAGATCATGTCTCTCCCTCATCAGATCTAGGCCTTCGATGTCAACTTATGGAACGATCTACGGGAGATGCCAGGAACAGCGACAGAAGGCTCCGCGGGAGTCGAGACTTCGCGGTGGTGGTGGCAGGCGAGCGGTGCGGTAGCGGTGGTGTCGAGCGACGCGGTATCGGTGGTGGCAGACGTTGTGGCAGCGGTGGCGGTGGTGGCGGCTAGGGTTTAGGAGGTGAAGGCTTGGGTTTGGGCTCTGATACCAGGTAAAATATTTTGGAGTAATTGTAATATTTTTTATTGATAATCTCTTGGCTATTTATAGCCTTACAACCCTTCATCTTACATTAATACCCCATTAAAATTTCATGTAGAACATTCTAATATCCTAACAAATATACCAAGAATATTCTAATATACCAACAAATATACCAAGAATATTCTAATATACCAACATATTGCCAATGGTCGGGCCAATGCATTAACTTCCAAAAGTCTTCGGCCGTCTTTACTAAGAAAAATGACCCATTCTTCAAACAACTTCTCCTGAAATTGCTCAAAGTCCAAACCATGCGCCATAATGATTTGTACCTCGGGCATCATCTTCTGTTGCCAAAAAACAGAATCAATTCCAATGATAAAATCATCAATGCATGTTTATCTAAACATAAGAGTTGGAAAGCTATTTGCTTCTCTTGCAGGTAGGACCATCCTTGTTAAAACAGCACTGGCTTCACTACCGATCTACAACATGTCCTATTACCTGCTTCCTAAAGGAGTTACCAATAAGATCTCGCAGATATAACGATAATTTTGGTGGGGATCGAACAACAACAGGAAGAAAATCCAGTTTATTTCTCGGGACAAGCTCACAAAAGCCAAAGAAGAAGGTGGTTTGGGAATTCGCATTCCTGAGTTCACGAAGCTGGCTCAATTGTGTAAACTATATTGGAGATCCTTGACTAATCCTTAAGCTCAATGGGTGCAGACTCTCAAAGCCAGATTCCTTGAGCACTGCTCCTTCTGGAAAGCTACTAAAACGTCAAGCTCTCTGATCTGGGCAGGGATACTCCAGAGCAGAGACATTATTCAACTACATACCGTTTGGTCGGTGGGTGATGGCTCCACAATCCGGATTTGGGATGACCCTTGGGTGGCTACGCTTCCTAACTATCGAGTAGAAGGACTTGCTAAAAGAAGAAATAGTCTGACATTTGTTAAAGAATTATTCAGGAACACAGCTCTGGAATTTGCTACTTGTGCTCATTGCGTTTCCACGACATGAAGCGGACGCCATCCTGAGTATTTCCACAACATGAAGTGGATGCCAACCTTAGTATCCAAGTGTCATCTTCTTCTATCAATGATATGCTCATACGGAAGAAAACACCAACTGGGGTTTTCTCTTGAAAATTTTATTATTAAATTTCTGACAGCCAAGCTTCTTCAACTTCGTTGGGTCTACCAACCTTTGATTGGAAATCCTTCTGGAAGATAAAGCCACAGATTTTTATATGGCATATTATTACTGACTCACTCGCGGTGAAAGTTAATAATAAACATATATTGCATACCAATGATCATGACTGCCCAATTTGTGGTGCTGCAACTAAAACCACTGACCACATAATTTTTACACTGCCCCATAACCAAACTTGTCTGGTTCGGTTCACCTGTTGGAATCCCGTCATGTTCAGAATATAACTCTATTGTCAACACAATCAAGGCGCTGCTAGATACCAAGCACACCCAACTATTTGTTTACATTTTCTACCAGCTTTGGGCAATATGGAAAGCTAGGAACATGGTGGTCTTTGATAATATTCCTTTCAATATTACTAACGTCCTTAAGGAGCAGACTATACTCTCAAGGAGCTGTCTTCTCCTAGCATCCCTCCTAGTGTTATACCAGACAACAGAGCCAACTCTCATGCTTCTTGGACACCTCCTCGGTAGGGTTTTCTCAAGTGAAATTTCGATGGCGCATATGTAGATGGCAGAATGGAGTATGCTGCAGTTTTAAGGAATGACAAACGTGAATTTATAGGGGCTGTAGCATCTTCCAAATGGGGAGGATCGTCACTAGAAGCAGAAGCCTTCGCTCTTATGTTTGGTCTAACATCTGCACAACAGAGACTCCCCAGAAGATTATATTTGAAGGAGATTCATAGATTCTGATTAAAGCCATGAAAGACCAAGTGCTTCCAATCCCATGGAGAACTCGAATACAAGTTGAAGAGGCTAAACACTTGCTTAATTGCTCAAGGGAGTATGCAATCTCCTATGTGTTGGCCCAATGTTTAAGTTGAGTTTTTGAATATGGCTGATCGATTAGGTTTAGCATTATGATAATCGATCAATCACTATAGTATCTTCTACTTAAACTCAATATTGTCCAGATATGTATTAATATTTTAATATTTGCTTCTATATATTGTTTTGTTCGTCTAACATGCATCTGCAGAAAGCAATAAGTAAGATAAGCATGGACATAAGCTATGAAGAAATGATCATAAGCCAAAGCTACGACGTTATACCAGAAGATGTCTCTGAACCGCCTACTATTTAGATTTTCAGATCTATTTATCTTTGGACATTTGCCGTCAAGGAAAAATACGTCTTCAAGTTAGCAGACATTTCATAAGATTGGCATTATCAAGTGCTCTTTTCACTAATGTAATTTGATGTTTATTGAGTTTAGGACTTATGTACATCGAGTCGCACTGGTATACTCAAAGTTCACTCAAAATAGTCTGAAACACATCCACCTATACCAACCCAAAATTAGACCAAAACTAACGTGAAACAAAGCTAAGACCATTCTGAAATAGGCCAACCGAACAGGGTCCGAACTTTGGCCGAACTCGGACCGAACTTGGTCTGTCTTAAATAAAGAATCTGGCTAGCTGTTAATCCCTTCTTTTGTGGCTCCAACTTTCAAAAATCCAAATAATCTATACCAAATTCTGGTCGAACTCGGTTTGAGAATACCCTATAAATAGAGTTAGATTTTCACATTCTTACTCACTCAACCATTCTCATTCTTTTATATCCTATTGTTAGTAAAACCTCAGAGCCAAAATATTCTCATCTCTAAGATCAACTCCCCAGCCTTCTAATGCCAATTGCGATCTCGATTATAAGTCTGTCAGAGTTGTAAGAGCTTGGCTCAGCAAGTTCTCTTCTCAGTTTGAAGTATGTGTGCCCTTCACATCAAACGCATGTGTGAAGTCTTTCGAGCCTTCGGATCAAAGCTCGAGGTTATAAGAAGTCAGCGTAGTGCCCCGCTCCATGTAGGCACTATGTACAAGTGATATCGCTTTGCTTGATCGAGCGAAAGCCTTCTCGAAGAGTTCCCGATCGAAACATAAGACGATTGATCTAAGTGAGTGGAAAGAACTTCATTCTCTAATTCTTGCACGCCTTAATAATGAATCTGAGTTTTTTGAAATGCTTGTTTGCTTAATAAGATAATGTTTGCATTAGAAATGATAGAACAAGAACCTGCATGTTTAACTAGAGAACTTGTATGCTTGTCTAAAAAAGAGATAGAACCTTGCCATGCTAAGTCAAGATAGAAAAAAATATTGCATGCTTAGTTACACTGACACTGCCATCAAACGAACCCTTGCCATGCTTAAAAGATAAGTAGAGGAATTGCTTGAACAAGCTCCTTTGTCATATGCTAAGTAAGAGTAGAATTGCATGCTTTAGTAAAAAGAGAGAGAGAAGAACTACTATCATGCTTGCATTCATAGAGATTTCTCGCCTATTTCCTATCGTATTGAAAGAGAGAGATATTGCATGCTAGTTATTATGAAAATCGTTATCGTGCTTGCTAATATATGTTTCTCTTGCCTGTTTTCTTATATCAAACTGCAAAGTTATTGATTCGTATAAGCAGAGACTAATAGTGATCCCTGAGGTACGGTCCTTGTGATCTAGTAGGTTGTGCTATTAGTTGTGTGAAAGAAGATTGAACCTATCGCTCATTTGAAAAGAAGGAAAGATATGTTTTGCTTGATCATTATTTTGCTTGCATTATAGATATTTCATGTCATGCATTGGTCTCGGACAACTTGTGTACAAGGGTCATTGCACGAACGGTTCCTGGGGCACTGGGAATAGGTGTCACGCCCCGATTTTGTCTAATCGATAAGCGTCCCCCGGGCGTGATGCCGTGCACGCGTAGGGCGCGCGTACACAAGGCCTAGGCATAATGATAATCTTTAGAACATATGCAACAGAGTACACAAATAAGATGACACACATTGAGGTATAGAAAAGTTTTCTTTTATTGATAATGAACATCTGTTTACAGACTCTTGACCCAAAAGCGATAAGGATGCCACACGGGATTACAACTTGGATACAAAATGAGATAGCCGTTCCGTACATTACATCCTTTAGTAATTTTTCAAAAGCACAAAACACCTTGGGTGCGAGTCAGCACCATCTCCTTGCGGCTTCCAAAAGTGAGGGCGAGCTCCTTCCTTGCTTATTTACGCGAGCTCCCAAAAGTTACGACATGAATACGCCTTGATTCAGGAAGGAGGTTGGAGAAAGCTTCAGCTCCTCGCCGCGTTGCCTTGGCTCGGAGAACCTGCTGCAACGAGGGTCAGTACTTCCAAGAGTACCAGTGAGGGCGAGCTAACCCAACTTTACCAAAATCTATAACGAGTTCATATGAGCATGCAACATTTTATTTATGTGATCTTTCTATCTTGCCTTAGTTCAATTCTTGCATAAGATAGAGTAAAATGACATAACCAAATGTGCCACCGCTCGGTGACTTTACCTATACCGTCAGAACCACCTGTACAAAACTTACCATGATCTTCCCTGCCACGAAGACATAGTTAGTCTGCATAGTTTAAATATACATAACAATCATTTGGTTGGACTAGGGATGGGTCGGCTGCCATTCTGCCTCGGGTAGCTAGCCCTTGGCGGACGCACGGACCCATCCAATGTTAGGACTACAACAGCAAATTGTTCTACCCGGGGCGATGTGGTTCCAGTGCCCCGACGAACGTTCATAGAATGATCTCTTGTATACAAGTTGTCCAAGACCATATTTCCACAACCAACTAAGTTAACAATTGAGCCACATATTCAAGCAATATAAGTAAATAAACTTTATGCGTTTCCTGTAGTCTAAGCTACTTGCATAATTTAACACATTCCATCATTTTGTACTATGTATGAACAGTTATAGATGAATGAGTTCTAACTACAACTGACACAAGATGGCTATATGTATAACGGACATGCACACATAAATGTGATCGTTTGAATTTCTGTGTGACAAGCAATATTTGTGTTTCAAATATACTTCTTCTTTATTCTGACTCAATCTTATTGTTTTGTAATGTTTTGATCGGAATATACAAATAAGTCAATTTACTTTAGAACAAGACTTGGAAGAAGGGAGCTAATCGAAGTAAGCCACTCACAAGTTGGTGAACTAGAAAAGAGAAGGAGAGATCTTTAAGACTCCGCTAGCGCGTCGCCTATCCGTTCACCTGCACGCACCAACAGCTGATCAATATCTCCTGCTTTGGTCTCCGAGGTTCGATACGAATTACGAAATCCTAAGAACGAAAGCAATGAAATCCATCAAAACCGTTCAAGAAAATACAAGTCATAAAGCCAACAAGAAAGCAACCAAGCGGCATCGAAAACGGGCAAGGAAACCAGCGC
The DNA here is from genome assembly GCA_036927795.1 of Iris macrosiphon. Classification (NCBI taxonomy): domain Eukaryota; kingdom Viridiplantae; phylum Streptophyta; class Magnoliopsida; order Asparagales; family Iridaceae; genus Iris; species Iris macrosiphon. The sequence goes on along the minus strand of JAYESA010000011.1, from coordinate 42,955,574 downwards.
AATAGAAAGGCCCCTCTCGACTCTGCCGCTGAGTCATTCCTTGAGGCACGATCCATTGAATATGGGACCTGATTCCGAAGAAACCAATCCATAACGAGGAAATGATCTTGATTCAATCTGTCTCGTTCGAACGGTATCAAGTATTTCTTGGCCGCACTCCCCGAATATGGGAAACGGGGCGTTACATCTTAACCATCTAATAGAAAGTTTCGTCCTCAAAACTTAGGAATAGAACCTACCCCTAAGGAATAATGAGGGAAAGCTTTCCCTTATATTAGATTCGAGTTCCCACGTTGATTCTTCGACCGCGTGGTTTCGCCAAAGGATGCGCACTAGCGATATTGCCTGATTCCGTAACTGCTTTTCCTTATGCTCCAAGATTTGAACATGCTCTTCGACGTACGACAAGTCTGCCTGCAGATCTAATTGACCAAAGTCTACCACGCTGTTTGGGTCATGCACATACTTTCTAAGCTGAGACACATGAAAAATATCGTACACATCTGATAGGGCTGGCGGCAATGCAATTTGATAGGCAACTGAAGTGTCTCGTCTGAGAATTTCAAACGGGCCAAAAAATCTCGGACTTAACTTCCCCTTTACCCTGAATCTCGTTACTCCTCGCATAGGCAAGACTTTTAGAAACACGTAGTCACCCTCTTGGAACTCAAGGGGGTGACGACGAGCATCGACATAGCTCTTCTGCCGACTTTGTGCTACTTTTAATCGTTGTCGAATCAACCGAACCATTTGGACTGTTTGTTCGACCAGCTCCGGCCCAAGGATTTGCCTCTCTCCAACTTCATTCTAGTAGATCGGTGACCTACACTTTCGCCCATACAGAGCCTCGTACGGAGCCATTTGGATGCTAGACTGATAACTGTTGTTGTATACAAATTCGGCTAGCGGCAGGTTGACGTCCTAACTTGACTTCGAATCGATTACGTAGAGGCGTAGCATGTCTTCTAGTACTTGATTCACCCGTTCTGTTTGGCCGTCTGTTTGAGGATGGTAGGCTGAGCTGAATTTCAACCTGGTCCCCATCGACGACTGAAGGCTTTTCCAGAAACGTGAGATGAACCGTCCGTCCCGATCTGATACTATGGAAACTGGCACTCCGTACAGCCGGACTATCTTGTCAAGGTAGGTCTGGGCAAGGCGATCGGCGCCCCAAGTACTTTTAATGGCAATAAAGTGTGCAGACTTGGTTAACCGGTCGACGATGGCCCAGATTGCGCCATTCTCCCGTTGCGTCCTTGGTAGGCCAACAATGAAGTTTATGCTTATGTGCTCCCATTTCTATTCCGGGATAGCAAGATTCTGCATTTTTCCGTTCGGCCTCTGATGTTTTGCTTTCACCCTCTGACAAGTTATGCATTTTGACACAAAGAGTTCCATATCTTTCTTCATGTCGTGCCACCAGAAGATAGTACGAAGATCTCTATACATTTTCGTACTCCCGGGATGGATTGTATAGGCTGCATAATGAGCTCCGGCAAGGATCTTCTTTTTAAGTTCTGAGTCGTTTGGGACGCATAGCCTTCCTTTAACTCGCAGCACCACATTTTCATCTACAGCAAAGTCTTTCGCCTTTCCCGCTAGAATTTGCTCTCGCATTTTCCTGAGGAATGGGTCATCCCTCTGAGTAGATGTGACTCTCTCTATCATGTTAGGTACAAATCGCATCTGCGCAACCCGCGCGCCGCGATACCGAATTCGGAGTTTGATGCCCAACTCTTCTAAGTCTCTTTGTAACCTGCTATCAACGGACAGAGATCCTGCAAAGACCCGACTCAACGCATCCGCTACCACATTACCCTTACCAGGAGTGTAGTCTATCGTCAAGTCGTAATCCTTTATCAATTTTAGCCAACGCCGCTGTCGTAGGTTTAGATCTGCCTGGGTGAACAAGTACTTCAAACTCTTGTGATCGGTATAAATTCAGCAAGGCACTCCACAAACGTAGTATCGCCACAACTTCAACCCGAACACAATTGCTGCCAGTTCCAGATCATGCATAGGATAATTCTTTTTGTGCTTTTTCAGCTGTCTAGATGCATAGGCTATCACTCTGCCTTGCTGCATAAGTACACACCCTAAGCCCTGCCCTGACGCGTCGCTGAAGATTTGAAATCCCGAGGTCTCGTCTGGTAGTGCAAGTAACAGGGCAGAGGTGAGGCGATGCTTTAACTCTTGAAACAAAGTTTTGCAGTCGTCGGACCACTCAAACGTGACTCCCTTCTTTGTGAGGCGAGTCAGAGGTGAGGCTAGTTTGCAAAAATTCTTTACGAATCGCCTGTAGTAGCCAGCTAGCCCGAGAAAGCTTCGAATTTCACTAACGGATGCAGGTCGCTTCCACTTGACAATGGCCTCCACCTTCTTTGGATCGACTGAAATGCCTCCCGCAGAAATGATGTGCCCAAGGAAAGATACACTTCTCAGCCAGAATTCGTACTTGCTTAGTTTCACATATAACTTGTTGTCTCGAAGGGTTTGTAGCACGGTCCGCAAGTGCTCTATATGCTCCACCCCATTCTTCGAGTACACAAAGATATCATCGATGAACACTACTACAAAGCTATCAAGATACGGCTGGAATACTTGGTTCATTAAACCCATAAAGGCGGCAGGGGCATTGGTCAAACCGAACGGCATTACCAAAAACTCATAGTGGCCATAGCGAGTGTGAAATGCTGATTTTGGCACATCGTCCGGCTTAATCTTGATCTGATGGTAACCCGAGCGGAGATCAATTTTTGAGAAGACTGTTGCAGCTTGTAATTGATCAAAGAGATCGTCTATTCGGGGGAGGGGGTACTTATTTCGGACAATAGCCTTATTCAATTCCCGATAGTCGATGTAGAGCCGCATCGAGCCATCCTTTTTCTTAAACAACAACAGAAGAGCACCCCATGGAGACACACTCGGGTGGATGTATCCACGATCTAGCAACTCTTGCAACTAAATCTTTAACTCTTTCAGCTCTGCTGGTGCCATTCAATACAGAGTTTTAGAAATCAGTCGGGTTTCTGGAAATGTGTCAATAGTGAACTCTATCTCTCGATAGAGAGGCATACCGGGCAACTCGTCTGGAAACACATCAGAAAAATATGCCACAACGGGAATGGACTCAACGTTTGCATAATCTTGCTGAGTGTCTCGAACGGACGCCAAGTACCCTACACAACCGGAGTGAATCATCCGTCGAGCAGACATTGCTGAGATCACCATGCAGGCATACGATGCTTTCGACTGTGGACTGCACGAATAGCAAAATTCGATCTCGCCAGGAAGATGAAACACGACTTTTTTCTCTGCACAATCGATAGTAGCTGAGCAAGCGCCAAGCCAATCCATTCCTAGAATGATGTCGTAGTCCCCTATGTCTAGAACTATCGCATCAAGTGACAATTTTTTTCCTCCGATGCAAATGTAGCCGTCACGACAAACTAAATCGGCATGTAAATTCGTGCCTGACGGAGTACTAACGCTAAGCCTTAGGCCTAACGGGGTTTGAATGAATTTGTGTTCCCTAGCAAAGTTTGTTGACACAAAACTGTATGTGGCACCAGAATCAAACAATACTCGAGCAGGTACATTATTAAAGAGTAATATACCTGACACCATCATGTTTGATGCGAGTGCCTCATCCCGAGTCAGAGCATAGACTCATCCCGGTTTTGTTGTTCCTGCTGGTTTGGTCCACCTGCCCGACAGTTCGCTGCCATATGCCCCTGACGATCGCACTTAAAGCAAGATCCTTTAAATACTCGACAGTTTCGAGCAATGTGTCTAGTACGATTACATCGGTGACAAACGAGCTCGCTACCCTTCCCTGGGTTTGCACCCTGGTTACCGCCGTGGTTGGAGCGCTTGGGCGCGTTGTTACCCCCTGAGTTGCTAGGACGCTTGTGATTGATATTTTGCACAGCACCGGTCCGAACTAGGGGTTACTGCGGTTCGAGGGAGAGGGCATGGTTTAGAGATTCCCGCATGGTTCGGTACTAGGGGACCACAACGTGGGCACGAATTGAAGGTCACCGTCCTATCTCAAATCTTTGTGCACGAGTCTCGGCATCATAGAGGTGAGACTTAGCAAATTTTGCAAGTCTATTGAATTCTGGGGCGTATTGTCGTACTGTCATGTCGCCCTGCTGCAGATGCGTAAATTCGTCTTCTTTCTCGCGACGAACGGCGGGTGAAAGGTACTCCTCCTCGAAGGCTTTGCGGAACACGGACCAAGAGATAGTCGTCCTGCCACCTTCTCTCTGTAAGGCTTGTTTATGCACATCCCACCAATCAGGTGTATTTAAACGGAGCTGAAGTTGGGCGCACGCTACTCTTTTGGTTTCGTCCATGTGAATCACTTCGAACTGGTCTTCCAACTCAACCAGCCAATCCAACGCCACGGAGGGATCCTCAGTCCCCTGGAAGGTAGCATGACACATCTTTTTGAACTCTGATATCTGAAGAATAGGACCCTTATCATCTGAAAGAGGAGGTTCTGGAGAGTCTTGAGGTCCCACAATATCAGCTACAGTTGGCGCTACTACGGCGGCCGCTGATGCAGAATAGTTGCTGATGACTAGAGTCGTCACAATCGTTTGCATGGTATCCATTTGCTTCTGCTGGGTTTCGGCCTGAGTCTGTTGCGCCAGAAATTGTGCCTCTATCTGAGACTCAAATTGACTCTGACGTAGTTCGGCTTGTCTCTGTTGCGTTTCCATCAAACGCATCATTCGTTCGAACGGATCAACAGAGGGTGCGACAGTCGGACTTCCTGAGCTGCCTGATGTGCCGGAACTACTCCCTTGTACTTGCGCCACCACCTGCGCTTGTGCACCCGGCTCTGAGGCCGTTCCTTCAAGGAAAAGTAACTTGAATTAGTCTCAAAATATATTATGGACTCACTATATGGAACTTATCTCATTTTGGCCAAGCGAATTTAAAGGTTCATCAGGGACGGACAGGGTCATTTCAAGAAACTTTTCTGACATGAAAGTCAAAGGATCTGAAGCTATGCTCTGATACCAATATATCACGCCCCGATTTTGCCCAAACGATAATCGTCCCCCGGGCGTGATGCCGTGTACGCGTAGGGCGCGCGTACACAAGGCCTAGGCATAATGATAATCTTTAGAACATATGCAACAGAGTATGCAAATAAGATGACACACATTGAGGCATATAAAAGTTTTCTTTTATTGATAATGAACATCTGTTTACAGACTCTTGACCCAAAAGCGATAAGGATGCAACACGGGCTTACAACTTGGATACAAAATGAGATAGCCGTTCCATATATTACATCCTTTACTAATTTTTTACAAGCACAAAATACCTTGGGTGCGAGTCAGCACCATCTCCTTGGGGCTTCGAAAAGTGAGGGCGAGCACCTTCCTTGCTTATGTACCGGAGCTCCCAAAAGTCATGACACGCATATGCCTTGATTCAGGAAGGGGGTTAGAGAAAGCTTCAGCTCCTCGCCGCGTCGCCTTGGCTCGGGAACCTGCTGCAACGAGGGTCGGTACTTCAAAGAGTACTGGTGAGGGCGAGCTAACCCAACTTTACCAAATTCTATAACGAGTTCATATGAGCATGCAACATTTTATTTATGTGATCTTTCTATCTTGCCTTAGTTCAATTCTTGCATAAGATAGAGTAAAATGACATAACCAAATGTGCCACCGCTCGGTGACTTTACCTGTACCGTTTGAACCACATGTACAAAACTTACCATGATCTTCCCTGCCACAAAGACATAGTTAGTCTGCACAGTTTAAATATACATAACAATCATTTGGTTGGACTAGGGATGGGTCGGTTGCCATTCCGCCTCGGGTAGCTAGCCCTTGGCCGACGCACGGACCTATCCAATGCTAGGACTACACTAGCAAATTGTTCTAACCGGGGCGAAGCGGTCCCAGTGCCCCGGCGACCATTCGTAGAACGATATCCCTTGTATACAATTTGTCCAAGACCATATTTCTACAACCAACTAAGTTATCAATTGAGACACATATTCAAGCAACATAAGTAAATAAACTTCATGCGTTTCCTGTAGTCTAAGCTACTTGCATAATTTAATACATTCCACCATTTTGCACCATGCATGAACAGTTATAGATGAATGAGTTCTAACTACAACTGAAACAAGATGGCTATATGTATAACAAACATGCACATATCAATGTGATCGTTTGGATTTCTGTGTGACAAGTAATATTAGTGTTTCAAATCTACTTCTTCTTTATTCTGACTCAATATTATTGTTTTGGAATCGTTTGATCGGAATGCACAAATGAGTCAATTTACTTTAGAACAAGACTTGGAAGAAAGGAGCTAATCGAAGTAAGCCACTCACAAGTTGGTGAACTAGAAGCGAGAAGGAGAGATCTTTAAGACTCTACTAGCGCGTCGTCTATCCGTTCACCTGCACGCACCAATAGCTGATCAATATCTCCTGCTTTGGTCTCCGAGGTTCGATACGAATTACGAAATCCTAAGAACGAAAGCAATAAAATCTATCGAAACCGTTCAAGAAAATGCAAGTCATAAAGCCAACAAGAAAACAACCAAGCGACATCGAAAACGGGCAAAGAATAGCGCAACGAAAAGGCCCCTCTCGACTATGCCGTTGAGTCCTTCCTTGAGGCACGATCCGTTGAATATGGGAACTGATTCCGAAGAAACTAATCAATAACGAGGAAATGATCTTGATTCAATCTATCCCGTTCGGACAGTATCAAGTATTTCTTGGCCGTGCTCCCCGAATAGGGGGAACGGGGCATTACAATAGGTCAGTCTGAAAGAGATTTTGTTGCATCCTGAGGATACGGTCCTATGGGATCTAGTGGGATGTTTTGTCTACTAGTGTTGTGCGGAACCTATGATGTCACAGCTGCTAGTACTCGTGTGTGTTGGTGAAGAGCTGAACCTTGAGTCACAGCTGCCGACACACGGGCGTGCTAGTACAGAGCTGAACCTTGAGTCACCGCTGCTAATCATGGGGCTACCCATGGACCATCATGTAGTTAGGGCGCATGCTAGGTTAGCCTTCTTGCATACCTAACTGTTTGATGTAGAGGCGAACAGAAAATAGAACATATATGTTTATGTAAATTATTGCTACCTTGTATGTCTATTGCAAGGATAATCGTTCGACTAAGGGTAAGAATCACTAAATAAATGAGGTATTAATTTTTTATTATGCTTTGAATCTCGTATTGCCCCTAGACTTGCATGTTTCACTTGATGTTTTACCGCTGCCCCTTCGTAATGAATTAATCAGTCCACTAGTATAACTTGTGTTCCTAAAGAGTTAGTAAATATGATGCATTGTCCCTAGAGTCTTTGAGTATAGCTCACGAGACACTCTGTGCACACCCTGATAGTAGAATAATCGACTTGTCTTGTGTTCTTGAATGCAATCGAACATGAACTTTAATTTCAAAGATGTTTCCAAAAGAAGTAATATAACTCCGTTCCTGTACTGCATGTAGCGAACCTAGGTAAAACTAGAAAGATCACGTAATGTAATATTTTATCATATAATAACTTAGTGTTGGTTTTAGTGAATGTTGCTTCTGTTCATTGATTTTATACTCACCAGTATTTTCTCCAAAGTGCTGACCCACCAACGGTTTGCTTGTTCGCAGGTGCTGGATCGTCCGAGGAAGTGATAGCCGTGCTTCATCCCCAGGACCCGTATCGAGTTATGCTTTGAGATGCTTTGTATAAAGAGATGTAATATATGGAACGATGTCATTGTATTCGTGAGAGGGCTTGAGTGATTTGTAACCTCGGTTTAACGCCGCTTGTAACACTTTTGAATATTAATATATATGCTTGTTTTCTTATGCCATTGTGTTCCTTACTTTTTTGCAATATGTGCCGCTGTTTCTGTCCTGAATAGCTTACTTTCCCTTGTTCAAGCTTTGGCCTTGTGCAAGCATAACTTAGGATTGTACGACATCACGCTCGTGCGATGACGGTCGGTCCCGCAAGGACCCAAGCGAGGACGAACGGCCTTGCAGGATCGGGTCGTGACAGTCAGCAAGCCTTCTGATTAAAGCTTGTGATTCACTATTGGTGATTATAATGGATACAACTTCGAGGAAGAGTTCTCAGGCCTAGACTAGTCCTCTCAGAGGGAAACCAGGATAAAATCTCAGTATTTGCATTTTCTTTCTCTTATCCTTACTACTTTATATATTTGCTCTGCATATATACATATATTGCTAGTTGGTAGCTGCTTTCACTCTGTTTATTTCTTAATTGGATAGATTATTCTACTGCACGATATTCACCCCCCTCTAGAGTTGTCCTACGGTCCTACACTATGCACCAAGATCATCAAACAAGCTAGCAGCCTCTCTAGCTTCCTTTTTATTTACTCTCTCTATTAATTCCATCTCAAAGTTCCATCACCCTCCTCGTTGTACCAGGGACCAATTTGAAACCGAGTCTACTATTCCTAGCAATCTCTAATATGAAGTTTATTGTTCTTGAAAAAAAAAATTCATTTCATTATAATTCTATTTTAGTTATGCAATTGTACTATTTAAGCTTTTTTGTATTATTAGTATATTTTTGGGTCTTCCTAGCTGTTCTAGTAATCAAGTAAAATTTTCTATCTAAAAGTTATAAGTTGTCATTGTGATTGCTAATTTGTTTGAAAGTTCAGTTTATGAGAAAATGGGTTCCGTAATCAGTTCAGAAGTTCTTACAATAAATTGAATGTTGATCTGGAAGCATTTTTGTGAGTTAATTGAACAAGGTACAACTTGACAAAAGGCATTTAGGAATGTGTAAGTTATTTACCCTACACCATTGGATCCTTATCCCTTGAAGCAAGTTACGTCGGACTTGGGTCTTAGCTTGAAAGAAGCTGACTTCACCTTCTGATAGTTAAAATCCTTCTTGTAGTGAGAAGCCTTCCCCTTGGAATCACTAGCATGCATAATGTTGACCTTGGCCAACTGCTTGGACAGAGTGTCCACCTTGAGTTGAGCCCGCAACTCATCTTCAACATGGATCCAATGCAGTAGGGGATAAAGTTCGTTCTCCATCTTCTTTCGGTACATATTCGAAATAAAGTTGTTCCATCTAAGCGGGAGCTTGAAGATAATACCCTCTATAATGAATTTGTCTACTAGGGACATACCATTATTTTTTACGTAACTTGAGAAATTCTTTGACTTGAGGCAACATCGACTTGTCATCCTCAAATCGCATATTGTACAACTTGTTTGTGATCTAAATCTTGGATCTCTTCTCATCAGACTTGTAGTTCTTATTCAGAGACTCCTAGACGTCCTTTGTATAGACCGTTTTGCTGTATAACTCCGTCATTGAGTCTTTCATTGAGTTCAAAATCAGCATTTTGGAGAGGTTGTCTCTCCTCCACTTCATATGCAAAGTACCACTTCATATGCAAAGTAGTGGCGTCAGCAATCCTCTGAGCATTATGAGTATCCGGAAGAGTGGGCTCAGGATATGTTAAAACGTAATCAACGTTTACGAGTTGAAGATTGAGACTAACATTTATCTTCCTGATATTGTATTGCTCACCGTCAAACTTCTCAAGCTTGTTATAACTTGTCTCGAGAAAACTTGAACGGTTGTTCTCCATCTTATCGGAACTTGATTTGAGATTGTTAGTTCCGAGGTATAAGAAGATGAAAAAATGCAACAATTCAACAATTACAGCCCTTATTGATCTTATGTAATCGAACACAAACTTTCTCTAATTAGCAAGTAAGAAAGCAAACAGAAAGAACCATGTTCTTCTTTTCTAAACAAAGTTGGAATTGAGATAGAACGTTTACACGAGAAAGTAGGAGGATAAGATAACATAATCAAATCTCTTGTTGAGGTGATCAAAACCACTGTTGCTCAAAGCAAGATTCACACTCAATTGATGAACTTCTCCTAGGAACCAGCAAGTTTATGCCAAGAACATCTGAAACATTTGTAGACACCTCAGTTGCAACTCGAACTGACTCCCTGGATGAAAGTAGCGGCCACATCAACTATTATTTTCTACCTCTTTGATTTTTCTTCTGTTTCTCAAAATGAGCCACTAGGAGAATATATATAGGAAAGGATGGAAACCCTAATCCTAAATATGGTTGCCGCTCATCATGGTAAATTAAGAATGAATTAAATTCGAATTCGAAATTATTAGGTGAATTTGAATTCAAATTATTATATCATAACCCACTACTAAAAATTGCAGGATTAGCGACGTTTTTAGCGACATTAAAGTAAAACGTCACTAATATTAAAGATATAAGCCACTCCAAAGAATAACGTCGCTATAAGTTGCTGTTTGGCGATATATAGCGACGTTTAGCGACTGCAATTTAGTTTTTTAAAAATAGTCGCTATAAGTTTCTTTAAGGTCGCTAAACGTCGCTAAGTTATATGATTAGCGACGTTTAGCGACGTATTTAGCGACGTTAATATTTTAAATATTTAGCGACGTATATAGCGATGTCTATAACATCGCTAAATATTTCTATTAGCGACGTCATAAGTTAGAGTCGCTAAACGTCGCTAATTTATTTCATTTAGGGTTGACGAATTCCTTTTTCCCCCATTTCCTTCGATCTCTCCCAAATTTTTAAATCCCCCCTCCGTCGTGTCCGGCTCCCCTCCTCCCTCCTACGTCCCCTCCTCCCTCCCGGTGCCCCACCTCGGCGACCTCCCTCCGGCCGGCGTCCCCTCCTCCCTCCGGCGTCCTCCTCCCTCCGGCGGCTCCTCCTCCCTCCGGCGTTCTCCTCTCTCAAGCTCCCCTCCTCCTCACTCGGTGAGCTCCTCTCTCTGTCTCCTTTCTCTGTCTCCCTCTCTCTCTCTAACACAACACAACATGACACGATACGATACGACACGATATGACACACACTAACCCTAATCCTAACTCGAAAACACACACACACACGCGGACACACTAACACATACGGACACTAATCCTAATACTGACACGGACATACGGACAAACACAAACATAGACAAGACATGACATAGACATGACATGGGATACGACACAGACACATACACTGACATGACACAAAATATGACACATATCCTAACCCTATCTCTCTTCTAATTAGCTGTCTGAGTTTAGATGCAACCTTGTATATCTGTATCGTATATAATACGATGCAGATCTCGACTCAAGAAGAGTCGTATACACGGACACGGGAATGACTCTTCAAAGCCGAGACACGATACGGTATTGGCTTCTTCTAGAACTCATATCCAACTTGGGCTGATGCTTCTTGCTGCACGAGCTATTGCATTGGCTACTATAGACTGCTAAACCTGTTGTTGATGGCTCTGCAGTGCACTGGCTCTGCTGCTACTTGCTGAGTTTACTTGCTGTTGTGCATCCTTCCTGCTGTGCACTGCACAATGTTACTGCACAATGATTCCTCACTGCTGCACTGTGCAGTACAGCTAGCTGCTACTGCTATAAACTGCTGTATGCTTCCCCTTGTACTGTAGTAGCACAGAGCTGCACACTGCTCAGGTGTGCTCAACCTTGCTGTGATAGCACAGAGCTGGCACATTGCTCTCCCTTCAGTTCATCACTGCCAAATGATGCACACTGAAAACTGTGAACTGCTCTCCCTAGTGACCCGAGCTCACTCAGTCACTCAAACAACCATACACACACACACACACATACATAGGGCATTGTATATCAAGTTAGACAGTTCTTACCTTCCTCCAGAGAATCATACTGTATTTAACAATTTATAGGACATATTGTCATTTTTGCAGAAGTATCTAGAAATGGATATGAATTCCTATCTGCATCATCGTTCGTGGATGTACAACCGTCATTCTGATGACATGTGTGGTGTGCGGGATGAATTCATTAAGGATGTACAGCAGTTCCTATAGTTTGCCAATGCGTTCCCTCAGTACATAGACGGTACCAAAATTAAGTATCCGTGTGTGAGATGTTACAACTTAAAATATTATCTAGAAGTGGAAGTCACATATTATTTGTAATCGAAGGACTTCACGCCGAATTAATATCAGTGGACCGCGCACGAAGAACTTGTGTCTCTAGCATCGGAGTCGGAACCTTATGTGGAGCCGTATATGGATGTTCACGACCACACTGCTTATGATGACGGGTGGGTGAACATGGTTTTTGATGCGGCGGGGCATAGTTTCAATCTGGACAATCATGATGCAGCTAGAGAATGCTGATGCTACAAAGTTTATGGAGTTGCTGGAGAATGCAATGACTCTATTATATCCTGGTTGTGAGGATCATTCACCGTTGGAGGTGGTTACAAGATTGTTGAGCATCAAGTCCAATTTTAACTTGTCGCAAGAATGCTATAACCGACTCATGGATTTGATTATAGAGATCTTGCCCGAGGGTGCAAAGTTGCCAAAAGACTTATACCAATCTTGCCAGAGTATCCAGATTTTGCTTCGAATCCGTGTAATGTCAAATTGGGGCTCTCCTCTGACGGTTTTACCTCATTCGAACTTTCGAGCTCCCAGTATTCATGTTGGCCTGTGATCGTCACTCCGTACAATCTACCGTATTAGATGTGCATGAAGACTCCGTATATGTTCCTAACCGTTATTATCCCGGGTTCGAACAATCCGAAGAGGAACATCAATGTGTATTTATAGCCTTTGATAGATGAGTTGAATCAGCTGTGGGAAGTAGGTGCCAACACGTACGATATTTCTAGAAAGCAGAATTTTCAGATGAGGGCAGCACTTATGTGGACCATCAACGACTTTCCGGCCTATGGAATATTATCGGGATGTAGCACTCATGGTCGTCTCTCATGTCCATATTGCATGGACCGTACTAAGGCTTTCAGTTTGAAACACGAAGGCAAACCGTACTTCTTCGATTGCCATCGACAATTTCTGCAGGATCATCCGTACCGGAGGAACATGAATGCTTTTCGTACGGGCGTTGTGGAGAAGGCCAATCCACCGCCAAGGTGGCCCGGATACAAGATATGGGAAGACGTAAAATATTTACCAAGTGCTATCGAAGAGCCTGCTAAGGGGGTACAAGTGTGACGGATTTGGTCGCACCCATAACTGGACGAAGACGAGTATATTCTGGGATCTGCTATATTAGAGCACCAATCTGATCAGACATAACTTTGATGTCATGAATATCGAGAAGAATGTGTTTGATAACATAATTAATACTGTAATGGAGGTAAAGGGGAAGACGAAAGACAATCCGAAGGCCATATTAGACTTAGAAGAAATATGTAGACGTCCTGCGTTGCATTTGATAGAGGAGGGGAATGGAAAGTTAAAACAGCCTAAGTCAGTTTTTTACTGGACAAAGAGGATAAATGGAGACTTTGTAGGTGGATTCAGGGTCTAAGGTTTCCACACGGGTACGTATCGAACTTGAGAAGATGCGTCGACCTCAAGGAGAACAAACTTGCGGGTATGAAGAGCCACGATTGTCACGTATTCATAGAGAGGTTAATTCCGGTTGTATTTTAGGAATTCTTACCACAGGTCGTTTGGGATCCATTGACCGAGCTCAGCATATTCTTCAGAGATCTTTGTTCTACTAAGTTGCTCGTCGATCGTCTAGAAAAGCAAGAGAAGGACATTGCGGTAATACTATATCAGCTCGAGAAGGTGTTTCCTCCTGGATTCTTCGACTCTATGGAGCATTTGCCAATTCATTTTTCCTATGAGGCACGTGTTGGTGGTCCTGTCGGTTATCGGTGGATATACACCTTTGAGCGGCATCTGAATCACCTAAAGTGAAAGGTAAAAAATAAGGCACGGGTTGAGGGCTCTATTTGTGAAGCTTATGTTCTCGAGGAGATTACAAACTTTTGCTCGACGTATTTCAAACCTCATGTTGCTACTAATAGAACGAGAGCACCGAGAAACGACGACGGATATTAGGAATCTAATGATGCAATACTTAAAGTATTCAATGCGTCCGGAAAGCCTTCGGAGAAAATAAAGAAGAGATATTTGAATGACGATGAGCTAAGGGCTGCTAAGTTGTATATATTACTCAATTGCGACGAGGATGAAGTAGAGAAGCTAGAGTGGTAAGTAATTAATATGTACACGTTTACATCATCTCAATGTAATAGTATAAGCTACTATTATGCTACTAATCAGCAGTTGCTTCGTTGTTTTTCAGCACATATAATGATGAGTTAAGGTCGGTTAGACCCTACATAACAGACGAAGAAGTAGAATAAGAAATGATGAAGATTATGGAGTTGACATATAATTATGGCACAGAACCTGCTAATATCGTGCTATTCAAGTGTGAATGGTTCGATCCGATTCATGATCAAGGTTGGAAAATTGACAAGCATGGCCTTGTGGATATAAACTACAAGCGTAGATATCAAGGCTACAAACCATTTGTCCTATCAAGTCAGGCTCAGCTCGTGTACTTCACAACTTATCCTAGACGGGGGACAACAAGGTCGGATTGGTGGACTGTATGCAAGACTAAAGCTATAAATACCTTTGACATTGACGAAATAGCTTATCAGGAGGACGAGCTACCTCTTTTAACAAATATTGTAGATGTGGACTCAACGGAAGTTACTCATTACAAGAGTAATAATGTAGAAGATGTAGAATTATTCGAAGATGAAGACGAAGACGAAGACGAAGTAGATGAAAGTGAAGACGAGGAGAAAGAGAAAGGGGAGGATGAGGAAGGCGAACAAGATAAATTTTCTGAAGATGATTGAAAATAAAATATTTTGCCTGTAGAATGTACTATATTTTGACTGTAGAATGTACTATTTTGACGAAGATGTGTATTATATTTTGACTGTCAAATGTACTATCCATTTAGACTTGTGACACCACTAGTTATTTACTGTACAATTCTATGAATGCTGTAAGATATGCATAACATTTTGACTGTAGAATGTACTATATATTTGTGTATTTTTTTATTCATCATATGTTGTTATCAGGTATGATAGGACGACGCAGAGGGTTCGGTAGGTCCCGAGGTAGACAGAGTGCTCCTCCGGTACTGCCTACTGTTGGTTCTGGATCCTCGTCGCCTAGTACTCCAGTATATCGATCAGTCACATCTCCGACTGCGATGATGTTACGTGGCATCACTCCTGGGACGAGTAGTTCCAGGCCTGATAGTACTTCCTCGTCCAGCGTTCCTCCTGCTGACGGAATCATGGAGACAGATGAGGATATGGAGGAGGTCGTGCCGACGTTATCCCAACATCAGCTAGATCCTACATGCGCTCCTCCGGAGGAGACGAGGACAGAGATTTGGGCCTACGGTACAAAGTAAGTCAAATAGATGGTTTAGCATCATATATATCGTGTATTTCTTTATTCATCATATATTGACTTTTTCGATCAAAATAATTATCTCTGTATAGAGATCGTCCATCGTCGGTTCAGAGACGCCTGGGCCTCTTTCTAAGGAACAACTATGGTGGCCCTTGGATCAACTACTCTGAAGCTCAGGAGGAGAGAAAAGCGTTATGGTTTGCGCACTTCAAGGTAAAAGTATATTATATAAATCATCTAATTTATGCATATTATATAACTTACTAAATTATTTATTGTAGCAAACGTATTTCTATCCTCCGCACCGGGACGAGTTGATCGAGCGGATGTTTCATGACGTTCCCGCCAAGCTTATCCGAGATGCTCTGGATGGCCAGAAGGCTCATGATCGCGTTGGAAAACAGATCCAAGGTTGGATCATGCTTGAGCAATGGACTGTGATGAGGGCTAGATTCGACGATCCGAGGTACAAGAAAAGGTCTGAGAAGGCCAAGGCGGCTAGGCGGAATGCTGCAAAGTGGTGTGGTGGCTCGATTCCGATAACGAAATATTTTTGTCGTTTGGTATATTTTTTATTTCAGATATATTATTTTAATGTAAGTACGATAAAATTTTGGTAGAAAAAAATGTTTAATTTTAGTACTAAATAATATATTTTTAACAGGTACAGAGGGGTGAGGATGCAAACATGGTGACCGTCTTCTTGGCCACCCATCGAAAGGACGAAAATCTCATTGATGAGAGGGCCTCGCAGACCTATGTAAGTATTACTTTACTTTGTGTTAATTTGAATATAACTTTGGCAATTATTGAGTATCCAAACTTTTCTAGGCCGAGTATCATAGGCTGTGTGAGCGGGCGACTGCTAGTGCACCTACAGCTGGAGAGGCTGGTACTTCCTCGCCGCCCTCTCCAGCTCCGTCGGTGGACGAGCTGTGGGTGACCGCCACTGGTGGTCTACAGAGGGGTACGTACTACGGTAGGGGATCCTATGACGCCCTTGTTGCGAAGCAGTCATCTAGGGCCTCCCCGACAAGTGCGCATTCCCTACAGCCCTCGCAGTCGTCGGCCCAAGTCCAGGAGGCCGTTGACCGTCAGATTGCGTCTCTCTGTGATAAGTTGCTGCGAAGGATGGAGGAGCAGCCCCGATCCCAGCCGTAGGCGGACGATGCGACGCTCATCGCACGATTTGATATGCTCGAGCGTAGCATCATGGAGCTCTGGGATTTGATAGCTGATCTTAGAGCCTCGACAGAGCGCAGCGTGACGGAGCTGCAGGCATCATAGCTATCCATGGGTAAGAGGCTGATGATGATACATGATTCAATAGTTCATAGCCGTACGAGGCTGTTATCTACTATGGATTCATACAACCAGCGACTCGCAGAGTTGGAGCGGATACGCCCTCCTGGTGCGCCTACATCGACGCAGACTCCACCGACGTCACTGTCTTCTCCATCGACATCGGTGTCGATTTCGCAGGAGCTGTATGATCTGTTCTTATCCTTCATGCGTGCCGGTGGTCATCCTCCTGCAGATCCGTAGTAGTCCTAGTTAAGACCGTTTTATTATTGATTGTTTGTGTTTCAGACATTATTTCTTGTATTATTTAGAACGAGGCTTTTAATTTCTTGTATTCTTTGTATTCTTTAGGACGAGACTCAGTTGTATGGATATTTGTTGTATTCTTTACGACGATATTTTCTCCTTATTCGGTTTATAATTTAATATTTTATTTTTTTCAAATTTTATTATATTATTCATATTAAATATATGTTAATTTATCGGTTTTGAGTGTTCAACCCAAGGAGGTCGGCGAACCCAGTAAATTCAACGGAGGGTTGCTCCGGGTCTATTTGTACAAATTGTGAATTAATAAACTGCAGGGAGAATAGTTTGGAAATAATTCAGTATTCATTTTTTTTACTGTATCTTTAGCGACGTTTTTAGCGACGTTTAGTGACGTTCAGTCACGTCGCTAAATACATCGCTAATTACGTCATTAAAAATGTAACTAATTACGTCGCTAAACAAAGTCGCTTTCCTTCGCAAATTGCTGACATGGCAGTATTGCCAGGTCATAGTAACGTAGCTATAAACGTGGCTACCTACGTCGCTAATTTGCGACATATAGCGACAAATATACACGTCGCTAATTTAGCAACGTTGCGTCGCTAAACGTCGCTAATCTAGCGACATATTTACGTCGCTAGAAAACGTCGGCATAGTGACGTTTGGTGACATTTTTTTTGTCAGCGACTAGTTTAAAGGCGACTTCAGTAAAACGTCACTAATTACGTCGCTAAAATTATTTAGCAACGTTTTTGATCATTTAGCGACGTTTCTTTACGTCGCTAATTTGACTTATTCTGGTAGTGACCCTCCAGATCCATAATCAGTGGAATCTGTTTAATCTATGTCAAAATCACACATCTAATGTAACTGTCCTGCGATTTGTGCAGCTTATTCGCAAATATGCAGAATCATGCGGAGATTGCTAGCAGATTATTCGCACAGAAGCGCATGCTGATTATGTGGGCAGATTACTCGCTCGGATACGTTTGTAGAGACGCTCGCAGAGACGTGTTCAGAGCTTGTGTACAGAATCCGTACATAGAAACGCATGCAGAAACTGCACAGAGACGCTCACTGAGATGCGCTCAGATACGCACGTAGAAACGAGCGCATGAGTGCATCAAATGCGCACAAGCGCTTTGCGATGATGTTAAGTGCAAAGTGCACCATCAATGCACCACCTTGCTCCCTTGAGGCCGAGACCGAGTCTGACTTGCTAAGCCCCTTTGGTGGTTAGTTTCTAGGCAAAAATTTCCAAGAGAGTAACAAAAAGTATAATTTTTTTTTTGAGGAGTTTAACCTTAATCCTCCAAGAAAAATACCCCATATGGCACCCACATGTGCATTATAAATATTTTTTTTTAGAAGTTTAACCTTAATCCTCCTAGAAAAATGCCCCCATATGGCACCCACATGTGCCTCACCGTAACCCATGTCTACACCTCAATAACAAGCAAAGCCTTATATTGAGATACTCACATGGAGTTGTAGCCAATGTGGTACTATCATTGCTAGTCCTAAGAGAAACTCCAACAAATAATTCATTTTCTCGGTAGTCTAACACACTGGGGGGAGGTTTGGATGAATGTTTTGTATTTCTATTTATTTATTTTTCATTCCTTTTCCATGGAAAATGAATTCAACATTTCTATACTCACGTTTGGTTATGCTAGGTAGGAAATATGGAAAACGAATGTTAATTTATTTAATTTTTCATAAATTCTCTTTTATTAATTTCATAATGTTTCTATTACCTAAATTCACATTTTTGGAATATAAGTTAAAATTTTGAAAATAAAAAGAGGGTATTATTGTTCAAACAAAACATCCAAACAACATTCTTAGCCAAACAAAACTATTCCGGTGGGGCGTGAGTTTTAATTTCCAACAACAACGGCAATATGAAGCCCCTCCCTCTCCCTCCCGCTCTCTTTCCATTCCTAAATATGTAAAGCAAGGGTAAAGAATCTAAAACTCATTCTCAAGCATCCAAAACTTGAACCAAACGTCCGTGAAGGTGAAGGTATCTTGTCTGAGTTGGACTGAAACGAAAATGTAAGGATTTTTTTTATAGCAATATAAATTTAGTTTTACTTCATTGCTTTGGGATGATACACACACCACATCGTTGCTCTTTGTACGATGGTATGAAGCAGTTTAATGCGATCCGTCTTTTAGTTGCGAGTGCTTCCGGTTGCTTCTAAGCCCAACAAGGGAAGAGGCAAGGGGGAGTGGGGGAGAAATACACCCGTACCCTTGGTCCTTCTTGTTGAATCCTCAGTGAAAAACTGCTGCTTCATCATCACGTGGTGACTAGAGTAGATCGCATTGGTAGTGGGCGGAGGAGAAGGAAACATTCTGTACTCCTCAACTGGATGACTATGCGAGAAAGACGATCCTCCTTCACCGGAGGAAATAAGTAGTAGAAGCCTCCGTTCTATTTCTGCAAAGATGCGGTCCTCCCTTTTATCGGAGACGAAAGCATCCATTTATAATTTGAACCAGATAGAATGATTGAAATGGAGACGAAGAGATCGAGAAAGAAGTGAGAATATATAAAAAGAAGACGACGAAGAAGAAGAGGCGTTACTCCACGGTACGTTGAACAATGTCATTCTTAGAACCGAGCGTGTGCGGGAGGAGATTCTGCAGCTGCCTGTGAACGGACGCAGTGGGAACGAGTTTGGCTAATTTATGGCAACAGCTGAAAATTACTACATGTATGTACATTTTGTATTAAGGTTCTCAAGTACATGTATGTATCGGATGTTTAATCAATTACAAGTTGATCTAGCAAGCACTGTTGAAGTCTGAATTGAATGAGAAATCAAAATGAGCCATAGTATATATATATATATATATATATATATATATATATATATATATATATATATAAAGACTAAGTTGTACAAAGATTAGTGGAGAAGTTATGAGTGGTTATTAATCTTACAGTATGAACTACTATGGTGTTCTTCGAGAACTCTATGGGACAAGAGAGAACAATTTTTCAATGATAAAGAGCAAGTAAATCTCAAACGGGTGTGCTAGTTAGCTTATACACAAGGATAATTTCGTTACGAGAGATAACATGTTTGTTACAATAGATAACAACAATATCTCTTAAGGAATAGACATATCTCTACTTGATTTGCACAATCACATCAATTAGTTAGATAAAACTATGTTCAATACTTCTCCCTGAGTTTATACAACCCAATTCCAACTACATCAGTATTCAAGAATGATCAACATCAGTCTTTAAGGATTATTATCATCAGTCTTTTGGGATAATTGGCATCAATCTCCAAGTAGAATATATATATATATATATATATATATATATATATATATATATATATATATATATAGCAGCATAAGTCAAGGTAGTATATGAAATATAAGTACGCTAGATGATGATGAAAGGAGGTACAAATTATTCAAGTTCACAAAAACAAAATAAGCAACAATAATAAAAGACTCTACAATCTCTACAGTTATCATACAACCTCCTTGTCTAAATCGCTAGTCGACCAAATAGGGGCAAGGACATCTAAATTCTATTGTCTGAATAAACACTGTCATCTTTTGCTAGCATGCGATTAATGCCATTCAGTTACACTGCCTCGAAGGGTCAAGTGAACTATGTGGTACTAGTGTCAAGGGAAAGGGAATATAACTTGCATCGAGGTGGGGGTACAAATTACGTGATTTAACACTAAGGGATAATCATCGGGTCACAATCTACAAGATTAACTCAAACTTATCGAACTCTAACTACCAAGCACAAAATTTTCAAATTCAAGACTACAGCTATAATCCTAGCAAACTATGGGTCCTTAACAAGGAATAAAATTACTTGGCCTACTATCATAAGAGTTATGTGGCACGAGTTGAATGATGAAGAAAAGAAGAATCATAATTTATTCGTTGCGCAATTAGCGAACGTTAAGGCCGTAGAGGAACAATTTATAAAATTTAAAATATGGGCTCCAGATAATATCATGGTTTCCTAAGGTGAAGGTGGCGAGCAATTCTCCGTGTTTGAGGTATGATCTCATGGGGAATGTCATACTCGTTGCTCTGGGCTTCCTGAGGTACCGTCTGCTAATATCACGACACGAACCTATATCCTAACACTATCTCACTATGCACATTAGGTTCAGTTCTAACATTCGATCTCGGATTTCTATTGGTTCCTCAAGACTAGGGTCAAACACTAGGGTCAAATTTCTAACTAGCTCTTAGCAGTGCCTATACTACTCTTAGATCATTCATGACTATAACAAGAAATAATGGTAAATTATTCTATAGGTGAGGGACGCTAGGGTTCATTAAGCGTTCTACTTAGGGGTGTGTCAATATCCTAGCTGTACTCGTAATATGAAGGTTACCCTACTTATCATTCTATCAACAGGGACTTCTATATTCTAGGAGAAGGCTACACTCAAGGAACTAATGAGAAGGCACATGAATCAAGCATGATGCAATTATTCAACGGAATAGATTGGAAGGAGGATAAGTCATAGTCAGTTGTGGATGAGATCCTATACTCTAATCCTAGGTGCAGGCTTGCTCGGCATAATAACATAATCGAGACAATATGCTCTTGACCTGCATGGGCCACCACAAAAACTATGTCACGCCCCAGTCCCAAAATATCGAGGGACTAGATACGTGGCAATGGCCAGCAGCACACACTGATGGACAAATCTAATTTAATGGATCCATCAGGGCGTACTTAAGATGTAATACAACAATAAGGGTCTAGATATACTAATCTCATCCACGGAACTGAATACAACAATATCAGAATCATAAAGCAAGATCAATCTCAAAAAAATATAAACTCAGGAAATAACCCGATAATAAGTCTGATACATCTGTCAAGATACAAGTATAAAGCTAACCACAACAAATACTGAGTATGGAAACAGTATATACTCAGAAGATACCCTCAGGGATCACTCGTCTTCTGGATCTGGTATTGCTCCAGTGCCTGCTCCTGCTCCTGCTAATGCTCCTGTACTGTATAACTCTGGGTGGATCTCCTCTGCTAATCCTGGGGACATAATCCGGATCCAGGTCCTCAGGGGACATAGCAAGGTACAAGATAATACAAGCCAAAATAAATGCAGTGCAGAAAATAATGAAATAAATGGGGTAAGTATGTAACCATCTATGTGAAATACAAGTGAGAGCATCACTAGTACTCAGGCTGAGCCACTACAAGCTCTGTGTCGGAGAGCCGGTAGCAGTAATAACATGTAATGTGCCTAGCTCTACTGGAGAGTCTACAGCCTCACAATAGTAGTAGATAGATATATAAAATAGCCTGTAGCCTGTATGTCTCTCCCCACCCAATGTAACCACACGTCTCATGTCCACAACGTCTCATGTACATGTCACGCAAGATCATAGCTAATGCAACAAGTAATATAAGATCTATGAATATAATGTCTATGTCATAAAACCTGCATCCTATACAGAATCACCATGAATATCTCAGGAAGATTCTGTCTCATGATTGGTGTCAAGTGTCCTGGGTTATAATGTACTTGATAAGACAAGTACGAGAATGTAAAGGGTCACGAATGTCCATTTCTAGGTGACGTTACACAACTTTGCGTACGATGTTGGCACCCGACTAATAATCGGACGCTAAGTAAGTCACACGGTCTTAGGTCAAGCATGCATAATAATATAAATGAATCAAGGAAAATATGTAACAAGACTGCAAAGTTGGCAAGGTACACTTACCTGGGGTTTAAATACCAATAGTTGTCCCTGTATCAGTGGATCCTGCAGGTACTCCTTCAAAAGCTATAATAAACATCACCAACAGTCTCAGAAAATATCAAATAGCTAGAAACGTCTGTCCTTAAGTCCAATTTGGACACAAGGGCAAAAATGACAGTTTCTGGTCAAAGCGGGGTCCACATGTGGGCCGCTTTTCACCGAAAAATGTGTCAGGGCCAATGGTCTCCAAATTTGTCCAACTTAGTGTCAAAAAGTCAGGAACGATGATACGAACCCAACGAAACTTGCAGAACTGGATTCCGATGAGCCGTTCACAAAATCGCCCGTCAAGTGGAGCCGCGGGGCCCACGATACGCAATTTCGTCAACGTTCTCAGAATCGAACCAAACTTGGGTCACAGGACCAGCGTATTAGTACGAGTCCGATGGTACAAGTTTTGTTTCGATCCGACGTGTGTACACAAAGTTACAAAGTGTTCTAGAACAGGCAGATACGGGGCGTTGTCGACGGATACGCGTTGATTCCGGTGTGCACGCACATCCAAATCAACTTCTGCGAAATCCCACACGTCCGTATCAACGGTGCGCACATTTCGGTGAAGACCGCACGCGACCAAGTCGTCCCGTTTGGCGGGGCGCACTCAGTTCCGGGGTAAAATAGGGCATTATTTTTCCGGTTTTAGGATCGCGGTTCGCGATCGCCACAGGATGCGACGCACCGAGCGGGTTGCACGGGCATCGAGAGGGTTACACTGTCTACGCGTCACAATTGACGGAACGGAAAATGGAATAACGAGG
Organism: Iris macrosiphon; assembly: GCA_036927795.1. Taxonomy (NCBI): domain Eukaryota; kingdom Viridiplantae; phylum Streptophyta; class Magnoliopsida; order Asparagales; family Iridaceae; genus Iris; species Iris macrosiphon. The sequence goes on along the minus strand of JAYESA010000011.1, from coordinate 42,932,124 downwards.
AGAGAGAACGGGTTACCTGAACAGGGCTCTGTGGAACAAGAATTTCTTGTGTCCGGGTTACTGTTTGTGTCCTGTCTCGAGTTTGCCATGTCCGATCTGAGAGAGGCTGTGTCCGGGTCACTGTGTCCGTGCTAGGGCAGCAGGCGATCGACTGTGGGGTGTTCTGGTCGGGGGAGGAGATCTGGGCGGTGATCGGGTGGAGGACGTCGGCGGAGATGGTCGGGGACGGGTCGAGGGAGATGGTCGAGCGGTGGAGCTGGGGCTGGGCGGAGCTTAGGGCGGAGATGGAAGGCTGGGGAGGTGGAGGTCGACGGGGCTGCGGGGTCGTGCTCGAGGTGGAGGAAGAGGGATACGTCGGGGACGATGACGGGGGCTAGGGCTCAGGCAGGGTGCTGCGGGTCGGGGACGGAGGAGATGATGGCTGTGGGGGATCGTCGGCTTTGGGTGGTGGAGCTCGTCGAGGCGGGATGGTGGAGATGGTCGGGAGAGATGGAGGAGATGGCTCGGGGTGGCTAGGGCTCGCTGAGGCACTGCGGGGCGAGTCCGGGCGGCGGGGACGATGGTGCGGGGGCTCAGGGCGGCGCTGGGGGTTTGAGGAGGTTGTCGGAGCGGGGGCTCGGGGTGAGGCGAGGACAGCCGGGGCTAGGGCGGAGGAAGAAGAGGGGTTCTGGTCGTCGAGGAGGGGAGAGCGGGTCGTCGGGGACGATGGCGGGGCTCAGGGCTTAGGGCGGCGGAGCTAGGGTTTCGGCAGGCGGTCGAGGGTTAATATAGGGGTCGCCGGAACAGTGAATCCGGCTAGGTTTAGGATTAGGGTTTCGGGTCCGGGTCGGATTCACTTTGGATCCGACCCGACCCGTTAAGAGATGGATTTGGTTTAACAGCGGTTTGGGTCGGTTTGGTTTGGTTTATTTAAAATAAACCGGGTTCAGTCAGGGTTTATTTAGGTTTAAATATACATTAGTTTTTAGGGCTTTAAAATGCTTCTGTGGTCCAATAAATTCCCAAAAAATTATCCTATGTCTAGTTTTTTATTTTACACTAGAAAATATTATTTTCATAATATTTTAATATTAATTAACATCATTTAAAAATCCTTTAATCACGAAATACCTTAGTTTTAGTTCCATAAAAATTATGGAAAATTGTGTAAAATTGTTTTAAAAAAACTTTGAAAAATCAGGGGGTTTACAACTTTATCCCTCCACCAAATTTACTAAATTCGCTCTAATTCTCTTTTATTTACCTCACCTAAGGAGCATTAGAGCTTGAATTACAAGGAGCACTTGGAGAATGAGCCATTAGATAGGAGCTTGTGTCATAATTGTGTCTATTTAGATTTTGTATTGGAAATTCATCTCCCAATAGGTATAATTCTGAATTCTCTCCTTAATTAGACTCTAAATCAGGCATTTGACCATTAGACATTTTTTTATGGCTTAGGGCTATCCATAGGAACAAAAACTAGGTTCATATGACTTGTATTGTGACTCCTACATAGGTTTTTGTGCCCAATTTGGGAGAATTCTGAGATTAATGTATCAAGTGTGTGTCCTAAGACCAATTAGATCTAATTAGACTTAGATTGATGATATATGACTAGATACGTGTCCACAATTGGACACGAGTAGAGTGTATCTTGGTATTTTGTGATACGCTATGATACAGAGTTTATTTTGGGCGATCTGTGTAATTACTCTTCAAGTTCCTTTGTAGGAAGTTACTTTAGTTGTATTATGATAATTATGATATGTAAGAATATAATTTGTGGAGAATTGAGAGTTTTGGTATCTCAATTGAGAGCGTATCATATAGCATGTCATGTGTTTGACTTAATGCTCCTAGTGTAAAACTCCTAATCCTAAAAACCGTATTTACCTTTTTAATTAATTATTAATTGCATTATATTAATTATGAGCTGATTAGGAGAAATAGATTTTATTTAATTTTTATTTTAGGTGTTCGTGCATTTAGGGGATTTATGGAGCCATTATAAATTTTTCCTAATTTATTTCATGTAGGAGACCCTTTGGTCAGTTGCTAGCTTAATGGTATGCAATAATATAAATTCTAAATTTTTTATATATATATGTACATATAAATATATATATATACATATATATTAAATAAAAATAAGAAAAAGAAAGAAAAACAATTACTCCTATTGGATCCTTAACCCAAACCACTATTCCTACCCGAACCCAACCCCTATACCCAAACCCGGCCCCCTTCAAAAGAAGCAGCCGCAGCACAACTCTAAATCCCCCCCTCGCGGTCTCGTTCTCTCTCTCTCTCTCTCTCTCTCTCTCTCTCTCTATATATATATATATATATATATATATATATATATATTCACATCTCATTCGAATTAAAACCCTAACCCCAGATCATATTTCCCATCTAAACCCTCTGACCGCCTTCAACCCGCCGCCGACCCACCAGAACCGCCTAGCCAAGCCGCCCAGAACCGACCCCGACAATCGCGATCAACCGCGACCGCGCGCTGCAGTTTCAAACAGCAGAAGTACCTGTGTTCACGTGCTGTTTTCCGTCACCTCGCTCAAACAAACTCGACCCCGTCGTCACAGGTACGTTCACGACTTAACTCCCTTCAATATCTGTATGATAGTTGACCTCGAACAGCGCATAACCCTAGGCGAAAATAGCGTCCAAGTTGACGAAAAAAGATAACTTTTGGGTATCGCAGAAAACTGCGATAAACTACCTGTGTTCTCGGATTCGTATCTCCCACCACAGAGATCTGAATTCGATTTTTCTTGTTGGTATGCGAAAACCACCTGACCTAGTTTAATTTCTGTTAATTACATTAAATTAATTGCTGCTGTATGTAGAATTAAACTAGCTAGAAAACCCTAAAAATATACTTTTCCAGATTTTTAAAATTTGCGATACGGAGCGCGCTCCGCCAAACGGGACCGCCCCGTCGTGTACCAAGTGTACCAAAAGGTGTGCGCAGCGTACCCGGACATGTAGGATTTTGTGGAAACTGATTTGGACGCGTGTGCGCGTCGGAATCAGCCCGTATCCGCAAAAAATCACCCGTGTCGTAACTTTTGCAAAAGCCCTGTGCATTTAGTGCACGCTCGTCAGATTGCGACAAAACTTACGCCACTGGACTCGTGGTATCGCGCTGGTCCTGTGACCCAATTTTCACTCAATTCTGAGACAGTTGACCAAGTCGCCAATTGGCGGGCCCCACGGTTGACTTTTTTGGGCAAAATTTTGTTCGGCTCATCGGATCCACATTTGGACATACCGTTGAGTTGTACTAACTTTTAGAGTTTGTTTGACCTATAATTTGTCCCATTTAGAGACTTTTACCCTTGGCACGCTTTTCGGTGCAAAGTGGGCCACACGTAGACCCCGTTTTGACCCAAAATTATCGTTTTGCTCCTGTGTCCAAATTGGACGAAAGGGTAGTGATTTCTAGCTATCTCGCTGATTTTGAAAATGTTGGTGATGTCTATTTCAGCATCCAGAGACGTTTGTTAGGAGGCCTTAGTTCCAGATCCCGTGTCCTTGATATTTGAACGCCTACATTATACAGATTCTTGCCAGGCAAGTATACCTTGCCGTTGTACTATTATTTATATTCCATATATTGCATGCATGTTTTATTTCTATTTATTTTAGTTCATTTATTTTACTGTAATATAAACTGCGCGTCCAAGGAAACTTGGGTGCAACGACGGTGTCGTCGTGTTCTGTTTTTATTTATGTATATGCATTGAACCTACTTTATGAGACCACCCCATTATCATGAGGTATTTTATGTTTCATTGGCTATGACACTATTCTTACACGAGTGTGAGTCACATGTAGGATACGGACTTGCGTACTCGGCTGGCCACTGGTACGTATAGGTCGTACAACGGATAGGGATAACTGCCAATAGAAACTTTGCATGCTAGTAGACCTGGCAGTTATTTAGAGGTATTATCGTGTCATGTATATGACATGCTTAGAGCATGGGGTGGGAAGAACAATAAGTAAGGCATTTGGGCTCTTTTGCACTTTTTCCTTCTGTAACCCGGAAGTTCCGTTGGAGATACAGGCGGTGATGACCCCATTTATTACAGGCGGCCTCTGCCGTTCAAAAGACGACATGCATTGAGGCCCCTGATTCTCTGAGAGAGTCACGCCAATCCCATTTTTAGCCAGATATCCCACTTGGTGGAAAGTTGTTCTCAAACTGCATTCACTTAGACGGTTAGGCGACCCCATTGGATATTTACTTTCAGTACTTTATTGGCATGTTATTATGTATCTTGTTACGTCCCTCTGAGGACCTGGTCCCTTTCCAGATATAGATGAGCAGGAGTATCCGCAGGAGTATGGACCTGGACCTGACGATACTTATCAGACTGAGGAGGTCTTACCTTCAGATTATCTGTGATCCATTTTAGCTATTAGAGATTTTGTTGCTATTCTTTTAGAGACATTTATCTTATATTAGAGTTGATTCTCTTCTCTCTTTAGTAGTTTTGGTATAGTCGAATTGTAGTGGATTTGTTTTCATCCGACTATCATACTTTGAGATTTCTTATTGATACTCATCTTTGATATTCAGTTATTTATTTTCATTTATCTATTTATTCGTGCTGTGGATGAGATACAGTTTGGGTGTGACTTGTCATAACAGTATATTACCACTGGTGGATTGGATATTCATGTACAGCGTACGTGTGTATATGGTTTCCATATATTGGAGTTCGTATACATACGGCTGGCGTGTTACGTATTCCTAGTCCTACGTATTTTGGGACTGGGCATAACACCTAGTGTGTGTGTCTGTTATATATATATATATATATATATATATATATATATATATATATATAGGAATATATGTGTGTGTGTATGTTGCGTATACATATATATGTATTGGTATATATAACTATACTTATATAATGTCTGTTGTATGTTTGTGTATTGAGAGAAGGGGGAAGAAGTGTATGACTGTGTGAGTGTGTAGTGGCACTGTGTGTATTGTGTTAGTGTTGTGTATTGGCCAGGCTCGGGATAGCTCAATGGGGGGGGAGCAGCTGCACTCGTTGCAGTTATAGTACATGTGGGTAACGTTAAAAGGATGCAAATGTAGGGTGGTTGTTGTTCAGCCAAGGAGGTATTAGGAAACTCAGAGTTGTTGTGTCCGTGCACAATGGTGGAATGCACAGTTTCAGTTAAGAGGAGGGAATCCTAATGAGTAGTGCACAGATTTGGGACACTTGGTTATGTGCAGGTAAGTATTGGGACATAGTCTTGTAATACTATCTGTATAGGTACGTTGAGTGGGAGAAGTGGTAGTGTAATACAAGGTTAGGGGATTGAAACCTTAGAGTAAGATGATGCAGTACTAGGACTTGAGCAGATAGGTGTCAAGTTAGTTTTAATTTGGGAGACTGGATATTGGGTCTTGAATATGCAACAATTGCACAGCAACAGAGTTGCTGTGTCAATACACAACTTATGGTTGTAGTAGGCGATTGCATACTATGCAACAGTAGTAGCAGAGGTGAAGCGAAGTAAGGATGTTTGGGGACTTCAATGTGTGTGTATCAGACATGTATGAGGGGCCTTGGGACTGCCTGTTACAGTGAGGGAAGTCATCAGTAGAAACTAATATGGGTATCAGGGAGTACACATTATGTGTATCAGAGTTAGGGGAGGATATGCTATGTGCACAACAACATGTGTAGGTTGTTTATGCTTGGAATGTTGAGTGTGTCACTTCCACATTTCTAGATGAAGGTATTTTTGTCATTTAGCATATTTTATTATTTAGTGATTAAATATTTATTTATTGTGGTACTAATTATTTATATTGTGTTGTGCTATTTATTTACTAGTTAGGGGCTAGCATATTTATTTGGACTTATCATTAGTGGATCCAATGAGATTATCATTACACATTGAGCCCAACATTTGGTTAGGCCTATTAGACTCTTTCCTTTAATTTATTAAGGAGATTATATTAGTTTCATGTAGAATTAGAAGCTTCCTAATATAGCCCTCCCTAATTAAATATCACAACTAACTAGTAGGGGTGTATTGGACATTTAGTGTTGCTTGGAAAGGGGAAAATGGGCCGGCCACATGAAGAAGGGAGTCTTTCTCTCTCTTTCCTTTCATTAGTTAATTCTAATTAGATCTCCAATTGTGTTCCTCCCCAAATTGATTCATCCCTCCACCAAATTCACCCTAATTCACTCCTATTCCCTTCCAATTATATCATCTAAGGAGCATTGGAGCTTTGATTGCAAGGAGCACTTGAAGAAGGAGAAATTGACATGGAGCTTGTGTCCTAATTGTGTTCTATTGAGCATTTTATTAGGAATTCATAGGTAAATTCTAATTTTCCCTATAATTTAGACTCCAAATTATGCATTTAACCATTAGAAAATCTTTATTGGCTTAGAGCTACCCATAGGAGCAAGAACTAGGCTTATAGGACCCCTATTGTGATTTATACATAGATTTTTGTGTCTAATTTAGGAAAATTTTGATATTGGTGCATCAAGTATTTTTTTATTAGAAAAATTATACCTAATTAGACTTAGATTGATGAGATGGGACTAGATACGTGTCCACAATTGGACACGAGTAGAGCGTATCATGGTATTTTGTGATACGACATAATACGGGATTCATTTTGGGTGATTTGTGTAATTACTCTTCAATTACATTTGTAACTAGCTACATTAGTTATATATGGATGTAATTGTTATATATAATTAGTAATAGTTGAGATTAGGAGTTTTTGGCATCTTATTTTGGTGCGTATCATAGAGTATCACACTAGGCATGCCAAATATTTGCGTAAATACCTCTAGTGTGTGTGTGTGTATTTTATATATGTCTACGTATATAGGTAGTAGTACATATGATAGAAGTATATACATTATTATATATGGTCATCAATATATATGTATAGGGGGGTGTCTTTGTGTATGTGAGATGGTGTGTATGTGGGGTACTCAGTGATCGGACAAGTGCACGTTGTGACTTGGTGTGCCTGCTGTCGGGTTCTAGCACTCTGCAGAAATTCGGGGGGAAACTTGACTTGTAGTGTTAGATGATAGGTTGAAATAGTGGTACTTTGCAGTGGTATTGTGTTAGTTCAGTCGGTCTTGGTTGCAGAAGTAATAGAGGCTCGGGTAAAGCATGTAACAACAACAACAATATTATAAGGTGAGTAGCTGTAATTGGTTAGTGTCTGTGATGTATACTTAGCTGAGGGTTCATATGGAGACTGATACCTTAACGTTAGGCTGGGGACAAATGCAGTGGCTTTAAGTACAGTCCAGTGTGAACTGAAAATAGGAAATGGTTTCATTTGTTAATATAAGTGAGGTAATGAAGATTGATAGCTGATACAGCAGCAGCAACATCAGTACAATGCACTAGTGTAGAGAGTAATATCAAGTTGTTAAGTGAAGAGGGTAATGGCAGTATTGTATGTATCTATGATTGTGAAGTGTAGGATGTTGGGTGTGTGTTAGGGAAAAAATTGATAACTTTGTATCAGTAAAGTGACTGATACATTGCAGTAGCATTACCCTGTATCTATTGGGTTATTAGAATGTAATGAGGGTTGTGACATAGTGTTAGTTGAACACAACTATAGTTAGGGTGGCTGTGATGGATGTGTATTCGATAGAGAAATTGGGGACTGAACAACAGTCGAATCAGCAAGTGAAAGGGAGAGACCTATGTGTAAATCAGTGTATTAGAATTGGGTGTGTCTGTGTGTAAGTGATAGATCCATGAGAGTGTCATGGGATAGGTATATAATAAGAATATGTAAGTATCCTAGTTATTTTAGTATATTAGTTAGGTGTTAGTATTAGTGAGGTATCCATCAGTGAATAGAGTTGAGGTTGGACTGTTGTGGCAGTGACAGTTCAATATAAGCATTAGTATGTGAATATATGAGTTGTGTGGGTAAATAGATAACAAGTTCACAGTGATAAGTTATAGATAGGTGTCCAGGATACCAAGTTATGACTAGGTAAGGTAAGTAAGTATAGATATTAAGGTATATTGAGTATTAGATATAGCTAGTGTATAAGCCTATGTGTATATAAGTATATATACCAGAAACTTGGGAGTATTAACTAGTTAGCTAATACCTACAAGTTATGGGCCTAGATACCTAACCAAGACCTAGTATCATCTATTATTCACTATATTAGACTTGTAATCAACCTAGAAGCTAGGCATGGACCTAAACTCAAGGTAAACACCTAGTTTGATCTAGTTTGACTAATATGACCCAGGTATGGCCTAGAAAATCATATTTAGTGTATTTTAACTTATTTATCACCCTATTACACATAATTAACAAGTTATTCATATATAGGTATGTGTGACACCATCTCGGACACCGAGTTACATCAATTGCTCCAGACCATATGTGAGTACATTCTCTGATAGTTTTCTTATTTGATAGTCTATATTTCATGTATTTAGTATTGAGATATTTGATTCCTGACACGATGGTTATATGGATTGGAATACGTGGATCTTTGTCATGAGATGTTATTGTTGCCATTACTAGGTGATCGTCGTATCGTGCTTCGTGATTACTCAGTAATTACCGTGATATCTTCATGAGTATGTAGACCGTGATCATAGTGCATGATATTATAGACAGTATATTGTGATATACGTGTTATAATGTATCGTGATTTGGATCCATGTACTAGTCGAGGGTTGGAAAAGTATTAGTGGATATGTGATCATACCTTATAGCCCGTGATTTATAGCCCGTGATAGCTAGCAGATTATGCAACTCACATATGATCACGCTAGCTCACATTTTATATATAGCCCGTGTTAGGCCTAAGACGATCATATTATCTTACTAATATTTTAACGCATATTACTATATTATTTTTTTTCCAGTTTATTATATTGATGTTCCTTACCATATTATTCTCAATTTTTTGCTATTATTTTACCATGATACTCTTTCTCGTGATATTTACTAGTTCAGTTACTTTCATTATTTATTTTTATTGCTATTGTTGTCTCATAGTTTTGTCAATTATTGGAACTACTATTTGGTTGTACTTTGTTCCAATCCTGACTGGATATATTTTTTATATGATTCATTAGAGGACTGATGTCCTACGTACTATGGGCCACAGGATGGCTAGCCAGCTGAGATAGACTTGTCACTACTACATTTTTGGATGAGGATATTTTTGTCATTTAGCATATTTTATTATTTTATGATTTAATATTTATATATTGTGCTACTAATTATTTATATTGTGTTGTGCTATTAATTTACTAGTTAGTGGGCTAGCCTATTTATTTGGACTTGTTATTAGTGGACCCAATGAGATTGTCATGATACATTGAGCCCTATATGGAGTTTGGCCCATTAGACTCTTTTTTAAATTAATTAAGGAGATTAGATTAGTTTTATATAGAATTAGAAGCTTCCTAATATAGCCCTCCCAAACAAAACATCATAACTTACTAGTAGGGGTGTATTGGACATTTAGTGTTGCTTGGAAAGGGGGAAAGGGGCCGGCTACATGAAGAAGGGGGTCTTTCTCTCTCTCTCCTTTTTTAAGTTCATTCTAATTAGATCTCCAATTGTATTTTTTCGTAAATTGATTCATCCCTCCACCAAATTTACCTCAATTCACTCTCATTCCCTTCCAATTACATAATCTAAGGAGCATTGGAGCTTGGATGGCAATGAGCACTTGAAGAATGAGGAATTGACAAGGAGCTTATGCCCTAATTGTGTCCTATTGAGCATTTTATTGGAAATTCATCTTCCAATAGGTAAATTCTGAATTCTTCTATAATTTAGACTCTAATTTATGCATTTAATAATTAGAAAACCATCATTAGCTTAGGGCTACCCATAGGAGCAAGAACTAGGCTTATAGGACCCATATTATAATTTCTACATAGTTTTTTGTGCCCAATTTGAAAGAATTCCGAGATTGGTACATCAAGTATTTGTCATTAGGATAATTAGACCTAATTAGACTTAGATTGATGAGATGTGACTAGATACGTGTCAACAATTGGACACGAGTAGAGCATATCATGGTATTTTATGATACGGTATGATACATAATTTATTTTGGATGATTTATGTAATTACTCTTCAATTTCACTTGTAACTAGATACATTTGTTATATATAGATGTAATTATTATATATAATTGGTAATAATTGAGATTGGGGGGTTTTGACATATCATTTGGGTGCGTATCATAGAGTATCACACTAGGCATGCCAAGTGTTTGTGTAAATACCTCTAGTGTGTGTGTGATTGTATTTTATATATGTCTATGTATGTAGGTAGTAGTATATATGTTAGAAGTATTTACATTAGTATATATGGGTATCAATATATATGTATAGGGGGTTGGCTTTGTGTATGTGAGATGGTGTATATATGGGGTACTCAGTGATCGGAAAGTGCACACTGTGACTTGGTGTGCCTATAGTCGGGTTCTAGCACTCTGCAGACATTCAGGGGGGGAAACTTGAGTTGTAGTGTTAGATGATAGGTAGCATCAGTGGTACTTAGCAGTGGTATTGTGTTAGTTAAGTCGGGCATGGTTGCAGAAGTAACAGAGGCTCGGGTAAAGAATGTAACAGCAACAACAATATTATATGGTGAGTAGCAGCAATTGGTTGTACTTAGCTGACGGTTCATATGGAGACTGATACCTTAACATTAGGCAGGGGACAAATGCAGTGGCTTCAAGTACAGTCTAGTATGAACAGGAAACAGGAATTGGTTTCAGTTGTTAATACAAGTGAGGTAATGAAGATTGATAGCTGATACAGCAGCAACATCGGTGCAATGCATTGCTGTAGAAAGTAACATTAAGGTTCTAAGTAAAGAGGGTAATGGAAGTGTTGTGTGTGTGTGATTGTGAAGTATAGAATTTTGGGTGTGAGTTAGGGAAAAAAAATCGTTAACTTAGTATCCGTCAAGTGACTGATACATTGCAGTAGCATTGCCCTGTATCTATTGGGTTATTAGAATGTAATGAGGGTTATGACATAGTGTTAGTTGAACACAACTATAGTTAGGATGGTTGTGATGGATGTGTGCTCGATAGAGCAATGGGGGACTGAACAACAGTTGAATCAGCAAGTGAAGGGGAGAGACCTAGGTGTGAATCAGTGTGTTAGAATTGGATGTGTATTTGTGTGAGTGATAGATCCATGAGAGTATCATGGGATAGGTAGATACTAGAATATGTAAGTATCCTAGTTATCTTAGTATATAAGTTAGGTGTTAGTATTAGTGAGATATCCATCAGTAAATAGAGTTGAGGTTGGACTGTTGTGCCAGTGAGGGTTCAATATAAGCATTAGTATGTGAATACATGACTTGTGTGGGTAAATAAATAACAAGTGCATAGTGATAAATTATAGATAAGTGTCCAGGATACCAAGTTATGACTATGTAAGGTAAGTAAGTATAGATATTAAGGTATATTAAGTATTAGATATAGCTAGTGTATATGCATATTTGTATATAAGTATATATACAAGATACTTGGGAGTATTAACTAGTTAGTAATACCTACAAGTTATGGGCCTAGATACCTAACCAAGACCTAGTATCTCCTAGTATTCACTAGATTAGACTTGTAATCAACCTAGAAGCTAGGCATGGACTTAAAATCAAGGTAAACACCTAGTTTGTCCTAGTTTGACTAGTATGACCCAGGAATGGCCTAGAAAATCATATTTAGTGCATTTTAACTTATTTACCATCTTATTACACCCAATTGACATTTCATTCATATATAGGTGTGTGTGATACTAGCTCGGACACCGAGTTACATTAATTGCTCAGGACCACTGGTGAGTACATTCTCTGATACTTTTCTTATTTGATAGTCTCTATGTTTCATGTATTTAGTATTAAGATATTTGATTCCTGACACGATGGTTACATGGATTGGTATACGTGGATCTTTGTCATGAGATATTTTTATTATAATTATTCAGTGATTGTTATGTCGTGCTTCATGATTACTCAGTGATTACCGTAATATCTTCGTGAGTATATAGCCCGTGATCATAGTGCATCATATTATAGACCGTGCATTGTGATATACGTATTATAACGTATCGTAATTTAGATCCATGTATTAATCGGGGGTTGAAAATGTATTAGTGGTTATATAATCATACCTTATAGCCCATGATTTAGCATAGCCTGTGATAGCTAATAGATCATGCAACTCACATATGATCACGTTAGCTCATCTTTTATATATAGCCCATTTTAGGCCCAAGCCGATCACATTATCTTGCTAATATTTTAAAGCACATTACTATATTGTTTTCTTCATTCTAGTTTATTACATTGATGTTCCTCATCATATTGTTCTCAGTTTCTTGCCATTATTTTACCATGATACTCTTTCTCGGGATATTAACTAGTTTAGTTACTTTCATCATTTATTTTTATTGTTATTGTTGTCTTATAGTTTTTGTCAATTATTGGAACTGCTATTGGGTTGTACTTTGCTCCAATTCTTACTGGATATATTTTTTGGATGATTCATTAGAGGAATGGTGTCCTACGCACTACAGGCCACAAGATGGTGAGCCAGCTGAGATAGCACCCGTAGAGCCTATTGAGATAGTACTAGCAGTCGAGGAGACTTAGTTAGTTCTTTTTGATATTGTATATGTCAGTTAGACACTTTTGACATGTATTTTATTTGTGATCATTGTGTTGAGATTGGACTTGGACTTGTGATATATTGTGGTTCTTTATTTCTTTCCTTCTATTCCATATCGTGCCATGTCTTCCTCTAGTTTATCATTATGATTTAGTATTATTTACCATTATTATATTATCATATTGTCCTCCATTTGGAGTTGAGATAGCATGACAGGTACCTTATATATTATATAAGAGATGTGTAGATAGTAGTGTTGGCCTAGACAGCATTCTACCGTCAATGCTACAACGTAGACTGGACGTACCTTCGTACTCGTGCCCCTATACCTAGTGCGGGTCGTGACAGAGTGCCAGTTGGAATATGAGTGTTGTATATAATTCGTGACTTGGTTTCAAGGTATTGAGATACTTATGGATAAGACAAGTGTGTCAATACTAAGGTACCAAGGTAATAGGTCAAGGACTCAGGATTGCCAATATGTCAGGATGCTAGAGGTATAGTTAAGGTATTTAGATGCCATGCTTGTAACTAATACTATGATGTTATATATAAAGTAGTATATATATAGGTTATGTGTATATGGATACTTAGAGTATCCAATTATCTAGTATATAGATGTATTGGTGATATTAGCTAATATAGCTAATATTGACTAGTGTTAGCTAGTTAGTGACTAATATGGACTAATTATCTTATTGTAGACCTAAAAACTTGTGTATGACTTTAGTTGACAAGTATGACCTAGAAAATCATACTTAGTGCATTTAATTCACTTAAATACCATTTATTACACCCAATGACATGATATTTCATATATAGGTCTATGTAATACCAGCTTGGGCACCGAGTTACATTATTTTCTCAGGACCAGAGGCGAGTACATTCTCTGATAGTTTTTCGTTTATGACAACTTCTATGTTTCTTGTATTTAGTGTAGATATCCTTGACTTCTTGACACATGGTTACACATATTGGTAATTTTTGGATTCCGTTATGAGATGTTATTCCTGGTAGTTTCTGGCGTATTATGTACATGCCATGTTGCTCTTATACTTGTATGTACACTGATTCCTAGGGAGACTAGCTACCTTCTCAGAGAATCCCATGTCCTAACGTGCCTTGGTTGGATTCACTATACTAGTCGGGGGTTGGGAAGTGTTAGTTAGATATGTGATCATACACATCATGTACGAGAATTATTGTACAAGTACCCTGTTAGTATTAATCATATACCTCACATATGATTAGCTAGGCCATGATTCCTGTGCAAGTTTCTAAGATAATCACATGTCGAAGCTAGTACTCACTCACTTAGTTAGTTGTATTTTCTGACTCCTGTATATGATGCTCATCTCTCTTGTACTATTTACAGTATTTTTACATTCTCTGTATTTCCTACTTATGCCCTATTTATTTTGTATATTCTCTCTATTTACTATTACATAGTCTTTATCATTTAATTGAAACTATTGTTAGAGGTGTGCTTTGCTCCAATCCTAACTTAAAATATTTTTTAGATGATTTAGATGACTAGTATCCTACACACTATGGACCTCAGTATATAGTAGGTGTAGAGTTAGAGACGGTGGCTCAGGAGGAACCGATACCGGGAGATGGTCAGCTAGTTGTAGATGTTTAGACAATTGGATTGGCTATGTCTCAGTTTAGACATTTTGGCATGTATTATATTTGAGACTATTGTGCTAGTCTATTAGACTTGGATATGACTTGTATTTGTGACTGTGATTTATTTCTTTCTTTTATTCCATATCATGCTACATCTTCCTCTAGTTTTATTGTTATTGTTATTGAGTATTGATTATTATTTTGTCCTCCATTTGGTGTTGAGATATCTTGATAGGTACATATATATTATGTGAGATATTTAGATAGTATTGTTGACCTAGATATCATTCTACCACAGATGCTGTGGTGTAGGCTGGATGTACCCACGTACTCATACCCTTATACCAGGTGTGGTTCGCGACACACCCTTCATGATGCGGTAAGTGGCCGCAACATGAACCTCATTTTTTTTGAAGAAGCATGCGCACGATGCTCTTGTGAGATCACTTTATTTTATGTACATTAATGTCGACAAAAATTTCACACGCATCCTTCGCAACCTTTGTGTGCGATGCACTGGCTTTGGCAACCCAAGTCTTGCAAGTCTTCTTGGCCTTTGCTAGCCTTGGTGAGGAAATCGAACTATCCCCTGAAAGCATATTCACGAAAGACTGTTGGTCGAATTGCACGACCAACATCCTCTGGATTGAACCCAAATTTGTCACATAATATTGTATCACAACCTTCTCATCAGTAGAAAAGGAAGTCCCCAGCAGAGTCGTCATTTTTGTTTCTATCACAAAAAATAAGTTCTACTAACTCGATTGCAACAAGAAAATAAAGAGTGTGCAAAGGAGATTGCAATGAATTCCTAAGTATAAGAATCTGGAAAAGTGTAACGGTAGAGATCGAGTTATGTAGCTAACTCCTTTACTTCGTTGACGATCGGCTGATAAAAGAAATTTGCAGTCTTAGCTCACTGGCAAGAGAAACAACAATTTGGCTCTCAAGTGTACAGCCTTCGATCCCCTGGAAAATATATATCCCTGCTATTTATAGTCATATGCACTGAGATGGCCATGCACGTGCATATCCAAAAAATAACTATTTTCAGCATATGCTGCATCAAAACTGAAGTTGGTGGAACAAAACTGCCTTTGGCGCATGCAATTTTTGAGATAACTACCCAAAAGGTTCGGTCAATCGTGTACTTATTTGACAAGGTCCTCTTGAAATGTGTCATGTGCCTATGGTCACTAATCGGTCATATCTAACATCATATAGGAGAGGGTACGCTTTAGGCGCAACAACGTACTTACGTTTATAGGCCCCCATCAACGGTCACTGTTAAGTGTCTTTTAGGGGCCATACATCTCAAGAGCTATGTCGCATACATCTCAGTTGAATATACATTGTCATGCTGAGGTGGTTTGGTCGTATGCCATTCTGTCATATCCCTCTTGTTATCTTGTGCCACATGGGGAACGCTCAGTTGTAAACAGACACACGTCAATGTTGATGCTTTTTAGCATAACCATCAGCTACACAATTTTTGATATGGTACAGATTTTTATCGAGCATTAAATGCTCTGTCATGATGGGTGCAGCTGAGGCATTAGCTGCATACTCTCAAGGTTCTCTCTTTACCGCATTGGTGAGTCACTATTAAATGTCTCATCGGTTGTTCACTGACCCTCACGGCATGGCACTATATGCGCACGGATCAGAATTTTTTATGCTTCTATACCCACTCATTTCTCCTTGAAATCCAAATCCAAACCTTGGAGAAGTGCTAAAAGAGGAGATCAAAGTTGGTGTAGAAGGTTATGAACTCTTTGTGTTGGATCTTCATTGAAGTTTAATCTACTAAGGTAACCTTCAATCCTTCTCTTAATCATTAAATAAATTCTAAGAATATGTATGTGCCAACAAATAGAGGTTTTTATTATTAGAGACCTAAATTAGGTTAGAGAAGATTAGATCTAATAATTATTTCATATTTATATAAATTATATGTATACACGTATCCGTGTCCATCAAATATTTTTGTCCAAAATAGCCCAAATTTCTCACAAAATCAGCCTCATTTTTCAGTAGCCTTAGTGACTTGGAAAGGTCGTATCACCTGGCTACGGACTCCGTTTCATCTCCCTTTTTTTTCAAAATCATATTATTTCATAATCTATATTTTAATATAATAAATTCGAAGTAAATATTTTTGTAAACATGTTTGAGTATTAGGTGTCCACAAAATGAACGTACTTCAGTGTTTTCGTGATTTTGGGAGTTTCAGGAAGCGAAAATACGATCGGTTTAGTTTTTCGGAAAGCCGATACGAAGACCTACAACATATTTTAATCTAAAAAATAATTGAATTAGTTTAATATATACAGTATTGTCTAAAATTAGTAATAGGCTAAATAATATATGTATTATGTATATCCATATAAACATGTATATATTATATCACCAATAGACTAAATGTATAAAGTGGAAACATATTATTTTGAAACCCAAGTTGATAGGATATTCATTATTTTCATTTACCTATTGACATAGTAAATTCATAAAATATGTTACTTAGACTTGGACTTGGTACCAGACCTGTACCACCAACTCATAATGACAGGCGAGTACATTCTTTGATTATTTTTAATATATATTAGTTTCTATATTGCATGTTTAGTGATGTTTACATGATTTTTGACATGCTTGTTACACGAAGTAGTACCATATGGATCTTACCATATGGATCTTTAGTCATGATATATTATTTCTACCTTTTATCATGTAGTTCATTATCATTGTGCTCGTACTCTTGTGCAATATGATCTATGGCCATGACTTAGATCCATGTGTATTAATCGGGACGGGAAAGTAATAAGTAGTATGTGTATAGACCATTAGATCTTGTATTTAGACCTTGAGGATAGCTTAATCATACACTTCACGTATGGTTGAGCCAAATCCTAATTAGACCTTGTTGCAGTAGTTATCCCAGCCGATCACATATCGAAAAGAGTACTTCAACACACTTAGATAGTTTAGTTTTCCTTGTTTCACCCCTACTTGTCATATGTTATCACTACCAGAAAAAGTAAAATTAGCGACGTCCAAAAACGTCGCTAAAAGACAAAAAAATGTCGCCAATCACATTTAGCGACGTAATTAGCGACGTTTTATAGAAGTCGGTAATGATCACTTCGCTGAAAGGAAAAACGTCGCTAAACGTCGCTATACCGACGTTTTTTAGCGACTTATACGTGTCGCTAATTTAGCGACGTTTAGCGACTCAGAGTCGCTAATTAGCGACGTAATAACACGTCGCTAAACGTTGCTAATTAGCGACTTATATAGCGACGTAACATCGACGTCTTTAATGACCTGACAGTACTGCCATGTCATCAGTTTGCGACGTACAACGACATATTTATCGACGTTTAGCGACGTCATTAGCGACGTAAAAACGTCGCTAAAAGTCGCTAATTTTACAAAAAAAAAATACTGAATTGTTCCAAACTATTATTCCTGCAATTTATAAATTTCTAATTAAAAATAGACCCGGAGCAACCCTCCGTTGAATTCTCTGGTTTCGCCGACCCCTTCGATGGAACACTCAACACCGGTATATTAACACCATTTAATATGAATAAAAGTATCACAGTCATACAATTAATGCACACACAATATATATAATATTACAGTCATACAATACACACAAAATAATTGTATCACAGTCACACAAAATGCATAATATATAAGCATCACAGTCACAAAATGGGCATAATATATAAGTATCACAATCACACAATAACCACAATAAAAGTATATGTAACATCATAGTATCAATCTCGAGGATATCCAAAAAACTGGGACAGATACCAGTCCCTCAGATACTGCGCATAAACAGGGTTTATGTTATCAATCTTCGCTATGGGTGCTGGGTGACTGGAACTCCCCGTCTGAGATACAGCCACTATAGGTGCTGGGTGACTGGAACTTCCCGTCTGAGATACAACAGGTGGTATCTCTTCCTCCTTAACGGTATGAGGCATCACCTCCTCCTTAACAGTAGGAGGCATCACTTCCTCCTTAACAGTAGGAGGTGTTGTCACGCCCCAGTCCCAAAATATCGAGGGACTAGACACGTGGCAATGGCCAGCAGCACACACCGATGGACAAACCCAATTTAATGGATCCATCGGGGCGTACTTAAGCTGTAATACAACAATAAGGTTCTAGATATACTAATCTCATCCACAGAAATAAATATAACAATATCAGAATCATAAAGCAAGATCAATCTCAATAAAATATAAACTCGGGAAATAACCCGCTAATGAGTCTGATACATCTGTCAAGATATAAGAATAAAGATAACCACAGCCAATACTGAGTATGGAACAGTATATACTCAGAAGATACCCTCAGGGAATCACTCGTCTACTGGATCTGGTGCTGCTCCTGCTCCTGCTAATGCTCTTGTCCCGTATACCTCGGGGTAGATCTCGTCTGCTAATCCTGAGGATATAATCCGGATCCAGGTCCTCAGGGGACATAGCAAGGTACAAGATAACTCAAGCCAAATAAATAATGCAGTGCAGAAAATAAATAAAACAATAGGGTCAATATGTAACCATCTATGTGAAATGTAAGTGAGAGCATCACTAGTACTCAGGCTGAGACCACTACAAGCTCTGTGTCGGGGAGCCGGTAGCAGTAATAACGAGTAATGTGCCTAGCTCTGCTGGATAGTCTACGGCCTCACAATAGTAGTAGGTATATATAACATGTGATGTGTCTAGCTCTGCTGGAGAGTCTACGGCCTAACAATAGTAGTAGATATATATAAAATAGCCTGTAGCCTATTGTGTCTCTCCCCACCCAATGTAACCACACGTCTCATGTCCACAATGTCTTATGTACATGTCACGCACGATCATAGCTGATGCAACAAGTCATATAATATCTATGAATATAATGTCTATGTCAAATCCTGTACCCTACACAGAATCACCATGAATATCTCAGGAAGATTCTGTCTCATGAATAGTGTCAAGTGTCCTGGGTTATGGTGTACTTGATAAGACAAGCACGAGAATGTAAATGGTCACGAATGTCCATGTCTAGATGACGTTACACAACTCCGCGTACGGTGTTGGCACCCGACTATTAATCGGATGCTAAGTAAGTCACACGGTCCTAGGTCAAGCATGCACAACAATATAAATGAATCAAGGAAAATATGTAATAAGACTGCAAGTTTTGGCAAGGTACACTTGCCTGGGGTTTGAATACCAACAGCTGTCCCTGTATTAGTGGATCCTGCAGGTACTCCTCCAAAAGCTGTAATAAACATCACCAACAGTCTCAAAAATATCAAATAGCTAAAAATGCCTGTCCTTAAGTCCAGTTTGGATACAGGGGCAAAAATGACAGTTTCTGGTCAAAGCAGGGTCCACATGTGGGCCGCTTTGTACCGAAAAACGTGTTAGGGTCAAAGGTCTCCAAATTTGTCAAACTTAGTGTCAACAAGTTCAGAACGATGATACGAACCCAACGGAACTTCCAGAATTGGATTCTGATGAGCCGATCAGAAAATTGCCCGTCAAGTGGAGTCGCAGGGCCCACGATACGTGATTTTGTCAACGTTCTCAGAATCGAACCAAACTTGGGTCACAGGACCAACGTATTGCTACGAGTACGATGGCATAAGTTTCGTCTCGATCCGACGTGTGTACACAAAGTTACAACGTATTCCAGAACAGACGGATACGAGGCGTTGTCGGCGGATACGCGTTGATTCCGGTGTGCGCGCACATCCAAATCAACTTCTATGAAATCCTACACATCCGTATCAACGGCGCGCACATTTTGGTGAAGACCGCGCGCGACCAAGTTGTCCCGTTTGGCGGGGCACACTCAGTTCCGGGGTGAAACAGGGAGTTGGTTTTCCTGTTTTTGGATCGTGGTTCGCGATCGCCACAGGACACGACGCACCGAGCGAGTTGCACGGGCATCGAGAGGGTTACACAGTCTACGCGACATAGCTGACGAAACGGAAAACGGAATAACAAGGAGAGAGAACGGGTTACCTGAACAGGGCTTCGTGGAACGAGAATTTCTCGTATCCGTGTGACTGTTTTGTGTCCTGTCTCGATCTGCTGTGTCCGGAGCTAGGACGGCTGTGTCCGGGTCACCGTGTCCGTGCTAGGGCAGCGGGTGATCGGCTGGGAGTGGACGTTCTGGTCGTGCGGAGCCCGTCGACGGCTAGGGCGGTGGTGGTGATGATGAAGTCGGACGGGGAGTTCACAGCGGGCCGGACGGGTCAGGGGCTGCTGTTGGCAGCCGGCCGGACGAGGGATGGCTGTACTGGCCGGACAAGGGTGGTGCACCGGAGCTGCGCGAGGGGGATAAAGACCGCACGGCGGGTCAGAGTCTGCACAGTCGGTTGGGGGACACGCATTGCCGGTCGGGGGAGACGCGCTGCCTGTCGGGGGAGACTCGCTGCCGGTCGGACGCACAGGCCGGCGGGGGCTGCGCTGCACCTCGGGATGGTCGGGGACGTACAGGCCGGCGGGTTGATCCGCCAGAGTCGGGCCGGAGGCTTCTCTCAGGGAGAAGAATAATAAAGGAAGAAGAAGAAGAATAAAGGAAGTAGAAATGGCATGGAGAAAATAAAATAATGGAGGAGGGAGGAGAGAGAGGGGGTGGGGGTTTCCACACCTAGGGATTAAGGCCGGCTTGGGAGTTGTGAGGGTGATGGTGATAGTTTTATAGGGAGGGGTGCATTTGATGGAGGGTGGAGATGTTCCCAATTAAAATAGAGGGCTAAGATTTAATATGAAGCCTTATTTTCTTCATGCAAGAAAGGAGGAGGAAAGTGTTGACAACGGTCAACATATGGTAAGCTCTCCATTTGGTCATGGCCAATAGGGTGAGGACACCTAAATTAGTAAATCGCAATTAAGCCCCTAAAATTTGGAAAATTGCATGAACACATAAAATGATGCAAAAAATGTGGAAAAAATTGTGTTTGGTGATTTGCATGGTGAGGGGGTAGTGTGGGTGAGGCACGGTTTTGGGTCTGGGTCGGGTTCGATTCGGATCCGACCTGACCCGTTAAGGGCTGGGTTTGGTCTGGTTCGGTTCACCCCGATTTGGTTTGGTTTATTTAAAATAAACCGGGTTCAGTCAGGGTTTATTTTGGTTTAATTATGAATTAGTTTTTTTAGGGCTTTACAAAAATGCTTCTGGGGTCCAATAAATTCCCGGAAAATTATCCTATGTCCAGTTTTCCGTTTTCACCCAAAAATATTATTTTCATAATATTTTAATATTAATTAACATCATTTAAAAATCCTTTAATCACAAAATACCTTAGTTTTAAATTCCAAAAAATTACAGAAAATTGTGAGAAAATGTTTTAAAAATATTCTGAAAAATCAGGGTGATGACAGGTGTCGTTCTCTTGGGTGCCATCTTGTAAGATAGATGGAAACAAAGAATATAATTGATAACAGATATTACTTAAGACATACCTTGGAAGAATTAGATGACTCACAAAGAATTAGCTGTTTGTTGCAGTATAATAATGATAGTAATAATAAAACTACTTGGAAGAATTAGATGACTCACTTCCTCCTTTTTTAATATTTCTTTAAATCTTCACCCCATGTCTGTTTAGGTCTAATTCTACTCCTAGCATCTCCCTTTAACTACTATTTTATTCCGCTCCCATACCATAATATCTATTGCTCAACATTTTGTCCTAACAATAAAAACACAATGGAATGTTGAATAGCCTTCAATAATGTCTAGAAACTTAGCTAGAGAGAGGCAATATGTTTTTTTTCTTTTTGACATTTAAATATATAAAATGAATGTTTTGCCTTCATTAGCTTATATATATATATATATATATATATATATATATATATATATATATATATATATATAATATGCATGGGTCCAAAATTAGTTTATACACTATTTTTAGTAACAAAATCAAACTTATGTAATAAGATTTTATAATATTTTGGATTATATATATATATATATATATATATATATATATATATATATATATATATATATATATATATATATATATATATATATATATATATATATATATATATATATATATATATATATATATATATATATATAATATGCATGGGTCCAAAATTCTGATGATGTGTCAACTTAATTATAGCATTAGATGATACAACATCTTTCCAAATTCATAAAAATTTTGAAAAAGTTGTGAGAGCCTATCAATTCTAACCCACTTGTTGCCCTCTAGATACCATCTTAGTACACTCCTATCTAACATCTCTAAATATCACTAACCTACATATCTATATATACCCTATTGACACTTGACTTTATACCTTGCCTGCATCAACTCCTACAATTGCCTGTACTGATACCTCATATAGTCCCTGATACGTATCAGTGTATAACTGATGACTGATACCAAACTGAAACTGAGATGCACTAAGGCATACCTCTGTAGTGCAAAGGGACTGCCCCCAAGCCTAACTGACAGGCACCATTTGGGTGCACTGCTGCAGTGCCCCATGCGAGAGCCCCAAGTCTGTAACCAAACTTCATTTGGTCTCCTCCATGTACCAATACTAACAACAGATAATATACTAACTGATGACTCCACATACTAACACTTCTAAAGTGTATCACTTGCAGGTAAGAACCCTACTACAACTGTCATAATCCCTCACATCTCGAACTCATACATCCACAACACTCATAACACACATAAATCAAACCATCACTAGTGTACAACAACTGGTACTATACCAAGTTGCAGTTGCCTGCATACCCCCATCAACCATACAGTCATCTATTGCCATCATGTGTGATACATCAAAGTGTATCACTCTACTGCTACCATATTATCTAGCTGATGCTACATGTTATTCTTACATCATGCCCTTAATGTGAACTGCCCATGACATGAACTATGAATTTCTCTCTTCACTGTCACTCGAGCATCCACCACATCCAATACCAATACAGAACTCACTTATACACAGTTGACACTTTATGCATATATATATATATATATATATATATAATTGTGGAGAATTATGGATTTTGACATTTGGGTTAAATATGTATCACCTAACCCTAACCCCATATCGAAAAACCTAACCCTAACCCTAACCCTAACTCTAACCCCATGTCAAAAACCCTAACCCTAACCCCATGTCAAAAAACCTAATCCTAAACCTAGGTCCTTATCAGTGTCTGTGTCTGTGTGTGTGTGTGCCGTGTCTGTGTCACTGTCTGTGTGTGTGTGTCGTGTCTGTGTCAGTGTCACATGTGTTCTGAGAGAGAGAGAGAGAGAGAGAGAGTTAGGGTTTACCATAGAGCTCGAGGAAGAGGAGGGGGATGCCGGAGTAGCCGCGGGGGAGAGGCGGTCGACGGAGCCGGGGGGGCGGGGGAAATTTTTTTCGTTTCAAAATTTCGACAGATGGGAAAAAATGCAACCGAGCCCTAATTAACCAAATTTTAGCGACGTCAAAAAAAGACGTCGCTAAATTAAATTATAGCGACGTTAAGGACGTCGCTAAACACGTTGCTAAATATTTTTAATATAAACATCGCTATTTACATCGCTAAACGTCGCTAACTTAGATATATTAGCGACGTTTAGCGACCAAAATTGAACTTATAGCGACTAATCTTATAAAAACTGAATAAAAGTCGCTAAACGTCGCTAAATGTCGCCAATTAGCGATGTCTAGCGACGTTTTACATGGAGTCGCTAAATTAGCGACGTTTTTACCTGGAGTCGCTAAAAAACGTCGCTAATCCCGCTTATTCTTGTAGTGTATATATTTACTTGTGATTACTATTTCTCTTCTTTTGCCATGCCATGCCATGATTTTCGTTGTACTTAATCATCATGTATTCCAATGTTATTACTCATTTTTATAGTCTCTATCATGTATATGGAAGTGCCTTCATTGAATTGTACTCGTTTCATTCCTGACTGGATAAATTTTTTTTAGGTGCATTGCTAATGTACACTATGGAATCTTGTTGGAGATCAAGATATTTTTGGAGGCCAATATTAGAATTTAGATAGTTTAACAGTTTCTTAAGCTTAATGTTAACGGGTTCCCAAGTTGTGATTTAAATATATTTATTGGATTTATAAATTAAATAGTTGTTGTGAATGGGCAAATAGATGGAAATTATGATTAAATATTGTATTTGGACTTGATGATTACCGTTGAGGTCTAGACAACGTACTATCGTCGTTGATGTGGCATAGATTGGACTTGGCCATGTACTAGTATCGCAAAAGCGAGAGCAGATCGTGACACTTCTCTACTACCTTGTTATCATTAAGTTCTTCCCCAAGAGTTCTTAAAAGATTAGAAATAGTAAAAGCTTTGGTGAAATAATCTTCAATTGTGTCAGTATCCTTCATCATAGGTTTTCAAAATCGCTTCTATGAGATTGTAGCTTGGTATAGTTTACCTTGCCATCACCTTTATATTGTTGCTTCAAAATTCTTTATGCGTCGTTTGACTTCACAATACTAGCAATCCTTAAAAAGATAACTGCTTTTTTGCAATATGAGTGGTGCCTTTTCATCTTTGTTCTGAACATCCTTCATTCATGCCGCCCTATCTGTCTCTGCATCACCATTCTCAACAAGCTGCCAAAGATGTTATGAAATAAAAAAGTTATCATATTGATATTCCAAATCTCATAATTATTTCACTAAACACATGAATCAATGTTTGATAGAGATTGAACCCATTTCTAATATTCATCTTGCTTCTAGCTTTTTACAAAACTTTAAACAAAAAACTGATTCATAAGAACAAATGTACATTTTCTTCAAATAAACAACTTACTAGAATAACTTCTGTAGTAGATCCTACGAGGAACCTCTTGCTCCCAGTTTCAACAATGAACCTGTCTCTGATAACAAATATTGGAAATGCTAGAAGAAGCACTACTATAGTTGGTTCTATGCAGTGGAGGAAATGATAGACAAAAAAATAATCTTTACCAAAGAGGAAAAATGTCTCTAGAAATTATGATCTACAATCAGTAAATTTAGTAGCCTTTTATAGGATCTACAACCAAACTACACCACTAATTCAACAATATCAAAAGAATATCTCAATCTCCTAATATTTAGAAAATCTCAAACTCCTACTATTTAGCAACTACCTACAAAATCTTTTAAAACAAAATATAAAATATGAAACTGTAATCATAATGTTTGAATTAATTCTAACAAGCTTATCATAACATCTAGTTGGAAATTAAAATTATTCCATATGCGGTGAACAAAAATACATGTTGGTTATTATGGTATAAAGAAGTTATTATCTAAATATTCTTTAGGTATAGATTGACATAACAAAATAAATGATGTTTGTCATGTCGGTATTGTAGTATTGTCCATGTAACATAGGCAATAATTTTGAGACAAGAAAATTGGAGATAAATAACACACATGCAAGCGAGGACCTTTTCGAGATTGTTAGTGGGGGTGACGAGGACGTGGACCCCCTTGTTTGTCATCATCAGTATAGTGACCGTGTTCTCTAGATTCAACTTCCAAAAGAAGTACAATATCAAAATTCCATCATTAGATAACAATTATTAGGAATTTGGACTAAGCCTAAAAAAATTGAAAAACCCTAGGGAGTGGCTAGCTAATAAAATACCTATGTTTCAGAACCGCGAATACGATTGACGACACTGACCTAGGCTTGGAAGCAGGTGGGGGAGTAGTCCCGATTCCTTATGCACCCCGAGTTGTTGATGAAGGTCATTATAGCATTTGGTGGCGATGGTAAAACAGAAAGAAAAAGATGATATCAAAAGTTTAGTAAAAACCCTAATATATATATACATATATATATATATATATATATATATATAGAGAGAGAGAGAGACTTCTAGTCTTGTCAAGGAAAGGGGGATGCCATTTCCACGACTTCCAATCTTGCTTACTATAGTCGGGAATACGAGGGCTGGATACGGTTGGCCATATTTGGACCAAGAATAACAAAGTAGTTCTAAAATGGGTGGCATGCCAATTAGATCGTGCTCTGGCTAATAGGTAATGGATTGACAAATTCCCTAATGTGGTGGCTGAAGTATTGGCAGCTGGGACAATCGACCATTCTCCGATTCAGGTGTGTCTCTATCAGGGAAAGCTAGGCACTCAAGTCCATTCAGAAATAATAATGCTTGGCATCTACTAGAGGGCAATAAGGAGGCAGTCAGTAGCGGCCTACATGTGAGGGTTAACGGGCACCAGTAATTTTGGGTGGTACAATACCTCAAGTAGGTCAAATGGCGGCTAAAATCTTGGACAGTGGCAAACCGATCGTGGATATGGAGCTAAAGGAGACGGAGCTTAAAGAGATGCAAACCAATTTATAGTCGGATGTCCTGAATCTAATACTAACTGCAAGGGAATGGGTGTTGGTTCGTGAGGTTGGGATCCTATGTACGGTGAAGGAGATTCAGCTGGCTCAAAGGGCAAAGTGCTTCTGGTTCGGGGAAGGAGATAGGTGTACTAAATTTTTTTATGACGTAGTTTGAGCTCGGCAGAATCATTACACCATTTGTAAGTTGATTGGTAAGTACAACGTAGAAGTCTCGGCCTTAGCGGATATCCAATCGGAGGCGGTCAGTATTATTCAGCCTTATACAATCAAGATGATTACTTATCTGTATTTCCTGACCTTGTATGTAAGAAGCTCGTTATGGAGGCTAGAAACCAATCGTTAATGATGCCCGTGTCATTGGAGGAGGTGGAGGATATTATGAAAACAACAGACCTTGATAAAGTTTCTAACCCTGATGGGTTTGGGAGTAAATTCTATAAACTATACTGGGATGAGCTGAAAGGGCAGGTTCTGGAGATGATTCGATATTTCTTCATGAATGGCAAACTGCTACTGGAGTTGAACCATACCTTCCTCACGCTAGTTCCAGAGAAGGAGGGGGCCACGACACTTGTGGACTTCAGGCCTATTGCTTGTTGTAATTATTTGTACAAGTTAAATATACACCTTATATGTCGTCGTATGGAGATGATTATGCAAGAGTTGGTGTCGTGGAACCAAGTTGCCTTCATTAGAGGGAGGGCCATGCATCACCGAGAATAGTCTCTTTGGACAAGAGATGATGCATGAATTCAATTTACTAGGAGGACAAAAAACTTGCATTAAACTTGATCTTCGTAAGGCATATGATACAGTGAACCGGGAACTTCCTATGTCATGTTATGGTGGCTATGGGGTTTGAGAGAGTTTGGGTTGCATGTGTATGATAGTGCATCACGACGCCTACCTTCTCGGTTCTCATCAAAGGGAAGCCATATGGTTTTTTCAGGAGCAATAGGAGGTTGAGGCAGGGGGACCCTTTATCCCCGTACTTATTTACTCTAGTCATGGATTACTTCACCCGCCTGATGGATATCGCGGTGTGTAGCGGGCAAATTATTCCGTTATTTTGACTAGTATAACCATACATTACTCACCTTATATAGATGATAATTTATTGGTGTTTCGTTCTCTGGCCTTATAGAAGTTTTAGATGTTATGGACGAGTTTGGGAAGCTGTCAGGGCTTTGGCTTAATAGGTAAAAGAGCAAAGTTTACTTCTCAAAGTGGTGTCCAGACAAGGAAGAAAGAGTTGCGATCATCGGGATTGCACGAGGAGATTTGCCAGTTAAATATCTTGGGATCCCCCTTTTCGTGAATTATGCGAAGGAGACAGATTGCCAGAGTATTATGGAGTTTGCACAATGTATTATGGAAGGTTGGCAGGCGTTGAACTTGTCATTCGGGGGACGAATTGAATTAGTACGGTCAGTAGTTATGGCTGTCATTAACTTCTGGTTTCAATAGATCATGTTACCTCTGGTTACTATTGGGAGGTTGGAAAAATTATGTGCAGAGTTCATATAGAGGGCTAGGGTTTAGACCATTGCCTGGAGTACTCTTTGCCAGCCTAGAGAGGAGGGTGGGATAGGCCTGCGGTCCTTGAGGAAGATGCGGAAAGTAGCAGGGATGCGACTGGTTTGGCGCTTCCTACAAGGAGATTCCATGTGGGTAGTTTGGATGAGGAACAAGTGAAGGGTGCTAATTTCTAGGCTTATTGGTCTACCAATAATTAATCGGTCCACTTTAACTACATTCTGAAGTACCTTACAATAGTGCAACGATTAGTATTTAGAGTACTATATGACGGGCAGGATACTGACCTGCGGCTGGATATGCGGGTCCAATACAAGGTGTTGCTGCAATTGGTAGGAAGAGATGAGATTCAGGCGACATTCATAAGAGAGAAGGTGGCGAGCATATTGCATAATGGGGAATGGTGGTTGGAGACCCATGGGTATGCAAGGGCGTATGAGGCGGTCATTCAGTTTGTGAAGATAGACCAAACGCTATAGACGGATACTTGGGAATGGGACGGAGCCCTTAGTGGCGAGTTTGTGTGCAAGATCACATACAACCAAGTCTGGAAGATCCACGACAGATGGGAATATGCTGATATTGTTTGGGTCAAGGGTTGCGCCAATAAGATGCAACTATGTCTTTATCGTCGTCTGATGGGAAGATTACTCACAGTAGACCGATTATCCAGATTTGGGATTTGTGTTGGAGGTTAGCGTTGTGTGATATGCGGGCAAGAAAATGAGACTATGAAATATCTATTTTTCTGGTACTCTACAACATGGCCTATCTGGCAATCGCAAGGGGTGAGAGTATAGCTACAGCTGCAAACTAGTGCTGACATTGATACGCTGATTAGAGCAATTATAGATAGAAAGAGCATAGGCGGATCGTGGTTTGGGGAAGCCCGTATCAGATTGGCGGCTACGGTTTGGCATGTTTGGAGGGAGAGGAATCATCGCATTTTTGAGGGTCTTCAAACATCTATTATTGGAATTATTCATAACATTAATTATGATGTATCTTATATGGGATTTCCGAGGGGATCCCATGACTTAGATGTAAAGAGTTCTTTATCAATAAAATTATCGTTTCAGAGAGAGAGAGAGAGAGAGAGAGAGAGAGAGAGAGAGAGAGAGCTGACCTCAAGAACCATGGTGAAAGGGAAGACTTGATGCTAGAGAGAAGAAAATGGGACAAGTTTCGAGCTTTCCTAGGGCATTGGGGGGTACTGTTCTGGTGTAAAAGGAAGAGGAGGGAGAGGGGAGGGATGCTGCGGGAAGATATTAGGAATTTTGGAAGAGCTTTTTTGGACTTTATATTATTATTCATATTATCAATAGTAATTAATCAAATATTTACTTAATATTTTGAGGTAATTATCGTTACAAATTTGTAACACTTTTATCCGTTACGAACAGAAAAATAATTGTGTTACAAATTGCTTATTTTTTTGTGTAGTAATCACTGCCTAATCCTAATTAACTAGTTATCCAACATGAGATTAAACTCACCTACAAGTTATTTTTATATTGTCACATAACTTTTGAACGTTGAACCCTACATTGGATTGGAGCTGTAGAACCCAACAAAAAATATTGCATCAAAGTTCTAGCTAGTGATCTCGCGGCTCCTTGTGAGGTTGAGCCTAGCTACCCAACAATAATGTCACTAAACTTCGTCATTGAACTTGTGAACATCGAGAGCTCGAGAAAACTAAAGATTGAATCCAACAAAAAAAATGACACTGAGGTTCTAGTTTAGTGGACCGAGGTTGAAGCTACCCAACAATATTGCACTAAACATACATTCATATTTGCATGTTATTCTGATCCTGAACTGCTCCACTATCTCAATTTTTGAATGTGAGGTATTAATGTTAAGCTATCTCACTGATACTATAAATTGTTTCCTGTATTCCCCTTTCATCAAAGCCAAGCACATGCTCCATCTCCCATTTATGAAACCAAAAGACTCGTTAGAATGCAGACGTAAACCCTAAAAATAGCCCTCATTTCTTGTGATGTTGAAGGCCACCATCAACAGCATCACCTTCTCCTCCAACGGACTAAAAATTATTAGGTACAATTAGAATACGACTATATGGTATTCCAAACTGATCAAATATATGTGTACCAAAATGTTGTTGTTCTGAGAAAACTTCATCTTTCAAACAATTTCTACAGGTATAAATTTTTTTGAAGAAGTTATATGCATGAATTGGTAGGCCCCACTGTAACTATGGTCTTCTCCAACCATGGTCCTCAAAACCTAATCGAGAAAATTTCCTCGAAAACCATCTCCAACCCACCCTCAATTTGAGGAGATTTTGAAGGAAGGGTGTTTGATCCTCAAATTTGAGAGAAGAGAGAAATTTTTTAAATTTGAGGATCCGCTATTCTTAACTATTTTACCCTTCAAATTATAATTAATTACTAATATATTCTACATATGTTAAACACTAAACTTAATTAACTTATTATATTATATTTTTAATTTATAAGTATAAATAATATAACAATTATACCATTAAAAAGTTATTTTTGAGATCTTCCAATAGTATCCAATATTGAATATATATTTTTATCAGATTCATTTGATTAACAAAATAACATTTGAATAATTTGGCAGAAATTAATAGAATAACATCAAACTTTCTAAAATTAAAATACATTAATTTAAAAAACATGAACAAGTACATCGAAATTTAAAATAACACCACCACCAACAACATTGAAATTAAAAAGTCAAAACGTTACAACAACATTAAAATTTGAAAAGGTTAAAGTATTACGACAACATTAAAGTTAAAATAGTCTAAGATACTTTTAGAACCTTGGTAAATCATCCACATTTTCATTTTATCCTCCTTGAAAGGGACTAAATCTACTAAAATTAGTGGTATCAAAATAATGTAAGAAATTTGGATGAGAAAGTGGATGGTGAAATGAGTGGTGGTATGCAACTTTTGTATAGGAAAAGTTATTAGGATTAGGAAGAGACTAACGAAAAAAGTTAGTACAATTTTTTTGTGTCAATATTATAAAATAATATTAATAATATTAAATAATATAAACAATATAAAATAATATAATATTATCTCGGTAATTAATATTAATAATATAACATTAATGTATATGATTATATTAAATAATTGTAAAAAAAATAATTTATGTAGAAATAAATAATAGTTGCTTATTATTTGAGGATTTATGGCTTGAAATCGTAAAATTTGAGGATAGCATAATATATGAATATTCTTTTTTGAGTCAATTGAAAAAAATTTGAGTATAGGTTAGAGATGGTAAGTGGAAGAAGTTATGTGCACAATATTGGAGCAATTAATTTGTAATTTTTTAATTAGGTATTTCCATTGTGGAATTACCTTATTAGAAAAAATAATTTAAGGAATTTCATAATGGAGATATTCCCATTAAAAAGTTACTAAATTAAAATCCTCCAATACACAGGACAATTACTTCCTCCCTATAAATAACTCTAATTTTATCTTCGTGACCATGGCTTCCTCCTCCTCTCCCTCCTTCACAATCATACTACTTGTTGCTCTGCTAACATTCATCTCTCTTCTCTTTGGTCCAGTTACTTGCATCAATCCGAAGCTCTTGAACCTTTCCGTTGCTTCGAACGCCTGGTCCCCGGCAGGGGCCACATGGTACGGAAGCCCCAACGGAGCCGGAAGTGATGGTGATTAATTATAATGCCTACATTTAGTTTCTACTTAATTTTTAGGATTATTTATACTAACATTTTCTATGTTTTCGGTTTAATAAACGGACATCATTTATTTTGAAAATAATTACACTAATCTCTCTCATGTTTTATGTTTATTATATGAAATTTTTTTTATGTTTTACGTAAAAGTTATTACTAACCATCCTTACCGTATAAAACAGAGAAGAGGTTTAATAACCCGAAAACATAGGAGAGTAGTATTTAATTAGTAATGCCTACATTTTAATTTCTACTTTATTTTTATGATTGGTGGTACGTGGGGATTAACACTAAAACTTTGTGTTTAATTAATTTGTGATCTACTACAAAGGTGGTGCATGTGGATACGGGAGCGCAGTAGGGACGGACCCATTCTGGTCCATGGTAGCAGCAGGAAACCCTTCCCTCTTTAAGGGAGGGAAGGGATGTGGTGCCTGTTTCCAAGTACTAAACCCTAAAATGTTTCAATATTTTCATTTTTGTCTATTGAAACATAATTGATTTCTGTATCTGTCAATATGTGCAGGTAAAATGTACCAACAATGCTGCATGCTCCGGAAACCCGGTGACTGTTGTGATCACCGATGAATGCCCCGGAGGTGCATGCCTAGCCGAGCCAGTCCACTTCGATCTGAGTGGCACTGCATTCGGTGCCATGGCGGTCAGTGGCAAGGCCGACCAGCTTCGTAATGCCGGAGTACTTCAGATACAGTACACCAGGTTGCCTACATTAATAGGAATAGAGTTATTTGTATTTATTCTCATTACTAATATCTAATTTTGTTTCTTTCATTTTTAATTTGATTACTTCTCCCACCATTTCACCAATTTCTCAAGCGTTATTTGTATTTTCCAGCCCCGCACCCATTACTAAATAGTAACTCTTGAGAAAATTGGAATAGTAGTAATGAAATTAGAAAAAAGAAAGAAACATAGTTAGAAATTAGTAACGAGGGATAAATACAAATACCTCTCAGAAATAGTCTAAACTGCTATATAATAGTTGACGTTTCACGTTGATTTTTTTTCTCCAAAAATAAATTTATCTATATTTACTAATTAAAATTGTTCATTAAATTTAACACGGCTATTTGAATAATTATATTTAAAAATAGCAAAAAAAATAACTGACTATTGTTTATTGTTTTCAAATAATATGAAATAAAAATTGCATATATATATATATATATATATATATATATAATACCAGGAGCAGATCTAAGCATAGTCTAATACCAGGAGCAGATCTAAGCATAGGTTGGGGTAGGCTGCAGCCCACAAATTTTTTTTTTTTCCTGTAATATTTTTTATATTTTTATATTGATTAGCTTAGTTCTAGCTCAGTAAAATTTATGGTAACCCACTTCAGATACAGCTACAGTTCATGGATCCGTCCGTGGCTAATATGTAGGGAAAAAAAAAAATCATCTCAGAATTAGTCTAAACTGCTATATAATAGTTGAGGATTCACGTTGATTTTTTTTCTCCAAAAAATAAATTTACTTATATTTACTAATTAAAATTGTTCATTAAATTTAACACGACTATTTGAATAATTACATATAAAACTAGTAAAAAAATAACAGACTATTGTTTATTTTTTTCAAATAATAAGATATATATATATATATATATATATATATATATATATATATATATATATATATATATATATATACACCAGGGACAGATCTAAGCATAGGCTAATACCAGGAGCAGATCTAAGCATCGATTTTTTTTTTTACTTTTTTTGATGTTTTTATATTGATTAGCTTTCTTCTAGCTCAGTAAAATTTATGGTAACCCAATTCAGATACAGCTACAGTTCATGGAACCGTCCGTGGCTAATATGTAGGGGAAAAAAAATTCATCTGGTTGCAATAATTAGAAATAAGTTTTAAAATAGATTGTATAATGAATGTTTAAAGTTGATACATTTTTGTGCGGCCAATTGTGAAGCTCAGCTCAAATTGGTAACACAACATGAATAGTACATTAACTAAACCTCATCTCTAATTCTGCACGTTTCAGAGTTGGATGCAACTATCCAGGAAAGGACATCGCCTTCCACGTGGACTCCGGCTCCAGCCAAAACTACTTTGCTGTTCTCGTAGAGTACGAGGACGGAGACGGAGATCTCGGAGCCGTGGATCTCTCCCAGGGAGCACAACGGGACGCATGGATCCCCATGCAGCAGTCGTGGGGTGCGGTGTGGAAGCTGAACGCCGGTTCGGGACTGCAGGCGCCGCTCTCGCTGCGGCTGACGACGCTGTCGACCGGAAAGGTCCTTGTGGCTCGCGACGTAATTCCGGTCGGGTGGAAGCCTGGGGAAACCTATAGATCAATTGTCAACTATGACCCTTAGCTTTATATATAAGTTAGTTATGCAACTTAATACGTCATTAAGTACTCTTAACGAATCTTTGGTTAGTGGTGATGTACTGAGTTCTCTCTTTCCAAGCTCTTAATTAATAAGTTGTGTGCTGTGTGGCCAATTATAAGCAAGTAGCCTGGATGAGTAATTTCTTCGATTTTATTTTTGGCAGCAACGTTTATTTCCATGAAAACACCTTTTGCTGCTCCATACCTAATTTAAATACTCACTCTCTCTAGTATAGCCTGTCCAAACACGAGAAAAAATGTAAAAGATTTTAATTAGAATAATTCTATGGGAACACGAATTTTTTGACATATTCTAGAGCCGCAAGTGATATCACATGCCATGTCAACCGAATTGATTAAAGAAACAAAAATTAATTTTAGCCATGTTTAATTTTGCATATGTAGACGTTTTTAATTTATGGCACGTTTTACAATTTTGCATGTCCAATTAATTATTTTACTTGCTAAAACTGTCCAAATTAAATACAACGGATCCAACTAAATAATGTGGACGTGCAAGGCATGTGATATCACTTTTAGGATGTGGGTTAATATCGAACGAGGATGTGGGTTAATATGCACCTTGTATTACTAATGTGAATGTGCTGGACATATGGACCTAGCATGTGCATCTTATTGCTTATGTTGGTTTTGGTTATAGATTTTTAATGATGGTTACATCCATAAAATTCTTGTTGGAGCCTAATAATGAAGTGATGTACCTACTCAAAATTGTGTCATTGGAGCCTAATAAAATTCTTGCTGGAGCCTAAAATTGCTTTATGTCCCTCCAAGTAAATGTGTCGACATCCTCGTTCGATATTAACCCAAATCCTAAAAGTGTTTAGTGACCATGATGATTGACACCAACAAAAGGAGAAAATGGCATGTCATACTTGTTAGCTAAATATGTTGTATCAAATGTTATGACATCCCCAAACTCTTCATATGCTGCCCTACTCCTTGTATCTGTCCCGAAGACATTTTTCAACCGACCCTCATCTTCTAAATCCATTAGATAAAAAAATTGTATTGTTCGCCTATATTTTCAAGAAGTAGTTTTGAACTACTATAGCATCTCCACTCCTAAGTCTTAAATTCCTGATATAATTGTAACAATCTTTTTGTAAAAATGACACATTCTCATGCAGCCCTCCAGCTTCCGCCGGAAAAGAATTAAAAAATTTATTTGGCCTCATACCTGCCATATTATGTATCTCAAGTCTCCTTTTTACATAAGGTTTGATTATTCAATTTTTTTTTGAAATATTTGGCTTTTCCTGGAATCAACAAGTTATGATTGTGATCAAAGAAAACAGATATAACTCGCCATTTGCCATCAGGTTCTAAAGCAGCTCTAACCATAACATTACAATTATGTTTTGCTTATAGGATATTTCTTAAAGACATTTTTGCACTAGATTTTTGATGTCCTAACCTAGAACATGCAAATACAACCCACCTAACTTTTTCGTCATCGTCCTTTCTCGATGATCTTTCTTTCACTGGAAAACCGTTTTCGTTACCATACTCATTGTAAAAATCAAATAACTCATCAAGAGTAGTGCTTGCATGAGTTGCCTAGCTTGGGTAATCCTGGATGTTTATGTGTTGGCGGTTTATAGAATGACAATTGTGATAAAATAGTTCCGTGTGATACACGATATAATTGAAGGTGAAAGATTTTGGATATGCTAGACTTAGTTGATATTGATAAAACTTTGAAAATTACTAGACAGAGACACGGGTATGTAAGATATGTGCAAAGATGGATAGGAAGGTGTTGGGGGAACTCGTCATGTTAAGATATGCGAGAGCTAATGCAACGAGTGTAATGGAGTATAAGAGAAGGCTTCCATCATTGAAATTCAATCCATCACCTTATCTGGTGCAATTCTGCCCTCAAATTCTGGATGGTTCAATTTCAGAAACTCAGCAGCTTTAAAAGTAGACTTCCTGGTCACCAGTTGGGTCTCATCAGCTTTTGCTTATCCCACTTTTCTAGGTACTGTTGCGGCTGCCACATGTATCGTAGTTGTCCTAGATGCACTATTGTTGGATGCCAGTGAGGTTACTATTTGTGTCATTCCCCAGTTCCACAGAGCCGATTTGTACTCGCATTCGGTTCCGCAGAACCGATCGTCCTCGCTGGGAGTGATGTCATACAAGTCTGGGATTGCACTTGTACAAGGCAAGAATGTGCACATTGTGTCAAATATCTTTTGTAAATAGTTCTGCAACACAACAGCAAATTATAAAACACACATTTCTATAGAAAAAATAATAATTCTGTTATTGATTCATTGCAACGAAGTACAATTTTCTCAGTACCAAAATGAATTTGCCTGAACGACTTATATAGGTTTGCATAAAAGAAAGACTGATAAACTGACATAAAATAATGTTCTTATCCCATACATTATGCCCCTTTATTACTTCTTGGAAACTTGAAAGCAGCTACTAGAAATCTTTGAAATACTTTAGAAATAGGAAAAAGCTTGAAAAGATTACAACAAAATTTTTAATTCCCTTGAGCGCCCCCAGTATCTCAGTTTCCTGGTTTGCCCACAGAGACGTGGATCAGTACTTAACTTGTACTGGTGAGCAGAACTGGCCCACTCAGCTAAACCAAAACTTCTTCATTAAGGCAACAGTTAAATAGGCAACATTATAAATATAATATTTTAATAGGCAACAGTTTATAAGCAACAGTTCATGCAGTAAGATATATATAAGCTTTATACATATGGAATCCTTACCCCGGCCCATGGTCGTTCCCGTATAATTTACAGGATTGTTCTTTCAGTCCCTGCATAAGACATCATTAGTATGCAACTCATTCTCACTGGGTCATTTGTGGTGTAGCACCACAATAGATATGCCATATAGGACTTCTATAGGCGTGCGATGTGCCATTCAAAGCAGGTAGCAAGCCTCAATAAATGTCTCGCTTATACCCGGAGCTACCAAAGCGGTACTATTTTCTCCGGGCCGAACGGTCCCTAGTGCCCTAGGTCCCGTTCGAGAAAATTTACTACCTTGTGCACAAGTTGTCCATGACCATATAATGCATCTACGATTATATGATAAGCATAAATAGCAGTGTAAGGTATTGAAACATTCAGAGCAATAATGCATATTTCCCCATTCTAATTTTAGCATACTTATTCATTTCATTCGATTGGTAGTCCGTAAACTCCAATTTACCGCTAAGTCATGGCACCAAACCACGACACAATAATTATATTCTTCCCTGTGTTACATAATTGAACTTTCTTCTTATCAATGCAATTCTAGTGATTTATAATAGTGGTATGAAACTTGTGGCATTATTGATCATTAGACTTAACAAGGTTAGAAGAGAACATTATTGACTATTGGCATGAAGGAGTAGAGAATAAGGGACAAAACTGCTCTCCAAATAGAGAATATCGAGAAAGAAAAGATGCTTGTTTGCTCAGGCTCCGGTCATGCGTCTATTTATATTGGCACCAATATTTGGTTAGACTACCGTCTTCATTTCTCTCAGAGTTCTCTAGAATGAATGCATGCAATCAATAAAAATGGGCTAAATAATCAATCATTGAAAACCAATCACGAAAACGCATTCATCAAAACCAAGAAGCAAAAATCCAAGAAAGCCAACCAAAAATCTAACGAAAGCTATTGGACTCATTCCAACAGAAGCCAATCCATCAAATTGGAAAGGTCATTGCATTATCCGTGATCGATTCCACTGTAAAGTTTCCCCATACTCAATTTTAACAGAGTCAATCGAGCCACAAGCCTTATATAGTGCACCGCTAGGAGCGGTGCACTAAATAATATACCACTAAAAAAAAGTTTCATCCTCGATACTTAAAACAAAGGTTTTACCTCTAGGTTATCGAATAAGGAAAGGTACTGCTTCCATATCTCTTCCTCAAGCTCCCATTTTGATTCCTCAAATAGTTGATTTTGTCACAATACACGGATCAAAGTCACTGATCGATTTTATAGGGTCTTCTCTTTCCAGTCTAGGATTTGAACAGGTTCTTCCGAGTAAGATAAGTCGGCACTCAGCTCAAGCTGATCGAAGTTCACTACGTGACTCGAGTCATGCACGTATCTCCTTAGTTGGAAAATATGGAAGACATCATTTACTTTTGCGAAAGTAGGAGGTAGTGCAAGTCGATAAGCCACTGGTGCCACCCTATCTAGAATCTTGAAAGGTCCGACAAACCGTGGACTCAGCTTTCCTTTGACACTGAACCGCATCATATCTCGCATATGTGTCACCTTTAGGAACACATGATCACCTCCATGAATTCCAAAGGTCGCCTATGTACATCCGTATAGCTTTTTTGACGACTTTGAGCAACTCGAAGATTTTTTCACACTATGCGAACTTTCTCGATGGCTTGATCAATAAGTTCTAGTCCAATTACTTGTCGTTCACCGACTTTCTCCCAACATATCGGTGATCGACACTTGCATCCATATAGTACTTCATACGGGGCCATCTGAATACTCGCCTGATAACAGTTATTATAAGCGAACTCTGCCAGCGATAGATAGGTATCCCAACTTGCCTTCAAATCCAGCAGGCATAGTCGCAACATATCTTCTAGGATTTGATTTACTCTCTCGGTCTGTCCATTAGTCTGTGGACCCTGTGTATGAACTTTGTATTCGATATCCATATCTTTTCGAGCAAGTTTGGTTCTAACTGCAATTAAGCAAGCTGCGCACCTTGTGTATGAACTTTGTATTCGATGTCCATTTCTTTTAACTCTCGAAGTAACCTGCTTGACACATATAATGATCCAACAAATTTTTGACTCAATGAATCTGCCACAACGTTTGCTTTTTCCCGCATATAAGCAATCGTCAAGCCATTATTCTTTATTAATTCCAGCCATCGTTGTTGCCTCAAGTTTAATTTCTTTTGCGTGAATATGTACTTAAGGCTTTTGTGATCTGTGAAGATCTCGCAGGACACTCCATAGAGATAATGTTGCCACAATTTCAACGTGAACACAATTTCCGTAAGGTCCAAATCATGCGTCGGATAATTCTTTTTATGGTGTTTCAGCTGTCTTAAGGCATAGCAATTACTTTCCCACGCTGCGTAAGAACACATCATAATTCCAGCTAAGATGCATCGCTATAGATTTGAAAGCCCTCAGGTCCATCTGGAAGAGTAAGAATTAGATTCGAGACGAGCCACTGCTTCAGTTCCTGATAACTGCTTTAGTCCATCTGGAAGAGTATGTTTATTTGAATACTACTCCCTTTTGGGTGAGGCGAGTCAGAGGCGACGCAAGTTTTGCGAAGTTCTTTACGAATCTTCGATAGTAGCCAGCCAAGCCAAGAAAACTTTTGATCTCACTAGCCGATATAGGTTATTTCCAGTCCACCACTGCCTCTATCTTCTTCGGGTCAACTAATACACCATCTGCGGAAATAATATGCCCAAGAAAAGCACACTGCTCATCCAGAACTCGCACTTGCTTAACTTCGCATATAACTGATGTTCA
Source organism: Iris macrosiphon (assembly GCA_036927795.1). Classification (NCBI taxonomy): domain Eukaryota; kingdom Viridiplantae; phylum Streptophyta; class Magnoliopsida; order Asparagales; family Iridaceae; genus Iris; species Iris macrosiphon. Next base: position 42,892,242 of record JAYESA010000011.1, on the reverse strand, counting down.
AGAAGTGTCTACAATACGGTTCTTAGATGTTCAACATGAGTTTCTCTATCTGTCGAGTAGATTAAGATATCATCGATGAATACGATTAATAACTTGTCTGAGAATGGTCAAAATACTCGATTCATCATATCCATGAAAGTCGTTGGAGCATTGGTCAAACCAAAAGGCATAACCAAAAACTTATAGTGTCCATATCTTGTACGAAAAGCCGACTTTGGAATATCCTCTGGTTTGATCTTCAACTGGTGATACCCTAAACAAAGATCAATCTTTGAAAATACTCTTGCGCCCTGAATTTGATCAAACATATCATTAATTCTTGGCAACACATACTTGTTTCGGACTGTCGCTTTGTTTAATTCTCGATAATCTATGCAAAGACACATTGTGCCATCTTTCTTCTTCACAAACAACACTGGAGCTCCCCAAGGTAAAATACTGGGACAAATGTAGCCACGATATAATAATTCTTATAGTTGTGACTTCTGTTCCTTCAATTCGGTAGGAGCCATCCAATATGGAGCTTTTGATATCGGTCGAGTATCTGGAAAGGTGTCAATACTGAACTCAATTTCTCGGTCTGGAGGCATTCCAGGAATCTCCTCTAGAAATACGTCAGAGAATTCTGCTACGACTTTGGTCTCTTCCGATTCTGTGCCCTTTATCCGACTGTCACTACAGAAGCAAGGTACCCTTCACACCGTGCATATAGCATATATCTTTCCGTCATTGCCAATACCACCATCACTGTTTTAGCTGCCATACTACACGAATAAGAGAACTCTGCCTCGCCAGGAATGCGAAACATAACTCTTTTCTCCACATAGTCAATTATCACATTGCACACTCCGAGCCAATCCATGCCTAAGATGATGTTGTAATCGACGATGTCCAGGACTATAAATCCAAGGACACGACTTTCCTCCAATGCAAATATATCCATCCCTGCAAATTAAACTTGCAAGCAAATCTATTTCGGATGGAGTATTGATACTAAGAATCATATCTAAAGGTGTCTTACAAAATTTATGTTCATTAGCAAATGTAGATGATATGAAGCTATGTGTAGCACCAGAGTCAAATAGTACACGAGCATTTATTTATCTGTAAAGAAATATACCTGTTTTGACAGTGTTTGAGGCAAACACTTCTTCTTGAGTCAGTACAAACACTCTATCATGTCCTCCTGATCGTGGGTTCTGAGCATTCACATCTGCCGCCCGCGGAGCTCGTGGCGCTTGTTCACGATTCTGATTGTACTGTTGATCAAGATTCTGATTGCGATATTGATCGTGATTCTAATTTATTCCACCACTATTGCACCACGTAACCTTGTGATCCAAACTGCCACACTTAAAATATCCAGCCCGACACTCGTCTTGACGGTGTCTAATCCGCTTGCACCTGTTATAGTACGGTCGCTGATAAGGTCCCCTGCTGTCATTTATGTTCTAACCCTTAGAAGCATCAGACCCGCTTGCTGCCATGGGTCATTTATATCTGTTTCCATGGTTGTGCTTTGTCATCCCACGAGGTTTAAATTTATCCATCTTGAGATCCGCTTCATAGGCTTTCCAGTATGTCGCACACTTTCGGTTGAGAACATCACGCTGTAAGCCCTAATTCAGACCTTTAATGAATCACAATCATTTTGCCTCATCGTTCGGTATCATGTAGCCGCCAAACTTGGATGGCTTTAAGAACTCTGCTTCGTAGTCGCCGACGGACATATTGCCTTGCTCGAGCACTACAAACTCGTTTTTATTCCTATGATGGACAACTGGTAGAATAAACTATGCGATCAATGCCTGCTTAAATATCTCCCAAGAGACTTTGGGTTCTTGGTTGGCACCGCATAATGCTTGTCTCTTCGACTCCCACCAGTCTTCTACTTTGAGACATAGCTACACAGCCGCACAATCCACTATTTTGATGCCTTGCACATCCAACATACAAAAGATGCCCTCTAATATCTTTAGGAAGCCCGTTACTTCCTCTGGTTTTGCCTTACCATTGAACTCAGGCAGATTGCAGCTTTTGAATTTAGAAAACTTGAATGTCGATCGCCTTCTTAGAGGTTGTTCCATCTCCTCTACTTCTACTACCACTGTCTCTTTTGCGACAGCCACTTCGGTCTCATTGTTATTCTTAGTTAATGTAGCCACCAGTTGAGACAAGTTATCAACTTGTTACTGTTGCACATCGAATCGTTCTTGAAATTGGTTGGTTAGCTAAGCTTGAAGCTCACGATGCTGTGCCTCAATCATCTATGATGTGCATCGCTCTCCTTTCTTTGTGCCTCCAATATTTTTATTGCTTTGTCCATTGGGTCAGACGACGATGTTGCCTTGGCGCAATCACCTTTAGTCATCTGTAAAAGAAATAATTTTGATTAGCACTCATAAAATATTTATAGGCTTATTGTATGGAATATTATTTCATGCATCACTATCGAAAAGAAAATCATGTAAGAAATTTTTTATTGTTTGATAACTTCCACTTGAAAACTAATTTTTTTGAAATCCGAGGAACTTTAAACCATGCTCTGATACCAAATTATCATGCCCCAGTTCCGTGAGCCGATTCGTACTGGCATTCGGTTCCGCAGAACCGATCGTTCTCGCTGGACGTGGTGTCGTACAAGTCTGGGGTTGCACTTGTACAAGGTAAGAACGTGCACATTGTGTCAAATATCATTTGTAAATAGTTCCACAACACAACAACAGATTATAAAACACACATTTGTATAGGAAGACAAATAATTCTTTTATTGATTCATTGCAACGAAGTACAATTTTCTCAGCACCGAAATAAAATTGCCTGAATGACTTACATAGCTTTACATTAAAAAAAGGCTCATAGGTTGACATGAAATAATGTTCTTATCCCATACATTATGCCCATTTATTACTTCTTGGAAACTTGAAATCAGCTACTAGAAATCTTTGAAATACTTTGGAAATAGGAAGAAGCTTGAAAAGACAGCGACAAAAGCTTTAATTTGCTTGAGTGCCCCCGGTATTTCGGTCACATGGTTTGCCCACAAAGACGTAGGTTAGTACTTAACTTGTAATGGTGAGGAGAACTGGCCCACTCAGCGAAACCAATACTTCTTAATTAAGGAAGCAGTTAAATAGGCAATATTATAAATATAATATTTTAATAGGCAACAGTTTATAAGCAACAGTTGATGCAGTAAAATATATATAAGCTTTGCACATATGTAATCCTTACCCCGGGCAATGGCTGTTCCCGTATAATTTACAGGATTGTTCTTACCGTTCCTACATAAGACATCATTAGTATGCACCTCATTCTCACTGGATCATTTATGGTGTAGTACCATAATGGACATGCCATATAGGACTTCGATGGACGTGCGATGCACCATTCAAAGCAGGTAGCAAGTCTCAATGAATGTCTCCCTTATACCCGGCGCTACCAAAGCGCTACTATTTTCTCCGGCCTGAACGGTCCCCAGTGCCCCAGGTCCCGTTCGAGAAAATTTACTACCTTGTGCACAAGTTGTCCATGACCATACAATGCATCTACGACTATATGATAAGCATAAATAGCATTGTAAGGTATTGAAACATTTAGAGAAATAATGCAAATTTTTTCATTCTCATTTCAGCATACTTATTCATTTGATTCGATTGGTAGTCGGTAGACTCCAATTTACCGCTAAGTTATGGCACCAAACCACGACACAATGATTATATCCTTTCTTGTGTTACATAATTGAACTTCCTTCTTATTAATGCAATTCCGTTGATTTATAATAGTGGTATGAAACTTATGGGTGGCTTTATCGATCATTGGACTTAGCAACGTTACAAGAGAATATTATTGATTATTAGCATAAAAGAGTAGAGAAGAAAGGACAAAACTGCTCTCCAAATAGAGAATGTTGAGAAAGAAAAGACGCTTGTTCACTCAGGCTCCGGTCATACGTCTATCTGCATCGGCACCAACATTTGGTTAGACTATCGTCTTTATTTCTTTCAGAGTTCTCTAGAATGGATGCATGCAATCGATGAAAATGGGCTAAACAATCCATCATCGAAAACCAATCACGAAAATGCATTCATCAAAACCATGAAGCAAAAATCCAAGAAAGCTAACCAAAAATCCAACAAAAGCTATTGGACTCATTCCAACAGAAGCCAATCCATCAATTGGAAAGCTTCATTATATTGTCCGTGATCGATTCCGCCGTAAAGTTTTCTCATACTCAATTTTGACTGAATCAATCGAGCCACAAGCCTTATATAGTGCGCCACTAGGAGCGGAGCACTACAATTTGGGTTAAAAAGTTAAACTATTTTTGTTGTGCCAAGATCCGAGCCTAAGTCCACTGGTTCTAGGTTGTAAACCCCTAGATTTTTCAGAATTTAAAAATAAATTTTCTGAAATTTTCTATAATTTTTTAACTAATTAAAATCAATGTTTTCTAGTATTAAATTAATTTTGTGATTTTATTAAATATTAAAATATTATGAAAATAATATTTTTAGATGTAAAATAAAATATTAGACATAGTATAATTTTCCTGCCTGGAATTTATTGGACCCCAGAACTATTTTTAAAGACATAAAAACTAAAATTTTAAAATTAAACCAAATAAAACCGGTTTAATCCTAAACCGGTTTAAATATAAACCGAACCCATTAAACCAACCTTTAAGGGTCGGATCTGAACCCGACCCGCTGACCCGCAACCCGTACCCGACCCTTACCTTATTGGATCGGATCCGGATCCAAAATCTGACCCACCAACCCGTCTACCCGAACCCGTAGCTACAGTGTCTATTCGATTCCCCCCACCGTTCCCCTTCCCTGCGTTCACCGCCGCCCGTTCCACTTCCCTCACCGGTCGCCGCGCCGCCTCGCCTTCTCGCGCCGCTCCACCTCCTAAACCGCCGCCCCTTCTCCTCCCTGGCCAACCCTATTTAACCCCCACACCACCATCTCCCCACTGCCACCATCTCCCCATTGTTATGACCCAATTTCGTAGAATTTTTGGGGCGTCCCCCGAATCAGGACCGTCGTGCAGGCCTGGGGTTGCGCCCGCACAAGGCTAGAGATATTTGCATTTGAGCACATATTCAGAGTACGCAGATAAATTGAACACAAGTTGAAACAAGAAAAAGTTATCTTTATTGATAATGAATATCTATTACAAACTCTTGAAACGAGTCAGCTACTTGCCGCACGGGCTTACAAAAGTGTTGACACAAAATGAGATAGCAGCCCTGTACATTACATCCCTTTACTAAACTTCAAAATGATAAGGACCTCCGAGCTGGAGGACGGCTTTGCTACGGAGCTGCATTCTTGCTTGGGTTCTAGCTCCTTTCTTCAAGTACTTCAAAATGCGGCGCGGTCAGGATGCGCCTACAGCTGGACTGGATCGGGAAGACGACTTCGGCTCCTCGCTCGATTTGCCTTAGTACGGGGAACCTATTTCAACGAGGGTCAGTATATCGAAACATACTAGTGAAGGCGAGCTAAACCCAACTATACCAATCAACACGTTATTTTAATGAAGCATGTATATTTATTGTGGTCTTTCTATCTTGCGTTAGTTCATTTACAAGTAAGCAGCATATAGAATTTACTGAAATGAACTTGCCACCGTTTGGTGGCTTTTACCTGTCCGTCTGAACCACCTGTACAATACTTACCATGCCTTCTCTACCACGAAGACACAAGTTAGTTTACAACAGGTTTAAATATACGATATGGATCACTGGCTAGATGCCACGAAGGACAATTTATAGTCTCAAGACAGAAGGGTATGCAACGCGGGTGGCGAGACCCCCTGCTGCACGCCTCATTCCGACGATACAAACTACTATACAGACGTTTCGTCCAGATCGGATCAGTCCCAGTGCCCCGGCGATCGTCCGCAGGAACCAAAAACCTTGTGCACAAGTTGTCCATGATCTAACAGAGTCTATTTAGTTTTCTATCAATTCATGCTGATGAGGCAACACGAGTACAGACAAGCAGTATTGGATAATTCATTTTGCATAGCCTTCCTGAACAATTATCCGCGTACAAGATATGATCCATACTTAACACAATTATAGAAGAAGATGCATTCTAACTAAAATTAAAGCATGTATAGAATATTCCAAACGAACAAGCATTCAAATGAGTAACCGTTCCTAAATTGAATGACAAGCATAATAATCCAAGTCTAGTCCTATTTTATCTTGGCATCTTTTAGTTATTACTTGGCATCGTTTGATTGGGACAACTAGAATGCAAGAGTTTTAGGTGTAAAGACCTAGAAGCAGGGCTAGCTAATCGGGATGGTAGCCACTCACTTAGTTGGTTGGAAGGGAGAAGGAAAGAGGCGCTTCAAGACTCCGCTCGTAAGCCGCCTACTGCTCGTTCACCTGTATTGCACGAACAGCTCGATCAATTCCTCTTCCTCTCTTTCCATACTCGAAATTTAAATATAGTTCACAAACAAAAATAATGAAATCCATTGAAACCGTTCAAGGAAAACAAGCAAATCTGAAAACCAACTCAAAGCACGAAAGCAACAAGCGACATCGAAAACTTAGGCAACAAAGATGCAGCGGAGAGGTCCCTCCTGACTCTGCCGCTAAGTCGATCCCGGGGGCACGGTCCACTGAATATGGGAATCAATTCCGAAGAAGCAAATCTATAACGAGGACGAGTTCTTGTTTTAATCTATCCCGATCGAACGATACCATCTTGTGTTTCTTAGCCGTGCTCCTCGAATAAGAGGAACGGGGCACCACATCATACCCAACTAATTGGTAGTTTTGTCTCGAAACTTAGGAATAGAACCTACCGTTAGGGATTATTATGTTGAGGCAGAAGCTTAGAGGGGAGCGGACAATCTAGAGATACGTGGCCCTGTCCGCTACAGTTGAAGCATAGACCTTTCCGAAGATAACAATTGGTAATGGTGTGCCCCGGCTTAGTGCAAAAATTACAGTAGGGCCTTGTGTTCCCTTTGTACGAACCGCCATCATTTTGACACTTTGCAGCGTTGTTTCCTCTCTCGTTGCTTTGGCGTTTGTGATTGGAGGTATGCACAGTGCCGGTAGAAACGTGAGGATACTGCGGTTCGAGAGATAGGGCATGATTCATGACTTCCCGTATTGTCTCGTACTGATGAACGACAATGTGCACTTGGATGGCAGGACATAGACCACCTTCAAACTTTCTAGCTCGACTCGCTACATCAGGTAAATAGGCGCTAGCGAATTTGGAGAGTCGGTTGAATTCAGCGGAATACTGCTTAACTGTCATGCTGCCTTGCCTCAGTTGCACGAAATCATTCTCCATCTGACGTCGTATTGGAGGGGGTATAAAATCCTCTTCAAATATGGCACGAAAATTCGTCCACAAGATCGCCTCCTCTCCATGGTCATATTGAAGAGATCGCCGATGCACGTCCCACCAATCGTGCGCGTTGAAGCAGAGCTGCAGTTGCGCGTATGTGACACGCTTCTCTTCAGGTACCACTAGCAGAGCGAAGTGGTCTTCAAGTTCGGCCAACCAATCTAGAGCCACGAATGGGTCCTCAGTCCCGTTGAATGGGGTGTTGCAGACTTTCTTGAAGTAGCCAAAGTCGAAGGCAGTCACTTCCCTCGTCCTTGGAATTTGAGGCGTCTCAACTTCAAGCACGGGCTGCTCCACCAGAGTCGCTGTTGTTGCCGCGAAATAGTTGGAGGCCAAAGTCTGCACGATCTATTGCAGGGCATCTACCTGCTTCTGTTGGACTGTGAATCGGGCCTCTAGATTGCTTTCGAACTTGGCTTGGCGAGCATCATCTCTTTGTCGTTGTGATTCTAACATTTGCATCACCCGCTCAAGCGGATCGACTTTAGACATGCCCCTTTGGCTCTGAGAGCTTCCCGAAGTGCCCGAACTACTTTCTTGGCCTTGCGTTTCGTCCGGTGCTAGCGCTGAGGATTGCGTTGGTGCCATTCATTCAAAAGAAGGTAAATTACATTAGGATCATAATGTATTATGGACTTATTGCATGAACGTATCTCATTTTGGCCTAGCGAGTTCAAGAGTTCGCACAGAAATTTAATCGTTAAAGGAACTTTTCCAGTGCAAGGGTTAAGGAACCTGAATCTGTGCTCTTATACCATTATGTCATGACCCAATTCCGTGGAATCGTTGGGGCATCCCCCAAATCATGACCGCCGTGCGGGCCTGGGGTTGCGCCTGCACAAGGCTAGAGATATTTGCATTTGAGCACATATTCAGAGTACGCAGATAAATTGAACACAAGTTGAAACATGGAAATGTTCTCTTAATTGATAATGAACATCTATTACAAACTCTTAAAATGAGTCAGCTACTTGCCGCACGTGCTTACAAAAGTGTTGACACAAAATAAGATAACAGTCCTGTACATTACAGCCATTTACTAAACTTCAAAATAATAAGGACCTCCAGGCTAGAGGACGGCTTTTCCATAGAGCTGCATTCTTGCTTGGGTTCTAGCTCCTTTCTTCAAGTACTTCAAAATGTGGTGCGGTCAGGATGCGCCTACAGCTGGACTAGATCGGGAAGATGACTTCGGCTCCTCGTTCGGTTCGCCTTAGTACGGGGAACCTATTTCAACGAGGGTCAGTATGTCGAAACATACTGGTGAAGGCGAGATAAACCCAACTATACCAATCAATACGTTGTTTTAATGAAGCATGCATATTTATTATGGTCTTTCTATCGTGCCTTAGTTCATTTATAAGTAAGCAGCATATAGAATTTACTGAAATGAACTTGCCACCGTTTGGTAGCTTTTACCTGTCTGTCTGAACCACTTGTACAATACTTACCATGCCTTCCCTGCCACGAAGACACAAGTTAGTTTGCAACAGGTTTAAATATATGATATGGATCACTAGCTAGATGCCACGAAGGACAATTTATAGTCTTAAGACGGAAGGGTGTGCAACGCGGGTGGCGAGACCCCCTGCTTCACGCCTTGTTTCGACGATACAGACGACTATACAGACGTTCCGTCCGGATCGGATCGGTCCCAGTGCCCCGGTGATCGTCCGCGGGAACCAGAAACCTTGTGCACAAGTTGTCCATGATCTAACAGAGTCTATTTAGTTTTCTATCAATTAATGCTGATGAGGCAACACGAGTACAGACAAGCAGTACTGAATGATTCATTTTGCATAGCCTCCCTGAATAATTATTCGCATACAAGATATGATTCGATCCATACTTAACACAATTATAGAAGAAGATGCATTCTAACTAAAATTGAAGCATATATAGAACATTCCAAACGAACAAGCATGCAAATGAGTAACCGTTCCTAAGTTGAATGACAAGCATAATAATCCAAGTCTAGTCCCATTTTATCTTGGCATCTTTTGGTTAATACTTGGCATTGTTTGATTGGGACAACAAGAATGCAAGAGTTTTAGGTGTGAAGACTTGGAAGCAGGGCTAGCTAATTGTGATGGTAGCCACTCATTTAGTTGGTTGGAAGGAAGAAGGAAAGAGGCGCTTCAAGACTCCGCTCGTAAGCCGCCTACTACTCGTTCACCTGCATTGCACGAACAGCTCGATCAATACCTCTTCCTCTTTTTCCATACTCGTAATTTAAATGCAGTTCACGAATAAAAACAATGAAATCCATCGAAACCGTTCAAGGAAAACAAGCAAATCCAAAAACCAACTCAAAGCACGAAAGCAACAAGCGACATCAAAAACTGAGGCAACAAAGATCCAGCGGAGAGGTCCCTCCTGACTTTGCCGCTAAGTCGATCCCGGGGGCACGGTCCACTGAATATGTGAATCGATTCCGAAGAAGCAAATCCATAACGAGGATGAGTTCTTTTTTCAATCTATCCCGATCGAACGATACCATCTTGTGTTTCTTAGCCGCGCTCCTCGAATAGGAGGAACGGGGCACCACACCCGCTGCCACCGCCAATCCGGCGTCTCCCTCAGACCTCGGCAGCCCCACCCGACCCCGAGCTCCCCTCCGGCGATGCCTTCGCCCTTCTCCCTGCAGCCGCCGACCCGAGCTCTCCGCCAGCAGCCGCAGCTCCACCGCCGACGAGCAGCAACCTGCCGCCCCGCAATCGCCGCGATTCGCCGCCCTGATACGAGAAAGTCCGTGAGGTAACTGTCTTCCCGCTTGCGTAACTCCTTGTCCGGAGATCTGTATCTCGTTCTGTCGAATCCTACACGTAGACCGCGTGACCCTCTCAAAACCCGTGCAATTAGTTCGGATTATCGCGTCCTGTGTCGATAGCAAATTGCGACGCAAAATCAGAAAAATAATTCTCAATTTCTGAAAATTCAGAAATTTGTCCCAAACTCCCCAGTTCATAACCGTTTTACGACCAACCTGCTAAATGTTTTCAAAATTTGCTTGAAATATTATTTAGACCTTATAACCAAGATTAAAACACACTTTTTAGTTTATTTTATGCTGCTGTAGATTGTAATTTATTCGCGGGTAAAAATGACAAAAAACTTGGTTATTTAAATATCCTGATTTTCTCGGAACTGAGTGTGCCCCGTTAAACGAGGCAACTTGGTCATGTACGAACTTTATCGAAAGGTGCGCACCGTCAATACAGATGTATGGAATTTTGTAAAAGTTGATTTGGATGTGCGTGCACACCGGAATCAACGCGTATCCGTCGACAACGTCCCGTATCGGTCCTATTCTGAAACTCGTTGTAACTTCGTGTACGCTCGTCGTTTCAAAACAAAACTTATGCCATCGGACTCGTAGCGAAATGTTGGTCCTGTGACCCAAGTTTTGTTTGATTCTGAGAACGTTAACAAAATCCTGTATCGTGGGCCCACGGCTCCACTGGTCGGGCGATTTTGTGATCGGCTTATCGGAATCCAGTTCTGGATATTTTGTTGGTTTCATATCATCGTTCTTGATTTGTTGACACTAAGTTTGACAAATTTGGAGAACTTTATCTCTGGCATATTTTCGGTGCGAAGTGGGCCACATGTGGACCCCACTTTGACCAGAAACTGTCAATTTTACCCCTGTGTCCAAATTGGACTTATGGACAGGCAATTCTAGCTATTTGATATCTTTTGAGCATGATGGTAGTGTTTATTTCAGCAACCGGAGGAGTACTTGAAGATCCCACGAATACTGGAGTAACTGTTGGAATCCAAATCCCAAGCAAGTGTACCTTGCCAATCTTGTAGTACCTATTTTGTAATATTCTCTTGATTTAATTATAGGATGTATCTGTTCAACCTAGGACCGTGTGATATTACTTAACGTCCGAACAAGATTTGGGTGTCAACACCGTACGCGGAGTTGTGTAACGTCACCTGGTGATTAATTCGTGACCCTATATATATATTCGTGCTTGCATTATCAAGTATGTCATACCATTGGACACTTGACACTATTCATGAGACAGAATCTTTCTGAGATATTTATGGTGATTCTGTATAGGATACATAATTCGTGACATAGACTTTATACATATGCATAGATATTATTATGACTTGCTGCATTAGATATAATTTTGCGTGTCATGGACATGAGACGTGTGATTACATTGGGTGGGGGAGAGACACATGCTACAGGCTGACTATATATATTTTTATTTTGGTGCCGTAGGCCCACTACATAGTATAACTACATAGTATAACTGCTACCGGCTCTCCGACAGAGAGCTTGTAGTAGTCTCAGCCTGAGCCATAGTGATGCTCTCATTTGCATATCACTTAGCTGGTTACATAGTTTACCCTATTGATTCATTTATTATTATAATATATTATTTTGGCTTGAATTATTTTTGTACCTTGCGATGTCCCCTGAGGACCTGAAATCCGGATTATGTCCCCAGGTTTAGCAGAGGAGATCTACCCCGAGGTGTACGGGACAAGAGCAGACACTGGAGCAGCACCAGTACCAGAGGACGAGATGATCGCCGAGGATTTCTTCTGAGTATCTGCTTTATCTATACTCATCTATTTCTGTTGTTTCCTGTTTATTGAATTGATGTATCAAACTCATTATCGGGTTGTTCCCCGAGATATATTTTATTGAGACTTGATGTTGCTTTATATTTCATATTGATTGTATTTATTTCTGTGGATAAGATTAGTAGCATAGACCCTTATTGTTGTATTACAGCTTAAGTATACCCTGATGGGTCCATTAAATTAGGTTTGCCCATCGGTGTGTGATGTTGGCCATTGCCACGTGTCTAGTCCTTTGGTATTTTGGGACTGGGGCGTGACATGATTTTTTTAGTGGCCTATGCAGGTCAACGACTAAATTGTTCGGTTTCAATTAAGGAATCGAGCAAGCCTGCGATAAAGATAGGATAAGTTAGAGGATCTCATCCACTTGATTGAATCATTCTTGATCTCTATATCGGATTCAAATTTCTTGACTTGCATCCTGCCTTAATTCCTTTGTGCGCCTCTTATAGTTTATTTTGGATGCAGAGTAATGGATCCACCAGCAAGAGATGAGACTCCTGCAGGAATGTCACAAGGTGTTATGGTTACCCACGAAGAAAAAATGATACCAGTGGATGGAGGTCAAACAACACAACAAAGCAGTCAAGCAAATCAACATACCTCAAGATTCCGGCGAGACGACATTCCATCTCCGCCACAGATCACTCACCAATGCCCGTATTCCCACAAGGGCAGGCTATTGAAGGGCAACAGATATTTCAAATAATCTACGCAATGATGCAAGCCCAACAGCAGATTCATCAAGAGGCTCAGGCGTCACGATACAGAGAATCTGAGAAATAGTATAGTGACTGCACTGAAGCAGGCGAACCTACCAGCTCGACGACCATCGACGAGATCTATCACCGATTTCTGCCAGCTGAAGTCCCGCACCTTTTCTAGCAAAGAGGAGCCCACTGAAGTTCATGAGTGGCTCACAAACACTCAACATTAATTAGAAGCTGCTGAGCTTCTAAAGAAACATTGGATGACTGCCGTCAGAATGCAGTTGACGGATAATGCACATCACTGGTGGCTATCTGAGGAAACACGGCTCAGACCAGACCGAGTCACTTGGGAAGAGTTCTCTAGACTCTTTCAGGAGATGTACATTCCATCTATTGCTCGATCGAAACTTTGGGACAAGTTCAATCGCCTCACTCAAGACAATATGACAGTGGAAGAATACAATGCGGAGTTTATTCGTCTGAGTCGCTTCGCCCCTACTATAATCCCGACAGAAGAAGAGAAGGCTGAGAAGTTCTTCGACGGACTAAACTTTGAGCTACAGAGACAGATTGGCTCGGTTGCACCTACTTCTTACTCGGACGTCCTTGCTGCAGCACGACACATGGAGCACGTCACCAGGAGAGAGTCCAGCCTGAAGTGGCCTTTCACATCAGCACCAGCCAGAGCACCACCGGAAGAAGCTGCAAAGAGATCTCACATGCACCAACCACCCAGAGCATCTCCGCAGATACTACCTACATGTAAATATTGTGGCAAGCAAGGCCATTATGAGAGCGAGTGCAGATGCAAGTTGGGATTATGCTTGATTTGCGGATCCAACCAATATTTAGCCAATGATTGTCCTGAGCATCGAGAGGAAGCACTAATGTTAAACCGACAAGCTTTACCAGCACCGAGGCTAGTTTATCCAGCATTGGGAGCACCACAAACGGGAGTTGGAGGAGTCAGACCACCAGCTCCAGAAGGATATCAAACGAGGCCACCTTTGGCACCCCAGGCAGCACTTTTCCAGCGGGCCCAGCAACAGCAAAGGGCACCACCGCAACTACGTGGACAAGCTTTTGCGATAACAATAGATAACGCACAGACTCGTAGAGTAGAAAATATGTGTAAGATTTAAGTTATTCATAGATGTCTATTTCTAGTAATGCTTTAGCACGTGCCTGTTAGTTCATGACCTTAGCCTTAAACCTAGTAATTTTGAACTTATTAATAATTGATACCCTAGTTTTCCTAAGTTGTAGTTTTCTTACCATAACCTGATTCCTTCACTCTTGAATTACCTAATCCTTCATTGTTTAGGGAAATACTTTATTCCTTCCCTATGTGTTTTGCTTAACCCTCATTCTTCGATTTCTCCTTGATCAAGATTCTTTGTTTGTGTGTCGTGCTTAGAACATTTCTTGCAACCGTGTCATCTCTTTTGACCGACTATGCTTTCTTAATTGCGAAGACGCAATTCTTTTAAGGAGGGTAGATTGTAAACCCCCATATTTTTCAGAATTTAAAAATAAATTTTTTGGATTTTTCTATGATTTTTTAACTAATTAAATTTAATGTTTTCTGGTATTAAATTAATTTTGTGATTTTATTAAATATTAAAATATTATGAAAATAATTTTTTTGGGTATGAAGTAAAATATTAGACATAGTGTAATTTTTCTGGAATTTATTGGACCCCAGAACTATTTTTAAAGACATAAAAACTAAGTTTTTAAAATTAAACCAAATAAAACCGGTTTAATTCTGAACCGGTTTAAATATAAATCGAACTGAACCCATTAAACCAACCCTAACGGGTCGGATCTGAACCCGACCCGCTGAGCCGTAACCCTTACCCGACCCTTACCTTATTGGATCGGATCCGGATCCAAAATCTGACCCGCCAACCCGTCTACCCGAACCCGTAGCTACAGTGCTATTTGATTCCCCCGACCGCTCCCCTTCCCTGCGTTCACCGTCGCCCGTTCCACTTTCCTTACCGATCGCCGTCCCACCTCGCCTTCCCGCGCCGCTCCACCTCCTAAATCGCCGCCCCTTCTCCTTCCCGGCCAACCCTATTTAACCTCCACACCACCATCGCCCCGCTGCCACTATCTTCCCATTGCCACCGCCACTCCGGCGTCTTCCTTCAACCTCGACAGCCCCACCCGACCCCGAGCTCTCCTCCGGCGATGCCTCCGCCCTTTCCCTACAACAGCCGCCGACCCGAGCTTTCCCCCAGCAGCCGCAGCTCTGCCGCCGACGAGCAGTAACCCGCCGCCCCGCAATCGCCGCGACGCGTCGCCTTGACAAGAGAAAGTTTGGGAGGTAACTGTCTTCCCGCTTGCGTAACTCCTTATCCGGATATCAGTATCTCGTTCTGTCGAATCCTACGCATAGACTGCATGACCCTCTCGAAACCAGTATAATTCGTTCGGGGTATCGTGTCCTGTGTCGGTAGCAAACTGTGACACAAAATTCAAAAAATAATTCCCAATTTCTGAAAATTCAAAAATTTGTCCAGAACTCCCCAGTTCACGACCGTTTTGCGACCAACCTGCTAAATGTTTTCAAAATTTTCTTGAACAGTTATTTAGACCTTATAACCGAGATTAAAATCCTATTTTTAATTTATTTTATGATAATGTAGATTGTAATTTATTCGCGGGTAAAAATGATCAAAAACTTGGTTATTTAAAAACCCTAATTTTTCCGGAACTGAGTGTGCCCCATTAAACGAGGTGACTTAGTCATGTGCGACCTTCAACGAAAGGTTCGTGCCGTCAATACGGACGTGTAGGATTTCACGGAAGTTGATTTGGATGTGCGTGCACACCAGAATCAATGCGTATCCGTCGACAATGTCCCGTATCGGCCCTATTCTGAAACTCGTTGTAACTTCGTGTACGTTATCTTTCAAAATAAAACTTGTGCCATCGGACTAGTAGCGATACGGTGGTCCTGTGACCCAAGTTTTGTTTAATTCTAAGAATGTTGATAAAATCCCGTATCGTGGGCCCCACGGCTCCATTTGACGGGCAATTTTGTGATCAGCTCATCGGAATCCAATTCTGGATATTCTGTTGGGTTCGTATCATCGTTCTGTACTTGTAGACACTAAGTTTGACAAATTTGGAGAACTTTATCTCTGGCACATTTTTCGGTGCGAAGTAGGCCACATGTGGATCCCACTTTGACCAGAATCTGTTCATTTTGCTCCTGTGTCCAAATTAGACTTATGGACAGGCAATTCTAGCTATTTGATATCTTTTGAGCATGATGGTAGTGTTTATTTTAGCAACTGGAGGAGTACTTGAAGATTCCACGAATATCGGAGCAACTGTTGGAATCCAAATACCAGGCAAGTGTACCTTACCAATCTTGTAGTACCTGCTTTGTAATGTTCTCTTGATTTAATTATAGGAAGTATCTATTCAACCTAGGACCGTGTGACATTACTTAACATCCGAACAAGATTCGAGTGTCAAAGCTGCACACGGAGTTGTGTAACATCACCTAGAGATTGATATCGCGACCATATACATTTTCGTGCTTGCATTATCAAGTACGTCATACCATAGGACACTTGATACTGTTCATGAGACAAAATCTTCCTAAGATATTCATGGTAATTCTGTATAAGATACAGGATTCATGACATAGAATTTATACATATGCATAGATATCATTATGACTTGTTGCATTAGATATGATCTTGCATGTCATGGACATGAGACGTGTGATTACATTGGGTGGGGGAGAGACACACAGGCTACATGCTGACTATATATATATATATTTATTACGGTGCCGTAGGCCCACTACATAGTATAACTATATAGTATAACTATATAGTATAACTGCTACCGTCTCCCCGACACAGAGCTTGTAGTAGTCTCAGCCTGAGTCCTAGTGATGCTCTCATTTGCATATTACTTAGCTGGTTACATAGTTTACCCTATTGATTCATTTATTATTGTACTACATTATTTTGGCTTGAATTATTCTTGTACCTTGCTATGTCCCCTGAGGACCTGGAATCCGGATTATGTCCCCTGGTTTAGCAGAGGAGATCTACCCCGAAGTGTACGGGACAGGAGCAGACATTGGAGCAGTACCAGTACCAGAGGATGAGGTGATCACCGAGGATTTCTTCTGAGTATCTGCTTTATCTATACTCAGTAATTTCTGTTGTTTCATGTTTATTGAATTAATGTATCAAACTCATTATCGGGTTGTTCCCCAAGATATATTTTATTGAGACTTGATGTTGCTTTATATTTCAAATTGATTGCATTTATTTCTGTGGATGATATTAGTAGCATAGACCCTTATTATTGTATTACAGCTTTAGTACACCCTGATGGGTCTATTAAATTGGGTTTGCCCATCGGTATTTGCTGCTAGCCATTGCCAGGTATCTAGTCCCTCGATATTTTGGGACTGGGCATGACATGGTTTTTTGGTGGCCCATGCAGGTCAAGACTAAATTGTTCGGTTTCAACTAAGGAATCGAGCAAGCCTGCGATAAAGATAGAATAAGTTATAGGATCTCATCCAGTTGATTGAATCATTCTTGATCTCTATATTAGATTTGAAACGACGAGCATGGTAGAAGACTTGGCAGTTATTAGAGGTATTATCGTATCATGGATGTGACATGCTTAGAGCATGGGATGGGGAAAAGAACAAGTAAGGCATTTGGGCTCCTTTGTACTTTCCTTTTTGTAACCCGTACGCTCCGTCAGAGATGCGTGGTCGTGATGACCCCTATATTACCTGGCGGCCTATGGCGTTCAAAAGACGACATGCTTTTTAGGCCCCTAATTCTCCGAAAGAATCATGCCAATCCTATTTATGGCCTGATATCCCACTTGTTGGAAAGTTGTTCTCAAACTGCATTCACATAGATGGTTAGGCGACCCATTGGATATTTATTTTCAGTACTTTATTGGCATGCTTCTATGTATCTTGTTATGTCCCTTTGAGGACCTGGTCCCTTTCCAGGTGTAGATATTCATGAGTATTAGCAGGAGTACGGATCCAGACTAGCTACTTATATTTTGAGGTGGTCTTCTCTTCGAGCCTCGTGATTATTAGTTGACGTATTTGTTTTGTTTATTTTATATTCTAGTTTGGCAGTGGATTTGTTTCCATCTGACTACCATTTTTTGATACTTCATATTGAGATTTATTTACATAGTTATTGGTTATTTATTCATTTATGATTTTCTGTGGATGAGATTTAGATTATGCCTATAACTTGAGATAATTTATACCACTTGTGAATTATTGTTCATAATACAACGTACATATGTGTTATGGTTTCCATATATTTGAGTGCCATATACATGCGGCTGGCATGCTTACGTGTTCCTAGCCCTACGTATTTTGGGACTTGGTCGTGAAATATTTTTAAGTGGTGGCCCATGCAGGTCGAGAGTATATTGTCTCGGTTACGTTACTGTACCGAGCATGCCTGCACCTAGGATTAGAATATAGGATCTCATCCATATTTGACTATGATTCACCTTCCTTCCAGTCTGTTCTATTTGAATAACTGCATCCTGCTTGATTCATGTGCTTCCCTAATAGTTCCTTGAGTACAGCCTCTGCTAGAATATAGGAATCCCTGTTGTTAGGATGATAATTAGGATAACTTTCCTATTAAGAATATAACTAGAATATTGACACATCACTAAGTTTAGAATACTTAATTAGCCCTAACATCCCTTACCTGTAGATTAATTGACCATTATCCCTTGATATATTCATGGACTTGAAAGTAGTATAGACACTACTAGAGTTAGTTAGAAATTTGACCATATTGTTTGACCCTAGTATTAAGGGACCACTAGAAATCCAAGGTTGAATATTAGGACTAAACCTAACTTTCATAATAAGAGAGTATTAGAAAACTACAACCTTAGTTTCTTGTCTTGATCTTAGTAGACAGTACCTTAGGAAGCCAAGAGGAATGAATATAACATTTCCCTTGATCATACCTCGAACACAGATATTAGTATACCACCTTTTCCTTAGAGAACTATGATATTATCAAAAGTCTCTCTATTTTAATTTTATATCTTGTTCCTCTGAAACCTTAATGCTAGCTATTTGTGCGACGACTAATTTTCTTTTTCTTTTCTTCATCTTTCAATTTGTGCCACCTAATCCTTCTGATTGTAGGCCAAGTGATTTCTTTTATGATAGGATATATAGTTTGCGAGGATTATAGTTGTTAATCTTGAATTTTAAAATTTTGTGCTTAGTAGTTAGAACTTGATAGTTTGAGTTATTTCTTTTAGATTGGTACTTGATGATTATCCTTTAGTTTCAAATCACGTAATTGTACCCATATCTCCATATAGGTTGCATCCTCTTCCACTTAAGGGCCAGTAACTTCTCCATTCTTAGTATTAACACTTTGTTCTATAAACACTATGGTTAAGACTTAAGATGGCCATTACCTATATAATGCAATAGGATACCCTAATAGGTACCAAGATCTTTTTCTCGTATACCCTAATAAGAGTTTCTACCTTATTTACGAGGACAGGTTACTTTATAGAATTTCCTTTAAGGCGGTCATAATATTAGTTAATTATTTTAAGCTGGATAATATATCTCACAACCTAGTATCACGTAGTCCTCTTGACCCATTAATGAATTGTAATTGAATGACACCAACTATAGACTTGCATAAAAAGATAGTAGTTATCCAGACTGTAGAACTTAGAGGGCCATACCCCTATTTGGTCGACTGGCAACTTAGACAATGAGTTAGTATGGCAACTGTAGAGGCACAATATCGGACGAGCCTTATCTTCTTTGTGAACTTGAATTATTTTGTACCTTCTCTCATCATAATCCAGCGTACTTATATTTTCTGAAACTACCTCGACTTATACTGCTATTATATTCTAGTTTTACAAGATTATATCGAGCTTGTTCATGACATATGTGTTATTGGGGTCTGATCAACCACACTAATAAGTTGTCTAATCAGAATCAGTGTATTACGGTCTGATCAACCTTAGTGCATTTGGTTCACTCTTCGCATGACTACGTTACATAACTGTGCTGATATGAGCATGTGAATAAGAATTTACCAAATAGGATTTCAATCCATAACTGCCTTGACCACTCCCTCTCAAATTCTCTAATCGCCTTGAAACCCATACTTATATTCTATTACCTCCCCCTTGAGTTCTTTATTATTGCTCTCCATCTTCCCCTATTTCGGAAAGACGAACCTGATGCTTGGTATAAGTTTGATACACAGAGAGTACTAGATATACCCTATAGGCCAACCGTATTACTTGGTGACTATCTTTTATAATTAATTAAGGGCATAGCATAAGTGAGATGTTTTGTATTAAAACTTTGAGGATTGAAAAACACGATTAAGTAATTTGAGGAATATTTTTCTTAAATGTATAGCCTTATGTGATAGATGGGTAAATTCTAAGTTGGGTAGAAGTCGCATTGTGAACTTGAGGTGAATTTCTTTTAGATTGTGATCAAGTAAGATTAGATAGAGAGAACCATGCCTTCTTTTAATTTCGAGGACGGAATTATTTTAAGTTGGGTAGTGTCACGACCCGCCCACGGAATTGGAGCACGAGTATGTGGGTACGTCCAGCCTACGCTGCAGTATCGGCAGTAGAACGCTGTCTAGGTCATGATACTATCTAAACAATCTCACACGAGCATCCAACTCCATAAGGAGACACGGATAACACAATATAATATGAACAACATACTCAATCACATAACTACAGCACGATAAGATATCGAAGAAATAAAATAAAATGCAACACAAGTCTAAATAGAAATAATCTAACTCAACAATAATATCCAAGTCTCAACAAAGTATGCCGGAGACAAATCCGGTACCAATAAACTACTAAAAGAAACTGACAAAGATAACTAGTGATTCCGGCTAGACCTCCCGAAAATCACAACTGAACTACCAAGTCCAAGTCTGCACCTACTCTCCCTGTGGTCCATAAAATATCGGACACCAGTCCTCTAAGGCATAGTCTGGAAAAATATTTTCAGTCAGGAAGGAGCAAAGTACATCTCTAATAGCAGTTCTATATCAATGATATAAACTATGTAGCAGTAAATAGATGGAAATATACAAGATGCATATACATGTACGAGAGATATACAATAAAGAAAATATTGGAAATACTGTAAATAAATGCGGGAAGGAACAATATGTCAATGAACAAGAATACTATGACTAAGTGTGTGAGTACTAGCTTTAACATATAATCGGCTTGGGAACTTGTACAGGAATAATGGCCTGGCTAGTCATACGTGCGGTGTATGACCAACACTAACATGCGAACAAGACTTGTACATGAAGGGTATGATCACATATCTATACTAAAATACTCCCCACCCCGACTGGTATAATAGATCCAACCATGGTACGCTATGGCACGGGATTCCCTAGAAAGGTAACAAGTCTCCCCGGAAATCAGTGTCTGTACATGCACAAGATAAACAATAAAACAAGACTTGTACAAGATACACCATGAACAAGGAATAACATCTCATGACGAGATCCGGATATACCAATCCGTGTAACCATCGTGTCAAGAATATGGATATTTACACTAGATACAATGAACATAGGGGATATCATAAATAAGAAACTATCAGAGAATGTACTCGCCTGGGTCCTTAGCTGTCAATACCAATATCCTACTTATGAAGTCTCGCAGGACGATCCAATAGTCCTATACACATATAATACAATACAATATTGCATCAGACATTACACTAACACACACGATCAAAACACAATAAACTCAGGGCTACGCTAGGTATGACACTGGTCAACTAGGGTAAAGTGTGCGTCTGATTTCACGGGTGTCGCGTCTGAAATTGCTGTACAAAATAGACAGTCAAAATGATACGGGGCTTGCCAGTACGTCAGTGTACATGTGGCAGTCAACTAACATTTACATGGTCACAGGTCAATGTAACTACGGGGTATCCGTGGTTACACTTGGGTCACCTAGTACCTATCACATTATACATATCATTAACTATCATATACATTAATATCCATTTGTTACAATTATAATAGATATATGTATATATATATATATACTTTAAATAAAATTAATACTTTATATATATAAACATATATTATGGAGAGATATATACAATATGTATATATATGTATATATACTAAATAGAATTAATACTATATGTACAAATATAAAATATATACTAGGAAATACTTTATACAATACATATACATATGAATATATGCTAATTTAGAATCATACTATATATACATATACCAAAATACATTTAACCTATACTAATACATGTACCATTCGCATATACTAATTAGGTTCATGATGAATATATATATACATCAATGTACACATAATAACCAATGCTAATACGTATACTAATACATGCCATTACCTACTTGAATACATATACTAAACATATACTATATTTATATACCAATACATACACCAATCGAATATGTACACGCGTACGTATACGCGAGGGGGAGAAAACCTAACCTGTGCGCATGCATGACGAAGACGGGGATGACGACGGTGTCCACGACAACGACGACGACGACGAAGGCGACGACAACGATAAAGACGAAGGTGTCGAGTGGTGGTCCTGGCAGTGTGGGGTGGTTGTACTGGTGGTGGAGATTGGTGGAGAAAATTCAGGAGAGGTGCTGTCGAGGAAGATGAGGGATGGCCGTCCGGTAGGTCGACGGCGAGGTGAACGGGTGGTAGTAATGGTGGTGGAGGGATTCAGATAATGATGGTGGTGCTGGTTCTGATGATGATGGTGGTGGTGGTGCTCGTGGCCGGAGGAGAAGAGGGGAGTGGCCAGGGAAGGAGGTTGGCAATAGCACCAGGGTCGGGGAAGATGGCTGCGGCTCGCCGGAGAGTTTTCGTATGGGAGTAGAGGCCGGTTGTCACGCCCAAGTCCCAAAATATACGGGACCATGCCACGTGACAATAGCCAGCTGTCACTTCTCCGAGAATATCCTAATTTAATGGATCCAACGAAGAGTGCTACGCTGTCCTAAATACTAACATGTCCCATATAAATCAACAACAAGTAATCTAATCTCATCCATAATATAAACAGCAAGAATGTACTAATAATAACTGCTGAAAGATAAACGCCAGTCTCAAAATATCGTAGTACAACCAAGAGTGTCTGGTGGGGACAAACCCACTACTATGACGAAATAAAATACTAGAATGAGAGATAAAAGATGATGACTAGGGCATCGGCTGACTAGATAATGATACACCCAATCCTAGGCAGAAGGCCTACCAACTGATCACGAAAACTCTGACGGTAGCACCTCTAACTCCTCAGCTGTAGCGTACCTCATCTCCTATCCTGGTCCGTACACTGTGGGGTAATATGTCTCGTCCAAATCTGGAAAGGTACTAGGTCCTCAGAGGGACGTAACAAGATACATAGAAACATGCCATATATATGAATACTGAATAAAATAAATGCGATAAAGGGTGTGCTAACCATCTAAGTGAATGCAATGTGAGGACAACTTTGGTACGTATGGGTAGGCATAGGCATAACGTCCATATCGCTCCAAAGAACGTGGAAGCTGTATAATATATATAACGTCCATATCGCTCCGAGGAACGTGGAATCTGTATAGAGTATATAACGTCCATATCGCTCGAAAGAACATGGAATCTGCATAAAGGGAGTTATTGGATCCGTGGCTCCTCCGGATGCTACGGATTCCAATGTGTGTATCCCATACGCCTACTAGTGGTCCTCCCCGCCCAATGTAGATACACAAGTCGAATACTCGACGTGCATACCACGCATCTATATGCCAAGTCTCTACTAACATAAATTATAAACCTGAATTATGTACTAACCGTGATACATGACACGCGCACTGATAGCTAGTCGAGTACGCGAACCCGCATCCCAATATGAATGTCACTGTGAAACGTGTAAGAGTGTCAAGTCTCGGAAGATATCAGAGTATCCTCCTAAATGTGGTGGGTCTGCTAGTGACTAGGTCAAGTACTCTAAATCATCGACGCATCCGTCGACTGCACCCGAGTCAATCTCGGACACGCACAGTCATATGAAATAAAACAACAAGATATCATACAACATTTGCAACATTTAATTTAAACAGTAAATATGGCAAGGTATCTTGCCTGGGTCCTCAAGCTGTGAATGCCAATAGCCTGCTCCTGCAGTATCTCCTGACTGATCCAGTGACCCTAAACACACAATACCATATAGCAAATGCTGACATCAGACACTAAGCAATATATACACACGACTACGACACTACTCTTGGATACTGTCGCAAGTTCACAGCTGATCGAATACAGCGTCATGTGTGCACGTAGCTAGGGTGTACACGTGTTCTGTCCTCGGTTATCGTGTGCCCCGAGACAATAAATTATCGAGTTATAGGTTACCAACTACTTCTGATCTTGAACGAATATCTCACGACCCGCACCCGAAAATCGGGCATGAGCCGTGGGTACGTCCAGCCTACGCCGCAGAATCGGCGGTAGAACGCTGTAAAGGTCCGTTCTAGGTCAACCATATCTATCTATATCTCACTGAAAAATCCGGCATGACCTCTCCAAAAGGAGGGCAAAACCACGCAATATATATATCAAAATAATCTTCTCCCGAAGGAGGGCAACCACGCAATATATATATGAATCTCAATCACAAAATCTAGGGGAAGAAATAAGCACGATATGATATAAACAAAGAAAACCAGAACCAAGAGAGCAAGACAATCCAAAATAATACAGTCCAAGTCTAAAAGCTACAACATCTCACAGAAGCACAAAAGAATAAGTACAGTCATCCAAAATACAAACCACTGGAAAAACCCAGGAAACCCACCTAGCTAACTAGGGTGCTATCGGCGTCTCCTCGGCGCACTCCTCCTCGGGGTCACAACAGTCGTCAATACCAGGCCCGTAGAACGTAGGGCAATAGTCCTCAGGATCCTCTGGAAAAAATATGTCCAGTCAGGACTGGAGCGAAGTACATAACTCTGAAAGCAACTCCAAATGCATGGTAAGGTGTATATGACGAGCAATAGAAAAGTAATCAAGATGCACAGGAAATAAATATATGCTGGAGCACAAGAAGTAGCTGCAATGTAAACTGGAGAACAATACAAGTAGTGGAAAAGTAACTGCAGGTGAGAAACATGAATACTAGCTAAGTGCCTTGAGCACAAGTTCGTTATATGATCGGCTTAGGTTGCACATGAAAGTCACTACGATAACTCCGTTATGCGTGAGTTGCATAACCGACATACACATGAATACTGTTTGGCTTTGATCATATAACCAACTCACTACTCCCCTCCCCCACTAATACCATTGGATCCAACCACAACACGCTACGTACATGATAATGGCTCGCGCACACGAAGGCGAGAGCACAAGAAGCACATGATAGCACATGATAATCAATACCCGAAGCACATGATGAAATACACGTGATAGAGTACCCGCTGAACACGGTAAGGGGGATAGCACCTCATGACGGGATCCACTAGTACCAGCTCGTGTAATAAAGTATCAGAATCAAGTATTACAGTTCTAGAACAGGTGATATAAACGCTATCATGAAATAGAAACTATCAGAGGTAGGTACTCGCCTGATGTCCTGAGCAACTGATGAGGATCGAGGTCCGGACCGGTGACGCAAGGACCTAATGCGAAAATCAAGGATTAAACAGGGTTCTAAGCATTTAAATTGATATAAAATAATTAAAAACAGGCTTCTAGGGCTATTCTAGGTCGAACGGGTCAAACCGGTGAAAATTGGGTCAAAAAGTCAACCCGGGGTCCAAAAAGTCAACTCTAGGTCAAAACTAGGTCAAACGTTGACTTTTACGGTCAACGGGGACAATTATGGTCAAAGCTAGGTCAAACTAGGGTGCCCCTGAAATTCTAGGTCAAACCGAGCTCATTAAGCCACTAAACTCACAAACTCGCCTAATCGAGATACCGGGATACCCTCGGTATCCGATACCTCGCCCTAGGCCACGCACCCCGCCTAAACCCGCTAAAACCTATGCTAGCACGCGTAATTATATATATATAAACATATAAAAATCACTCCCAAGCATTTCCTAGGCTAATGCTCAAATACCCCGCTCGAAACTCAATACCTTGAATATCTCAAGGTATCGAGATACCTCGGTATCTCAAGGTATTGAAGTTTCGCCCTAAGGCCCTCTAACTAGCTATCTAGGTATTAATTATGCACCTAGTTATTAATCTAGGCTAGGTAATATAGATATCTACTATCTATTAATACATCTAAGTAGGTATCTACCTATATACATATATATATCCACACACACATATACCCATTACCCATTACCTTACCTAATCATAACATATATATATATATACCAATCAAGATATCTATATATATATATAACTATAGGTATATAGATATCTATCTCTTAGATAGATAAAACTATCTATCTACCTATCTAGTATCTATCTATCTAAATACCTAGCTATCTATCTATTTATCCTACTATCTATCTATCTAACTTATTATCTATTACCTATCTATCAACATATATATATCTATATATCAAACTCTCTTCCTCCCTCGCTAGCTACTACCCGCTGCTACCTGCTATGCTAGCTGCTGCTGCTGCTTGTGCTGATGCTGCTGCTGCTGCCTCTTGGAGCTGCTGCTGCTGCTCCCTCTTCATACTGCTGCTGCTGCTCTGCCTAGCAGCAGCTAGCTGCTGCTGTTGCAGCTGAACTGCTGCTGCTGCAGTTCAGTTCCCCCCCCCTCCATCTCACATACACACACACACACACATCCATATATATACATATATATATCACTATCTATATATATATACATACATATATATCTATATATCTATAACTAGATATCTATATATATATACACTCATCTACACACTCTAACACACACACTAACACACTCACACACTAACACACACACACATAAATATATATATACATAGCTACATATATATATAAACTTAATATATATATATCTACACACACTCTCAACTATATATATATATATCTACACACACTCTCAACTATATATATATACATACACCTATATATATATATACACATATACACACACAAGCACACTTACACATATACATATATATATATACACATAGACATATACATATACAAGTACATAAATATAAATACACACACATACATATATATATAAATATATATACATAAACACACATACATATATATAAATATATATATATATATAGACACATATCAATACAAACACAACCACGCACACAACACTCAAACCACACGCCCTACTCACGCCCAACGACCCCGACACTTACCAATACCCTAAAATATATATAATATAGCCCAAAAACTCTAGCACACACTCTCCGATACTAACCCAACGCGCGCACAAAGCCGAAACGAGGAAACCAAGTCGAAATGGCCGTTCGGTCATTTCGACGAATACGTGGTGCGCGGCTCGGAAAACCTCCTGAAACGCACACCAAACGAACTCGGAATCGGCCCAAAATTTACCCACGCGCTCTACACGATGTCTAGATCCTAGAAAATGTGCTCCCACGTCGATTCTAGGCCCGTGGCGGAAACGCACACACACTTAGAATCGGCGACGACGAAAAACCCCAATTTTGCCCGAAACCCCCGTTTCTCCGCGACACGGCTTCCCGTGTCCGAACGGAGACACGCACTCACCCTCTAGACACCCGACAACGTCTACCTAGGTCCATCTAACCTAGGACATCACCCAAAATTGGGCCAAATTCGGATTCTACCCGAATTCGACACAAAACCTAATGTCAAAGTTTCTAAACTCACCCAAACTAGTTCCAACTTCCTCCTACGGGTAGGGTTAGGGTCTAGGAGGGTTCTACAACACTAATTACACTACACAAAAATAATTAGGAAGGGGAAAGTTAGGTTTTACCTCTTGGGAGTTGGAATCCCAAGGCCAAAGTCTCACAATCCCTAGAATTCACCTCCCTCAAGCTCCAAGCCACCAATTCTAGCTCCCACACTAGATCTAAGCTCCTCACACCTAGGTTAGAGAAAATGCAAGGTGAGGGTTAGCTTAAGGAAGAAGGAATGAAAGAAAGAAAGAAGAAAAGTGGAAGAAAACTTACTTCGGAGGAAGAAGGAGAAGAAAGAAGAAGTGGAGAAGAAGAAGGAATGAAGAAGAAGAAGTAAATGAAGAGTGGACCAAAGGGGGGGAGAGGGCTGCTGCTCCTTGCTGTGGGGATCGGGTGTGGTAGGTAGGGGCCAGCCAAATTAATAAAGGGGGGGTTCCACTAAGTTTTATATTCCCAAAACGCCCCTACTTGACTTGGTTTTGGGTTTCGGGTTCCAAATGCGCTCAAACTAGTTCCAAATCTCTCCAACTAACCTCCTAAAAATAAAATAATAATTCTAAGCCCCAAAATAATTCTCACCAGGGTGTGGGCTGGGTCGGACATGGGTCCACTAGGGTCTGACATGGGTCCAGGCTAGCCAAAACCCTAAAACAATCAAAATAAAAATAAGACAAGCACTAATTAATTATAAATATAAATAATTAAATACAATACACTATTTATCAAATAAAAAAAAATACCCTATTTTCTAGAATTGGGTAGTGACAAGCCTACCCTCCTTAAAATAATTTCGTCCTCGAAATTAAAAGACGAAACTAGGACAGGAATGCAAAGAAAGAACCATACCTCAGGGCTCGAAGAGATAGGGGTATCGCTCGCGCATTTCATCCTCCCTCTCCCAGGTCGACTCCCCTGGAGAGTGATGCCTCCACGCGACGCGAACCAAGGGAATAGTCTGGTTCCTCAACACCTTCTTCCGCCGATCCAGAATCTCCACCGGCTGCTCTGGATAGCTAAGAGTAGGGCCCACTGCGATCTCCGAGTGATCCAATACGTGACTGGGATCCGCCACGTACCGTCTCAACTGCGACACGTGGAACACATCATGAACTCCCTCCAGCGTAGGCGGCAACTCAAGCCTATACGCCACGGCGTCGACCCTCTCAAGAACACGGAAGGGTCCGACGAAACGTGGGCTAAGCTTCCCGCCTCCACCGAAGCGAATAGTGCCCCGCGTCGGAGAAATCCTCAGGAACACCAGATCTCCAACCTAGCACAAACAAGGTCTCTGCACTTAGTCTAAAACAAGCAATCACAAGCAAACACAAGAACAAAATCTAGATTCTAAGCTATACCTCGAACTCCAAAGGTCTCCGGTGGCTATCGGCCCAATGCCGCTGCCTGTCCTGCGCCACCCGAAGTCTATCTCTAATGAGCTTGACCTTCTCCGCTGCATCGACCACCATCTCCGGGCCAAGCAAAGCTCTCTCACCTACATCATCCCATGACAACGGAGTGCGACACCTCCGTCCATACAACGCCTCAAAAGGTGACATCTCGATACTGGCTTGGTAGCTGTTGTTGTAAGCAAACTCTACCAAGTGTAAGTGATCCTCCCAAGAGCCTCTGAAATCTAAAACACAGGTCCGAAGCATGTCCTCAAGTGTCTGAATGGTCCTCTCTGACTGACCATCTGTCTGCGGGTGATACGCACTACTAAACTTGAGCTGGGTGCCCAAGCTAGCCTGCAGACTCCTCCAAAAATGCAAAGTAAAGCGACTGTCCCGATCTGATACTATGCTCACTGGAACTCCATGCAGTCTGACTATCTGGCGCACATACATCTCTGCTAGTCTCTCTGTAGATGTACCCACTTTGAATGGTAAAAAGTGGGCCGATTTGGTCAACCTGTCCACGATGACCCAAATCGCATCTTTCCCGCCTGGAGAACGGGGAAGTCCAGAAACAAAATCCATGGTCACATGCTCCCATTTCCACTCCGAAATGGGTAACGGCTGGAGTAAACCTCCTGGCCTCTGCCTCTCCGCCTTCACCTGCTGGCACACTAAGCATCGGGATACGAAGCGTGCTACCTCCCGCTTCATCCCGTACCACCATACATGCTGTCTCAGATCTCTATACATCTTGTTGGCACCGGGATGCATAGAGTACTGGGATCGATGCGCCTCCTGGAGAACCTCCTCGCACAACGACCCACTCGGCACACACAACCTGGTACCGTGCCGCAATGAACCATCATCAGCAATGGTGAAGTCATCTGATAAACCCATCTGAACCTGCTCCCTGATGCTCCTCAGGGACTCATCCTCAAACTGTGTAGCCCTGATCCGGTCTACCAACTCTGACTGAATCTGCAGTCCCCACATCTGCATCTCAACTCCAGGCACTATCACCTCAATGCCCAAGCTCTCTAGATCTGCCAGAAGATAACGATCTGTAGTCAGGCACATAGCTACCGGATACCTGCTCAATGCATCCGCAACTACGTTCGCCTTCCCTGGATGGTACTGCAATGATATGTCGAAGTCTTTCATCAACTCCAACCATCTCCTCTGCCTCATGTTCAGCTCTTTTTGGGTAAACACATACTTCAAGCTCTTGTGGTCTGTGAAGATCTCCACACGCTCTCCGTATAAATAGTGTTTCCACAACTTCAGAGCAAAAATGACCGCTGCCAACTCCAAATCGTGGGTAGGGTAATTCTTCTCATGAGGACATAATTGCCTGGAAGCATAGGCAATCACCCTCCCATTCTGCTGCAACACACAACCCAGTCCCTTCCCCGATGCATCACTATAGATAGTGAATCCTCCAGAACCTGATGGCAACGTCAACACTGGAGCTGTCGTCAACCTCCTCTTCAGCTCATCAAAAGCGATCTGGCACTCCTCTGACCAAACAAACTCTACGTCCTTCCGGGTCAGCCTGGACAACGGCTCTGCAATCCGGGAAAAATCCTGAACAAATCTCCTGTAGTAGCCTGCCAGTCCCAAGAAACTCCTGACCTCGGCTACTGAACTCGGAGCACTCCATGCCTCAACTGCCACGATCTTTCTCGGATCCACCGAGATACCCTCTCCAGTCACCACATGACCAAGGAATTCAACCTTGTCAAGGAAGAACTCACACTTCGAGAGCTTTCCATAAAGCTCCTCCTTCCTGAGAGTCTCCAGCACTATCCTCAGATGCTCCTCGTGCTCCTCTGGGGTCTTCGAATACACCAAGATATCATCTATAAACACCACCACAAACCTGTCCAGATGCTGATGGAACACCTTGTTCATCAGATTCATGAACACTGCCGGGGCATTAGTCAACCCAAACGGCATCACCAAGAACTCATACTGTCCATATCTGGTCCGAAAAGCTGTCTTCGGAATATCCTCCTTCCTGACTTTCACCTGGTGGTAGCCTGTCCTCAGATCAATCCTGGAAAACACCCTCGCTCTGCTCAACTGGTCAAATAGATCATCAATACGCGGCAGCGGATACTTGTTCTTGATTGTGAGGCTGTTCAGAGCCCTGTAGTCGATACACATCCGTATCGACCCATCCTTCTTCGGCACAAAAAGTACCGGAGCACCCCACGGAGAAGAACTAGATCTGATAAATTCCTTGTCCTGAAGCTCATCCACCTGCTTCTTCAACTCTATCAGCTCACTGTTGCTGACTCTATAGACGTGCTGGGATATCGGCTCCGCGCCTGGCACCAAGTCTATAGAGAACTCCACGTCTATGTCTGGAGGTAACCCTGGCAACTCCTCCGGAAAGACATCCATATACTCCTCTATCAGTGGATGTAGCGACCTCGGCTCTACCACCAGGGCTCCGCAGAAGACTCCCTCGGTCTGCTCCGCTGCTCCTCTGGCAAACTGAAACTCTGGCTCACCCGGCGGACTAAACAAAACTCTGCCTCCACGATAATCTATACTAGCACAATGCGTACTCAACCAATCCATCCCGAGTACAATATCGTAGCTCGGAAGTGGCATTACGAGTAGGCACACACTCAACTCCCGGCCTCCCAAAGTAACTCTCCGGTCTCTGCAGACATCACGGACTAGGATGATACCACCCCCGGTCGTGATCTTGCAGAGTCTAGCTAAAGGTTCAGCAACAAGATGGTGTCTAACAGCAAAAGATACAGACACAAAGCTATGGGAAGCACCGGAATCAAATAAAGCAAGTGCTGGAATGGAATCAAGGAGAAC
Organism: Iris macrosiphon; assembly: GCA_036927795.1. Lineage (NCBI taxonomy): Eukaryota > Viridiplantae > Streptophyta > Magnoliopsida > Asparagales > Iridaceae > Iris > Iris macrosiphon. The sequence goes on along the minus strand of JAYESA010000011.1, from coordinate 42,860,356 downwards.
AGAACCTGAGATAACATCACCAACTGGCTCGGCCTCGTCCACTGTCAGGGCAAAAGCTCGCCCCTGCTGTCCTCCTCGGTGCTGCTACTGGTGCTGGGCGAACCTCTGCTGCTGAGTCTGCAAAGGCTGACCTCTCTGCTGCGCTGCAGGTGCTCTGGCTGGTGCCCTCTGAGCGGCTCCTCCGCCCTGAGCTGTACGGGCAAGCGCTGAAGGACAATCCTTCAGCTGGTGGTCTGCGGCGCCACACAATAAACATCTGCCCAGCCTCTTTCTGCATATGTCCCATCCGTGCCCTGGCTTCCTACAGAAAGGGCAAACGATGGGCTGCCTCTGGCCCTGCTGCTGACCCTGCCTCTGCTGCTGAGGCGCCTGCCGGAAGGGCGCCCGACCCTGACCCTGGTGCTGCTGGGTCTGCTGGAATGGCCTCTTGGCCGGGCCTGCACTGCTGCCTGCTCCGGAAGTGTCTCTGCCCCTCTTCGTCTTCAGCTCCAAATCATCCTCAGCCCTCTGAGCGTCGCTGACAATCTGCTCGAAGGTCGCCTCGCGGTCGCTCCTAGTCAAGGACTTGACCGCCATGACTAAGCCCTTGCGGAACTTCCGCGCCTTCGCTGCCTCTGACAACCCCTCAACAAATCTGCCCAGACGGCAGAACTCCGCTGCATACTCATCCACTAGCATACTCCCCTGGACGAGCGCCTCGAACTGACTCTCTAAGGCACTGAGAGCCACGTCCGGGAAGAACTTCTCCTTGAAAAGCTTCTTGAAAGCCTCCCAAGTCAGTCCCGGAGCTGCTATCCGCGTATCCGTGCGGAACCAAGTGAGGGCAAGGTCGAACATCTGGCTGCCCGCTGCCTCTATCTGCATGCTGGCTGGGATCATCGCCAGCCTGAAAATGCCCTCTATATGCTCGATCCAGTCGTCGGCGTACAGGATCCCCTCTGTGCCGCGGAACTCCTTAGGCCGCATCCTCTGAAAATCGATGATAGTACCCGGCCTAGGATACTGAGCCTGCTCTGGCTGTGGCTGGATCTGAGCCACTCTGTCGACCGCTGTCAAAGCCACCTGATGAGCATTCTCAATGCCCATCCTCATAACATCTGCCTGGCGGTGCAGCGCATCCATCATCTCTCGAAAGAATGCGAACAACTGCGTAGCATCCACTGGCGCAGGCGGTGGTGGAGGAGGTACCACCGGAACAACTGGGGTGGCTCTCGGATCAATGGGAGTAAGGGGATCTCCGAGAGAAACTGACGCTCCCTCAACCGCAGGAGTGGCGAGTGGAGCGGTAGCGGCTGCCGGAAGTCGAGCAGGTCGAGAGGTGGCAGACCTCTCGGTGGCAGCTGCTGGGGCGATGCGCTGAGATCTGGTCTTCGGAGGCATCCTGAACACAGACCAAAAGAAATCAATACAGTGCAAGAAACGATAACATCAAAGAAGGAGAGTGATATTGCAAAAGAAAACAATTTCAGAAAAATTAAAGATAGCAAAAGGAAGTAGGAAGGGTCCTAGTTGTGATTGAGCACACTCTCTCTCAGCCTATATCCTATATCCTATAGCAGGTAAACTAAAAAGCAGAGACCTACATGGGCCACCACCAAAAATGTGTCACGACCCGCACCCGAAAATCGGGCATGAGCCGTGGGTACGTCCAGCCTACGCCGCAGAATCGGCGGTAGAACGCTGTAAAGGTCCGTTCTAGGTCAACCATATCTATCTATATCTCACTGAAAAATCCGACATGACCTCTCCAAAAGGAGGGCAAAACCACGCAATATATATATCAAAATAATCTTCTCCCGAAGGAGGGCAACCACGCAATATATATATGAATCTCAATCACAAAATCTAGGGGAAGAAATAAGCACGATATGATATAAACAAAGAAAACCAGAACCAAGAGAGCAAGACAATCCAAAATAATACAGTCCAAGTCTAAAAGCTACAACATCTCACAGAAGCACAAAAGAATAAGTACAGTCATCTAAAATACAAACCACTGGAAAAACCCAGGAAACCCACCTAGCTAACTAGGGTGCTATCGGCGTCTCCTCGGCGCACTCCTCCTCGGGGTCACAACAGTCGTCAATACCAGGCCCGTAGAACGTAGGGCAATAGTCCTCAGGATCCTCTGGAAAAAATATGTCCAGTCAGGACTGGAGCGAAGTACATAACTCTGAAAGCAACTCCAAATGCATGGTAAGGTGTATATGACGAGCAATAGAAAAGTAATCAAGATGCACAGGAAATAAATATATGCTGGAGCACAAGAAGTAGCTGCAATGTAAACTGGAGAACAATACAAGTAGTGGAAAAGTAACTGCAGGTGAGAAACATGAATACTAGCTAAGTGCCTTGAGCACAAGTTCGTTATATGATCGGCTTAGGTTGCACATGAAAGTCACTACGATAACTCCGTTATGCGTGAGTTGCATAACCGACATACACATGAATACTGTTTGGCTTTGATCATATAACCAACTCACTACTCCCCTCCCCCACTAATACCATTGGATCCAACCATAACACGCTACGTACATGATAATGGCTCGCGCACACGAAGGCGAGAGCACAAGAAGCACATGATAGCACATGATAATCAATACCCAAAGCACATGATGAAATACACGTGATAGAGTACCCGCTGAACACGGTAAGGGGGATAGCACCTCATGACGGGATCCACTAGTACCAGCTCGTGTAATAAAGTGTCAGAATCAAGTATTACAGTTCTAGAATAGGTGATATAAACGCTATCATGAAATAGAAACTATCAGAGGTAGGTACTCGCCTGATGTCCTGAGCAACTGATGAGGATCGAGGTCCGGACCGGTGACGCAAGGACCTAATGCGAAAAGCAAGGATTAAACAGGGTTCTAAGTATTTAAACTGATATAAAATAATTAAAAACAGGCTTCTAGGGATATTCTAGGTCGAACGGGTCAAACCGGTGAAAATCGGGTCAAAAAGTCAACCCGGGGTCCAAAAAGCCAACTCTAGGTCAAAACTAGGTCAAACGTTGACTTTTACGGTCAACGGGGACAATTATGGTCAAAGCTAGGTCAAACTAGGGTGCCCCTGAAATTCTAGGTCAAACCGAGCTCATTAAGCCACTAAACTCACAAACTCGCCAAATCGAGATACCGGGATACCCTCGGTATCCGATACCTCGCCCTAGGCCACGCACCCCGCCTAAACCCGCTAAAACCTATGCTAGCACGCGTAATTATATATATATAAACATATAAAAATCACTCCCAAGCATTTCCTAGGCTAATGCTCAAATACCCCGCTCGAAACTCAATACCTTGAATATCTCAAGGTATCGAGATACCTCGGTATCTCAAGGTATTGAAGTTTCGCCCTAAGGCCCTCTAACTAGCTATCTAGGTATTAATTATGCACCTAGTTATTAATCTAGGCTAGGTAATATAGATATCTACTATCTATTAATACATCTAAGTAGGTATCTACCTATATACATATATATATCCACACACACATATACCCATTACCCATTACCTTACCTAATCATAACATATATATATATACCTATCAAGATATCTATATATATATATATAACTATAGGTATATAGATATCTATCTCTTAGATAGATAAAACTATCTATCTACCTATCTAGTATCTATCTATCTAAATACCTAGCTATCTATCTATTTATCCTACTATCTATCTATCTAACTTATTATCTATTACCTATCTATCAACATATATATATCTATATATCAAACTCTCTTCCTCCCTCGCTAGCTACTACCCGCTGCTACCTGCTATGCTAGCTGCTGCTGCTGCTTGTGCTGATGCTGCTGCTGCTGCCTCTTGGAGCTGCTGCTGCTGCTCCCTCTTCATACTGCTGCTGCTGCTCTGCCTAGCAGCAGCTAGCTGCTGCTGTTGCAGCTGAACTGCTGCTGCTGCAGTTCAGTTCCCCCCCCCTCCATCTCACATACACACACACACACACACACATCCATATATATACATATATATATCACTATCTATATATATATATACATACATATATATCTATATATCTATAACTAGATATCTATATATATATACACTCATCTACATACTCTAACACACACACTAACACACTCACACACTAACACACACACACATAAATATATATATACATAGCTACATATATATATACACTTAATATATATATATCTACACACACTCTTAACTATATATATATATATCTACACACACTCTCAACTATATATATATATATACACCTATATATATATATATACACATATACACACACAAGCACACTTACACATATACATATATATATATATACACATAGACATATACATATACAAGTACATAAATATAAATACACACACATACATATATATATAAATATATATACATAAACACACATACATATATATAAATATATATATATATATATATAGAGACACATATCAATACAAACACAACCACGCACACAACACTCAAACCACACGCCCTACTCACGCCCAACGACCCCGACACTCACCAATACCCTAAAATATATATAATATAGCCCGAAAACTCTAGCACACACTCTCCGATACTAACCCAACGCGCGCACAAAGCCGAAACGAGGAAACCAAGTCGAAATGGCCGTTCGGTCATTTCGACGAACACGTGGTGCGCGGCTCGGAAAACCTCCTGAAACGCACACCAAACAAACTCGGAATCGGCCCAAAATTTACCCACGCGCTCTACACGATGTCTAGATCCTAGAAAATGCACTCCCACGTCGATTCTAGGCCCGTGGCGGAAACGCACACGCACTTAGAATCGGCGACGACGAAAAGCCCCAATTTCGCCCGAAACGCCCGTTTCTCCGCGACACGGCTTCCCGTGTCCGAACGGAGACACGCACTCACCCTCTAGACACCCGACAACGTCTACCTAGGTCCATCTAACCTAGGGCATCACCCAAAATTGGGCCAAATTCGGATTCCACCCGAATTCGACACAAAACCTAATGTCAAAGTTTCTAAACTCACCCAAACTAGTTCCAACTTCCTCCTACGGGTAGGGTTAGGGTCTAGGAGGGTTCTACAACACTAATTACACTACACAAAAATAATTAGGAAGGGGAAAGTTAGGTTTTACCTCTTGGGAGTTGGAATCCCAAGGCCAAAGTCTCACAATCCCTAGAATTCACCTCCCTCAAGCTCCAAGCCACCAATTCTAGCTCCCACACTAGATCTAAGCTCCTCACACCTAGGTTAGAGAAAATGCAAGGTGAGGGTTAGCTTAAGGAAGAAGTAATGAAAGAAAGAAAGAAGAAAAGTGGAAGAAAACTTACTTTGGAGGAAGAAGGAGAAGAAAGAAGAAGTGGAGAAGAAGAAGGAATGAAGAAGAAGAAGTAAATGAAGAGTGGACCAAAGGGGGGGAGAGGGCTGCTGCTCCTTGCTGTGGGGATCGGGTGTGGTAGGTAGGGGCCGGCCAAATTAATAAAGGGGGGTTCCACTAAGTTCTATATTCCCAAAACGCCCCTACTTGACTTGGTTTTGGGTTTCGGGTTCCAAATGCGCTCAAACTAGTTCCAAATCTCTCCAACTAACCTCCTAAAAATAAAATAATAATTCTAAGCCCCAAAATAATTCTCACCAGGGTGTGGGCTGGGTCGGACATGGGTCCACTAGGGTCTGACATGGGTCCAGGCTAGCCAAAACCCTAAAATAATCAAAATAAAAATAAGACAAGCACTAATTAATTATAAATATAAATAATTAAATACAATACACTATTTATCAAATAAAAAAAAATATACCCTATTTTCTAGAATTGGGTAGTGACAGAATATATGTCCTTAACTCCCATGCTTAACGTACATAGTTTATGTCAAGGATCTCAGGTGAATTACTAGCCCTTGATAATAGGTCTTATGGTTAAGGTACTTATTATTTATTTTACTATTCAATAAGCATACACACCTGTATGCAAGGGTTTATTGGTTAATTACCAGTTCTTATAACAAGTACTATATTTAGGGTCATTGCTAGTTATTATTTATTAACTTATTAGTCATTAAGTAATCTGATTAAACATGAGTACATTTATCATCAGGACTCGAATTAACTGCCTCGTGTCCATAAAATGACACGACACGATGACACAACGATCATATACGAACAAGATACTATGAGGGAGGAGTATAGAGCGAGTACCTAGTAGACTGGACGAGGGTCTCCGCGCTGTCTGGTCGTCCTCCGTCGAGTGGGGGTTTCGGCGGCGGCCAGTTAGCAAGGCAGCGACGACAACGGCTGTAACAGCAACTGCAGTAGTCGCAGTAGCAGCAGCAGCTCTGGGAAGCGGCGGTTGCTGGTCGAGACGGCATGGGTGTGACTGTTAGGCCGCGGGAAAGGTGGTGCTCCGCCTGGCAGGGGTGATCGAGGGTGCCAGAGAGGGTTGCTGGGAACTGGGGCAGTCGGGCTTTGGATGGGGGTCGGATTTTAATGTGAGATCGATGATGGCGGTTGCAGGCAGTCTGAGGGGAGGGTCCAGGGGTCAGGTTTGATGCAGGCGGCGGTCTGGCAGCCGGAGTGGCGACTGAGGTGGTGGTGGGTTGTTGTGAAGTCGGAAGGGGAGAGGGCTAGGGTTTGGTTAGCCGGCTAGGGTTTTGAGGGTGGTGATGGATTTTAGGGTTTCAAGTGAAGGAGTTGCATATTTATATATATATAGGGAATTTGTGGGCTGACCTCGGCTTGGGCCTGCCTAGTCCCATTAGGGTGGGGTTATTCCATGTAAAAGAGTGCATGAGGGCTTGGTTGGATCCTGTTTGAGGTAAAATGGCCTCAATTTACATAGGTTAAATGCAGTGCGCTAGGCGTTCTTTTTAGCCGAATATCGCGTAGCTAAGGTGTGACGCAAAGACAAGTATCTAAGATTACACAATGGTCAGAGGGTACATATAATTTCTGCACATTAATTCTAATTAAATTCAAATAAATCCTAGTCTCTCGATTTAATTCAAATTAAACCCTAAATTGGATCGAGGGGGTTTACAATCTACCATCCTTAAAGCATTTCATCCTCGAAATTAAACACATATGTATGGTAAGAACTACTGACTGAATTTAAAATGCTAAAACGTACCTAGTCCTTCGAAGAGATGGGGGTAGCGCTGTCGAATATCCTCCTTGCGTTCCCAGGTCGACTCGCCTGGTGCATGATGTCTCCATGCGACACGGACTAGGGGGATAGTCTGTCCTTGCAATACCTTCTCACTTATGTCTAGAATCTCCACAGGCTCCTCTTCGTATGATAAGCTCGGGCCGACTGTAATTTTTGAATGATCAAGCACATGACTCAAATCTGGTATGTACCTTCTCAGCTGAGATATATGGAAGACGTCATGGACTCCTTCCAAAGTCTGCGGCAAGGCTAATCTATAAGAAAACTCTCCGACGCATTCTAATACATCGAATGGTCTGATGTACCTCGGACTCAGCTTTTCTCTGCCTCCAAATCTGATAGTTCCTCTAGTGGGCGAGATCTTTAGAAATACGTGATCTCCAACCTGGAACTCTAAGGGTCGTCGATGTGCATTCGCCCAATGCTTCTGTCTGTCCTGTGCTGCTCGTAGGTGTCCTTGGATATTCTTCACCTTCTCCACTATACGAACAACCAACTATGGCCCAAGAATCTGTCGCTCGCCTATATCGCTCCAGCATACTGGGGAACGATACTTTCTTCCATACAAAGCTTCATAGGGAGCCATCTGGATGCTCGCCTGATAGCTGTTGTTGTAGGAAAACTCGACCAAGTGCAAGTGGTCCTCCCATGATCCTCCAAAATCTAGCATGCACGCTCTTAACATGTCTTCCAATATCTGAATGGTGCGCTCTGACTGGCCATCTGTCTGTGGGTGATACGATGTGCTAAACTTCAGGCGGGTACCGAGACTCTCTTGCATACTCCACCAAAAGTAAGATGTAAACCTCGTATCCCTGTCAGACACGATGCTAACTGGCACTCCATGCAGTCGCATAATCTCTTTCATGTACATCTCTGCTAAGACCTCTATAGATTGCCCAACTCTGAAGGGTAAAAAGTGGGCGGACTTGGTGAATCTATCTACGATTACCCATACTGCATTGCGACCACTAGAACTCCTCGGAAAGCCCGTAACAAAGTCTATAGTGATGTGCTCCTATTTCCATTCCGGTATCGGAAGCAGTTGAAGTAATCCTGCAGATCTCTGATGCTCAGCCTTGACTTGCTGACACACCATGCACTTTGTTACAAAGCGGGCTATCTCTCTCTTCATTCCATGCCACCAGTAGTACTGCCTCAAGTCTATGTACATCTTCGTGCCACCTGGATGAATAGAATAGGTGGAACTGTGTGCCTCTGATATCAACTCCTGACGAAGTTCTCTATTTGGAACATAGAGACGATCTCCACATCTCAAGGTTCCGTCTTCATGTATACGCAGTCCTTTCTGTATTCTAGCCTCTGTCCCCTGTCTAAGCCTCTGAAATCTGGCATCTGTAGGCAAGGCAGCCTTGATCCTCTCCACTAATGTCGATTGCAATTGGAAACTCGACAATTGTCCGTCTATTCCGGGCATAACAACCTCTATACCCATCTGCTCTAGATCTCTCAATAGATGTTGTTGGGTAGTCAAGAAGAATGCCATGGGTCTTCTGCTCAATGCGTCAGCTACTACGTTGGCCTTTCCCGGGTGGTACTGTAGCTCAATCTCGAAGTCAGTAATCACCTCGAGCCAACATCTTTATCTTTGGTTTAGGTTCTTCTGGGTGTAGACGTACTTCAGGCTCTTATGATCAGTAAATATGTAAACCCCCTCGACCAAATCAGAACTATGTGGTATTAAAATTAAGAAACTAGGGTTAAATTGATTAGAATTAGATTTAATATGCAGCAGTATTGTACCTTAATACACCTTACGGTTGCCTTGACGTTGGAGCGCTATAACAATAGGTACCCCCAAACTATTTAAGTACTCATCTCTTAGACAAGTCAGACTACCACCCTGCACCTTGTGTTACTTTCAGATTCCCAATTTTGTACTTCAATTTAGCTGCACAACAGTCATTGCAAACGTAGAAGTATTAATTCACTAAACCCAACTTCTCCTGATGCCTGATGAAATTGTTTGTAACCAAAATTAATTAAGGACCAGATCATTCTAAAATAAGTCATAACCAAGCCCTGTTTACCTATCGTGAGGTCCAGACCCCACCCCAAAGAGGCAAGACAGGCCCAAAACTCAAAGTAGCCCAGAAACCCCATCACCTATATAAGTATACTTTCTCCCTTATTGAAACCTAGGTCACAACTAGTATTCACCACATCTATCCTTAGCCGACCGCCGAGTGCCCCGCTGCCTCCTTGCTGGACTGAACCACCACCAGTGCAAGCCACCACCACCATCCCCGTTCACCTACACCTCTCCCCGAGACCAGACTACCCCAGACTGCCGCACCGCCGTCCATCCACTTCGTCAACCTCTTTCATCATCACCAACAACTTTCCAATAACCCGACTACTCCGACCCAGCCTCCAGCATCCCGACCACCGCTGTCTGACTGAGCACCCTTCCTCACGACCTGACAGCCACCCCCGCACCGCTCTAGTATACCACCGCCACTGTCGAGATTCTGCAGCCGCTGTCGAGAGTCTGTACCGCTGCCGCTGCTAACTGTCTGACGCCGGAGTCCCGCCGATCGACGGCCAGCGGACTCGTCGAAGGAGCAGATGCCCCCTCGTCCTATTGATCAGGTATTCGTCCTCCAGCAGTTCTTTTATTTTGTCCTATCATCTCTCCTCGTATCGTGTCCGTGCATGATTGTTGTGTCTTAGTGTTGAGAATCATAGTTGGAACACCACCCTTCTAACCCTAATTAAATAGATGATGGCTTAATGATTAACCAGATTAAGAACTTGTTAATAAATTGAAAGTCCCTTAACCGTGATACCTGTCGTCAAGGACCTTAGTTTATCTGAACGTCTGGACATAACCCACGTGTAATGAACATAGAAACCAAAGACAGGTGTTCGCACAGAACATAAATTACGATCAAACCATAACTGGATAATTATTGTCTCGAGACGCCTGTTAACCGAAGACAGAAAATGTGTACACCCTAGCTACGTGCACACGTGATGCTGTACTCAAGCAACAGGGAACTCGCGACAGTATTCAAGTATAGCGTCTTAGTCGTATGTAGTTATTACGTAGTGCCTGATGCCTGTATTATTGTGATACATTGTTTGTCTAGGGTCTTTAGATCAGACAGGAGACGCTACCGAAACAGGTTTTTGGCATTCATCTCTTGAAGACTCAGGCAAGATACCTTGCCATATTTACTGTCTAATTTAAATTATGGAAAATTTGTATTGTATGCATGTTGGTTGCTTTATACAACTATGCGCGTCCGAGATTGTCTCGGGTGTATTTCGACGGACACGTCGAAGATTAGTATGCATTGACTTAGTCATTAGCAGACTCACCTTATTGGATGATACCCTGTTATCTTCCAAGACCTGACACTTTTACACGTATTCATAGTGACAAATCTCATGTTGGGATGCGAGTTCGCGTGATTGACTAGCTATCGCCGCGTGTGACGTGCATCACGATTAGCAAGCAATCTAGGACTATCTCAAAATAGAGACTTGGCATTTAGATAAGGGATATGCGCGTCGATTATTTGATGGGTATATCTACATTGGGAGGGGAGGACGACTGGTAGGCATATGGGACACCCCACTCCTTTACACTAATACTGCACTCGACGGAGTGAAATAGACGTATTTATATATTACTGATACCACATTCTGTAGATTGTTGGGCGTTACTTGATGACGTTGCAGATACCACACTCTATAGAATGTTGGACGTTACTGTATTCCTGCGCCCGTGTTATAGGGGGCATGTGTGGCATATACTAGTCGGTTTTCACGACTGGTAAATTACGTCAACATATGTCTAGCCTACACCTTCTCATATACTCACAGTTGTCCTCATATTGTATTCACTTAGATTGGCTAGCACACCCTTTATTACATTTATTTTATTCAGTATTTATATATGGCTTGTCTCTTTGTATCTTGTTACGTCACTATAAGGACCTGGTTCCCTTCCAGATTGGGATGAGGCTTACTACCCCACAGTATACGGCCCAGGACAGGAGACGAGATTTGCTACAGCTGAGGAGTTAGAGGTACAGCCGTCAGAGTTTCCGTGATCACTTGGTAGGCCTTCCGCCTAGATTGGATTCATCATTATCTAGAGCCGATGACCTAGTCAGTATCATTTATATCTCATTTTAGTATTTTATTTCGTCATAGTAGTAGGTTTGTTCCCACCAGACTTTACTGGTTGTACTATGATATCTTGAGACTGGTATTTATTACCCAGCAGTTTATTTCGTACATCTTGCTCTTTATATTGTGGATAAGATTAGATTACCTGTTTTGGACTGATATTGTACATGTTAGTATTATAGGACAGCGTAGCACTCTTCGTGGATCCATTAAATTGGGATCTCCTCGGAGACGTGTGTCACTGCCATGTCCTGATCTTTAGAAATATTTAATCGAAGACTTAATCTAATTTAATTTTATCACTAAGTAGTATTAATGAAATAAAAACAATAGCTTACTTGAAATGATTTAAGCTATAGTTTGATATTTATGGTTAAGAAAATATATTAATTGTTAATAATTTTATGAGTAGAACCGGTCATACTCCTCTCTTTTTCTCTCCCATGAGACCCGTACCTCCCTATTTTCTCTCTACAACCAACCCCTCTCAGCCACTCCCCCACTCTCATGTTACGTGCCTTTCTTTTCTCCCATCATCAACAACCTCTTCTATTTTAACCTCACTCCCACCGCTCATTTTGTTAACACCCAAAATCTCTCCAATTTCTTATACTTACCCATACCATATTCTCATAGCAACTATCTCCCTCCACCCCATCCTTTTCCACAACTCCGGCGCCTACCTCCACAATCGTAGAAACTTCGGTTGTTCCCAAACATCGCCTCACCGGCGTTGTCCCACTGTCAGTGCCCCCGACGAGGCTGACCACGTAGCTGCACCCTCCAATACCGGCACCACAACTGCAGTCCCGAACGACGACGACGATAACATTCCAATCCGGCCACCATCCCGGAACTGACGACCACACCCAACCGAAATGCCATTAGCAGCTAGGTGAGCCCTTAGACTTTCTCTCCCTCTCTGGCATGCATGAAGTAGTAAACTAGTGATCCCATATAAACAGCGGTTTGAACTAAGAAAAAGTTTTAAACAATGGATAACATCCTTGTGCATAGATGAGTGTTGGGAACCACCTTAGCAAGCTCTAGGAGAATGATGAAGTTGTAAGTAGCTAATGAACTTCTCTCATGAGCAAGCCACAGTAATAAGAAAATAATGAAAAGTGTACGCACACACCATGTGCTGTCATGTGCATGGATGAGTGGAAAACAAGATGAATAGGTAGCTAAGCAATAGGTATTATGACCTATGAGACCTACCAACATAATTATGGTTTTTGGCAATTATAATTCACACTAATTTGACATTGTTCCTGAGATGTCTATTTTTATAATAGCTAAAGAAGAAGCTCTGTAGCTTTTCTTTTCTTTTTTACTTTAGAAAAATGTAAAATTTGTTTTTATTTCAAATAACCCCTTCTTCTTAAATTGTTTTTCAATGCTGTCATAGAATATGATAAAATAGATTTAATAAATAAATCAAAAATATGTCCATCAGTTTTTAATTAAGGTAGTTATAATAAAAGAGGCTAATAGTTGTTAAACTATTTAAAAAAATTATAGTATTAAAGTATTAATTTGACTTTTAACCCTGATTCTCAAACAACGAATCCAATTAGCAGTAACGATCTAGTCAGAAAATATTTATAATTTGTACATTTTTTAACAAATTGTCTAATTGGACTATTTTTTGTCTTTTTATGGATCCACGTACGAACCATATTTCTGAAATATCTCGATCTTCGACGAATCTCAAATTGGATTATTTTATCTATCTTGGACTATTTTGGTCGACCTTGGAATCTCTGGCACTATTATTTTGGCAATTGGAATTTTATTCGAATATTAGTTTTGGGGCTACATTTCGTACCGGCACGATCGTGACCGTTACGTCAACTCCAAATTATTTCGAGGCAAGTACCTATACTTCAAGTTTATTCTTTATATTATGATATTTAGCTCAATCCTCTACTAGCACCATTGGATGATTACACTTAGTGTTAGGAATTACATTTTTATGTCTTAATTTTTGTGTCGGGAGGGAGAATACTAGGAGGCATGTAGTTTACCCTTTTTCCTCATGTCATGACTGCTAGCTGTTGAGTACGCGATTGTACCATCAGCCTTATACTCGACTATTCCTGACTGCTAGCCGTCTATGACGTGCTTTATTAGCCTTATAACCTCCTACATGCCGACTAGGTATTCTAATACACATGTCCATACACAGTTTCTTCATTATTCTTGTAGGAGTTCTTTTCTTATCTCATTATATTCCTGTTTTACTTTTGTCCAAGATCTATAGTGCTTGATACTTAGCCAATTTTTAATACTATCATGTATAATTTTTATCGTGATACTTAGTCTGTTTTTACTACTTATCATAATTATTTAGTTTAAGCTTTATTGTGTATTGGTACTTTGCTCCTTTCCTGACTGGATCAGTTGACATATTAGGCGATGATGAGGACTATGCCCCTACCTTTTATGGCCCATATGGCGTAGCAGATGATACTATTGAGGAGCCTGTTCCTACTCAGGAGACTACTTTTGAGGAGTAGTTAGCCAGTTAGCTAGTATTTTTCTTTCAGCATAGTACGCGGGTTTGTCCCCGATTTATCTTTTGGTTTTGTATTAAACTGTGGATTGGTGGATGTCACCAAATTTTGTCTTGAAATCTTAATATTCCTATTTTTTGTTATTATCCTTCTCTATTTATTTACTGTGAATGAGCTAGATTTAAATTACTTGTGAATATGACCTAGACAGCGTACTACCGCCGACACTGCGGCGTAGGCTGAACGTACTCGCGAACCAGTGCCTGAATATCTGGGTGCGGGTCGTGACAACGTGTCAGCTGGCTATTGCCACGTAGCCTGGTCCCGTATATGTTGGGACTGGAGCGTGACAAAATATCTCCACTCTTTCTCCATATAGGTAGTACCTCCAAAGTTTCAAAGTAAAGATCACTGCTGCAAGCTCCAAGTCGTGGATGGGATAGTTCTTCTCATGTGTCCTCAACTGCCTAGAGGCATAAGCCACAACCTTTCCATGCTGCATCAAAACACATCATAATCCTTTCCCGGATGCATTGCTATAGATCACGAATCCTCCGGGTCCAGAAGGTATGGTCAAGATGGGTGCTGTAGTCAGGCGCTTCTTCAGCTCGTCGAATGCCTTCTGACACACCTCTGTCCTGGTGAACTCCTGCTCCTTATGGGTCAAGCGGGTCATCGGCTCTGCAATCTTTGCGAAGTTCTCTACGAACCTCCGGTAATATCCGGCAAGTCCTAGGAAACTCCTCACTTCTGAGACATTGGTAGGGGTCGGCCATGTCTCTACTGATGAAATCTTTGTCGGATCTACTGAAATGCCATCTCCTGAGATAACGTGTCCAAGGAAGGCGACACGATCCAGAAGAAACTCATACTTGCTCAGCTTGGCATAAAGCCTCTCTCTCCTCAGTGTCTCTAGCACTAATCTCAAGTGCTCTTCGTGCTCCTCTTGGTTCTTCGAATACACCAAGATGTCGTCGATGATACACCAAGATGTCGTCGATGAAGACTACCACGAACCGGTCTAAGTATTGGTGGAATACTCTGTTCATCAAGTTCATAAATACAGCAGGTGTATTCATTAGTCCAAAAGTTATTACTAAGAACTCGTAGTGACCATAACGAGTCATGAATGTTGTCTTTTGAATGTCTTCCCTTCGTACCTTCACTTGATGATAACCCGATCTCTAGTCGATCTTTGTGAATACCACTGCTCCTGTCAACTAGTCGAATAAATCATCAATCCGCGGCAGGGGTACTTGTTCTTGATAGTCAAAGCATTAAGGGCTCTGTAATCAATGCACATGCATACTGTTCCATCCTTCTTAGGTACAAACAACACTGGTGCTCCCTAGGGTGATTCACTAGGACGGATAAATCCCTTGCTCTGCAACTCCTCTAATTGTAGCTTCAGCTCATCTAGTTCCTTCTTCGCCAATCGGTACACATTAGAAGATACCGATTCTGCTCCGAGTACTAGCTCAATGGTGAACTCTACGTCTCTCTCTGGCAGTAAGCCTGGCAATTCTTCAGGAAACACATCCTCGAATTCTGCAACTATTGGTGGGGGTACCATCTCCATAGCCATGTAAGCTCCAGCTATATGTCCTACTCCTTGCTCGATGGTGCCTCGCATGTACTCGAACTCTGGTTGATCTAGCGGTCTAAAAGTGACGCTACCCTTCCGGCAATTCAGTATGGCATTATACTGGCTTAACCAGTCCATGCCTAGCACAACATCAAAGTATGGCATAGGTAATACCAAGAATTGCGCTCTCATCTCTCTACCACATACGACTACCGAACACGTTCTGATAGTGCTGGTAACCGGCACGATGCCTCCCCCGGTAAGAATCTTCCAACTCTTAGGTTAGGGGGAAGTAGCTACTCTTTGCATTGCTATAAATCTACTAGATATGAACGATAATGTAGATCCAAAATCAAACAATGCAGTTGCAGATAATGATGCAACTAAAATGGTACCTGTGATAGCCTCTCCCTCGGTTTCCTCCTCAGTAGCTGCTAGTGCAAAGGACTGTCCGAACCTCTGCCCTCATGTCTGCTGTCGGGCTCGATCAAACTGTGCCTGTTGTGGGGCCCAAGGTGGTCCTCTCTGAATTCCTCCTGGTGCTGGTGGACGATATCCTTCTGGCGGGGGTAGTATCCTCGGAACTGGTGCTGCTGGCCTCTGTCCGGTATGGGGTGCTATATCTCTACGCTGTGGGCAGTCTCGAGCATAGTGCTGGCTCGCTCCACAAATCAAGCATGTTCCCAGTCTCTTTCGGCAGTCATTCTGGAAATGTCCTACCTTACCACAGTAGTGGCAATTCGGAAGCTCCTTTTTCAGGTACGGTACTATCCTCTGCTGTGTCTGTGCTCCGGGACGACGGATCGGTCCTCCTACTCCTGGCTGTGCTCTGGCTGGTATAATCATGCTGGAACGTCTTGCTCCTCTGCCGATGGCCTCCTGGACCCTTGCCTCTGCAAGTACCTCCGTATAAGAAATCCTCGCCTGTGTGGTGGTATACCTCTGTAGCTCGAATATAAGGCCGTGATGGAATCTCTGAGCCTTCTCTAGGTCATTGGGTATCAGGACGGCACCAAATCTGCTAAGACGGCTAAACTCTGCGTCGTATGCGTCAACAGTCATATTCCCCTGTTCTAAATGTAGGAACTGGGAGTACAGAGCGTTTCTGACTATAGCTGAAAAATACTTTGTATTGAAGTATTCTAAGAACTGCTCCCAAGTCTGGTTCTTACCTACAATGCGCTCAATAGAATCCCACCAGTGATAGGCATTGCCTTTTAGTTGGGCCCTCACTGCGGTCATCCAAAGGTCTGGTTTCAGTTGTGAAGCCTCTAGCAGCATCTCCGTGTTGGTGACCCAATCGGAGATCTGCTCTATAGTCTCGTTGCTTGAGAAAGTATCTGGTCCCCTCTGTCGGAACCATCTAACAGTGCCACCTGTCTGAACTGGTGGAGGTGTAGGTGCTGGTGCTGTGACAGGTATCCTCTCTATTACTACCATCAAACTCTGTCTCAACGTCTCTGTCTGATGCCACTGTGCTTGCATCATAGTCTGGAAGAACTGAAGCATCTGTGGCATCTGGGGTGGATAAGGTAGAGGTGGGGCTAAAGGGACCTCTGGTTGTGCAGTAGGCATCTCCTCATATGTCGGTCTCTCGGTCTGCGGTATCGGCGTAGCTCCTGAAGTCTGACCCTCACAATATTGCATGGGGATCGTCTGGAAAGTATGTCCCTCGGGCTGCTGTGTAGGATTGTCCTGAGAAGTCTCATGCAAATGTATCAGCGGGGCCTGTTGAACTACCGGGGCCTGTGGTGATGGTTGCCCTCAAGTTAGTCCCTGGGGTACTTCCTCTCTTTGGGTGGTGTTGGCTGGCACCACGGCACTGGGTGCTCCTCGTCCACTGTGCAAGTTCATCTTGCTACAAGGGATAGGACTTCATTAAAAAGAGTACGAAATCAAACAAACATGATGCATATATTTAGAAGTAACACGAAGGAAGTTCAAAAACGTAATCAGAGTGGATGAGACCTAGTAATTTCTATCCTATTGCAGGCTCGCTGGGCATCTTACCATACCTCAACGATAAAGTCTGACCTGCATGGGCCACCACTAAAACCATGTCCCGCCCTAGTCCCAAAATATACGGGACCAGACCACGTGGCAATAGCCAGCTGTCACTTCTCCGAGAATATCCCAATTTAATGGATCCAACGAAGAGTGCTACGCTGTCCTAAATACTAACATGTCCCATATAAATCAATAACAAGTAATCTAATCTCATCCATAATATAAACAGCAAAAATATACTAATAATAACTGCTGGAAGATAAACGCTAGTCTCAAAATATCATAGTACAACCAAGAGTGTCTGGTGGGGACAAACCCACTACTATGACGAAATAAAATACTGGAATGAGAGATAAAAGATGATGACTAGGGCATCGGCTGACTAGATAATGATGCACCCAATCCTAGGCAGAAGGCCTACCAACTGATCACGGAAACTCTGACAGTAGCACCTCTAACTCCTCAGCTGTAGCGTACCTCGTCTCCTGTCCTGGTCCGTACACTGTGGGGTAATATGCCTCGTCCAAATCTGGAAAGGTACTAGGTCCTCAGAGGGACGTAACAAGATACATAGAAATATGCCATATATATGAATACTGAATAAAATAAATACAATAAAGGGTGTGCTAACCATCTAAGTGAATGCAATGTGAGGACAACTTTGGTACGTATGGGTAGGCGTAGGCATAACGTCCATATCGCTCCAAAGATCGTGGAAGCGGCATAATATATATAACGTCCATATCTCTCCAAGGAACGTGGAATCTGCATAGAGTATATAACGTCCATATTGGTCGGAAGAATGTGTAATCTGCAAAAAGGGAGTCATTGGATCCGTGGCTCCTCCGGATGCTACGGATTCCAATATGTGTATCCTATACGCCTACTAGTGGTCCTCCCCGCCCAATGTAGATACACAAGTCGAATACTCGACGTGCATACCACGCATCTATATGCCAAGTCTCTACTAACATAAATTATAAACCTGAATTACGTACTAACCGTGATGTATGTCACGTGCACTGATAGCTAGTCGAGTACGCGAATCCGCATCCCAATATGAATGTCACTGTGAAACGTGTAAGAGTGTCAGGTCTCGGAAGATATCAGAGTATCCTTCTAAATGTGGTGGGTCTGCTAGTGACTAGGTCAAGTATTCTAAATCATCGACGCATCCGTCGACTGCACCCGAGTCAATCTCGGACGTGCACAGTCATATGAAATAAAACAACAAGATATCATACAATATATGCAACATTTAATTTAAACAGTAAATATGGCAAGGTATCTTGCCTGGGTCCTCAAGCTGTGAATGCCAATAGCCTGCTTCTGCAGTATCTCCTGACTGATCCATTGACCCAAAACACACAATACCATATATCAAATGCTGACATCACACACTAAGCAATTTATACACACGACTACGATGCTACTCATGGATACTGTCGCAAGTTCACGGCTGATCGAATACAGCATCACGTGTGCACGTAGAAAGGGTGTACACGTATTCTATCCTCGGTTATCGTGTGCCCTAAGATAATAAATTATCGATTTATAGGTTACCAACTACTTCTGATCTTGTACGAATATATGTCCTTAACTCCCATGCTTAACATACTTGGTTTGTGTCAAGGCTCATAGGTGAATTACTAGCCCTTGATAATAGGTCTTATGGTTAAGGTACTTATTATTTATTTTACTATTTAATAAGCATACACACCTGTATGCAAGGGTTTATTGGTGAATTACCAGTTCTTATAACAAGTTCTATATTTAGGGTCATTGATAGTTATTATTTACTAACTTATTAGTCATTAAGTAATCTGATTAAACATGAGTACATTTATCATCAGGACTCGAATTAACTGCCTCGTGTCCATAAAATGATACGACACGACGACACAACGATCATATACGAACACGATACTAGAAGGGAGGAGTATAGAGCGAGTACCTAGTAGACTGGGCGAGGGTCTCCGCGCTGTCTGGTCGTCCTCCATAGAGTAGGGATTTCGGCGGCGGCCAGAGAGCAAGGCAGCGGCGGCAGCGGCTATAACAGCAACTACAGTAGCCGCAGTAGCAGCAGCATCTCTGGGCAGTGGCGGTTGCTGGTCAAGACAGCACAGGTGTGACTGTCAGGCCGCGGGGAAGGTGGCGCTCTGCCTGGCAGGGGTGATCGAGGGTGCCGGAGAGGGTTGTTGGGAATCGGGGCAGTCGGGCTTTGGATGGGGGGTCGGGTTTTAATGTGAGATCGATAATGGCGGTTCAGGCGGTCTGCGGGGAGGGTCCGGGGATCAGGTTTGATGCAGGCGGCGGTATGGCAGCCGGAGTGGCGACTGAGGTGGTGGTGGGTGGTTGTGAAGTCAGAGAGGGAGAGGGCTAGGGTTTGGTTAGTCGGCTAAGGTTTTGAGGGTGGTGATAGATTTTAGGGTTTCAAGTGAAGGAGTTGCATATTTATATATATGTAGGGAATTTGTGGGCTGACCTCGGCTTGGGCCTGCCTAGTCTCATTGGGGTGGGGTTGGTCCATGTGAAAGAGTACATGAGGGCTTGGTTGGATCCTGTATGAGATAAAATGGCCTCAATTTAAATAGGTTAAATGCAGTGCGCTAGGCGTTCTTTTTACCCGAATATCGCGTAGCTAAGGTGTGACGCAAAGATGAGTATCTAAGATTACACAATGGTCAGAGGGTACATATAATTTCCACACATTAATTCTAATTAAATTCAAATAAATCCTAGTCTCTCGATTTAATTCAAATTAAACCCTAAATTGGATCGAGGGGGTTTACACCGGTGGGGACGCTCAGGTTGAAGCAGTGGTGAGTTGGCCGGAATAGGGAAGAGGAGCGGGTGGCCGGGATCTTGGCCGGAGGAGGAGCAGTAGCAGCCGGGGTCTATGGAGATGCTGCTGTCGAGCTCCTACGTGCTCGACGGAGAAGAGAGCAGGGAGGCTCTGCGGGTGGAGGACTCGGCGGTCGTCCGGTGGAGGAAAGTCGGGGGAGGGACTCTGCTGGAGGTCACGGTTGGTTCAGGTGGTGGTTGAGAGCAGTCGGGTGGTCGGCTCGTACAATAGTGAGCTCCGGCGGGTCAGCTGGAGCTGGGGGCCGGGGTTGGTTTAGGGTTCTCCTTGTTTGGAAGGAAAGAGATGAATCAAGAACAAAAAAAAGAAGAAGAGAAGAAATAGAAAAATAGAAAAAAATGTATACGGTTGGGTTTGTGAGGAGGGGGGAGAGAGAAGGTTGGTGGTGTTTCCTAGGTTTGGGGATTAGTGCATGCTTGGAAAAGGGTGCATTGAAGAGATATTAAATAGGGGAGGTGATGTAGAGTGTGTGGTGATGATGAGCCCTATTTTGAATGGGTGGCCAGGATTCGTCATGAGGAAATTACTCATACAAAGAGAGGGGTTGGGTTGACTAGTCAAATAATTAGGGCTTCTCAATTTGGTTTGAACCAATGGGGTATTGACACCTAATGCAATATTTGCAAATAAGCCCCCTTAAATTTGGATATTTACACAGACACATGAAATAATAAAAAATTGGTGGGAGAATTGATGTTTGGTGTTTTGTAGAGTGAGGGGGCATTGTGTGTTTTGTATGGGCTTAATGAATAGGATATTTGGATTAAATTGGGGTTAAAATTGGATTAGTCATTGGTAACCCCAATTTAATTAAAGAATAAATGCAAGCGGTGTTCTCAAATTAATTCAAGGTACATGGGACTAAAATTAGGTTGGGACACACGTATCATTAGTGAAGAAGACTCAGAATAGCATATTACCCTAATTTGCGTTGCTCAAAATGGATCAAGATTGTGTCTCCAATTTCGATTGGAACGCACAACGATACAAAGTTAGATTTTATTTAGAAATTAAATAAACGCCCGCGACGAATATTGTGCGGCTAAAATAAAGCACAAGAGAGCATAATTATGAGTTACACAAAGGTCATGAAAGGTGTAGGCTTGGTGTCAGTCTTGGACCCTTTAATTGGTCCGGCTAAACGGGTTGAGTTGGTGTCTCGAAATTGATGGCAACGACACAGATGCACGACACATGATTAAATAATAGATTTCGGATACGAAAAGTTGTGCAATTAAATTAGAGCACAAAGGATTATAATTTTGAGTGACAGAAAAGTCCAGTGCCTAAGTTGGCATGTCAAGTCTAGAATACAATAACTTGTTGGAAATTATGGGCTAATGATGGGCTCCGAATATTGCAACAACGGTAGGGTGTAACAATTAAATAAAAACTATAGAAATTAATTACAACCTCAAATAATTAAATCCTAAATAATACTAATTAAATTCATAACCCTATAATTCGGTCAGGTGTTCATCTAGTGGGCTTCTAGGTCAAGTCTACTAGCTCAACATTAAGAACACTGTATATAATATATATGTAAATACACATCTCATATAATTATTTAAATTAAATACAATATCATGCAATCATTTAAAAAATAACTACCACAATATTAATAATATATAAAAAGTCAAAAATACCCCTATTTTCAGGATGTGGTAGTGACAGGTAGATTGTAAACCCCCTCAACCAAAATTAGGCCTACTTGGCTTAGATAGAGAGACTAGGGCTAGTTTGAATCCAATTAGAAATAGAACACTGTGTTTTAGATAATTTTATAATATTTATATCACTTAGTGTACCTTATCATTGCTTCGATCATTGGAGCACTACACTAGCCATTACCTTCCTACAAATTTCATATCCTTATCCTAGACATGTCCGCCTTCTATTCTGACCTTTGTGTAACTTATAATTATGCTCTCTTGTGCTACATTTTAGTCGCACAATATTCGTTGCAGATATTTATATTTAATTCTAATAAATTCAACTTTGTATCCTTGTGCGTTCCAATCAAAATTGGAGACACAATCTTGACCCGTTTTGTGCAACCCAAACTATGATAATATTTTATCCTGAGTGCTCTACGTCCATGACACTTGTGTACCACCTAATTTTAATCCCATGTACTTCTAAATAATTTTAGAAAACCATTTGTGTTTATTTTAATTAATCTAATCTAATTTCCATCTTTGTGCAATTTTCTAATTGTTGGGCACTTTTACGCAAAAGTGCATTAAGGTGTCCACACCATTGGATACAACACATGTAGAAATCTATTTTTCTTTTATTTTTCCTTTATGTGAATTTTCTCCATAATTTTTGGAATGTGCAACACACAACATTACCCCTCATCTAATCATAGTCTTGCATTTTAAACAATGCAAATCCTAGCCCTCCAAATATTCCCATGTGAAGCCAAGCCCACTCCAAGTAGGATATTGACCAACCCAACCCCCTAGGTCAATATCAAACACTACTTTTTCTACCTATTTATACAATTTTTTCTTTTTCTATTCATTCAAAAAAACCCAAAACCAACTCTATTTCAGCCGACCCATCTCCCCTCTACTATTCACCTTCTTCCTCCTCCTCCCGAGCCGCCAGAGTAGCTCCCAACTATCGTGGCCCACCGCATCACCATCTCCCCAGCCTCATCCCTCTGTCATCCCGACCTCCTGTTCATCTCCTTTTTCTCCATCCGCCGGACTCCCCTCGACTCGCCATCATCTGCACTACCCATCACCACCATTAAACCTCCGACCCGCCAGACCTCCGCCATCTTGACCTCCCTGTTCTCCTCCTCGACTCGCCCAGAACACCACCACCCCTCTCCCTGCTCTATTCTTTATGTAAACTCCCTCACCCAAAATAGATATTTTGTGTATATTTTATATTATTATAGGTATTAAATTTCTTTAGAGTATTCTGTTATTTAATTAGCAAATGAATTTCTTGATATATTTACTTATATAAATATTTATTTAGAATCATTTTTAGGTTATTTTAAATTTTTGAAATTAATTAGGATTTATTTGGATATATATAGTCTTAATATTAGATAGATGCTAATTTAGTGTTAATAGATATTAATAAGATTTTATAAATTATTTGTATTATATTTAATTATATTTAAGATTATAAATTATTGAGATAAATTCAAACTCTACTTTAAATTAATTCAAATCATGAACCTACTAGGAATACAACTTAATGTATATCATATCCTTATTTAAATTCATCATAATCCTATCCAAATTAACCAATCCTAGTTGTATTTAATTAAGTAGTCTCCACCATTATAAATACCTCATCCTTCATATTTTTTCCCAAATTCCTCTCTTTTTCGTCCAAAAATAGTCAAAATTCGTCATAAATTCAGCCTCATTTTCTACTAGTTATGACGAATTAAAAAGACGATATCTCCTAGTTCCGAACTCCAAACGTGCTCCAGTTTTTTTTGTTAGAATGATAATGAGGTTAGCTTTCTGATTATATAATTTTTTTCGAAATTATGAGTATTAAATTCTGGAAAATTCGTAGAGCATAGCATGTCTGAAAATAGACGTGTTTCGATGTTTTCGCGATTCCGGGAGAACCAGGAATCAGAATCACGAACCGTTTAAAGTTTCGGAAAGCTAATGTCGAGATCATCGACATATATTTTTGCCAAAATTTAATTTGAAGTATTTACATACTGTTAATTCTATAGAACTTCTAGGTTAGAATTTAACCATCGGTGCACAATACAAAATTTGTATGTGCCATAATTCCCAAACGAATTTGAATTCAGACGAGCCATAAATTCCAGTATATTTTTGATGCTGAAATCTACAGGAAATCATGCATGAAAGTCAAGTTTGTATCGGTTGACTTTTTGGTCAACAAATCGTCTCGATTTGCGTGCCATGAGTCTCGAGTTGATAAAATTCAGTTTCTTTGGACAAAATTTAGGAATTAACATAAAAATCAAAATAATAAGATTAAAATAGGATTTTAGAGTAACTATTCCAGAATTAAATAAATTAAAATAAATTATCTTTTGACGTGATAAATTTGTAATACATAGGCTATTTGGACTGTGACTTGGACCCTGATTCATACCAGCAGCAGGACCCCAGGCAAGATACCTTGCCAAATTGTTTACAGTACTTTGCATGCTATTTATATTTCTTTTTATTTATTTCATTTCTGTATAGTTCTTGCATATGTAGTTTTTCTCTAGTCATTACTATGTATTAGATATGTTGACACACACATGGCACCTAGTATCATGGAAGGACAATCATTAGGCGTATGGGCTTTTAACCACTATGGTAAACCGTAGTATATAGTTCGCACTACGGGCGTGTGTCGCGCTGGTCGCTACCCCAGAGGTATGTCGATTTCTGTAGAGTCGCGCTGGTCGCTACCCCAGAGGTATGTCGATTTCTGATGTCCATTGACGTGTGTGTGAGTTGTGAGGCTTAGATCGAGTAGACTACCCTTGCCCATACGTTGAAAGATTGTCCTCATTTGCATTCATATAGATTGTCTTGTACAGCGTACTTATCTATTTTCAAACCATATGCATGTTTACTGTATTCAAATTGGCTCGTATTTTTTGTATCTTGTTACGTCCCTCTGAGGACCTGGTCCGCTGCCAGGTGTATCTTTTTTTGAGTATTTACAGGAGCGCGGATTTGGATGGTTACATGTGATCCGAGGATGTCTTCTCTTCGAGCTGTGATGGATAGTTGGTATTCTTATATTGTGTTGTGGTGTTGTACTCATATTGTATTTGCTCTTATATTCGAGTTGGTAGTGGATTTGTTTCCATCCAACTATCATCCTTAGATACTTCTTATCGAGATCTAGTTTCATAGATACTTGTTATTTATTTCTATATGATTTTGGTGGATGAGATTTAGATTTTACCCTGTGACTTGTATTACATTTTATACCACTTGTGGATTTTATATTCATATTACAGCGTACGTATGGATTTGGTTTCCATATATTGGAGTTGCCATATCCATGCGGCTGGCATGCTTACGTGTCCTAGTCCTACGTATTTTTGGGACTGGGGCGTGACATGTTTTTGTGGTGGCCCATGCAGGTCGAGAGCATATTGTCTCGGTTACGTTACTGTACCGAACAAGCCTGCACCTAGGACTAGAGTATAGGATCTCATCCATAATTGACTATGATTCATCTTCCTCCTCTCTATTCTATTCGAATAATTGCATCCTGCTTGATTCATGTACTTCCCTAATAGTTCTTTGAGAATAGCCTTCTGCTAGAATATAGGAACCCCTATTATTAGGATGATAATTAGAGTAGCACACCTATTAAGAATACAACGAGAATATAGACACACCACTAAGTTTAGAATATCTAGTGAACCCTAGAATTCCTTATCTATAGATTGGTTTACTATTACCCCCTGATGTATGATGAAGACTTGAGAGTAGTATAGAAACTACTAGAGTTAGTTACAAGTTTTACCATAATGTTTGACACCTAGTATCACATAGTCTTTTGACCTATTAATTGAAGTATAACCGAATGATATTTATCGCATGCTAGCAAAAGACGACAGTGTTTATTCAGACCATAGAATTTAGAGGTCCTTGCCCTATTTGGTCGACTAGCGACTTAGATAAGGAGGTTGTATGATAACTGTAGAGATTGTAGAGTCTTTTATTATTATTGCTTATGTTATTTTTGCTTTTGCGAACTTGAATTATTTTGTAACTTCTCACATCATAATCCAGCGTTATATTTTCTGTGCTACCTTGAATTATGCTGCTATTATAGCCTAGTTTTTGCAAGCTTAATCTTATATCGAGCTTGTTCATGACATATGTGTTATTGGGGCCTGATCAACCACACTAATACAAATTGTCTAATCAGAATCAGTGTATTATGGTCTAGCTAGCCATAATGCGCTTGATTCGCCCTTCGCAATAGTATTTTACGTGGATTGAGATGTATAGTGGACCAGTAGACAAATATACTTACCCTCTAGATATGACAAAGCATATCATATCAAGTACATAACTGCACCGATGTGAGCATGCGAATAGGAAATTACCAAATTAAGATTTCAATCCACAACTGTCTTGACAATTCTCATTTGAATTCTTTAAACGCTTTGATTCCCATACTTCCATTCTATTACCCCTCCTTGAACTCTTTTCCGTTGCTTTCCGTCTTCCCTTGTTTCGGAAAGACGAAATCTCGTGCTTGGATATAAGTGATACACGGATAGTACAAGATATACCCCATAGGCCAATCACATTATTTGGTGACTATCTTTCATAATTGATTAAGGGCATATCACATATGATATAGTTGGTGTTAAAGTTTTGAGGATTGAATGACATGAGAAAATAAATTGAGGAATATTTTCTTAAGTGTAAGAGCCTTATGTGATAGATGGGTAAATTCTAAGTTGGGTAGAAATTACATTATTAAACTTGAGGTAAATTTTTTTAGATTGTGATCAAGTGAGATTAGATAGAGAGAAACCATGTTCTATTTTAATTTCGAGGACAAAATTGTTTTAAGTTGGGTAGATTGTAAACTCCCTCACCCAAAATAGATATTTTGTGTATATTTTATATTATTATAGGTATTAAATTTCTTTAGAGTATTCTGTTATTTAATTAGCAAATGAATTTCTTGATATATTTACTTATATAAATATTTATTTAGAATCATTTTTAGGTTATTTTAGATTTTTGAAATTAATTAGGATTTATTTGGATATATATAGTCTTAATATTAGATAGATGCTAATTTAGTGTTAATAGATATTAATAAGATTTTATAAATTATTTGTATTATATTTAATTATATTTAAGATTATAAATTATTGAGATAAATTCAAACTCTACTTTAAATTAATTCAAATCATGAACCTACTAGGAATACAACTTAATGTATATCATATCCTTATTTAAATTCATCATAATCCTATCCAAATTAACCAATCCTAGTTGTATTTAATTAAGTAGTCTCCACCATTATAAATACCTCATCCTTCATATTTTTTTCCCAAATTCCTCTCTTTTTCGTCCAAAAATAGTCAAAATTCGTCATAAATTCAGCCTCATTTTCTACTAGTTATGACGAATTAAAAAGACGATATCTCCTAGTTCCGAACTCCAAACGTGCTCCAGTTTTTTTTGTTAGAATGATAATGAGGTTAGATTTCTGATTATATAATTTTTTTTCGAAATTATGAGTATTAAACTCTGGAAAATTCGTAGAGCACAGCATGTCTGAAAATAGACGTGTTTCGATGTTTTCGCGATTTCGGGAGAACCAGGAATCAGAATCACGAACCGTTTAAAGTTTCGGAAAGCTAATGTCGAGATCATCGACATATATTTTTGCCAAAATTTAATTTGAAGTATTTACATACTGTTAATTCTGTAGAACTTCTAGGTTAGAATTTAACCATCGGTGCACAATACAAAATTTGTATGTGCCATAATTCCCAAACGAATTTGAATTCAGACGAGCCGTAAATTCCAGTATATTTTTGATGCTGAAATCTACAGGAAATCATGCATGAAAGTCAAGTTTGTATCGGTTGACTTTTTGGTCAACAAATCGCCTCGATTTGCGTGCCATGAGTCTCGAGTTGATAAAATTCAGTTTCTTTGGACAAAATTTAGGAATTAACATAAAAATCAAAATAATAAGATTAAAATAGGATTTTAGAGTAACTATTCCAGAATTAAATAAATTAAAATAAATTATCTTTTGACGTGATAAATTTGTAATACATAGGCTATTTGGACTGTGACTTGGACCCTGATTCATACCAGCAGCAGGACCCCAGGCAAGATACCTTGTCAAATTGTTTACAGTACTTTGCATGCTATTTATATTTCTTTTTATTTATTTCATTTCTGTATAGTTCTTGCATATGTAGTTTTTCTCTAGTCATTACTATGTATTAGATATGTTGACACACACATGGCACCTAGTATCATGGGAGGACAATCATTAGGCGTATGGGCTTTTAACCACTATGGTAAACCGTAGTATATAGTTCGCACTACGGGCGTGTGTCGCGCTGGTCGCTACCCCAGAGGTATGTCGATTTCTGTAGAGTCGCGCTGGTCGCTACCCCAGAGGTATGTCGATTTCTGATGTCCATTGACGTGTGTGTGAGTTATGAGGCTTAGATCGAGTAGACTACCCTTGCCCATACGTTGAAAGATTGTCCTCATTTGCATTCATATAGATTGTCTTGTACAGCGTACTTATCTATTTTCAAACCATATGCATGTTTACTGTATTCAAATTGGCTCGTATTTTCTGTATCTTGTTACGTCCCTCTGAGGACCTGGTCCGCTGCCAGGTGTATCTTTTTTTGAGTATTTATAGGAGCGCAGATTTGGATGGTTACATGTGATCCGAGGATGTCTTCTCTTCGAGCTGTGATGGATAGTTGATATTCTTATATTGTGTTGTGGTGTTGTACTCATATTGTATTTGCTCTTATATTCGAGTTGGTAGTGGATTTGTTTCCATCCAACTATCATCCTTAGATACTTCTTATCGAGATCTAGTTTCACAGATACTGGTTATTTATTTCTATATGATTTTGGTGGATGAGATTTAGATTTTACCCTGTGACTTGTATTACATTTTATACCACTTGTGGATTTTATATTCATATTACAGCGTACGTATGGATTTGGTTTCCATATATTGGAGTTGCCATATCCATGCGGCTGGCATGCTTACGTGTCCTAGTCCTACTTATTTTTGGGACTGGGGCGTGACACTTTATCCTCCTCCCCGCCATTGACAGCCACCACAACCCCCACCATCGCCTGAACTTCCTCGCCACCGACGAACTCCACCCTACGAACCCCGGCCGCCTCTTCCCGACTCTTCTCGACTTCGCCATGCCACGCCATGCCGGACCCGACTTGCTTCCCTCCTCCTTGACTGAGCCCCTCGTCAAATCTCCTCCTCCTTCGCCTGAATCAACCACCACAGCTGGACCCAAATTCATCTCCTTCCTGCACATCGACCACCCCCACTGCCTACTATCTTATTCCCTCTACACTCGCCGGACTCCTCCCATCATCACCACCTTTAACACCTCTTCCTGCTCCCTGTCCTCCTTTCTCTCCCTGCTCAGTCCCCTTTTCCCCGCCGGCCTCCGGCAGCCTCCGGCCATTAACATCCTCATCATCATCCCCATCATCATGATCATCAACATCACCATTAACATTCTCATTATCATCCCCATCATCAACACAATCACCATCATCATAATAATCATCATCACCACCTAATCATCATCTCATCATCTCATCACCATCATCACCCTCATCACATCATCACCCTAATCACCATCATCATCCCTTAATCATCACCATTATCATCCCCCTAATCACCATTATCACCCTAATAATTATCATCATCCTCTCATCATCCCCATCATCATCACCCTCGTCATCATTATCAACATCCCCATCCTCATCACTCTCGTCATTATCATCTACATCGACATCATCATCGTCATCGTGGATCCGTCACCCTCACCGAAGATAACCTGCAACAGTCACCCCCGATCCTCATGCCCGTGCACGCTAACCTCGAGGTTCAAACATGTCCCTCTCCTTTCATTTATGTGTGTTTGTGTGAATAACATTAGGTTAGCATGTTTCTTCATGACAGTTTAGTTAGTTGGGTGATTGCAGACCGTGTCAGTTAACCTAGTGTGCTCGTACGTATGAGTGCGTATGCACATAATATTAGTTTGATATATATATATATATATATATAAGTAGGTAATTAGATGCTAAATAATAATTATGACTATAATATATTGTTGTGAGACCCTAGGTTAATTATGGATATTCCATAATTACGTTTGACTAAGTGACCCTAAGAACTTGTGAGTTGACTGCCTTGTGTACATTAACGTACTGGGTTAGACACATGTTAGTTGAATGTCTGATTGTGTGCAACATTTGAAGACGTGATACCCGCATAATTAAACACACAGTTGACCCTGCTAGTTGACCAGTGTCACCCATAGCGTACCCTCTGAGTTTAGTGTAAATATGGTTTTGTATGTGCTAGTGCAATGGCTGATGTTGTATTGTATTATATTATATGTATATAGGACCATTGGATTGTTCTGTGAGACTTCAGGAGCAGGTTATTGGTACTACGCAGCTTTCTTGCCAGGCAAGTATACCTTGCCATTGTACTGTAATTTATATTCCATATGATGCATGAATTTTATTTCTGTCATTTAGTTCATATATTTTAACTGCTATATATACTGCGCGTCCAAGGAAACTTGGGTGCAACGACGGTATCGTCGTATTTTGTTTTTATTATATATATGCATGTTGACCTAGTTTATGAGACCACCCCAATATCATGAGGCATTCTTAGGTTCATTGGCTGTGACATAGTTGTTACACGAGTGTGAGTCTCATGTAGGACACGAACTTGCGTGACAGGTTGGCCTCTTGTACTTATGGGACGTGCGTTAAGGATAACTGCTGTTAGAAATTGCATGCTGAAGACTTGGCAGTTATTAGAGGTATTATCATATCATGGATGTGATATGCTTAGAGCATGGGGGTGGGAAGAATAATAAGTAAGGCATTTGGGCTCCTTTGCACTTTTATTTTTGTAACCCGCACGCTCCACCGGAGATGCGTGGTCGTGATGACCCCTATATTACCTGACGGCCTCTGGCGTTCAAAAGAAGACATGCATTTTAGGCCCCTGATTCTCCGAGAGAATCATGCCAATCCCATTTATGTCCAGATAGCCCACTTGTTGGAAAGTTGTTCTCAAACTGTATTTACATAGATGGTTAGGCGACCCATTGGATGTTTATTTTCAGTACTTTATTGGCATGCTTCTATGTATCTTGTTATGTCCCTCTGAGGACCTGGTCCTTTTTTAGGTGTAGATGTTCATGAGTATTAGCAGGAGCGATGATCCAGACTAGCTACTTATATTTTGAGGAGGTCTTCTCTTCGAGCCTCGTGATTATTAGTTGATGTATTTGTTTTGTTTTGTTTATTTTATATTCTAGTTTGGCAGTAGATTTGTTTCCACCCGACTACCATTCTTTGATACTTCATATTGAGATTTAGTTACATAGTTATTGGTTATTTATTCATTTATGATTTTCTGTGGATGAAATTTAGATTATGCCTGTGACTTGAGATAGTTTATACCACTTGTGAATTATTGTTCATAATACAGCGTACGTATATGTTATGGTTTTCATATATTGGAGTGCCTTATACATACGGCTAGCATGCTTACATGTTCCTAGTCCTGCATATTTTGGGATTGGGGTGTGACAGTGATACTAGTTCGGATACCGATTTGCATTATTTGCTCCAAACCTGTCACGACCCGCACCCGGTTTAGGACACGAGTGCGTGGGTACGTCCAGCCTACGCCGCAGCATCGGCGGTAGAACGCTGTCAAGGTCTTGCTACTATCTAGCCAGTCACACACAAGCATCCAATCTCCATAAGGAGGCACGGATGACACAAGTAAAATGAACGCATACTCAATCACAGGATTACAGCACGATAAGATATCGAACAGAAATTAAATACAACACAAGTCTAAAGTAATAATCAAAATCAACAATAATCCAAGTCATCAAAAATTGCCGGAGACAAATCCGGTACCAAATAGTCTACTTAAAGAACTAACAAAAAAAATAGTAATTTCCGGCTAGACCTCCCGGAATCACAACTAATCTACCAAGTCTGTAGCTACTCACCATATGGTCCATAAAGTGTCGGACAGCGGTCCTCTAAGGCATAGTCTGGAAAAATGTTTCCAGTCAGGAAGGAGCAAAGCACAATCTCAAATAACAGTTCCATTTAATTGATAAGGACTATAAGCAATAAACATGTGATGCTAGCTACTGAGAAGACAGTAAAATAAATACAATGGCAATTAAAGAGAGGCAGGCAATATAAAGAGACAGGCAATAGGCAATATGATATAGTCAGTGCATGTATGAAAATGAAAAGAACAAGGAACAGCATCATATACGGGTGATGTAGTATATGATTTAAAATAGGGAACTGTAATCTGTTCTAAGTGTTTGAAATAGTAGTTTCAAAATATGATCGGCTTGGGAACATGTACGATAGCTACAGGGCCTGGCTAATCATGGGTGAAGAGCATGATTAACACTTACATTGTTCTATACTACAATAAGAGGTTATGATCATATTTCTTACTAACTACTTCCCCGCCCCCAACTAGTACTGTGGATCCAACCATGACACGTCACGATACACGAGCAAGTCCAGTCTATCATGTACGATGTCTAATATACATGTCGTGTACAATGTCAATACGATAATCAATGTAACATCTCATGACTGCAGATCCAAGCTATACTAGTTCGTGTAGCACAGTGTCAAAGATTCAGTGGTAACATTTCAAGATTATTGAACTTATAGAAATTATCAAGAAATTGGAAATTATCAGAGAATATACTTGCCTTGGTCCTTAGCTGGTAATTATGGATGTCCTGTTCCAGAGTATCCCCTGGGTGAACCAACAGTCCTATAACATATCACAAGCAAAACCACATTTGCATCAGATGCTACGCTAACACACAGTCTATAAACACTGAATTTGGGACTACTCTAGGTATGATACTGGCCACCTAGGATCATTTAATATATATATAAGACACACTACCTATTTAACTAACATTAATACCTACCATATATATACTTGCACCAAAAATGAATACATATACAATATATATATATATATACCATTTAATTCATGTATAATATATATATATATATTAGTTGAACAATTATTTATGTACCATATATATGCCAAAATACAATTTACTATATATATATTGTTAACATCATTATTTAAATATACTAGTACTAATACACCAAATTAAATTTATACTAGCATATACTTTTTATTAAATAGATATTATATAAAAATAAACCAACATATATACATATATACAAACCAATTAGAAATATTAAGAATATATTAAGTATACAAAATATGCATATATACATATACCAAATTAATTATATATACTATATATACGTATTTACATGTATATCAGTTATTAAATATACAATACGTATATACATATTAGCACTATATGATACATAATTAAAATACATACATATACTATTAAATACATATACATTATACTAAGGTATATATATATACTATACTATACATGTATTAAACATAAATTAAATAAATAATATACATTCACTTTATTAAATTATACGTTACCAAGTCTTAATACGTTTACCATATACATATATATATGTGCATATATATATATATATATATATATATATATATATATATATATATATATATATATATATATATATATATATATATATATATATATATATATATATATATATATATATATATATATATATATACCAATTACCAAAAATACGTATTTATATATTTATACATTTATACCAAAATACATATTTTATTACATATATTCCATATGAAAAATATACCAAAATAATACTTGTATGTATATGAATACATATACACTAAGTATTATTCTAAATACACACACCAATACACGTATACATATTTATATTTATATATATAAACCTACACATTAATAATATATACAAATACGTATACACATATTATATATACTCACGTATATACGTATGTATATATATATATACATATATATATAAGAAGAAGGAAGAAGAAGGTGAGAAGAAGCTCACAGGGAAGAGTTGCCGGAGCAGGGGAGCTGAACCGGTTACTGGTGGTGGTGCTGATACACCGTGGTGGTGCTGGAGCAGTGGAGAGCCGCCCGGAGGAGGGCAGGTCGGAGTCGGGAGGAGTCAGTTGATGGTCGGAGTAAGTCGGCTACGGCGGAGGGAGGAATGGCAGAGGGAGGAGGAGTTGAGGTGTCGATGGGGGTGGTGGTGGTGATTTCACAGCAGGAAGGAATGGGAACAGGCCGGCGGGAGGAGGTCCACCGGAGTGATGCCGTGGCCAGAGGCGTGAGGAGATGGACTTGGTCGGGTCGACTTGATGGTGAGAGGCCAGAGGAGGAGGTTGAAGAGCATAGGGAGCGGGGTTGGCCTGGCCGCCGGGGTCGGGATCAGAGCTCGGCCGGGGTTGAGCAGCAGAGGGGAGGACTGGAGCGGGCCGCCGGACTAGAGGACTGTCCGGTCGAAGGGGGAGTCAGGGTCTCGGCTGGTCACCGGAGCAGCGTGGTCGGCGGGTGGATCGGCTGCTGGTTGGCCGCCGGAGATGGACGGGAAGGAGCGCAGAGGGAGGAGGAATTGATGGGGTTGGCCGCCGGGCTGGAGGGAGCACAGCCGGACGGGAAGAAGAGCAGCAGGGGCTGCGGGGCTCGGCCGCCTGACTGATGGCCGTCGGAGAGATGTGGGGGTGAACAGTGTTCCCCCCCCTTCTTCCTCTTTCAAATTCAAATGAAAAATTAAAGAAGAAGGAGAAGGAAGAAGGAGAAGGAAGAGAAGAAGAAAGAAAAGAGAAGAAGAGGAGAAAGAAATTGGAAGGAAGGAGGCTACGTTGGAGAGAGGAATGTGGAGGCTTGTGAGGAGGGTGTGGTTACCTAGGTTTTCTAGGGATTAGGGTTTGATGGGACATTAAATAAAGAGAGGGTGTGGGTAAATCAAAGGTGAGGATGCACCCAATTAAATGGGTGGTCCAGATTGGTCATGAATAGATTTTCTCATGTGGGAATGAGGGTGATGATTTAATAAAAATTAATAGGGCTCCCTCATTGGTTTAATAAAATGGGTGTTGACACCAAAAATGCAAATTTGTAAATTAGCTCCCTTAAATTTGGGTATTTGCACAGACGCATGAAATGACGAAAATTTGGCTGGCGATTCGGGGTCCGGTATTTTGTAGGGTCAGGGGGTGCTGTAAGATCGGTATGGGCTCAATTTGCAGGGCACTGGAATTAAATTGGGATTTTCAGAATTGGTTAAAATAGTATCCTCAATTTAATTAGAATAAAATATAAGTTGTGTTCTAAAATTAATTAGGAGTACATGGGGCCAAAATCAGGTCAGGTCATCAATACCAATAATGAAGAAGACTCAAAACAGAATATTACCCTAATTTGGGCCGCACGAAAAATAGGTCAAGATTGCCTCCAATTTTGATTGGAACGCACAACGATACAAAAATAGGAATTTATTAAATAACGTCCGCGACGATTTTTGTGCGGCTAGAAACAAGGTACAGAGAGCATAATTATGAGTTGCAAAAATAGCAGAATGGAAGGCGGGCATGTCTAGGGCAAGATTGTGAAATTTGTTGGAAGACAAAAGCTAGGATAGTGCTCCAAATATCGAAGCAAAGGCAATGCGCAAAAATATTAAATAAAATACGGTAATTAATTATAAACTCCAAGAATTAAATTCTAACTAAATAATTAAATACAAAAAATTTCATAATTCCGACAGGTGTTCATCTACTGGCTTCTAGGTCAAGTCTGCTAGCTAAAAATAAATAAACACTGCATCTAATACTATATTTAATCACACATCTCACATAATTATTTAAATAAAAATATTATCATGCAATTTAATTAATTGTAAATACCAAAATATTAAATATTGTAAAAAGTCAAAAATACCCCTGTTTTCGAAATATGGTAGTGACAAGTCTACCCTCCTTAAAAGAATTTCGTCCTCGAAATTTAAAATCCTCAAAGTAGTGTTTAATCATACACATTATTGTTTCCCTCAAATTTTAAATTCGTCATCCATGAAATCCGGTAATAATTCACAATGTCTATTCAAAATTTTCCAAAAATTCTGGAATTATTGCATAACCTGAAAAAATCATCGAAATAGAATCAAAGTCCATTTTTATCAAAATTTCCCGAAATTTTAGTTAATAATTCAATACTCGAAATTTAATATCCACTCCTCAAATTTGATTTTTATCAATGAACAAATATAAAAATGTAATCTCGTTCCACAAGTTTGAATTTAAACATTTATTCATCAAAAATTTTATTTCTCGATTTCCTCTTCCTCAAAATACCCACCAATGCGATACTTAAAGATTCTCAAATTGCAACATCTCATATAAAATTCTAAAATTCATAACTCGCAATTAAATAAATATATTGATAAATCTCCCAAATTTTCCAAATTTAATAACCAATTTAATCACATCATAATCTTTCTGGAATTAATAAACCACCAATTATGCCATGTTAATTTCTTAACCCTGTATTTAAATCGATGTTTATCCTCAAATTTTTAATCATCTTGTTAATCATCTTGTCAAGTCATAACTCCTTCAGAAATCTTCGTCATGGTCAAACCCCAATAATCATGGTCTAAAAATCTTCCTGCAATCATACAACATGCAACCTAAAGGGATATATGTACGATCATGGTATCTTTTGTCATGGTATTGCAGTCTCTGTATCAGGGTGTACTACTAACTATATTCTAACAAGAAATCATGCATACAACTTGTATTAAGGAATCAATCAATCAATCAAAATAGAGAGGAACAGAAGGAAGGATAGAACAAAACCTGCTAACACATTACCTGTAGTATCGGTCTCCTTGACCGTCATCGTAAATGCCCCGCCCTGCTGGGGTGGTTCCCTTCGCGGGTGCTGAGCATTATACGGTTCCACAGGTAGCCTAACTGGATCTCTATAATCTGAAACTGCGCGCTGGCCGGGAAGATAAGGGGCTAGAAGACAATCCCTTACTCGATGTCCCGCAGTGCCGCAGTGCAAACAAAGTCCTAGCCTCGTTCTACAGCTCTCCCAAAGGTGACCTGGCTTCTTACAGAAATGACAAGTCTGCTGTGTCTCTCTTGGAGGCTGTTGCTGATTCTGCTGAACACGGACTGGTGCCTGGTACTGTTATTGATACTGATACGCCCATGGATGTTGCTGGATAGGAACTGGTGCTAGGTACTGCGGTGGATGATGAAATGTCCATGGTTGTTGCTGAATATGAAATGGTACTTGGTACTGCTGTTGGTGCTGAATACGGGGATGCTTGGCTGGTCCTGTGCTACCATTCGTATCTCCAAAAGTATTGTGACTCCTCTTAGGCCTGAGATCCAGATCCTCTTCTGCAATCTGAGCACCCATCAAGATAGCCTCAAAGGTAGCGGTACGACGACCAGAAGTGCGCGACCTAATCTCTCTTGTCAGTCCCTTTCTAAATTTCCGGGCTCGATCTCCTGGGTCCCGAATCATAGATGATGCAAAACGGCTCAATCTACAGAATTTTGCAGCGTACTCGTCGACTGACATGTTTCCTTGAACCAAGTCATGAAACTGACTTTCCAAGGTTCCCAATTCCACGTCGGGAAAGAACTTCTCCTTGAAGAGTTCCCAAGTAAGTCCTTGTGCAGTAATTCTTGGCTCCGTGCGATACCACGTGAGTGCGATATCGAACATCTGACTGCCAGCGGCTTCTATCTGTAAGTTCTCCAGAATCTGGGTCAATCGGAGGCTCCGCTCTATATCCTCTAGCCAGTCGTCAGCGTAGAGTATCCCTTCGGTGCCTTTAAACTCTCGAGGCATCATCCTCTTGAAGTCCACTATAGTGCCTGATCTCTGCTGCTGGCCAGGAAACTGCTGGTACTGTGCTACTTTCTCCAAAGTTTGGAGAGTCACTTGATGAGCATTCTCCATATTTTCTCTCATCAGCTCGGTTTGTGCCTGGTGCGCTTCTGCTTGCACCCTCTGAGCCTCAGCTTGGACTCGCTGAGCATCTGCAGTCACTCTCTGGGCATCTACCATGCCCTGGATCAAGGTAAACATCTGCGTCCCGTCAATGGGCAAACCTCCGGGAATCGGAGTCGGTGGAGGAGGAAGGTTGTCCGTCATAGCTGCGGCAATCTTCTGAACATGTGGGGGAGGAGGATCCCCGAAAAGTGCAGACACTCCTACATACACCGGAGATGTAGGAGGAACTACGGCTGTCTGTCCCTCAGGTGGAGAGGTGGCAGACCCCTCTAAAGCTGATGTTCCTGCTCTCATAGATCGTGTCTGCGGCGACATCCTGAAGACAGATCCCAAAGAATCAATTTAGGCAAAAATGCGATATCATCAAGGAAGGACAGTACAGTTCTAAAGAAGCAACATTCAAGATAAAAGATTGGAAATAAATCCTAGTTGTGATTGCACAAGTCAAAGATGCATCCATGGTCTGATACCTCTATCCCTCTAAGTACCACAGTTCTACCAGAAACATACTCACTGCTAGCTTCCTTACCTACTGCAATCGCTGATACTAGTTATCCTTATCACTCAAGTGCATATCAAATGCAACACACCATACTAAGTACTGCTCTCTCTAATATCATCCTAGATGAACACTTAAGTCAGTTGCAGTAAAATCTCAATTATGCTCAAGCCAACAGATCCTTACACATGCATCTTATTTACTATATACTAATATATCTCTCCCACTATAAGATTTTTTCCTCCAAATAAAGTCCTCGAAACTAACTCCTCGAAAATTTTAAAGTAAATGCATACACTTCCTCAAGACCAATTATCTAATTACTGAAGTAAAAAAAAACTTAATCACAAAAATCCTTACAGACTTGTCTAGGTTTATTGAATCGAATCTGAATCCTCAAAAAGTTTTTAATGACAATATCTCAACTTCTCAAAATTTAAAATGAAATTCATTTTCAATCTTCAAATTATAATTTAATCCATATCTAGTAATCCAATAGCCCTAGTGTTAATCTTTCTCACTGTCCTCATCGACGTGTATCATCAAATAATACCATAAATCAGTCTGTAAATTTATCTTAATATGAAATCAAACCCTACAATGAAACCAAAATCCTAATTTAATACCTAATTAACAACAATCAAATTCAACATCAATAAGTGAGAATGGACGGAACAAGGGAATGATTTAAATTGGAAATTATAACAAGATTCTCAGGGGTCATCCCAGGAATCTCTCAAGGAATTGTGATTGAGTATTCGCTCTCGTCCTAGTATCCTATGTCCTAGATCCTATCGCAGGCACGCAATAGTGTAACAAAGATGCCACACTACTACGACATCGCACAACTCGCGAAGTCTGACCTGCATGGGCCACCACTAAAAACGTGTCATGATCCGCACCCGGTTTAGGGCACGAGTGCGTGGGTACGTCCAGCCTACGCCGCAGCATCGGCGGTAGAACGCTGTCAAGGTCTTGCTACTATCTAGCTAGTCACACACAAGCATCCAATCTCCATAAGGAGGCACGGATGACACAAGTAAAATGAACGCATACTCAATTACAGGATTACAGCACGATAAGATATCGAACAAAAATTAAATACAACACAAGTCTAAAGTAATAATCAAACTCAACAATAATCCAAGTCATCAAAAATTGCCGGAGATAAATCCGGTACCAAATAGTCTACTTAAAGAACTAACAAAAAAAAAAAAAAAATTCCGGCTAGACCTCCCGAAATCACAACTAATCTACCAAGTCTGCAGCTACTCACCATATGGTCCATAAAGTGTCGGACAGCGGTCCTCTAAGGCATAGTCTGGAAAAATATTTCCAGTCAGGAAGGAGCAAAGCACAATCTCAAATAACAGTTCCATTTAATTGATAAGGACTATAAGCAATAAACATGTGATGCTAGCTACTGAGAAGACAGTGAAATAAATACAATGGCAATTAAAGAGAGGCAGGCAATATAAAGAGACAGGCAATAGGCAATATGATATAGTCAGTGCATGTATGAAAATGAAAAGAACAAGGAACAGCATCATATACGGATGATGTAGTATATGATTTAAAATAGGGAACTGTAATCTGTTCTAAGTGTTTGAAATAGTAGTTTCAAAATGTGATCGGCTTGGGAACATGTACGATAGCTACAGGGCCTGGCTAATCATGGGTGAAGAGCATGATTAACACTTATATTGTTCTATACTACAATAAGAGGTTATGATCACATTTCTTACTAACTACTTCCCCGCCCCCAACTAGTACTGTGGATCCAACCATGACACGTCACGATACACGAGCAAGTCCAGTCTATCATGTACGATGTCTAATATACATGTCGTGTACAATGTCAATACGATAATCAATGTAACATCTCATGACTGCAGATCCAAGCTATACTAGTCCGTGTAGCACAGTGTCAAAGATTCAGTGGTAACATTTCAAGATTATTGAACTTATAGAAATTATCAAGAAATTGGAAATTATCAGAGAATGTACTTGCCTTGGTCCTTAGCTGGTAATTATGGATGTCCTGTTCCAGAGTATCCCCTGGGTGAACCAACAGTCCTATAACATATCACAAGCAAAACCACATTTGCATCAGATGCTACGCTAACACACAGTCTATAAACACTGAATTTGGGACTACTCTAGGTATGATACTGGCCACCTAGGATCATTTAATATATATATAAGATACACTACCTATTTAACTAACATTAATACCTACCATATATATACTTGCACCAAAAATGAATACATATACAATATATATATATACCATTTAATTCATGTATAATATATATATATTAGTTGAACAATTATTTATGTACCATATATATGCCAAAATACAATTTACTATATATATATTGTTAATATCATTATTTAAATATACTAGTACTAATACACCAAATTAAATTTATACTAGCATATACTTTTTATTAAATAGATATTATATAAAAATAAACCAACATATATACATATATACAAACCAATTAGAAATATTAAGAATATATTAAGTATACAAAATATGCATATATACATATACCAAATTAATTATATATACTATATATACGTATTTACATGTATATCAGTTATTAAATATACAATACGTATATACATATTAGCACTATATGATACATAATTAAAATACATACATATACTATTAAATACATATATATTATACTAAGGTATATATATATACTATACTGTACATGTATTAAACATAAATTAAATAAATAATATACATTCACTTTATTAAATTATACGTTACCAAGTCTTAATACGTTTACCATATACATATATATATGTGCATATATATATATACCAATTACCAAAAATACGTATTTACATATTTATACATTTATACCAAAATATGTATTTTATTACATATATTCCATATGAAAAATATACCAAAATAATACTTGTATGTATATAAATACATATACACTAAGTATTATTCTAAATACACACACCAATACACGTATACGTATTTATATTTATATATATAAACCTACACATTAATAATATATACAAATACGTATACACATATTATATATACTCACGTATATACGTATGTATATATATATATACATATATATATAAGAAGAAGGAAGAAGAAGGTGAGAAGAAGCTCACAGGGAAGAGTTGCCGGAGCAGGGGAGCTGAACCGGTTACTGGTGGTGGTGCTGATACACCGTGGTGGTGCTGGAGCAGTGGAGAGCCGCCCGGAGGAGGGCAGGTCGGAGTCGGGAGGAGTCAGTTGATGGTCGGAGTAAGTCGGCTACGGCGGAGGGAGGAATGGCAGAGGGAGGAGGAGTTGAGGTATCGATGGGGGTGGTGGTGGTGATTTCACAGCAGGGAGGAATGGGAACAGGCCGGCGGGAGGAGGTCCACCGGAGTGATGCCGTGGCCGGAGGCATGAGGAGATGGACTTGGTCGGGTCGACTTGATGGTGAGAGGCCAGAGGAGGAGGTTGAAGAGCATAGGGAGCGGGGTTGGCCTGGCCGCCGGGGTCGGGATCAGAGCTCGGCCGGGGTTGAGCAGCAGAGGGGAGGACTGGAGCGGGCCGCCGGACTGGAGGACTGTCCGGTCGAAGAGGGAGTCGGGGTCTCGGCTGGTCACCGGAGCAGCGTGGTCGGCGGGTGGATCGGCTGCTGGTTGGCCGCCGGAGATGGACGGAAAGGAGCGTAGAGGGAGGAGGAATTGATGGGGTTAGCCGCCGGGCTGGAGGGAGCACAGCCGGACGGGAAGAAGAGCAGCAAGGGCTGCGGGGCTCGACCGCCTGACTGATGGCCGCCGGAGAGATGTGGGGGTGAACAGTGTTCCCCCCCTTCTTCCTCTTTCAAATTCAAATGAAAAATTAAAGAAGAAGGAGAAGGAAGAAGGAGAATGAAGAGAAGAAGAAAGAAAAGAGAAGAAGAGGAGAAAGAAATTGGAAGGAAGGAGGCTACGTTGGAGAGAGGAATGTGGAGGCTTGTGAGGAGGGTGTGGTTACCTAGGTTTTCTAGGGATTAGGGTTTGATG
The DNA here is from genome assembly GCA_036927795.1 of Iris macrosiphon. NCBI lineage: Eukaryota > Viridiplantae > Streptophyta > Magnoliopsida > Asparagales > Iridaceae > Iris > Iris macrosiphon. The sequence goes on along the minus strand of JAYESA010000011.1, from coordinate 42,817,761 downwards.
GGACATTAAATAAAGAGAGGGTGTGGGTAAATCAAAGGTGAGGATGCACCCAATTAAATGGGTGGTCCAGATTGGTCATGAATAGATTTTCTCATGTGGGAATGAGGGTGATGATTTAATAAAAATTAATAGGGCTCCCTCATTAGTTTAATCAAATGGGTGTTGACACCAAAAATACAAATTTGCAAATTAGCCCCCTTAAATTTGGGTATTTGCACAGACGCATGAAATAACGAAAATTTGGCGGGCGATTCGGGGTCCAGTGTTTTGTAGGGTCAGGGGGTGCTGTAAGATCGGTATGGGCTTAATTTGCAGGGCACTGGAATTAAATTGAGATTTTCAGAATTGGTTAAAATAGTATCCTCAATTTAATTAGAATAAAATATAAGTTGTGTTCTAAAATTAATTAGGAGTACATGGGGCCAAAATCAGGTCAGGTCATCAATACCAATAATGAAGAAGACTCAAAACAGAATATTACCCTAATTTGGGCCGCACGAAAAATAGGACAAGATTGCCTTCAATTTTGATTGGAACGCACAACGATACAAAAATAAGAATTTATTAAATAACGTCCGCGATGATTTTTGTGCGGCTAGAAACAAGGTACAGAGAGCATAATTATGAGTTGCAAAAATAGCAGAATGGAAGGCGGGCATGTCTAGGGCAAAATTGTGAAATTTGTTGGAAGACAAAAGCTAGGGTAGTGCTCCAAATATCGAAGCAAAGGCAATGCGCAAAAATATTAAATAAAATACGGTAATTAATTATAAACTCCAAGAATTAAATTCTAACTAAATAATTAAATACAAAAAATTCCATAATTCCGACAGGTGTTCATCTACTGGCTTCTAGGTCAAGTCTGCTAGCTAAAAATAAATGAACACTGCATCTAATACTATATTTAATCACACATCTCACATAATTATTTAAATAAAAATATTATCATGCAATTTAATTAATTGTAAATACCAAAATATTAAATATTGTAAAAAGTCGAAAATATCCCTGTTTTCGAAATGTGGTAGTGACAAAACCGCAGGCGATTATATTTTCTGACAGTTTCTATTATTTTGATGATTACTATGATTCCAGCTTTGTAGTGTTATACTTGATTCATAACAAGAGGATACACGAATTAGTATATCTTGGATGCCATAATGATATGTTATTTCCTAGAGGATCTTGTACATATCCTGTGATTCTTGTACATGTATAGACATTGATTCAGGACTAGGTTGGCCCCCTGCTCCATGAATCATGTGTCGAAACTTGTCATTGTTGGATCCACTATACTAGTCGAGGGACGGGGGAAGTATTAGCAAGTTATGTGATCATACCCCACCTTTACATGTATCATAGCTAACCATGCACCATACGTATGGTTAGCCTGACCATATTATATCTCGCATAGCTTGTTAGATATGATTAGCCTGACTCTTCCTGCATCATAACTAATCTTATATCGTACATATGGTTAGTCTGACCTTATATGTTTCATAGCTAATATATAGTAAGCCCAATCCAGATCCTAAGTCGATCACATAACAAACTAATATTTCAAACAATTATCTAGTTTACTTTATTTCTCTATTCCATTTTATACCTGTTCTACTTTTATTTACCTGCTGACTCTCTGCTCAGTATTCCCTGTGATATGATTATCTGGTATAACTGCTTCTTTATATTCCTAGTATTTTATTCCATCATATATATTCATTACTCACTATTTTCTAGTCTTTATCAATATAATTAAAACTGTTGTTAGTATATGTGCTTCGCTCCAATCCTGATTGGATAATTTTTTTCCAGTGATTGTTGTCCTCTACCTTTCAGAATTTTAGAGTGATACTATAGACAAGACTGATCTTAAACGGTGGACCTTGATGCGACAATTGTAGAGATCTAGGCTAGTATTTCTTATTCCATATCATGTCTAGTTTCATTCCTTTAGAATGTTATTTGGTTTATCTTTCTTATTCATTCTTTATTTAGATTATTTTGATTGAGTACATGATAGAACTAGATATATTAGTATGACTAATAGCTAGTTATTGATGACCTAGACATCGTTCTACCGTCGATGCTACAGCGTAGGCTAGATATAACCACGTACTCATGCCTCGATCATGTGGGTGCGTGTTGTGACATTTATTACTGTCCTAGTAAAATGATATAATGTATAGGCATTGTGGCTTTTTTGTGGGTTTCAAAGAGGTGTAAGCCAAATATGGCATATTTTGTAACAGCCAAGCAAAACTACATTATAATCCAATTTCAAGTTATTAATAAAGAAGTATTTTTTGTGCCTATTAATGCGATCAATATTGGGTTTTATGCAAATAAAGTTATGTGTTTATGTATCTATTGTCTATTTTGTGTTTTGTGTAGGTGTTATGCCTTGTGCGAGCGCAACTTAGGCTTACACTGCTCACTTTCACTGGTGACATTTGGTCCTTCGGGATTGGAGCGTGACATGATGGTATCAGAGCCCGACTTTACGTCCTTGACCTTTTCAAACATAATTTTCAAATGATATAAGTTTACAAGTGATTTCAGAATTCCTAATATTCAAAAATATTTATGAAGCTATATAAGTATTTTGTTATTTTTAAGAAGTCCCGATTTTGAAGTTCATGAAAACCCATTGTTCTATACAGTAAGTCTATAATACATTATGAGACTAATGCAAGTTACTCTCTTTTGTAGAGAAATGACTAAGACGGGTAATTATGGGACATCGCGAGCATCGACTCGACCGATGTCTAAATTGATAAGTTACCACTAAGAACGACAAGAAACCTAGAACCAGTGGACTCAGACTCGGATCTTGGCACAAGAAAAAATAGTTTAACTTTTTGACCCAAATTGTAGTGCTCCGCTCCTAGTGGCGCACTATATAAGGCTTGCGGCTTGTAAACCCCGTCAATTAATTCTATAGATAGTCTGGTATGGGATGAAAAATTTTAGTTTAGCAGCAGATGTTTGAGATTTAGAGTAGGGTTGCATATGTCTGTTTATTTTTAATTAAACCCTTGGCGCGCCCTATGTCACTACCATATTTTAGAAAAAAGGGTATTTTAGTAATTTCCTATTTAAATAAATATTGTGCATGGTAAATAATTTTTGTTGTATTATTTAATTGTTGTTGGATGTTATTTAATTATTTTGGACTTATTTTAGTGGACCCAACTAGTGTAGTTTGGACCCATGGACCAACATGAATTAAATAGTTAGATTTGGCCCATTTAGAAAGCCCATAGTTAAGGAGATGGATTAAATTAATTAAGTGATTAGACTAGAAGCTTCCTTCCTTAATTATTTCTTCATGAGAGGCCCCAAGGGGTACATTGGACATTTTACAATTTCTTGGGGAAGGGGGCATGGCCGGCCTATATTAGAGGGGGGAATTTCTCTCTCCTCTCATTCTCATTCCAAATCTAGATGTAGAATTTTCCACTCCCAAATTCCCTCCATTCCCATTCCAAATTTCCACCAAATTCATTCCAAATTCTTCCTAATTCACCATTAGAGAAGGAGGAAGCAAGGATCTAGAAGAAGGAAGCAAGGATCTACAAAGATGAGCAAGGATCTACAATTTGGAAGCAAGTTCTTCTCAATTGGAGGTTTCATTGGGAATCTATCTCCCAATAGGTATAATTCAGATTTTTCCATTTAAATAGCTTCTAAATCTAAGATTTAATCATTTAAAATTAACCCATATGTATGTACTACCCATAGGACTTTGTTTTATGTTTATAGGAGACCCATGGAGAAAGTTATGGTGCTTTTTGCGTCAATTTTGTTGGAATTCCGAATTTATATTTTGTTGTATGTGTCAATTGATCCTATAGATCAATTGGGCATGTGATTATGTGTTTGGGGCTTGTGTCGTGTCCATATTTGGGTACATGTGGTTCGTATCCCAACTATTTGGTGATACGTGTCATTTTGGGGGTTTTCCTCCGACACGGGACTTTGAACATGTCATATTTTGACACGGACAAATAGATATACTTTTGACACTTTAATTTGTTCATAAATATTATTTGTGACTTATTTGTGTCCTTCGGGGTGTAATTGGTTGTGTGTTGGACTCGTGTCACATGCGTATCCTAGATCTAGTGGGATACGGTGTGAAACTTTCCAATTTGGTGTGTTTATGTGTAGATCTAACTATTTATGCTTTAAATTCTTCATTTATAATTAGTAAATATATATAGATATTATATATTTATTTTAGTGTATTTATTATGATATTGTAGCATAGATCTATATTTTTATGTATTTTAATATGATGTATAAATATATGTATGTAGCTTTCTTGCATGCAATTATATATGTACTTATGTTAAATATATATATATTATACATAAATATTTTATAAAATATATTTATGTGTAATTATATTATTTATAATTATTATATAATTATTTGTATATTAATAAATGTGTTTTTATGTGTGCTTCTAGCCATGTAAAATACATACATTAATATGTGCATGTGTTTGGTATTTTAATTTTGTAAGTTTATATATATGTATATATAAGTATATAGTTATTAAATTTGTTTTATATATATATATATGCATTTTGATTTATATATTGTATATATATATATATATATATATATATATATATATATATATATGTATATATATAGGTGTTTTTGTGAGGTATAATACTAATAATAATATATTATTTGGTTTGTATATACATTATTTAGAGTGTGCATTATTTGTACTATTAGTATACTTTGTGTGGGTACCAATTGGGATCTAATTTTGATTCCTAAATTGTTGTATTTTATTTTCTATATTATTTATATAGATTTCTTGTGAGGTTGACCTTGGTTTGACCATGTTTGACTTTAGTTGACTTTAGAGTTGACCATAGTTGACTTTTGACTTAGAATTTATTTATTGACCTAGAAGTTGACTAGTTTGACTTGTTCTCTTTCCGGGACCTTGTTTTAATGTGGTATTCCATATCTAGGTCTTTGAGGCACCGAGTCAAACATCTGTGAGACTGTTCTTTGGACTTCAGGCGAGTACATACTCTGATAGTTTCTTATTTATGATATCCTCTATGTTCGTTGTATCTAGTGTAGATATACATGTTTCTCTTGACACTATGGTTACACGGATTGGTATATCCGAATCTCGTCATGAGATGTTATTCCTTGGTATATGGTGTATATGGTGCAAGTATTGTTCATTGGTTATCTTGTACATATACAGACACCAATTTTCGGGAGGAGTCACTCTCTTCTTGGGGAATCTAGTGCCATAGCATACCGTGGTTGGATCTATTATACCAGTTGGGGGTGGGGAGTATTAGTATAGATATGTGATCAAATCCCTATTGAATAAAGTATTGGTAAGCGAATAGTGTTGATCATGCACCGCACGTATGATTAGCCAGGCCGCATTGTATCTTGTCCAAGCCGATCACATGTTAAGCTAGTACTCACACGCTTAGTCATTAGTATTATTATTTCATTGGCATATTGTTCATTATTGTATTTCTTTCCAGTATTTACTTATTGTCTATATATCTCTTGTATCTATTGTGCATCTTGTTTATCCATAGCTATTTACTGTTACATAGTTTTTATCATGGATTAGAACTGCTGTTAGAGATGTACTCTGCTCCTTTCCTGACTGGATATATTTTTTCAGATGACACTGAGGAGTACCCTACCTATTATGGACCCCAGGATGTTGTGGGTTTAGATTCGGAGACCCTGGCTCAAGAGGGACTTATCCCAACTGAGACAGTTGACCCTGGAGTGTAGCTTTGTAGTATGATAGTATTCTTTTGTACTAGATTTGTCTCCAGCTTATTTGTTACTCTTCAGACTCATTGATGTATTATTTTAAACTCATGAGTTGTATGATGACTATTCTATTCTTATCTGATTCGTGCTCATTCTATCTTAGTTCTGTGATTGAGTATTCTATCATTATTGGTGGTTCATTACTTTAGATAGACTATCTAGATAGCGTTCTACCGCCGATTCTGCGGCGTAGGCTGGGCGTTGTTTCCGACTAGTATCCTTACATCGGGTACGGGTCGTGACACATTTTTGGTGGTGGTCCATGCAGGTCTAGCTTCACAAGTATGTGATGTCGTGGTAGTGCGACAACTTAGTTGTACTACTGCGAGCCTGCGATAGGATATAGGATATAGGCTGAGATACTCAATCACATCTAGGAAAATTCTTTTGATTCAACTATTCTCCTTTGACATTGATACTTGAACCCTTAAACTGTCCTTTCCTTGATGTCTTACATCTTGTGCCATATTGATTCTTTCTTTCGCTTTGTCTCAGGATGCCGCCTAAGACTAGATCACAGCAGGGGAGAGCAGCTTTTGAGAGGTCTACGACATCCCGAGGGCCTGCACCAGTCACTTCTCTGGTGATTGGAGTGTCAGCTGCTTTCGGAGGTCCACCACCTACTCAGAGGACTGTACCAGCTGTATCTGAGGGGCTTCCACCTCCACCTCCTGTGCCAGCAGAGGCATCACAGATGTTTACACTGTTTTGTGAGATGCTCGAGGCACAGAGGGCTCAGTCAGAGGCACATCAGAGGCAGACCGACGTCCTACGGCAGGGCATCGAGAGTGCTCATCAGCTTGCTCGTGCTGTAGTTGAGAGAGGAGTTCCGATCCAGCAGCAGGTTGTTCCTTAAGTTGCTCAGCTTCGGCCAGGCAACATTCAGGACTCCAAGAAACTAGAGCCTAGGGTTTTCAAAGGGATGGAGGGCATCGTCTATGCTGATGATTGGCTCGAGGACATTGAGCGTCTTATGAAGGTGTCCCGTCTTTCTGAAGATCTGAAGGTTGAGGCGGTAGGACTTCAACTGTTCGACGTCGCTCGCACTTGGTTCAGGAATGAGCCGGTTCTAGTTGACGCAGGACAATCTTGGGAGGTATTCAAGGACCTTTTCAAGAAGAAGTTTTTCGCCCGGATAGACAGGCTTACCTTGGGGAGACAATTTGAGAGTCTCATTCAGGGGAGCATGTCTGTGGAGGAATACGCTACGGAGTTCGGTAGGTTGAACCAATTTGCAGAGTACTTAGTGAGGGAGCCGGAGGTTCGAGCTATTCGTTTCCGAGAGGGTCTAAACTGGGAAGTGAAGATTCTCATTCCGTTTTTTTATGAGACATACTCGGAGATACTTGCGGAGGCACGCAAGGTTGAGCGGAATCTGGGTTTGAAGACCAAGAGAGACCGTGATTCTTTTCTGGGGGCCAACGGCAATGCAGTATCTGCCAAACATCCTCATTTCCAGTCCAGACCTTTCCAGCAGCCACAGCAGAACCAGACTCTAGCTAGAGCGCCTTTTCACCAGGCACCTCAGCAGCAGAGGCAGTTTCAGCAAGCTCCATGCAACTTCTGCAAGAAGCCTGGCCACATCTGGGAAGTTTGCAGGAGGAGGCTAGGAGTTTGTTTGTATTATGGTACTGAAGGGCATCAATCAAGGGAGTATCCTCGTCGTGCAGTTCAGGGAGCAGCTCCAGCTTCGAGGACACAGACGAGACCACCTGCAGCACAGCCGAGGGGACCGCTTCCGATACAGCAGCAGCGTTTTGTCCAGCATCAACAGCAGGAAGGTGCTCGACAGGGACGAGCGTTTGCTATGACCGTCGAAGAGGAGGAACCCACCGGAGATGTCATCGCAGGTTCTATTCTTCTTGATTCCATTCCAGCTTTAGCTTTGTTTGATAGTGGTGCTTCCCTAGTTTTGTATCTGTTTCTTTTGCTCTGAAGCATGGTTTGGTAGCTGAGTCTTTGCTTAGGACTTGCAAGATCATGACCGGGGGAGGCATTATCCTGGTTAATGATATTTGCAAGGATCGAAGAGTTACTCTGGGAGGCCGAAAGTTGAGTGCGTGTCTACTTGTAATGCCACTTCCGAGCTACGATATTGTACTTGGGATGGATTGGTTGAGTAGGCACCGTGCTAGCATAGACTGTAGAGGAGGTAGAGTTTTGTTTGGTTCGCCAGGAGAGCCAGAGTTCGAGTTTGCTAGAGGAGCTGCGGAGCAGGGAGAAGGCATTATTTGTGGAGCTATGGTGGAAGACAAGGAGTTGCCACATCCGTTGATAGCAGAATTCTTGGATGTGTTTCCTGAGGAATTGCCAGGATTGCCGCCAGATCGAGATGTTAAATTTTCTATAGATTTGGTGCCAGGTGCAGAACCAATTTCGCAGCATGTCTATAGAGTAAACAACAGCGAGCTGGTCGAGTTGAAGAAGCAGGTGGACGAATTGCAGGATAAGGGGTTTATCAGATCGAGTTCTTCACCATGGGGAGCCCCGGTATTGTTTGTACCGAAGAAGGATGGATCGGTGCGTATGTGCATTAATTACAGGGCTTTGAATAATCTCACTATCAAGAATAAGTATCATTTGCCACGGATTGATGATCTGTTTGATCAGTTGAGTGGTGCAAAGGTATTTTCTAAGATAGATTTGAGATCAGGCTACCATCAGGTGAAGGTGAAGCCGGAGGACATACCGAAGACTGCTTTTAGAACTCGGTATGGTCAGTACGAGTTTATGGTGATGCCGTTTGGTTTGACTAATGCACCGGGTATTTATGAACTTGATGAACAAGGTGTTCCACCAGTACCTTGACAAGTTCGTGGTGGTGTTCATCGACGACATACTCATATACTCGAGGACACCGGAGGAGCATGAGGAGCATTTGAGGATTGTGTTGGATGTGCTGAGGAAGGAGAAGCTTTATGGGAAGTTGTCCAAGTGTGAGTTTTTCCTGGACAAGGTGGAATTTTTGGGGCATGTTGTGACTGGTGATGGTATTTCAGTGGATCCGAAGAAGATTTCAGAAGTAGAATCTTGGAAGACTCTGAGTTCGGTAGCAGAGATCCGGAGTTTCTTGGGATTGGTAGGCTACTACAGGAAGTTTGTGCAAGATTTTTTGAGGATTGCCGAGCCGATGACCAGACTCACGAGGAAGGATGTGGAGTTTGTTTGGACGGAGGATTGCCAGGTTGCTTTTGAAGAGTTGAAGAAGAGGTTGACGTCTGCTCCTATTTTGACGTTGCCATCAGGGTCCGGAGGTTTCACTATTTATAGTGATGCATCGGGAAAGGGTTTGGGTTGTGTTCTTCAGCAGTATGGGAAAGTGATTGCCTATGCATCCAGGCAATTACGTCCTCATAAAAAAAACTATCCTACCCATGATTTGGAGTTGGCAGCCGTCATTTTCGCTCTGAAGTTGTGGAAACATTATTTGTACGAAGAGTGTGTGGAGATCTTCACAGACCACAAAAGCTTGAAGTACGTTTTCACGCAGAAGGAGTTGAACATGAGGCAGCGTCGATGGTTGGAACTGATGAAGGATTTTGATATCTCTTTACAATATCATCCTGGGAAAGCCAATGTAGTTGCCGATGCTTTGAGCAGGTATCAGGTAGCTATGTTCTTAACGCAGGATCGATATTGTTGGAGAACTTGGAGAGCTTGGGCATTGAGGTGATTGTTCCTGGGTGTACTATGCAGATGTGGGGATTGCAGATACACTCAGATTTGATGGACAGGATTAAGGCAGCACAGTATGATGATGTATCTTTGAGGAGTATCAGAGCTCAGGTGAGAGCAGGATTGGAGGATGATTTTACTATTGCAGAGGATGGATCTTTGAGGCATGGAGTTAGATTGTGTGTGCCTAGTGGGGAGTTGCGTGAGGAGGTGTTGCAGGAAGCACATCGCTCTCAGTATTCCATACATCCAGGTGCTAACAAGATGTATCGGGATATGCGAGAGAGTGTGTGGTGGTATGGCATGAAGAGGGAAGTGGCACAGTTTGTATCCAGATGCTTAGTGTGCCAGCAGGTGAAAGCCGAGAGGCAGAGGCCAGGAGGGTTACTTCAGCCATTACCCATTCCAGAGTGAAAGTGGGAACACATTACTATGGATTTTGTGTCCGGACTTCCACGATCTCCAGGAGGGAAAGACGCGATTTGGGTCATTGTTGATAGGTTGACCAAGTCGGCCCACTTTTTGCCTTTCAAGGTGGGTTTGTCTACGGAGAAGCTGGCAGAGATGTATGTGAGGCAGATCGTTAGGATACATGGAGTTCCCGTCAGCATAGTCTCAGATCGGGATAGTCGTTTCACTTCTCATTTCTGGAGGAGTTTGCAGAAGAGTTTAAGCACTCAGCTCAGGTTCAGTACTGCATATCATCCCCAGACAGATGGGCAGTCTGAGCGGACTATCCAGACTCTTGAGAATATATTGCGCACTTGTGTACTAGATTTTGGGGGTTCTTGGGAGGACCATCTCTATTTGGTAGAGTTTGCTTACAACAACAGTTATCAGGCCAGTATAGAGATGTTACCTTTTGAAGCTCTATATGGTCGGAGGTATCGTACTCCTTTGTCTTGGGACGATGTAGGAGAGAGAGTTTTGCTTGGGCCAGAGATGGTTGTGGATGCAGCGGAGAAGGTTCAGTTGATTAGAGACAGACTTCGAGTGGCGCAGGACAGACAGCGGCATTGGGCCGATAGCCATCGGAGACCTTTGGAGTTCGAGGTGGGTGGTTTGGTGTTTCTGAGGATTTCTCCGACACGAGGCACGATTCGCTTCGGTGGAGGCGGAAAGCTTAGTCCGCGATTCATCGGACCTTTCACTATTCTAGAGAGGGTTGGTGCAGTTGCTTATAGACTAGACTTGCCACCTGCATTGGAGGGAGTGCACAACGTGTTTCATGTGTCGCAGTTGAGACGATACGTGGCAGATCCTAGTCATGTATTGGATCACTCAGAGATAGAGGTGGGCCCTACTCTTAGCTATCCAGAGCAGCCAGTTGAGATTCTGGATCGGAGAGAGAAGGTGCTGAGGAAGCAGACTATTCCTTTGGTACGCGTCGCATGGAGGTATCACTCCCCGGGAGAGTCTACCTGGGAGAGAGAGGATGACATGCGAGAGCGTTATCCATATTTATTTGTACCTTGAGGTATGTTATTCTCTAGCTATGTTCTGTTCATTGTTATGTTTTGTTCATTAGTTAGTTGTGATTCTTTAGTTCTGTTCTGTAATTTTTCTGGGGGTAGTTTTCATCTTTAAATTTCGAGGACGAAATTATTTTAAGGAGGGTAGACTTGTCACTACCACATTTTAGGAAAAAGGATATTTTAGTAATTTCCTATTTAAATAAATATTGTGCATGGTAAATAATTTTTGTTGTATTATTTAATTGTTGTTGGATGTTATTTAATTATTTTGGACTTATTTTAGTGGACCCAACTAGTGTAGTTTGGACCCATGGACCAACATGAATTAAATAGTTAGATTTGGCCCATTTAGAAAGCCCATAGTTAAGGAGATGGATTAAATTAATTAAGTGATTAGACTAGAAGCTTCCTTCCTTAATTATTTCTTCATGAGAGGCCCCAAGGGGTACATTGGACATTTTACAATTTCTTGGGGAAGGGGACATGGGCGGCCTATATTAGAGGGGGGGAATTTCCCACTCCCAAATTCCCTCCATTCCCATTCCAAATTTCTACCAAATTCATTCCAAATTCTTCCCAATTCACCATTAGAGTAGGAGGAAGCAAGGATCTAGAAAAAGGAAGCAAGGATCTACAAAGAGGAGCAAGGATCTACAATTTGGAAGCAAGTTCTTCTCAATTGGAGGTTTCTTTGGAAATCTATCTCCCAATAGGTATAATTCAGATTTTTCCATTTAAATAGCTTCTAAATCTGAGATTTAATCATGTAAAATTAACCCATATGTATGTACTACCCATAGGACTTTGTTTTATGTTCATAGGAGACCCATGGACAAAGTTATGGTGCTTTTTGCGTCAATTTTGTTGGAATTCCGAATTTACATTTTGTTGTATGTGTCAATTGATCCTATAGATCAATTGGGCATGTGATTATGTGTTTGGGGCTTGTGTCGTGTCCATATTTGGGTACATGTGGTTCGTATCCCAACTTTTTGGTGATACGTGTCATTTTGGGGGTTTTTCTCCGACACGGGACTTTGAACATGTCATATTTTGACACGGACACATAGATCTACTTTTGACACTTTAATTTGTTCATAAATATTATTTGTGACTTGTTTGTGTCCTTCGGGGTATAATTGGTTGTGTGTTGGACTCGTGTCACATGCGTATCCTAGATCTAGTAGAATACGGTGTGAAACTTTCCAATTTGGTGTGTTTATGTGTAGATCTAACTATTTATGCTTTAAATTCTTCATTTATAATTAGTAAATATATATAGATATTATATATTTATTTTAGTGTATTTATTATGATATTGTAGCATAGATCTATATTTTTATGTATTTTAATATGATGTATAAATATATGTATGTAGCTTTCTTGCATGCAATTATATATGTACTTATGTTAAATATATATATATTATACATAAATGTTTTATAAAATATATTTATGTGTGATTATATTATTTATAATTATTATATAATTATTTGTATATTAATGAATGTGTTTTTTTGTGTGCTTCTAGCCATGTAAAATACATACATTAATATGTGCATGTGTTTGGTATTTTAATTTTGTAAGTTTATATGTATGTATATATAAGTATATAGTTATTAAATTTGTTTTATATATATATATGCATTTTGATTTATATATTGTGTATATATATATATATATATATATATATATATATATATATATATATATATATATATATATATAGGTGTTTTTGTGAGGTATAATACTAATAATAATATATTATTTGGTTTGTATATACATTATTTAGAGTGTGCATTATTTGTACTATTAGTATCCTTTGTGTGGGTACCAATTGGGATCTAATTTTGATTCCTAAATTGTTGTATTTTATTTTCTATATTATTTATATAGATTTCTTGTGAGGTTGACCTTGGTTTGACCATGTTTGACTTTAGTTGACTTTAGAGTTGACCATAGTTGACTTTTGACTTAGAATTTATTTATTGACCTAGAAGTTGACTAGTTTGACTTGTTCTCTTTCCGGGACCTTGTTTTAATGTGGTATTCCATATCTAGGTCTTCGAGGCACCGAGTCAGACATCTGTGAGACTGTTCTTTGGACTTCAGGCGAGTACATTCTCTGATAGTTTCTCATTTATGATATCCTCTATGTTCGTTGTATCTAGTGTAGATATACATGTTTCTCTTGACACTATGGTTACACGGATTGGTATCTCCGGATCTCGTCATGAGATGTTATTCCTTGGTATATGGTGTATATGGTGCAAGTATTGTTCATTGGTTATCTTGTACATGTACAGACACCGATTTTCAGGAGGAGTCGCTCTCTTCTTGGGGAATCTAGTGCCATAGCATACCGTGGTTGGATCTATTATACCAGTTGGGGGTGGGGAGTATTAGTATAGATATGTGATTAAATCCCTATTGAATAAAGTATTGGTAAGCGAATAGTGTTGATCATGCACCGCACGTATGATTAGCCAGGCCGCATTGTATCTTGCCCAAGCCGATCACATGTTAAGCTAGTACTCACACACTTAGTCATTAGTATTATTGTTTCATTGGCATATTGTTCATTATTGTATTTCTTTCCAGTATTTACTTATTGTCTATATATCTCTTGTATCTATTGTGCATCTTGTTTATCCATAGCTATTTACTGTTACATAGTTTTTATCATGGATTAGAACTGCTGTTAGAGATGTACTCTGCTCCTTTCCTGACTGGATATATTTTTCCAGATGACACTAAGGAGTACCCTACCTATTATGGACCCCAGGATGTTATGGGTTTAGATTCGGAGACCCTGGCTCAAGAGGGACTTATCCCTACTGAGACAGTTGACCCTGGAGTGTAGCTTTGTAGTATGATAGTATTCTTTTGTACTGGATTTGTCTCCAGCTTATTTGTTACTCTTCAGACTCATTGATGTATTATTTTAAACTCATGAGTTGTATGATGACTATTCTATTCTTATCTGATTCGTGCTCATTCTATCTTAGTTCTGTGATTGAGTATTCTATCATTATTGGTGGTTCATTACTTTAGATAGACTATCTAGACACCGTTCTACCGCCGATTCTGCGGCGTAGGCTGGGCGTTGTTTCCGACTAGTATCCTTACATCGGGTACGGGTCGTGACACCCTACCATTGTTGAATTAATCGGAGCCCAACATCAGTACATAAATTCTATCGGACTGTGGTACTTTTGACTTGACCTGCCAATTTAGGCACTGGACTTTTCTGTCACTCAAAAATCAAATCCGTTGTGCCCTAAATTAATTGCACAACTTCCCGTATCCAAAATCCCATATTTAAATTTCGTGTCGGACACCTATGTCGTTACCTTCAATTTTGAGACACCAACTTAACCCGTTGAGCCGGACCAACTAAAGGGTCCAAGACCGACTCCAAGCCCACACCATTTTTGACCTTTGTGTCACTTCCAAATTTAGACCCCAAGTGCCCCCATTTAATTTAAAAGTACGGGACACTTATATTCTAATTAAATCAGGGATACCAACTTTGACTAATCCTATGTTAATCCCCATTTAATCCCAATGCCCATTTTATTAAGTCCATGCCAAACACACAATACCCCCTCATCCTACAAAACATCAAACACCAATCCTCCCATAATTTTTTATCATTTCTTGTGTTTGTGCAATTACCCAAACTTAAGGGGCTAAATTGTAAATATTGCAACATGTGGCACACCCTCATTGTTCAAGGCCAAATGGAAAGGCTACCTCTTCTTTGACCGTAGTCAACCTTTCTCCTCCCCTTCCTTGCATGAAGAAACCCTTCTCTTCATGTAAAATCCTCACCCCATATTTGAAATGGGGAGATATCCACCATCCAATCTTCACACAACCCCATATAAAATGTCACCATCACCTCCCTCTTCCCATGTCGGCCCTAATCCCCAAAAACCTAGGAAACCCCATCCCCCTCTCTCTCTCCTCCCTCCTCCACATAGAAATCTGAGCCCTCCAAATTTCTTCCTTTCTTCTTCTTCCATTCTTCTTCTTCTCCTTCCATTCTTCTTCTCCTTCCTTGGAACCGGAGGTTCGACCACCGACTGCAGAGCTCTGGCGGGCCAGCAGCAGCTCCACCACCCCACGGGTTGCTCTGCCATTCTGCGAGCTCCGACCGGCCCTCACAGCCCCACGAGTTTCTCTACCCCACCCGAGCTCCGGTGGTCGAACGCGGCTACGGACCGCCTCCATCATCCACTGATCTCCGACCGGTTGATCAGCCCCTCACCTGCACCTCTTCACACCACCACCACGAGCCCGCATCCGACCATTCTTCGGCCAACCGAGCCGCTGGGCCACCCACAATCCGGCCTCGAGCTCCAGCCTGCTGCCATATCTACCACCACTTCCTCCACTCCTTTGCTCCGGCGAGCTTCACCATTGCACCACTTCCTCCATTCCTTTGCTCCGGCGAGCTCCACCATTACACCACCCTCGTCCTCATCATTCTCCGGTCGTGCGTTACCTCCAGCTTCACCCCGGCCACCACGACCACACCCTGCCGATCCCCCTCCGGTCAGCACCCCATCCGCACTCCACCACCACCATCGACCACTCCATACCCTGTTACACCACCACCAATGCCCTCTCGACCACCTTCCTCCGCCACCACTCCACACACCGACGAACTCCTATTTTACCCCGGCTTTCTCCTCTCCGCTCCGGCCAACCCTCGGTCGACGCCACCTCACCGAGGTATATCACTCCCCTCTCTTTTTGATATATGTTGCTTGGTGTTGAGTAGTTAGGGTTAATGTTTATATAATTATTTTGTGTATATCTTAGTGTAATGCCAATGAAACTTGTGTTAATAAGAAGTGATTGAGGTTTAGTGTAGTAGTTAGGGTTTATTTAAATAAGTATAAAAAAATGAATGTTTGGATACACAAGGAATTAGGGTTTGAGGATAAATGGATGTGAGATTAGGGTTTGTTCTTCGTAAGTTTATAAAATGAATTTAAATGATTGGCATGGAGGTTTAGGTTTTGTGTTTGCATAAATAAATTATAAAATGATAAAGGATTTTTTATGGGAGTTTAGGGTTCGATTTTTACTAAAATGTCCTGGATATTATACATGGTGGAAAGAATGCTAAATCAATTAATGAAGATTAAATTATTAATAAAAAGATTCAGATATTTTGAACATTGATGAACACTGAGGAGCACGTGTTTGATTGTGGACTAGTGAGAAGTGTAAAACCATTGATCGGTAATTTGGGGACTAGAAATTAAAGATGGTTAAATTAGAGAAGTACTTTTGTGATTTGGTAACAATAATATAAAACAAAAGTTTAATAATCATTAATTATGTTTTTTAGGATGGTTTGATGATATGGTACAGATGACTAGTTGATTTGATGTATCATACCAATAGTCAACTGTGGTCAACCCCTAGCATCTTGTCCCTGTGAGTCGTAGCTGAGACTGAGCATATGTATAGACGTGTGTCACATCCCTATTTACCGTGTGATAGATTATTGATTGGGTTTGTATCTCATCTCTAGGTACTACGGGACCTGAGGACTTGGACGTGGTACCGGACCCGCGTCATCAGCAGTCGGACGCAGGCAAGTGTACCTTGCCATCCTGTATTTCAGATTACAGATATTTATTATTTTATTATGTACATTGTGCGCGTATTGTTTACGATCGATACTTCGCTTCAGGATCACAACCAGGTGCTGACGTTCGACGTAACATTTTGTAACGAATGCTAGATGTTTGTAACATCTCGATGTACGTACCTGAGTACATCGTCACCCCAGGACACACTCAAACACTATGATCGTGCCAGATTCATCTATCCTGATACTGACATTATGACCAGATACTGGGACGACCTTAGGGTCGCGTCTGTTGAGTTATTTTTGTGTGTCGATACTGTTAGATAGAGGTTCAGGTTCAGCGCACAATCGTTGACCGCTTGGGATGGGGAAGACAGTTACTAGACGTTTGGGCTCCTCTGCACGCGCTTATATATATATATATATATATATATATATATATATATATATATATATATATATATGTATGTATGTATGTATGTATGTATTGTTTCTGTAGTGATCCTGTATCTAGTGTAGTTGTATCACCCGTGTGACTCCTTGCCCGGAGCTGCAGTACGTCCCGTGTGTTTCCGTGTCCGGGGTTACGGTTTTATTTTGGATAGCCCACGCGTCGAATATTGTCTTTAAACTGTGTCTCACTTGTTTGGTTATGATAGATTACCCTGTTGTTGTACTTGTACTTTCTGTTATACTTGGCATGCTGTATTTTTATACCTTGTTACGTCCCTCTGAGGACCTGGTCCACTGCCAGTTTTATAGCATAGACGATTATGGAGCATTGGAGTTGTTGATGGAGTTTCACGTCTTGCGGGCTTTGTATCAGGTACTCATATCATTTCTACTGGCATTATGGTTACTTTATTCTTATTGATTATTCATCTGTTATTGTAGCCTAGTATTTGTAGATTCATCTCTTCTCGAGTCTATTCGAGTTTGTGTATTATTGGGCGGCCAACTTTAGCACATATAGCTATTTCTTGTATACTGTTGTACATTGTGGATTGAGACATAGAGGTTTACATTTATGGGATATCTAAATAGTGCCCTTTATATTATACAGCTTATACGTATTCGAGTCAGACCAGATTCTGGTCGAATGCGTAGCTGACGTGTCACGCATTCCTGGTCCTACGTATTTTGGGACTGGGGCGTGACATATTTTTGTGGTGGCCCATGCAGGCCCGATTTAAATCGTCTTGGTCACCTGACTGTACCAAGCGAGCCTGCAAATTAGGAATAGATATTATAATTGTTGAATAGGATCTCAATCCATAATCGATTTTAAAAACTCACTTTGTATGTGATTATCGCCCTTGGACTTCCAATTTGTATTCATTCAATTTCAGTCAATATCGTTATCATTGTTTCTCATCCCCTATTATTCGGAAGACGGACGCTTATGTCTGATGGTTCCCTACAGAAGAAGATCAAAGACCAGACGACAGAGGACAGAATTCGTGTAATATTCCCTGAGAAGATTGTTACCTTATTAGGATAGATTGATAGGTTCTTTTTGGATTCTAGAACTAGGGTGGAAGGCTAGCAAGAGAATTGGACCCAGTAGTACCCTACCCGTGCTTGAGATAGCAGTTATCTTGGAAGTACTGGGAGCTGGAAAGATTGTTGATCATGACCTAGAATACTTCATGGAAATGCATAGCCTGATGATGGAAACTAGTGGTTGTATATGATAGCGATAATAGGAACGATGTTATGAGCTAGAGGAGATAAAATTTTAGGCTCTCACTTGGAAGATAATGATCTGATTCCAGGAATTCTAGTATGTGCTTGGGTGATACCATTATTGTACTATTTGACTTGGAGAGATAAATAACAAAAAGAAGAAATTTGAGGAATAAAATTTTAGGGAAAACCTTGAGGAGAAGAGAAATTATACATTAGGCAAGAATTTTTTTTTTCTTTTGAGGATTGATGTTGAAAATAGAACGGGAGAAATTATTATGGGGTTTAGTCTAGACTATGACCTTATCCTAGACATGGATTGGTAGAGCCAATACCACGCGACGCTGGATTGTCGACGTGGTTGCATTATTTTTTACCACCAGGTTACCCTGAGTTGAGTTTCTTCAGGGAGCCCGAGAGCATGGTGTCCAACCTTAGCGACACACAATGCAAAGGGTAAACCAGTGTAACACCGCATTATATCGAGTTTGAGGATGTGAGGATGTGTTACTAGAGAACCTCCCGGGCTGGCCACCTGACAGAGAGTTAGAGTTTGCTAAAGAGTTGACTCCCAAAGCCGAGCCAGTTATTTTCTCGTCTTCAGACTAGCACCGATAGAGTTGGTTGAGTTGAAGGTCCATAGTAGAGGATCTCTTAGACAAGGGTTTCAGTCGGGCTAGTGTTTCTCCATGGGAAGCAACCATCTAAATAGTGCCGAAGAAGGATGAGACAATATACTTGTGTTTTGATTATAGGGCATTAAATATTGTAGCGATAAAGAGCAAGTACCCATTGCCACGCGTCGATAATTTATTTGAATCAGCTAAGTGGTGCATGTGTATTTTCGAAGATCGATCTCAGATCCGGTTATCATCAGATCAAGGTACGGAGAGAGGACATCCCGAAGACGGCTTTCCGGACGAAATAAGGGCACTATGAGTTTTTAGTCATGCTGGTTGGTTTAACCAAGCGCAAGCAGTATTTATGAGTCTGATGTACAGTGCTTTCCACCAGTACTTAGATAAGTTCGTGGTGGTAGTTATCGACAACATCTTGGTATATTCCAAGAGTCAGGAGGAGCATGAGAGACATCTCAGGAGCGTGTTGGAGACGCGGAGACAGGAGAGACAGTATGCCAAGCTCAGCAAATATGAGTTATGATTAGATAGAGTAGATAGTCTATGCATCAGGACGACTAAGGGTCCATGAGAAGAACTATCAGACACATGACCTAGAGCTAGCTGCAGTGATATTTGCACTAAAGCTATGGCGACACTACCTTTATGGAAAGCATGTTGAGATTTATACAGAACACAAAAATTCTGAAGTATGTCTATACGCAGAGGGAGCTCAATATTGGACAGAGGCGCTGGCTAGAATTTATAAAAGATTATAATATCGAGTTGCAGTACCACCCTGGCAAGGCGAATGTAGTAGCAGATACCTTAAGCAGGAAGCCCATGGCATATTTTTATGACTCATCGCCAGTTGTTAGAGGATTTTTCAGGAACTCAGGATCAAGATTGTATTACCAGGCAAGGAATGGACAGATGGCCAGTCTTGAGGTTCAGTCTATATTGATAGAGAGGATCAAGGCAACCTTACCTACAGATACGAGATTTCGACGACTGTGAGAGAGGACAGAGGCCGACATGCAGACGGGACTCAGGATTCATGAAGACGGAATATTGAGGTATGGAGATTGTATATACGTTCCGAGGGGCGAGCTATGCCAGAAGTTGGTGACCGGGGCTCATAGTTCGATTTATCCTATCCATCCCGGAGGTACGAAGATGTACCAAGATTGGAGACAACATTACTGGTAGCATGGGATGAAGAGAGAGATTGCAAGATTCATGGCGAGATGCTTGGTATGTCAGCAAGTCATGGCTGAACATCGGAGGACTGCAGGACTATTGCAGCCGCTTCCCATTCCCGAGTGGAAGTGGAAACACATTACCATGGACTTCGTCACAGGATTCCCGCGGAGCCCTAGCGGGAAGGATGCAGTTTGGGTTGTCGTAGACAGACTCACCAAGTCTGCACATTTCTTGCCCTTCAGAGTTGGGTAGTCCACGAAGATATTAGCTGACATGTATATAAGGCAGATAGTACGACTACATGGAGTGCCTGTCAACATCGTATCGGATCGTGATTCCAGATTCACGTCATATTTTTGGCGGAGTATGCAGGAGAGTCTAGGAACTCGTCTCAAGTTTAGCACTGCATATCATCCACAGGATGATGTCCAGTCAGAGCGCACGATACAGATATTAGAGGATTTGTTGAGAGCATACATGATCGATTTTGTAGGATCTTGGGAGGACCATCTACACTTGGTGGAATTCTTCTATAATAACAACTACCAGGCTAGCATACAGATGGCACCTTATGAGACGCTGTACGACAGGAAATGTAGGTCACTAGTATGTTGGAGTGACGTGGGAGAGCGTCAGATACTTGGTCCAGAGTTGGTGACACAGACAGTGGAGAAAGTCAAGCAGATTCAGAGCAACATGCGTGCAGCACAGGACAGACAGAAATATTGGGCAGATGCGCACCACAGACCATTGGAGTTCAAGGAAGGTGACCACGTATTTTTGAAGATATCGCCTACTCATGGTACCATCAGATTCGGAGGCAGTGGCAAGTTGAGTTTGAGGTACGTTGGACCTTTTGACATCTTAGAATAAGTTGGCGAAGTGGCTTACCGTCTTGTATTGCCTCCATCATTAGAAGGAGTGCATGATGTATTTCACGTATCGCAGTTGAGAAGATATGTGGCAGACCCTACCCACGTGCTTGATCATTCGGAGATTACAGTCGGGCCCAGTCTATCTTACGTAGAGCAGCCAGTTGAGATCCTCGATCACAGTAAGAAGACTTTGAGAGGACGGACTATTCGACTGGTCAGAGTTGCATGGAAGCATCATTCGCCAGGCGAGTCTACCTAGGAGTGCGAGGATTCCATTCGACAGCGTTTCCCTTATTTATTTGAGGAGCAAGGTACGAATTTATGTACCGCATTTGATTACTAGCTTGTTTTTAAATTCTCTTATCTATTATCGTGCTTTACTTTTAATTTTGGGGACAAAATTTTTTAAGTTGGGAAGGATGTAAACCCCCTCAATTAATTCTATAGATAGTCTGGTATGGGATAGAAAATTTTGCTTTAGCAGCAGATGTTTGAGGTTTAGAGTAGGGTTGCATATGTCTGTTTATTTTTAATTAAACCCTTGGCGCGTCCTACCAATGTTGAATTATTCGGAGCCCAACATCAGCCCATAAATTCCATCGGACTATGGTACTTTTGACTTGACCCGCCAATTTAGGCACTAGACTTTTCCGTCACTCAAAAATAAAATCCGTTGTGCCCTAAATTAATTGCACAACTTCCCATATCCAAAATCCCATATTTAAATTCTGTGTCAGACACCGGTGTCGTTACCTTCAATTTTGAGATACCAACTTAACCCGTTGAGCCGGACCAACTAAAGGGTCCAAGACCGACTCCAAGCCCACACCATTTTTGACCTTTGTGTTACTTCCAAATTTAGACCCCAAGTGCCCCCATTTAATTTAAAAGCGCGGGACACTTTTATTCTAATTAAATCGGGGATACCAACTTTGATTAATCCTATTTTAATCCCCATTTAATCCCAATGCCCATTTTATTAAGTCTATGCCAAACACACAATACCCCATCACCCTACAAAATACCAAACACCAATTTCTCCATAATTTTCCATCATTTCTTGTGTTTGTGCAATTACCCAAACTTAAGGGGCTAAATTATAAATATTGCAACATGTGGCACACCCTCATTGGTCAAGGCCAAATGGAGAGGCTACCTCTTCTTTGACCGTAGTCAACCTTTCTCCTCCCCTTCCTTGCATGAAGAAACCCTTCTCTTCATGTAAAATCCTCACCCCACATTTGAAATTGGGAGACCTCCACCATCCAATCTCCACACAACCCCCTATAAAATGTCACCATCACTTCCCTCTTCCCCATGCGGGCCCTAATCCCCAAAAACCTAGGAAACCCCATCCCCCTCTCTCTCTCCTCCCTCCTCCACATAGAAATTCGAGCCCTCCATATTTCTTCCTTTCTTCTTCTTCCATTCTTCTTCTTCTCCTTCCATTCTTCTTCTCCTTCCTTGGAACCGGAGGTCCGGCCACCGACTACAGAGCTCCGGCGGGCCAGCAGCAGCTCCGCCACCCCATGGGCTGCTCTGTTACTCCGCCAGCTCCTGCCAAGCCTAGCTCCGACTGGCCCTCACAGCCCCACGAGTTTCTCCACCCCACCCGAGCTCCGGTGGTCGAACGCGACTACGGACCGCCGCCATCACCTCCTGATCTCCGGCCTGTTGATCAGCCCCTCACCCGCACCTCTTCACGCCACCCCCACGAGCCCGCATCCGGCCATTCTTCGGCCAACCGAGCCGCTGCGCCACCCACAACCCGGCCTCGAGCTCCGGCCTGCTGCCATATCCACCACCACTTCCTCCACTCCTTTACTCCGACGAGCTTCACCATTGTACCACTTCCTCCACTCCTTTGCACCGACGAGCTCCACCATTACACCACCCTCGTCCTCATCATTCTCCGGTCGTGCGTCACCTCCAGCATCACCCCGGCCACACGACCATACCCTGTCGATCCTCCTCCGGTCAGCACCCCATCCGTACTCCACCACCACCATCGACAACTCCACACCCCATTACACCACCACCAGCGCCCTCTCGACCACCTTCCTCCGCCACCACTCCACACACCGACCAACTCTAGTTTTACCCCGGCTTCCTCCTCTCCGCTCCGGCCACCCCCCAGTGGACGCCACCTCGCCGAGGTATATCACTCCCCTCTCTTTTTGATATATGTTGCTTGGTGTTGAGTAGTTAGGGTTAATGTTTATATAATTGTTTTGTGTATATCTTAGTGTAATGCCAATGAAACTTGTGTTAATAAGGAGTGATTGAGGTTTAGTGTAGTAGTTAGGGTTTATTTAAATAAGTATAAAAAAATGAATGTTTGGATACACAAGGAATTAGGGTTTAAGGATAAATGGATGTGAGTTTAGGGTTTGTTCTTTATAAGTTTATAAAATGAATTTAAATGATTGGCATGGAGGTTTAGGTTTTGTGTTTGCATAAATAAATTATAAAATGATAAAGGATTTTTCATGGGAGTTTAGGGTTCAATTTTAACTAAAATATCCTGGATATTATACATGGCGGAAAGAATGCTAAATCAATTAATGAAGATTAAATTATTGAGAAATAAGATTCAAATATTTTGAATATTGATAAATACTGAGGAGCACGTGTTTGATTGTGAACTAGTGAGAAGTGTAAAACCATTGATCAGTAATTTGGGGACTAGAAATTAAAGATGGTTAAATTAGAGTAGTACTTTTGTGATTTGGTAACAATGATATGAAACAAAAGGTTAATAATCATTAATTGTATTTTTTAGGATGGTTTGATGATATGGTACAGATGACTAGTTGATTTAATGTATAGTAACAATAGTCAACTGTGGTCAACCCTCTAGCGTCTTGTCCCTGTGAGTCGTAGCTGAGACTGAGCATATATATAGACGTGTGTCACATCCCTGTTTGCCGTGTGATAGATTATTGATTGGGTTTGTATCTCATCTCTAGGTACTACGGGACCTGAGGACTTGGACGTGGTACCGGACCCCCGTCATCAGCAAACGGACGCAGGCAAGTGTACCTTGCCACCCTGTATTTTAGATTACAGATATTTATTATTTTATTATGTACATTGTGCGTGTATTGTTTACGATCAATACTTCGCGTCCGGATCACAACCGAGTGCTGACGTTCGACGTAACATTTTATAACGAATGCTAGATGTTCGTAACACCTCGATGTATGTACCTGAGTACATCGTCACCCCAGGACACACTCATACACTGTGATCGTGCCAGATTCCTGTATCCTGATACTGACATCATGACCAGAGACTGGGATGACCTTAGGGTCACGTCTGTTGAGTTATTTATGTGTGTCGAGACTGTTAGATAGAGGTTCAGGTTTAGCGCACAATTGTTGACCGCTTGGGATGGGAAAGATAGTTACTCGACGTTTGGTCTCCTCTGCACGCGCTTATATATATATATATATATATGGTTTCTGTAGTGATCTTGTATCTAGTGTAGTTGTATCACCCGTGTGACTCCTTGCCCGGAGCTGCGGTACGTCCCGTGTGTTTCCGTGTCCGGAGCTACGGTTTTATTTTGGATAGCCCACGCGTCGAACATTGTCTTTAAACTGTGTCTCACTTGTTTGGTTATGATAGATTACCCTGACGTTGCACTTGTACTTTCTTTTTTACTTGGCATGCTATATTTTTGTACCTTGTTACGTCCCTCTGAGAACCTGGTCCCCTGCCAGTTTTGTAGCATAGACGATTACGGAGCATTGGAGTTGCTGATGGAGTTTTACGTCTTGCGGGCTTTGTACCAGGTACTCATATTATTTCTACCGGTATTATGGTTACTTTATTCTTATTGATTATTCATCTACTGTTGTAGCCTAGTATTTGTAAACTCATCTCTTCTCGAGTCTATTCGAGTTTGTGTGTTATTGGAAGGCCGACTTTAGCAAATATAGCTCTTTCTTGTATACTATTGTACATTATGGATTGAGATATAGAGGTTTATATTTATGGGATATCTACATAGTGCCCTTTATATTATACAGCTTATACGTATTCAAGTCAGACCAGAGTCTGGTCGAATGAGTAGCTGGCGTGTCACGCATTCCTGGTCCTACGTATTTTGGGACTGGGGCGTAACGTATTTTTGTGGTGGCCCATGCAGGTCCAATTTAAATCGTCTTGGTCACCTGACTGTGCCAAGCGAGCCTGCAAATTAGGAATAGATATTATGATTTTTGAATAGGACCTCAATCCATAATCGATTTTAAAAACTAACTTTGTATGTGATTATCGTCCTTGGACTTCCAATTTGTATTCATTCTATTTCCGTCAATATCGTTATCATTGTTTCTCATCCCCTATTATTTGGAAGACGGACGCTTATGCCTGATGGTTCCCTCCAAAAGAAGATCGAAGACCAGACGACAGAGGACAGAATTCATGTAATATTCCCTGAGATGATTTTTACCTTATTAGGATAGATTGATAGGTTCTTTTTGGATTCTAGAACTAGTGTGGAAGGCTAGCAAGAGAATTGGACCCAGTAGTACCCTACCCGTGCTTGAGATAGCAGTGATCTTGGAAGTACTGGGAGCTGGAAAGATTGTTGATCATGACCTAGAATAATTCATGAAAATGCATAGCCTGATGATGGAAACTAGTGGTTGTATATGATAGCGATAATAGGAACGATGTTATGAGCTAGAGGAGATAAAATTTTAAGCTCTCACTTGAAAGATAATGATCTGATTCCAAGAATTCTAGTATGTACTTGGGTGATACCATTATTGTACTATGTGACTTGGAGAGATAAATAACGAAAAGAAGAAATTTGAGGAATAAAATTTTATGGAAAACCTTGAGGAGAAGAGAAATTATACATTAGGCAAGAATTTTTTTTCTTTTGAGGTTTGATGTTGAAAACAGAACGGGAGAAATTATTATGAGGTTTAGTCTAGACTATGACCTTATCCTAGACATGGATTGGTAGAGCCAATACCACGCGACGCTGGATTGTCGACGTGGTTGCATTATTTTTTACCACCAGGTTACCCTGAGTTGAGTTTCTTCAGGGAGCCCGAGAGCATGGTGTCCAACCTTAGCGACACACAATGCAAAGGGTGAACTAGTGTAACCCCGCATTATATCGAGTTTAAGGATGTGTTACTAGAGAACCTTCCGGGCCGGCCACCTAACAGAGAGTTAGAGTTTGCTAAAGAGTTGACTCCCAGAGCCGAGCCAGTTATTTGCACTAAAGTTATGGCGACACTACCTTTATGGAGAGCATGTTGAGATTTATACAGAACACAAAAAGTCTAAAGAATGTCTACACGCAGAGGGAGCTCAACATGGGACAGAGGCGCTGTCTAGAATTTATGACAGATTATAATATCGAGTTGCAGTACCACCCTGGCAAGGCGAATGTAGTAGCAGATGCCTTAAGCAGCAAGCCCATGGCATATTTTTATGACTCATCGCCAGTTGTTAGAGGATTTTTAGGAACTCAGGATCAAGATTGTATTACCAGGCATGGAATGGACAGATGGCCAGTCTTGAGGTTCAGTCTACATTGATAGAGAGGATCAAGGCAGCCTTGCCTACAGATGCGAGATTTCGACGACTGTGAGAGAGGACAGAGGCCGGCATGCAGACGGGACTCAGGATTCATTAAGACGGAACATTGAGGTATGGAGATTGCATATACTTTCCAAGGGGCGAGCTACGCCAGGAGTTGGTGACCGGGGCTCATAACTCGATTAATCCTATCCATCCCGGAGGTACGAAGATGTACCGAGATTGGAGACAACATTACTGGTAGCATGGGATGAAGAGAGAGATTGTAAAATTCGTGGTGAGATGCTTGATATGTCAGCAAGTCAAGGCTGAACATCAGAGGACTGCAGGACTATTGCAGCCGCTTCCCATTCCCGAGTGGAAGTGGGAACACATTACCATGGACTTCGTCACAGGATTCCCGCGGAGCCCTAGCGGGAAGGATGCAATTTGGGTTGTCGTAGACAGACTCACCAAGTCTGCACATTTCTTGCCCTTCAGAGTTGGGTAGTCCACAGAGATATAAGCTGACATGTATATGAGGCAGATAGTACGACTACATGGAGTGCCTGTCAGCATCATATCAGATCGTGATTCCAGATTCACGTCATATTTTTGGCGGAGTCTGCAGGAGAGTCTAGGAACTCGTCTCAAGTTCAGCACTGTATATCATCCACAGACTGATGGCCAGTCAGAGCTAATATTACAAATGTTAGAGGATTTTTTGAGAGCGTGCATGATCGATTTTGGAGGATCTTGGGAGGACCATCTACACTTGGTGGAATTCTCCTACAATCCGCCAAACGGGACTGCCACGCCGTATACCAAGTGTACCAAAAGGGGCGTACAGCGTACCCAGACGTGTGAGATTTCGCAAAAACTGATTTAGATGCATGTGCGCGTCGGAATCAGCCCGTATCCGCGGACAATTCCCGTATCGCAATTTTTGCGAAAGCCCTGCGCATTTTGTGCATGCTCTTCAGAATGCGACAAAACTTGCCACTGGACTCGTGGTAACGCACTGGTCCTGTGACCCAATTTTCATGCAATTCTGAGACAGTTGACCAAGTCAGCAATTGGCGGGCCCCACGGTTGACTTTTTGGGCGAAATTGTGTTCGGCTCACCGGAATCCATATTTAGACAAACCGTTGAGTTCGTACTGACATTTAGAGTTTGTTTGACCTATAATTTATCCCATTTAGAGACTATTACCCTTGGTACGCTTTACGGTACAAAGTAGGCAATATGTGGACCCCGCTTTGATTCGAAATTACCGTTTTGCCCCTGTGTCCAAATTGGACAAAAGGGTAGTAATTTTTAGCTATTTTACTTATTCTGGGAACGTTGGTGATGTCTATTTCAGCATCCGGAGACATTTGTTCTGAGGCCATAGCTTCTAATCTTGTGTGTTGGACTTCTAGACGTTACACTTTGCAACTTTCTTACCAGGCAAGATACCTTGCCAAATTATTTACAGTACTTTTGCATGCTATTTATATTTCTGTATATTTATTGCATTTCTGTATATTTATTGCATGTGTAGTTTCGTTCAGTCATTACTATATATTAGATATGTTGACACACACTTGACACCTAGTATCATGAGAGCATAATCATTAGGCGTATGGACTTTTAACCACTCTTGTAAATCATAGTATATAGCTCTCACTACGGGTGTGTGTCGCGTTGGTCGCTACCCCCGAGGTATGTCGATTTCTGTAGAGTCGCGCTGGTCGCTACCCCTAAGGTATGACGATTTCTGATATTCTAGACGGGTGTGTGAGTTGTGAGGCTAAGATCGAGTAGCCTACCCTTGCCCATACGTCGAAAAGTTATCCTCATTTGCATTCATATAGATTATCTTGTACAGCGTACTTATATATTTTCAAACATTTTGCATGTTCACTGTATTCAATTGGCTAGCTTATATGTATCTTGTTACGTCCCTTTGAGGACCTGGTCCCTTTCCAGGTGTAGATGTTCATGACTATTCGCAGGAGCACGGATCAGGACTTACCACTTATCTCTTCCGAGGAGGTCTTACCTTCGGAGCATCTTTGATTATCTCCAGTGATGGATCGCTTCGCTGATACCTTTATATCATCATCTTACTTATATTGGAGAATTACCCTTCTCCTCCAATTTAGTATTGGTATAGTCATTGGTAGTGGATTTGTCTCCACCCGACTATTAGTTTGGATTATTCAGACTCATTATTCTAGTTTGGCTATTTTATTTTTGTGACTTGTTGTGTGGATGAGATTTAGTATATTTGTGACTTGTGATACTATATATACCACATGTGAGTTTATATTCATATTACAGCGTACGTGTGTATTATAGTATCCATATATTGGAGTTGCCATATACATACGGCTGATATGCTTACATGTTCTTAGTCCTACATATTTGGGACTGGGGCATGACATATTTTTGTGGTGGCCCATGCAGGTCGAGAGTATATTGTCTCGGTTACGTTGTTGTACCGAGCAAGCCTGCAAATAGGATTAGAATATAGGATCTCATCCACTATTGACTATGACTCGCGTTTTTCCAATCTGTTCTATTTGAATAGTTGCATCCTGCTTGATTCATGTGCTTCCCTAATTCCTTGAGTATAGCCCCCTCCTAGAATATAAAAGTCCCTGTTGTTAGATGATAAGTAGGGTAACCTCCTTATTAAGAGTACAACTAGAGTGTTGACACATCACTGAGTTAGAATACTTAATGAACCATAGCATCCTTACTTGTAGATGGATTGACCACTATCCCTTGATAATTATGGAAGACTTGAGAGTAGTATAAACACTACTAGAGTTAGTTAAAGATTTTACCATAATGTTTGACCCTAGTATTGAGGAACCAATAGAAATCCAAGGTTCAGTATTAGGACTAATCTAGCTTTTCGTGGGGAGATAGTGCTAGAGAACTATAAATTTAGCTTTTATCTTAATAGTAGTAGACAGTACCATAGAAAACCCAAAACAATGTATAGAATATTTTCTTGATCATACCTCAAACACAGAGATTAGCATAGCATCATATCCCTTAGTAAACCATGCCATTATCTAGAGTCTTTCTATTTAGTTTTATGACTTGTTCCTCTGAACCCTTAGCGCTCACTATTAGTGAGACGACTAAATTTCTTTCCTTCATCTTTCAATTCGTACCACCTAAACCTCTTTGATTATAGATCAAGTAATTTTATTCTATGTTAGGATATATAGCTTGCTAGGATTATAGTTATAAACTTGAATTTTGAATTCATGTGCTTAATAGTAAGTTATTTTTGTAGATTATGACCTGATGATTATCCCTTAGTTTTAATTGCGTAACTTGTACCACACCTCGATACGATTTATATCCCCTTCTTCCCTTGAAGGCCAGTAACTTTTTCATTCATACTATTGACACATGTCCTATGAGCACTATGACTAAGACTTAAAGATAATCGCTACCTATATAATACAATAGGAAACCCTAATGAGTACCAAGATCTTTTTGCATGTACCCCAATAAGAGTTTATACTTTACAAGGACCAGGTTATTCTGACGAATCCCCTCAAGACAATTACAGTATAGTTTATTGTTATAAGTTGGGTAGTATGCCACACAACCTAGTATCACATAGTCTTTTGACCCATTATTGAAGTGTAACCGAATGACATTACCTGTATGCTAGCATAAGACGATAATGCTTATTCAGACTGTAGAACTTAGAGGCTATACCCCTATTTGGTCAACTAGCGACTTCGACAAGGAGTTAGTATGACAACTGTAGAGATTGTAAGAGTCTTATCTTCTTTGTGAACTTGGATTATTTTGTAACTTCTCTCATCATAATCTAGCGTACTTATATTTTCTGTACTACCTTGACTTATGCTGCTATTATAACCTAGTTTTTGCAAGCTTATTCTTTTATCGAGCTTGCTCATGATATATGTATTATTGGGTGCACACAATGATACAATTGCCTAATCAGAATCGGTGTATTAAGGTCTGGCTAACCTTAGTGCGCTTGGTTCTCTCTTTGTATGACTACTTTATGTGGATTGAGATATATGGTAGTAGACGAATATACTTGCCCCTAGACATGTCTGACATATCAAATCAGTTACATAACTGTACTGATACGAGCATGTAAATAAGAAATTACCAAAATAGGATTTCAATCCACAACTGCCCTGACAACTCTCTTTTCGAATTCTTTAATCTCTTTGAACCTCGTACTTGTATTCTATCACCTTCACCTTGAATTCTTTATTATTGCTCTCCGTCTTCCCTTATTTCGGAAAGACGAAACCTCGTGCTGGTATAAGTTGATACACTGATAGTACTAGATATACCCCATAAGGCTAATTATATGACTTAGTGACTCTCTTTTATAATTGATTAAGGGCATATCATAGGTGATATGTTTGGTGTTAAAACTTTGAGGATTGAATAACATGATTATATAATTTAAGGAATAGTTTTCCTAGACGTATAGCCTTAGGTGATAGATGGGTAAATTTTAAGTTGGGTAGATTGTAAAACCCTCACCCAAAATTAGACCTACTTGGCTGAGATAGTGAGACTAAGGCTAGATTGAGTCCAGTTAGAGATAGAATACGGTATTTTTATTTAATTTTGCAATAATTATATCACTTAGCGCACCTTACCATGCTTCGATAATTGGAGCACTACACTAGCCACTGTCTTCCTACAAATTCCACACCCTTATCCTAGACATGCCCATCTTTCATTCTGACCTTTGTGCAACTTATAATTAAGCTCCCTTGTACTACATTTTGGTCGCGCAACATCGCCCACTCCTGTAAACCTAGCCTTGTATTTTAGACAATACAAATAATAGCCCTCCAAACATTCCCATGGCAATTAGAAAATCATGGAGGTTAGGATGGAAGAATGGACAGAAAAAGCTGCAAATCTCTATCTTATACCATCCTTGACTTTCTACCATGGCTTAATTTTAATTTCGAGGACGAAATTTTTATAAGTTTGGTAGAATTAAAACCCCTAATCCTAAAAACCGTATTTACCTTTTTTAATTAATTATTAATTAAATTATAGTAATTATGAGCTAATTAGGAGAAATAGATTTTATTTAATTTTTATTTTAAGGTGTTTGTGAATTTAGGAGATTTATGGAGCCATTATAAATTTTTCCTAATTTATTTCATGTAGGAGACCCTTTGGACAATTGGTAGCTTAATGGTATGCATTAATACAAATTCTAGATTTTTTTATGTGTGTGTATATATATATATATATATATATATATATATATATATATATATATATATATATATATATATATATTATAGAAAAAAGAAAGAAAAAAAAAGGAAAGAAAAAGAAAAAAAAAGAAAAAAAAACCATTAAATCCTAATGGATCCTTAAAAACTATCCAAACCCATCCCAACCCGGCCTACCCGCTAGCAAAGTAATATGAAAAGCAGCAGCAGCTACTGCTACATCCGACCCACAGAGAACCCCCCCCCCCCCCGGCCGCATGTATATGTATATATATATCAGCAATAATCACAAAACCCTAACCCTAATCAATCTCTTCAACCCATCACCCTCGACCAGAGCGCCGCTAACCCTGAGACCGCCGCTTCCCAGACCAGAGCTGTACGCACACCGCCGTGACCGCCCGTCGGAGTTTCCCGCGACCACCGTGCGAGCGACTGCAGTTTGGACAGCGAAGTACCTGTGTTCAAGCCATATTTTCCGTCACCTCGCTGAACCAAACTCGACTCCATCTTCACCGGTACGTTCACCACTTAACCCTCTTCAATATCTGTATGTTAGTTGACTTCGAACAGCGCATAACCCTAGGCGAAAACAGCGTCCAAGTTGACGAAAAAAAAGACAACTTTTGGGTATCGCAGAAAACTGCGGTGACTACCTATGTTTCCAGATTCGTATCTCCCACCACAGAGATCCGAATTCGATTTTTCTTTTTGGGATGCGGAGACCACTTGACCTAGTTTAATTTTTGTAAATTACATTAATTTATTAACTGCTGTATGTAGAATTAAATTCGTTGGAAAACCCCAAAAACCTACTTTTTCTATATTTCCAAAAATTGTGAAACGGAACGCGCCCCGCTAAACGGGACCGTCCCGCCGTGTACCAAGTGTACCAAAAGGTGCGCACAACGTACCCGGACGTGTGATATTTTGCAAAAACTGATTTGGACGCGTGTGCGCGTCGAAATTAGCCCGTATCCGCGGACAATCCCCGTGTCGCAACTTTTGCGAAAGCCCTGCGCATTTTATGCACGCTCGTCAGAATGCGATGAAACTTGCTCTACTTGACTCGTAGTAATACGCTGGTCCTGTGACCCAATTTTCACATAATTCTGAGACAGTTGACCAAGTCACCAATTGGCGGGCCCCACGGTTGACTTTTTGGGCAAAATTGTGTTCTGCTCATCGGAATCCACATTTGGACATACCGTTGAGTTCGTACTGACATTTAGAGTTTGTTTAACCTATAATTTGTCCCATTTAGAGACTGTTACCCTTGGCACACTTTTCGGTGCAAAGTGGGCCACATGTGGACCCCGCTTTGATCTGAAATTACCATTTTGCCCCTGTGTCTAAATTGGACGAAAGGGTAGTAATTTCTAGCTATTTCGCTTATTTTAGGAACGTTGGTGATGTCTATTTCAGCATCCGAAGATATTTGTTCTGAGGCCATAGCTTCTGATCCTGTGTGTTGGACTTCTAGACGTTACACTTTGCAACTTTCTTACCAGGCAAGATACCTTGCCACATTATTTACAGTACTTTTGTATACTATTTATATTTTTGTATATTCATTGCATTTCTGTATATTTATTGTATGTGTAGTTTCGTTCAGTCATTACTATATATTAGATATGTTGACACACACTTGACACCTAGTATCATGAGAGGACAATCATTAGGCGTATGGGCTTTTAACCACTCTGGTAAACCATAGTATATAGCTCGCACTACGGACATGTGTCGCGCTGGTCGCTACCCCCGAGGTATGTCCATTTTTGTAGGGTCGTGCTAGTCGCTACCCCTAAGGTATGACGATTTCTGATGTTCTAGACGGGTGTGTGAGTTGTGAGGCTTAAATCGAGTAGCCTACCCTTGCCCATACGTCAAAAAGTTGTCCTTATTTGCATTCATATAGATTATTTTATAGAGCATACTTATATATTTTTAAACATTATGCATGTTCACTGTATTCAATTGGCTTGCTTCTATGTATCTTGTTACGTCCCTCTGAGGACCTGGTCCCTTTCCAGGTGTAGATGTTCATGACTATTCGCAGGAGCACGGATCAGGACTTACCACTTATCTCTTCCGAGGAGGTATTACCTTCGGAGCATCTTTGATTATCTCCAGCGACGGATCGCTTCGCTGATACCTTTATATCATCATCTTACTTATATTGGAGAATTACCCTTCTCCTCCATTTTAGTATTGGTATAGTCATTGGTAGTGGATTCGTCTCCACCCGACTATTAGTTTGGATTATTCAGACTCATTATTCTAGTTTAGCTATTTCATTTTTGTGACTTGTTGTATGGATGAGATTTAGTATATATGTGACTTGTGACACTATATATAACACATGTGATTTTATATTCATATTATAGCGTACGTGTGTATTATGGTATCCATATATTGGAGTTGCCATATACATACGGCTGGCATGCTTACGTGTTCCTAGTCCTACGTATTTGGGACTGGGGCGTGACAACATAATCCGAATTCCAGGTCTTCAGGGGACATAGCAAGGTACACGAATAATTTAAGCCAAAATAATACAGTACAATAATAAATGAATCAATAGGGTAAACTATGTAACCAGCTAAGTGATAAGAAAATGAGAGCATCACTAGGACTCAGGCTGAGACTACTACAAGCTCTGTGTCAGGGAGCCGGAAGCAGTTATACTATGTAGTGGGCCTACGACACCGTAATAAATATATATATAGTCAGCCTGTAGCCTGTGTGTCTCTCCCCTACCCAATGTAATCACACGTCTCATGTCCATGATACGCAAGATTATATCTAATGCGGCAAGTCATAATGATATCTATGCATATGTATAAAGTCTATGTCACGAATCATGTATCCTATACAGAATCACCATGAATATCTCAGGAAGATTATGTCTTATGAACAGTGTCAAGTGTCCTATGGTATGACGTACTTGATAATACAAGCACAAAAATATATAGGGTCACGATATCAATCTCTAGGTGACGTTACACAACTCCGCGTGCGGCATTGACACCCGAATCTTGTTCGGACGTTAAGTAATATTACACGGTCCTAGGTTGAACAGATACATCCTATAATTATATCAAGAGAATATTACAAAGCAGGTACTACAAGATGGCAAGGTACACTTGCCAGGGATTAGGATTCCAACAGTTGCTCCGGTATTCGTGGGATCTTCAAGTACTCCTCTGCTTGCTGAAATAAACACTACCATCATGCTTAGAAGATATCAAATAGCTAGAATTGCCTGTCCATAATTCAATTTGGACACAGGGGCAAAATTGAAGGTTTCTGGTCAAAGTTGGGTCCACATGTGGCCCACTTCGCACCGAAAAATATGCCAGAGATAAAGTTCTCCAAATTCGTCAAATTTAGTGTCTACAAATTCAGAAAGATAATAAGAACCAACGGAATATCTAGAACTGGATTCCGATGAGCCGATCACAAAATCGCCCGTCAAGTGGAGCCGTGGGGCCCACGATACGAGATTTTGTCAACATTCTCAGAATCGAACAAAACTTGGATCACAGGACCAGCGTATCGCTATGAGTATCGCTACGAGTCCGATGGCGCAAGTTTTATTTCAAAACAACGAGAGTACACGATAAAGGACGTTGTCGACGGATACGCGTTGATTCCGGTGTGCACGCACATCCAAATAAACTTCCGCAAAATCCCACACGTCCGTATTGACGGCATGCACCTTTCGGTGAAGTTCGCACACTACCAAGTCACCTCGTTTAATGGGGCACACTCAGTTCTGAGAAAATTAGGGTTTTTAAATAACCAAGTTTTTGGTCATTTTCACCCGTATTTGAAACTGCTTTCAGAGATATGTACTTCGCTCCAATCCTGACTGGATATATTTTACCAGATGATTGGCTCACAGATCAGTGTCCTATATTCTACGGATCGCGAGAGGGTATACCATTAGAGGATACTCTTGTAGACCAGGAGGACTTAGTACCAGAGCCTGAGGAGGTTTAGTAGTATATTTGGTGGACTTGTATTAGACTATTTTTGAGACTTTGGCATGTATATTATTTCAGTCTTGTGGTTGTATTATGATTATTTTCCTTCGTTATTCCATTCATGCTCTGTCTTCCTTAGTTGCATTGTGATTGAGTATAGTTACATTTATATGATACCATATTGTTCCTATGTTTGGAATTGAGATAATTGACCGGTAGCATATATATATTGTGTGAGATATTTAGATAGTAGAATTAACCTAGACAGCATTCTACCGTCGATGTTGCGGTATAGGCTGGGCGTACCAATGTACTCGTGCACGAATATCCGGGTGTGGGTCGTGACAAAATATATTTACTTTTAATATCAATAATCATTTATGTATATTATATAACTCTCTTACTTTTTGTAGAAAATATATTTTTATCCACCACACCGAGCTGAAAAGATCGAGGAGCTGTTTTCTTCCATCGCCGCCAAGCTGATCCGAGATGCGATCAACCATCAAAAGGCTCTTAATCGCGATGGAGCCCCAATCCATGGTTGGATCACGCCTGAGCAGTGGACTGCAATGAAGGCGAGATTTAGCGAACCCAGGTATATGGAGAGGTCGGAGAAGGCAAAGGCGGCTAGGTCAAAGGCAGAAAAGTGGTGTGGTGGCTCGATTCCCATGACGGAATATTTTTGTCATATGTTATGTATTATATTAAATATTATATTATTTTAATGAAAGCAGGATAAGATGTTTAATTTTAATAACAAATAATATAATTTTTAACAGGTACAAAGGGATGAGGATGCCAACATGGTGACCGTCTTCCTGGCCACCCATCGGAAGGGCGGAAAGCTCATCGATGAGAAGGTCACGCTTACCTTACCTTGTGTTAGTTTTAATATAACTTTAAAAATATGCAAATAGATATCTATATAGTTAGTAATAAGTACCTTAGACGGTAGCAACCATTTTTCTAAGACGAGTATCTTAGACTACCTGAGCGGGCGACTGCTAGTGCACCTGCATAGGGAGGGGCTTGTACTTCCTCACAGCCCTCTACAGCTCCGTCGGCGAACGAGCTCTAGATGACCGTCGTTGGTGGACTTCAGAGGGATACGTACTACGGTACGGGATCCTATGACACCTTTATTGAGACGCGGTCATCCAGGCCCCCTCTAACAGTATGCATTCCTCGCAGGCTTCATAGGCGTCGGCATGAGCCCAGAAGAGCATTGACCGTCAGATTACTGACCTGCATGACGAGTTGATACGGAGGATTACGGAGCAGCACAGTATCAGCCGCAGACCGATAATGCGACGATCATCACACATTTTGATGCGCTCGAACGTAGCCTATTGGAGATTAGGGCTCTGAGCCAAACGATAGAGCACATCCTTACAGAGCTCAGAAGTATAAGCCATACGACATAGCGCATCTTGGCGACTCTGGCCGCATCTATGGAGCTCAGACATGCGGAGCTGGAGGGGTCGTATATGGTCATGAGTGACTCACTTGCGAGGATACATGCGATGCAAGATTTGTTGAGTAGGACGGTGGAGATGAACACTTCGAGGATAGTATCTGTCATGGATTCATACAATGCTCCACTGCTAGCATTAGAGCAGATACGTCCTCCTGGTCCGTCTGCATCGATACCAATACCGACACCGACACCGACTCCATCGATTCCACTGTGTCACTACCGCTTTTTCGGAGAGGGGTATTTTTGTCTTTTCCTATTATTGGTAATATAGTAATATTGGCATTTCAAAAATTATTATTTTAAATAGTATTTTATAATTATTTATTTATGGTGCATGTTATATATTTATTATTATTATTTAAATATTTTTAGCATGTTACATTATATTTTGGACTTGTGTTAGTGGACCTAAATAGACTAGACTTGACTCTTGAACCAACAATTTGTTAGTTTAAACTTGAGCCCAATAACTAGACCAATTCATTAAGTTAATAATTTAATTAGTCCAACCATTAGGAGTTGAAGCTTCCATCATTAATCATTTTTTTTCATGACAAGCCCTAAGGGATAATTTAGACTTTACACGTTTCTTGGAGAGGGTATTAGTGGCCGGCCTACTTAGAGGGGAGGTTTCTCTCTCCTCTCCTCTCATTTTATTCTATTTTGATCTAGAATTTGCTCATCCCCAAATTCCCTTTTTTTCTCCACCAAACCTACACCAAATCTCGACCAAATTCTTTCCAAATTTATCCTTACTTTACCATTGGAGACTCTAGAAGTAAGGAGGAGGCAAGGACCTAAAATTTGGAAAAAATTGCACAAGTTGAGAATTATTTGTGTTCATTGGAGACTTTTATTGTGAATCCATCTCCTAATCGGTACAATTCAGTTTTTTCTTTCTAATTAGAATCCAAATCTATATTTTAATCATTAGGAATCATCCCATGTACTAGGGCTACCTATAGGAAAAAGAATTGACTACTAGGGACCCTTATTTTGGAAGTTACCATGTATTTTGTGTCAATTTTGGAGAAAATTTGAGATTAGCATACCAAGTGTCTATCAATAGGTTAGAATGATGATTTGGTGTTTGTTTTAGTGTTGTGATTCTAGTATCGTGTCCACAATTGGATACATGTAGGCCGTATCATGACGATATGATGATACAGGTTGATTGGGAGTTTTTCCTACAACACAGGTGCTACACACATGTAAAATGTTACCATGATACTTGGATTAATGTATTAGCACTTAGAATAGATTTTAGTTGCTAATTAGAACTTGTGGGTATAATTTGGGTCGAGTTTTGATATGTTTGGGGTGTGTATCATGACGTATCATGAGATGCATGCCAAGTGTTTGTCAACATGACATTTTGGTCATTCTTGGCCTTGTTCTCAGTTTTGTACTTGAATACCTATTGTTAATACTCATTAGAGATATATATTTAGTTCTTAAGTGTTTATATACATATGTGTGTGTGTGTGTGTGTGTGTGTGTGTGTCTATACATTATTATATATAGAGTGTTGTATATTTTAGTGTTAGCATTATATATATAATGTGTGTGATATTTTGGAAGGACTAGTAGGTTATGCTTGTGAATGATGTGGAGGGGGTCAATACCTGTCCAATTGTGAACTGAACACAGGTTTCAGTTGGCTAAGGGGACAGTCGGGTAGAGCAGTGTGCAGGCAGACGTCAACTGCTGTGTGCACTTGCACAGCAGTGTGCAACAGGTTAATCTGTATTCAGGAAAGAAGAGGGGAGTTCAGGACCTTGGGGTGCCAACCGAGAACAGGAACAGCAGACCTTAGTAGTTGTTATTGTTGCTTACTAATTTTTTGTTGAGGTGCTGAAGGATAGATGTATCAGTTTATGACCTTAGTCTAGTGCATTGAAAGAAAGCAACAAGTAGTACCTGGACTGTGTTCAGTCAGTGAAGGAAGCAAGGATCAGCTGCAGTAGCAGCAGCAGGTAAGAAGTAGCAACATTTGAGTTTGAGAAATTGAGATTGCTTAGCAGTTGTTCAACATCAGTCCTTGAGTGTAGAGATATGGGTAGGTAAGGAGGATCATTCAGATCAGGTAGACTGTGATGTGCACTTGGTGCAAGAGCAGTAGTATTGTGTCTGATGAGTTGGAGTTAATAATTTAGTGCATTAGAGTACCATTAGGTATTTGGATGTGTGTATCAGTGAGGTAGGGATACTCAAGGTATCAGTTACTTTAGGAAGGTATTAATATGTGAGATAAGTGGGTTATTAGATTGAAGTTCAAGTTTAGGTATCAAGGATTAGGCTAGTAGGTAAGTTATGATGTTCAGTTATAGGCCAAGTGTTAGTTAGTATAAGTTAGATGATACTATGTTAGTTAT
Organism: Iris macrosiphon; assembly: GCA_036927795.1. Classification (NCBI taxonomy): domain Eukaryota; kingdom Viridiplantae; phylum Streptophyta; class Magnoliopsida; order Asparagales; family Iridaceae; genus Iris; species Iris macrosiphon. The sequence goes on along the minus strand of JAYESA010000011.1, from coordinate 42,778,134 downwards.
CCATATATGAGTAGTGTATGTATATGAGTAGTATATATATATACTAGTTAGTTAAGTATTAGTTGAGTTAATGCTAGTTTAGTTTACCTTGAGTTATACCAAGGTAGTACTAAGGTTTGGGTTAGCTAAAGGTATTGGGTATTGGATATTAGTTATCAAGAGGATAGTTAGGTAGTGTGATGCCAAGTTGGCTCAAAACCAATGTATCCATGTAGTATTAGTTATAGGGATACTTGTATCTTAAGTATCTTATGATACTATTTAGCTAGGATACACTAGTATCCTAATATAGCTAGTAAAGCCTAGATACGTAGTGTATGGACCCAATAACCTAGATATGGACTCATACAACCTAGAAATAGCTAGTTTGACTAATTTAACTTAGTGTTGACCTAGTTTGACTGTTTTGACCTAGAAATGGCTTAATGACATAGAATTAGACTTGTTTAACCTGTATTCATTTCAGAATCTTATATTGTTGTAATATTTCATATATAGGCTGTGAGACACCAGTTCGAATACTATTTGACATCCATTGCTCTGGATCACAGGCGAGTACATCTCTTTGTTAGTTTTTATTTCATGATAGTGTATATATCACTTATTCTAGAACTGTTTACTTGATTCCGACATAGTGGCTACACAGACTGGTACTAAATGGATCCTATCATGGGATGCTATCTCCTATCGTGTTCAACGGGTACTTTTTCACATATATTTTATCATGTGTATCGAGTATTGATTATCGTATACTTTGTGTTCACACACTGCTCGTGCTCAGTGTGCTCATATTCGTGAATACACACTACTCGTGTTCAGTGTGCCCATATTCGTGTTCGTAACATGTCGTGATTGGATCCATGAGTATTGGTTGGGGATGGGGGAGTAGGAGTTGGTTATGTGATCAAGCCCAGTGTATTCGTGTACATGTCGATTACATATCACACGTGTAATCGAGTTACCATATTGTATTTGTGTTCAACCTAAACCGATCACATAATAAACTTTTATTCTATGGCACATTAGCTAGTATATCTACTTTTATTACTTGCAGCTATTCATATTGTCTGTTATTTACTTTCCAGTACATTACCTATTCACTCTAGTTCATTGTCATTTTCTATTGCTAGTTATCTTGTATTATTTTCTATTATTTGTTATATATGCTCTATTATATTTCTGGAACTGCTTTCAGAGGTATATACTTCACTCATTTCCTGATTGGATAATATTTTTTCAGCGATTGTTGTGCTCTCCATTCCGGGATTTCAGAGTGATGCTATCTACATGACTGCTCTTACCCTGTGGACTTGAGGTGACTATTGTAGAGATTAGTTAGTGTTCATTTTTTATACCTTGTCTAGTTTCCTTCTTGTAGAATGTTATTGATTATCCTTCTTGTTCGATCTTCTTTTAGATTATTGTGATTGAGTACATGGTAGTACTGGTTGTACTAGTATGATAGATAGATAGATAATGATAACCTAGACAGCGTTCTACCGCCGATGCTGCGGCGTAGGCTGGATGTACCCATGTACTCGTGTCCCGATCATGTGGGTGCGGGTCATGACACACTGCCTCCTCTATCGGGACCGGTGATGCTTTCTCAGGAGCAGTATGGCTTCCTCTTATCCCAGATGTGCGGCAGTGTTCTTCCTCCTCCTCCTGATCCGTAGTAGTTCTTATTGGGACTTTTTAGTATGTTGGTGTGTATTGGCCCATTCTTCGATTTTTGATGTACTTATTTCATACTTTTTACTACATTATTTGGATGAGACGGATGTGACATTATTTTAGATTCATGTATTTATTTGTTGGGACATTCCTGCATGTTTCGATATTCTTGACGTGTTTGTGTATGTACCGGTGTTGAGTGTTCCACCGAAGGGGTCGGCGAACCCAGAAAATTTAACGGAGGGTTGCTCCGGGTCTATTTATATAAATTGTGATTTTATAACTGCAGGCAGACTTTTGTTGGAAAATAATTTTAGAAATTGTATGCTTTTTTTATGGTTTTTTTTAAATTTAGCGACGTTCTGTGACGTTTACCGACGTGCCAGTGCATCGCTAAATTATGTTAAAATGTCGCTAACTAGTATCACGGACGTCGCTAATCTCTGTCAAAACATCGCTACATGTCGCTAAAAAAGCTGACATGGCAATTTCTGCCAAGTCAGCATTGGTGTAGCAAAAGGTCGATGATAATGTCGCTGATTTGGCGACGTTATGCGACAATATACAATATCGCTGATATACCGACATCGCGTAGCTGAACGTCGCTAATTTGGCGACATGTACGCGTCGCTATAGCAACGAATAGCGACGAATTTCTCGTCATTGACCATGGATTACGCGACAACACCAAAAACTCGCTAATTACGTCACTAATATATTTTAGCGACTTTTTTACCCTATTAGCGACATTTTTTGACGTCGCAAATATGTATTATTTTGGTAGTGTTACTCCTACGAACTTATGCTATAGCGGGACTAGTGCTCCAACATTGCAGTGATCCATTGTGGCTTTTCATGTGATCCAAACGTGGGGTGTTCCAGTGCTTAATGATGAGTTACTCTCCGGAATATAAACTACCCATTATCATGAGTAGTGGTGGCTGCTAGGGGATTGGGTACGTCCTCCTATATATTCAATTGTCTTTTGCTTTTGGAGTTAGACTTATAAGAAAATATATGCTACGAGAGGAGAGTTAGCAGCAACATTCTGAAGCCAGAAAGTATTGTTGGAGTTATGTCCATGCAAGTTTCATTCCAAGGGTGACGAGAAGTATTCCAAAACTTCATCTCTTTGAACTTGTTGGTTCCTAGGAGCATATCGACGAAAACGGTCAAAGCTTACTTTTAGCAGTGGTGATCTTAATCACTCTAACAAGAGTTTCTCTATTCTTTTTCATCTTCTTCATTCTTGTTGTAGCCACCATCTTGCAATTCTTTTAAACTTTACATTTCCAACAACTTGTAATCATTTCTTTATTAGTTGTTGTAATCATCTATTTTTTACGTACTTCGTACGGTTTTATGTTACCAAACAGTAACACTATGTGACATAGACACGACGTGATTTTCTGTAGTCCTTTTCTTCCCGGTCAAAATTTGTAGAAGAAATTTTTCATAAAGACTGACATTTACGAAGTCCAATTTGATTGTTTGCTTAAAATGACATTTTTGCCCTTGGTTAGAGCATCTCCAACCCTGTTGTGAGTTTGGAAATATTGGTTGCCATATAGGAATCACAACTTATTATTTCAAAAATCTTTCTCTAATACAAATGTGAAGTTGACATGACAATGACATGACAAGGACAATGTGAAGTTGGTTGTCTAGATCTAGACAATGGACTTCACAATAACTTTATTCCATATAATCAATTATGAATAAAAATATTTATAAAAAAAAGGAAGAAGTGGAAAAGTTGTCTTTGATGTTGAAAAAAAAAGTTTTTATTGTCTTCTCAATACTTTTGCATTGGAGAACACTTTTTTATTCCATTATCTTGTGTGAATATAATCTTGCCATATAGGAAAGATATTATCTTGTATCTCAGGTTTTGGAATCACATCACAAAACAAGACGATAGAGTTGAAGATGCTCTTACATAGCTGCACAGCTAGTTTGCTGACCACAGAAAACTGATGGGCCTTGGTATTATCCCAGATGTTAAAAGTCTTTATAAATAAATGGTGCATTAAATTGTTTCATCAAGCTGTTGATAAAAGAATCCTTCTTTGTTGTCTTTTCTTCCCTTTTTCTCATCTGGTAAAGTGAATCCTATGCATAACTTGATTGCCCTTGTTTCATCTATACAAAACTGAAAACTTTGATGAACAAACACAACATGGTCCAGACAAAATCACACCTAAATTGTCTATCCTAGTGTAGTCATCAGTGTTTTGTTTGATGTGTGTCCGGTTCGAGATGATACAGGCACCAGACACTAGACACCGCATAGATATTTTATTGTGCTTTATAATGGTAGCTGTGACCAATGCATGATAATATTTATATCCAAAAGAAAGGAGGTCTTGAACATTAAAATCTAAACTGAACAAGTATAAAATATAGATGCAGAAACATGATACTACAGCAAATCCAATCAACCGAAGTCGATTAAGAACAATGGTTTCACAGATGATTATGACCCAGCAAAGATGATGCTGCTCTGAACTGGAGCCAACAGTGTCCTTATTTCCCTATCAATCAACAAGATCAATGCTCCGCGATTGCCTGTCTTTCTATGCGAGGATCGACCACCAAACGAGTAAGAGGCCAGGCATTCCCATCCATGCCACCCTGTTTGAAGCGCCATGAGCTCCTGCAATGTAACCCGAAACAGAAAGATGCAATGAGATTCAAAGGGAAACAATCTTTTTTTTTGTGTATCATAGACAATGGTGCGGCGTTTATGTCTCATTGTGTTGGACACGACAAACACTCTAAAATACATTAACGTTATGACATGTCCAAATCATTATCTTATTCATGTCAGCTACTTCTGTGGCATGTCATATTAATTGGTGCAATCAAATGTACAATTAGAATAGATAAAACCATTCAGAGATATTATTTAATAATAATTTAACTAAAACATATATGATTTGGTTGTCCAGCAGTTGGGACTGGTGAGGATTATTGGAGAGCCCTGTTCTCGATGCAAAGAAAAAAAATAAAAAATTGTGAATTTGTTTTTATCAAAAAACATATATGGATTTAAGATCATATAGCTGGTGACTCCTGAAAACATAAATAATATATATATATATATATATATAAACTAAAAGAGCCTTGTGATGTATAATCTTTGCTAATAAAAAATAATTAATATATAGAATCAAATTTATGGTTTATATTTCCATATAAATATAAAGGTAGCAACCGATTGGGAAAAAAAACCATAACATGACTCAGACAAATCACGCCACCGTAACTAACTCTTTACTAGTACACTTTGATATATATATATATATATATATATATCAGAAAATTACGTATACAGTATTAAACTTTGATGAAATTGGATCCAGAACAATGAATTTTTTGAAAATTACGAAAAGAACAACCAAATGCTCTTAAAAATGACGTTTTTGAGCAATGGACAAAAACGTCCTTAAAAAGGACCTTTTGCACACCAACGCTCTTTTTATAGACGTTTCTGAACCGAGGCGGATCGTCCGGCCAGCTCGGGAAGACGTCGACGTCGGTGGGGGATGGTCGACATAGGTGGGAGATGTGGGAAAGGAAACGGTCATTCAACGGCACGCGGTATTTCCGCGGCCTGCGAACGGCCACGACAAGCTCCGGTGACGGCGGTCGCGGAAGCGGGCTCCACTGGGAGGGCCAGAGGGGAGATCGACGCGGGCCGAAGGGGAGATCGGGGGAGGGGTGTTGGGGTCGAAGATGGAGGGGTTGGGGAGGACTGGGAGGAGGTGGCAGTCGGTGGCGGCGAGGAGGACGAGGGTGGAGGGGAGATCGGGGGCGGGGGTGAGGTGTTGGGGTCGACGAAGATAGAGGGGTTGGGAAGGGCAGGGAGGAGGTGGCGGTCGGTGTCGACGAGGAGGACGAGCTTGCTGGCGGCGGAGACGGTCTGGAGGGGGCGGTTGCGGGAGATGGAGGGGTGGTAGCAGTATAGACTACAAAAACAAACAAATTAAAAGTATTAACCAAGTACCTGACGGTGGTGGAGGAGATGTAGGAGCCCCAGCTGAAAAAAAGAAAGAAACAAAAGAGTTAATTCCTATTGAAATTTACTAACCGATCGAGACGGTAAAGAAGTAGACACGATGAAAAGAGTCGCTGCGCCTTACCAGTTTGGTTACAGGCGCTGGTAGCGGAACTGGGCATGCCGCAGCGTACGGGAAGCTGGAGGGCCGCGTTGAGGTCGATGTTGAAGGCCTTGAGGACATCCGGATTGTCGTAGATCTTGCACAGGCACAGCAGGTCGTTGGTGATCGCGTCCTTCAGCGGCCTGCAGCACGAATCGGGCGGGGTGGTCACGTTCAGGAACGCCGCGCACGCTGTCAGCTTCGCTGCACAGGCAGGCGGCTGCTGGGCCGACACGGTCGCTGTCAGCGTCGCTATTGCCACCGCCATAGCTATTGCAGTAGACATAGTACAGATGCTCATCTCTGTCGAATGAATCATGATACCAATCCGATGGCTGTACTTCCTTTCCTATATACGGATCAGGTAGTTGAGGATGCCATGTCGTGTTTGTTACTTTCTTAGCCGTGTGGTGGAGGTTCTTGCCGTTGTCTCCAATTGATCGTTTATTTCTTCTCCTCCTTTGTTTTCCCATTTTGATTGCGACTTCTGAATGGAAATTAATTGTATATTTTGTCTGACCATCTTCAGAATATGAGTGGCCCAAAGTGCTAATCCTACCTCATCTTTCAATTATCTTGAGTATATTATATTTGAGGTACCAACACAGCACTTAATCAAGAGGGCCTTTGCCGCACGATTAAGGCTTTATGTGGGAGTAAAAAATTTGACCCTACCAAAACTTAGTAAGTAGAAGAGTCGCGCGTGGCAATATGAAGTCGAAGGCTAGTTTGGATTGCAGTTTTCAGAAGTTGACCAAAACGAGGTTATGGATACTTAATTACGTTTATGTGCAATTCATTGCACGTATCAACAAAAAATATAATATTATTAAAAAAATTAAATATAAATTTATATTATATTAGAATATTTTAAATATGATTTGAATATATTTTAATTATGATTTGATATAAATATTTATTTTAAATTTTGGATATATGTTTAACTAGATAATAATATTTAGTTAGTTAAATATAATTTAATATTTTAATATATTTTAAAATTTGTGGTGATTTTTAAATTTTTTTGGTCAACTATGAAAAGAAAACATATGCTGTAATTATTTTTAAAACTTTACATATTAATAATTGATAATATACATAAGACTTAGAAATCGTTCAAATATGGACCGTTTCTAACTCGTATTATGACAAACTAGTAAATTCACGTGCGTTGCACGTAAAATAATTTATTTTCTTCTAAAATTAATATAAAATTATTTAAATATTTAAATTAAGATTTATTATATATATTTTTATATTTTAATTAGAATTTGTTATATATTTGATTATATTTTAGTTATAATTAGTTATGGATATATTTCTACTTTTTATAAAGAATCTTGAAACGATTAACTACATAATATTATCTAATTATAGACAAATATCTTTTGTAACTCATGTGGTTAAGGTAAGGAGTATTCTCTCAGGTTGACTGTTATTTATAACAAATTTAATTTTTTTCAATAATTTGTACGTAATATTAATTTTTAAAAATAATTAATTGATAATTATATAGATGCGACGGCTTTAATCGTCAGTGCCTTCATAGTTTTTTAAATCGTGCCCTTGCCAAATAACAGACATGTCATGTGACAAAGCCTTGTCTCTCGTGCACCAAACTTACTTGTTCTTGTGCAGGGACGGCTTACTAAGAAAACGGATAAGAGAAAAGCGATTGAGTAAAGATACTCCTTGTTAAAATATCTTAAGAAATGTGTTGACTAGATGTTCATGTCTAATAATAGTAAGCATTATTGCTGACAAATTAAGGGATAGTTGTTGGGTATCCAGTCCGAAACGAGGAGGGTGGAGCAGTCTAGAGTTAATAGAGTAGATGGCCGAGGTTGTGGAGTCGACGACGGTGAAGCGCTCGCCAAAGACCGGGGCCAATTATGGTAAAAGCAGCAACCACGATATACTTGGTATGCCCGCCCGACTAGTATACTGTATTTTCAAACAGCTTACTGTGCATCCCTAAGGGCTTATCTAGATCAAGGTTTTGTATTATTAGGAAATCATTTTTCATAGAAAAAAAAAAAATTTAACATTTTCATACTCATATTTGATTATATTATGTTAAAAATATATAAAAGAAATCTTAATTTATTATGTTTTCTCATAAAAATATTATTTCATGTTTTTATTATCTAAATTTACATGTTTCGGATAGAAGTTAAAATTTTGAAAGTAAAGTAAAGGTGTTATTGTCCAAATATTCCTAGGAAATCAAAACTATTCCAAGTGGGACCTTGGGAATTACTTTTCCACAACCATGGAAATATGAAGCCCCCTCCTATTCCCCCCCCCCCCCCCTAATTCTCAATCATACACATACCAATAAGGGTAAGGAATTTAAAACACATTCTCAAGCCTCAAAAATTTGAACCAAACGCCACCTAAGTGTTCACTTGGGTATACCAGTTGTCCAAACTGTTATGTCGATTATAGGCGAGATTCAATAGTTTGAGCAGGTTCATTTGATTGGATTTTCCACAGTTAATGTCTTGTTGTGTTGACTTAGGAATTAAGTTAGGATTACAATAAATAGGAGGGTACGAAGAGATCTCTATATATATTTTTCTTGTTGGGTCCAGTTTGAATTTGGTAATAGCAAATTTTGGAGACCAAATATTGTAAAAGATTTGATGTGATTTAGAAATCTACATTAATTATCTGATTTGATTAGATTTAATAATTTTTATTAAATATTTAATTTGACCATATTTCGACGTCCATAATTAATGCTTGCTATTTTAGTTTTAATGGGTTTCCTATTTTAGGGTTTTCAATTTGGGAATTCCTATGACCTAAACTAGGGTTCTCAACTATATATATGGGTTGAGGGTGGAGGCACAAAAAAGAGCACAAGGTGGAGACACTACCAGAATAAGTCAAATTAGCGACGTCTGAAAATGTCGCTAAATGGTATAAGAACTTCACTAAAAAAATTTAGCGACGTAATTAGCGATGTTTCAATGAAGTCACATTTAAGCTAGTCACTCACAGGAAAAACATCACAAAACGTCGCTATAGTGACGTTTTATAGCGATGTATTTGCGTCGCTAATATTTTTTATATTAGCGACGTTTAGCGATGCAACGTAGCTAAATTAGCGACGTGTTGTGTGTCGCTAAATGTCGCTAATTTTTTTCTATTTAGCGACATTTTGCAGCACATTTAGCAATGTTTTATTTACTGGCAAATACTGTCATGTCAGCAATTTAGCGACATTCAACGACGTATTTAGCGATGCATATAAACGTCGCTAAACGTCACTAAATTTTAAGTGAGAAAATAAAAAAAATAGAATATAAAATAGTTTTCAAACCAATTTTCCTGTAGTTTATGAATTCATAATTTATATAAATAGACCCGGAGCAACCCTTCGTTGAATTCCCTGGATTCGCCGACCCCTTCGGTGGAACGCTCAACACCGGTAAATTAACATACATTTAATATGAATAATATAGTAAAATTTGAAGAAAACGAAACATTGAAATTATAAACCGAGTCTGAAGAAAATATCATCATAAAGAATGCAATAAATATCCACACAAACAACCAGTAAACTGTCCTAACTAGGACTACTGCGGATCTACAAGAGGATGACCACCGACTCGCATCAGGGATAAGAACAAATCATACTTCTCCCATGAAATCGACACCGATGTCGATGAAGAAGGCAGTGACGTCGGTGGAGTCTGTGTCGATGAAGGCGCACCAGGAGGATGTATCTGCTCCAACGCTGCTAGTCGATCGTTGTATGAATCCATGGTAGATAACAGCCTCGTGCTGCTATGAACCATTGAATCCTGCATCATCGTCAGCCTCTAGTCCATGGAAAGCTGTGATGTTTGCAGCTGTCATGCCCCAGTTCCAAATATAAGGAACTGAGCCACGTGGCAATGGCCAGCGGGTACACTTCGACGGACATCCCAATCTAATGGGCCCGGCGGAGTGCACCTAAGCTGTAAAGTACAATGATAAAACCTAGCACATAACACATAGATAGTGAAACTAAATCTCATCCACAGACATCAGATATATAAAGCACATAAAGAAAATCATAACTATTAATGTGCAGAAGGAAAATAATACGGGAAATGTATCATAGTATAAATACTAGAAGAGTCACACGGGAACAAACCCGCTAGTACAAATACTGAAATGAAGGAAAGCAGTAAGATAACTAGGAACGGTATCTGAAAGCTAGATAGTAATACCGTCCTAGGGTGAAGTCACTACCAGAGATCAAACGAAGTCCTCGGGAATGATCTCGTCCTCTGCAACAGGTCCTGCTGCTAGATATGCACCCGGTCCGTACTCCTCCGGGTAGTCCTCCTCGCCTAAGCCTGGAAGAGAACCAAGTCTTCAGAGAGATGTAACAAGGTACAAAAATACAGCATGCCAAAGTATAACAGAAAGAAACAAGTGCAACACCGGTGTAATCTAGCATAACTACCTAAGTGCGACACAACTTTGAAGATAATGTTCGACGCGTGGGCTGTCCAAAATAAAATCGTAGCTCCGAACAAAGAGACACATGGGGCGTACCGTAGCTCCAAGCACAAAGTCACACAGGTGATACTACTACTCCGGATACAGGAACACTACATAAATAGGAGATATACATATATATAGCGCGTGCAGAGGAGCCCAAACGTCTAGTAACTGTCTTCCCCTTCCCAAGCGATCAACGAGTGTGCGCTGAACCTGGACCTCTATCTAGCAGTCTCGTCATACTAAAATAACTATCAACGATCATGACCCTAAAGTCGTCCCAGTTTCCGTCACGCTGACAGTATCAGGATATAGGAAATCTGGCACGATGACAGTGTCTGGATGTGTCCTAGGGTTATGATGTAACCAAGTGTGTACATCAAGGTGTTGCGAATATCTATCACTCGTTCCCAGACGTTACCGATGAACGTCTGCACCCGGTTGTGACCCGGACGCGAAGTAACGATTCTAATCTGTCACGCCCCAGTCCCAAAAATATACGGAACTAGGCCACGTGGCATTGGCCAGCTGATACGTCACTAAGGGATTACCCAATTTAATGGACCCAAAATAATGTGCTACGCTGTCCTAAAATACTACAAGACTAAATACAGGTAACTCTACCTCATCCACAGGAATATCATAAAATATGGGAAATAGTGCTGAATATATAGATGCTGAGTCTGAAATGTCATACACAAATCAGATAAAGTCAGGTGGGAACGAACCCACTACAAAAGATAAGTAAAAGCTGAAATAAGATAAACTAGTGCATCGTCCTCGAAATATGTAGCTCCAACTCCAGGTGTACTCAGGCAGATTCTGATGGCATCTCCTCTAACTCCTTCTCAGGGGCATATCCAATCTCCTGTCCAGGTCCATGTACTGTGGGGTAGAGTATCTCATCTAAACCTGGCAGGAAACCAGGTCCTCAGTGGGACGTAACAAGATACATAAAAATAACATGCCATGTATGTAAATACTGAATAAATAAATATAGGGTGCTAACCATCTAAGTGAATGCAATTTGAGACAACCTAGTACGTATGGGAAAGTGTGACTAGACATATGCTGACGTAATTCACCAATCCGTAGTGACTGGCTAGTATATGCCACATATGCCCCCGTTCAAGGGCACTATACAATTTTTTATCTACGATGAGAATGGTCACAGGAATATATATATAACATCCGTATTACTCCGTCGAGTGCAGCATCGGGATAAAGAGGTGGTTGTCCCATACGTCTTTTAGTCGTTCTTTCCGCCCAATGTAACTAATGCCAAGTCGTAACTTTCCTGATTTTGTTCTAAGCCGTGATGCACGTCGTACATACTGGTAGCTAATCAACTACGTAAACTTGCATCCCAAAATGAAGTGCAACATTGTTGCGTGTACCCGTGATAGGGTCTAAGAGAATATTAGGATACCCTCACAGTTGATGGTAAGTCTATAAGGACTAGGTTAATTACACTCGGTGTCAACGTACTTGTTGACGGTACCCGAGGCAGTCTCAGATACATGCTGTTATATGTAAATTTACTAAAAAGAACATTTAACAGTTAATAATTTAAACAGTAAAAACTTGGCAAGGTATACTTGCCTACTCCCTTATAGTATTGGAAACTGGATTTCACAGTCAAGTTTGAGGTTGCTTGTGACAGGGGGTCACTGGCTGTGCTGGAGATGGTTTCTGTTAAAACAGACAGGGTTCGTGAATATCATGGTTGTAATATAAAGTATATATATATATATCTATTATACAATATATAATATAGATATATATATAGTATGTATATATATATATAGATATAGTATATATATAGTAGTATATATATAGCATATATATAATAAAGAACAGAAAAATGCAGGTATATATATAGCAATTATAATAGTAGCAGGATACAACCACTGATATATATAATATAATATTATCAGGGTGTATCCACTGATATATAATAATATAATATTTATCAGGGTATATCCACTGATATATAATAATAAAATGAAATGACAGTACAGAATTTAAATATACGTATTTATAGGTACTGTATTATACAGCACTATATAGTATATAGATAATATATAAAAAAATAATGAATTGACATTGCGAGAAATGTAAATGTACATATATATGTACATATATGCTGTATTATCCAGCAATAAATAATATATATATATATATATATATATATATATATATGTACTGTATATCCACTACTATGATAATAATTATATAATATCATATATATATATAAATAAGTGCATATAAACAAAAAAGAAAAAATGCATAGTATATATATACATACATATATACTATAAATATAATAGTAATTATATAACATATACATATGTATATTTATAAATATACATATCATACATATAAATATATGTATACATATATTTATATATATTGCATATATATTATTTATATAAGTAAAACAGAATTAAAATGCATATATACATATTAATATTTTAAATAATATATAACATATAAATAATATGTTATATATAACTATATACATATAGATATACATATATATGTATATATACTTATATATACATTATATATATATAATAATAATATATTTATATAATATACATATACTGTATTTATACAGTATATATAATATTTATATATATATAGATATACATATATATATACATATATATATACATGTATACACACATATAGGTATTTATATATATATACATATATACTAGGGTTAGTGGGTATACCCACTGACAGGGGGGTCCCACGTGTCGTCGAATGCGGGAGGACGGCGGCGGAGACGGCCGGTGGTGGTCGAAGGAGCAGCAACAGCAGCAGTGGCTGCTAGCAACAGCAGCAGTGGCTGCTAGCAGCAGCAGCAGCAGTAGCTGCTTGCGAGGGCTGCCGACGGCGGAGGAGTGGCGGAGGCGGTGGTGCAGGCGGAGGGTTCGACGGAGGGGAGGGTGGCGAGCAGACTGGTGGTGGTGGCGGTGGACCAAGGCGGCCGGAGGGGGCGGTTAGGGGCGGCCGGGCGATGGAGGATGCTGTGTGTGGAGTTGGGGGTTGGGTGCTGCGGGGGCTCAGGGCTGCGGAGGCGGTGGCCAGGGCGGGGCTCCGGTGGTCGGGGAGGAAGGCAGGGAGGTGGCGAAGTGTTGGCCGAAGGTTGGGTCGGAGGCGGTGGCCGGTGGTGGCTGTGAGGAGTCCGGGAATGGGGAGGGGGTCGGGTTTTATAGGGTTAGGGTTGAGTGACAATTTAGTAAATAAGTGGAAGTTTTTGGGTATTTTGGTAATTTTGATTTGTAGGATATTTTAACAGATTTTTCTGCATGTTTAGGGACACATGTAAGGATTTGGTTTAATGGCCAATGAGGTTATGCCACCTCACATGCATTTTGTATAAAAACCCTTGTAATTCCATAATTTGCATTAAAGTCCTAAAATTGGTATTTTGCACAATTACGCAATTTGTCTGGAAACACCTGGTTCCTAAAAATACAGAATTGTACAAAAATAAGGGGGAAAGCTGGGGAAATATTTTGGGAAGTGTGGGGGTAAGCCTGGGCAGAGTCAGGGTCTGATTCTTTGGGTGATACGGGTCATCGTATTTATTATTCAATAAATACTGCGCACGATGTTCACTAATTATTTAGGGGCAGTTAGGGTCATAATTTTTATACGGTGTCAATACACTAATTGTAGTATAATTAGAGTAGAATATTATCGTATTTTTGTTTGGGCAAAACAGGTGTCTACTGGTCCTCAAATCTCTAGGGGTACAGAGATGGGTAAAGAGCAGAAATTTAAATAGGAATTAAATACGAACTTTTGTAACGATATTTGTGCGTCTCAAACGAGGCTCAAATATAAGTATCTGGGAGTTGCACAAAATTCAGAAAAATAGTCTAACATGTCTAGGGCAGGTATGTGAACTTTGTTTGGGAATTACAGCTAGTGTAATGCTCTAATTAATTGTGTAATGGACAGGTGCACAATCAATAGGATATAAATAAATAAAATATTGCAATAAATTCTAATTTGCTAAAAATGATTTTAAAATAGTGAAATCTGGTCGAGGGAGTTTACAATCTACCCTCCTTAGAATATTTCGTCCTCGAAATAAAAACAGACATATAATGAGAACGAAAGATTGATTAATTTGAAATATTAAGACATAGTCATAGCTGAAGATTGATTTAAAATATTTTGGACATACCCTGGTCTGGAAATAGATGGGGGAAACATTATCGAATATCCTCTTCTCGTTCCCAGGTTGATTTGCCTGGTGCATGATGTTTTCATGCAATACGAATTAAAGGATAGTCTGGCCTTGCAACATCTTCTCGCTTCGATCTAGGATTTCTACGGCTCCTCCTGGTACGATAAGCTTGGACCGATGGTGATCTCTGAATGGTCCAGCACATGACTTAGGTTCGGAGTGTATCTTCTTTATTGGGATACGTGAGAGACGTCATGTACTTTCCAATGTCTGGGGTAATGCTAACTGGTAAGCAACTTCTCTGTTATGTTCCAATACATTGAAGGGTCCGATGTACCTTGAGCTTAGTTTTCCTCTTCTTCCAAGTCTGATAATTCCTCGGGTAGGTGGGATCTTAAAAAAAACACATGATCTCCTATTTTACTCTATGTATACCCTTCATCCAAATTATAAGGGTACCATCAGGTTTACAACAGGTCGTATATTATTGGTAGTTCATGATGTTTTTCTCAAGGCTAACATCTGTCTATATTCTCTCCTTAAATCCATTTGCTCTATTCCCAAAACTACCTGAAGTTCTCAGCTATTACTTCATTCTCATGTTTGAGCCTAGCAATCAATGTCTAGCAATCTACCTATCTGTTTTTGCTTAGTCCTGATCATTATCTAGAGGTGGAAACAATATTTAGGTCGGTCGGTAACTAGGGTTAACTACTATGATTTGCTATCCTAGGTACTATCTATATCTGAATGGGTAACTTGGTGGTCTAAAGATGACGCTTCTCTTCCCGTAGTCTAGTATAGCATTTGTACTGGTTTAATCAATCCATGCCTAAGACAGCGTCGAAGTTTGGTATTGGAAGTACCAAGAATCGCGTCCTCATTACTCTATTATACATGACTACTAGCATGCTTTAGTAATGTTGGTAACTGGAACAATGCCTCCTCTGGTAAAAGTAGCTATTTGCATGGCTACGAAATTACTAGATATGATGACAGTGTAGCTCTAGAATCAAATAATGCGGTTTGTAGGTAATAATATAACTATAATGGTACCTGAAATGGTTTCACCTTCCGGTTCTTCTATAACTGCAGCTAGTGCAAAGGCCTGCTCGTGCCTTTGTCTTTCGGTTTGTTGTCTGGCTAGATAGTACTGCGATTCCTGAGTGGCCAAGGGTGGTCCCCTCTGAAATCTTCCAGATGCTGGAGAATGCTGAACTCTAGTAGGGGGTTGCATTTTCTGGGCTGGTGCTGCTGGTCCTTGCCCGTTCTGGAGTGCTGCTTCTCTGTGTTGTGGGCAGTCTCTAGCCCTATGTTGATTGTCTCCACATATCAGGCATAGTCTATACTTCCTTCGGCAGTTTTTGGCATAATGTCCTTTCCTGCCACAATAGTGACAAGTCGGAAGTTCCTTGTATTGATATGGCCCTGTCTTGTGTTGTGCCTGATTTTTCGGGTGACAGATTGGTCCTCCTGCTCCGGTCTGGTCTCTAGCTGGTATGGTTGGATTTGAGCTTCTTGCTTCTCGGCCAATGGCTTCTTGTATCCTTGCTTCCGAAAGAACTTCTTCGTAGTAAATCCTTGACTGTGTCGTAGTATGCCCTTGGAGCTCGAGGGTAAGGCCGTGATGAAATTTCAGGGCCTTCTCCAGCTCGTTAGGTATTAGGATGGCACCGAATTGACTTAGTCGACTGAACTCTGCGTCGTAGGCGTCGACGGTCATATTTTCTTGTTCCAAATGCAGGAACTGGGAGTACAGATCATCTCTAACCGTGGCTGGAAAGTATTTTGCCTTGAAGTATTACAGGAATTGCTCCCAAGTATGGTTCTTGCCGGTGCTGCGCTCGATGGAGTCCCACCAGTGATGGACGTTGCCTTTTAGTTGGGCCTTTACTGCGGTCATCCATAGGTCGGGGTGAATCTGTGAACCTTCCAGCAGTATTTCCGTGTTGGAGATCCAGTCTGAGATCTCTTCCGGAGTTTCGTTGCCAGAAAAATTTCTCGGGCTCATTCGACGAAAGCCTTGAATAGTGTTAGGGGGTTGGACAGGTGCTAGTGCTGGGGCAGTTGTCATCTCCAGAGCTGTTATCAAGGTCTGTCTCAGGGCTTCAGTTTGTTGCCACTGAGCCTGTCTTAGGGCTTCAGTCAGTTGCCACTGAGCCTGCAACAGGGTTTGGAAATATTGGAACATCTGGGTTTGTCCCTCAAGCTGTGGCATCAGGGCTGCGAGGGCTGGAGGTAGAGGCAAAGGTGTCTCTGTCTGCGGTGTTGGTGCTTGGAAAGTTTGCCCTTCTAGCTGGGCTGGTGTTGTCTCCTGGGTAGGGTCCTGGGGAAGGTACGGGGTTGTTGGATTAACCAGCATCCTTCTTGGGGATTGGTCTCTCGGAAGGGTTGGAGTCCTTTGGACATCTGGCAATGGGTCTGTTGCTTGGTCAACCCCATCAATCGCGTGTCCACTGGGTATGTCCATTTTCTGAAGAAGATAGAATAATTTAGAAAAGTATGAAGGAAATAATAAATGATAATCAAGCAGGATGCAAGAATTTATGGATGAAGTCAGAGTGGATGAGACCTAGTGTTCCTATCCTAGTGCAGGCTTGCTGGGCATGTAATCATACCACTAGCAATTAACTAGACCTGCATAGGCCACCACTAAAACCATGTCACACCCCAGTCCCAAAAATATACGGAACTAGACCACGTGGCATTGGCCAGCTGACACGTCACTAAGGGATTACCCAATTTAATGGACCCAAAGTGATGTGCTACGCTGTCCTAAAATACTACAAGACTAAATACAGGTAACTCTACCTCATCCACCGGAATATCATGAAATATAGGAAATAGTGCTGAATATATAGATGCTGAGTCTGAAATATCATACACAAATCAGATAAAGTCAGGTGGGAACAAACCCACTACAAAAGATAAGTAAAAGCTGAAATAAGATAAACTAGTGCATCGTCCTCGAAATATGTAGCTCCAACTCCAGGTGTACTCAGGCAGATTCTGATGGCATCTCCTCTAACTCCTTCTCAGGGGCATATCCAATCTCCTGTCCAGGTCCATGTACTGTGGGGTAGAGTATCTCATCTAAACCTGGCAGGGAACCAGGTCCTTAGTGGGACGTAACAAGATACATAAAAATAACATGCCATGTATGTAAATACTGAATAAATAAATACAGGGTGCTAACCATCTAAGTGAATGCAATTTGAGATAACCTAGTACGTATGGAAAAGTGTGGCTAGACATATGCTCACGTAATTCACCAATCCGTAGTGACTGGCTAGTATATGCCACATATGCCCCCGTTCAAGGGCACTATATAATTTTCCATCTACGATGAGAATGGTCACAGGAATATATATATAACATCCGTATCACTCCGTCGAGTGCGGCATCGGGATAAAAAGGTGGTTGTCCCATACGTCTTTTAGTCGTTCTCCCCGCCCAATGTAACTAATGCCAAGTCGTAACTTTCCTGATTTTGTTCTAAGCCGTGATGCACGTCGTACGTACTGGTAGCTAATCAACTATGTAAACTTGTATCCCAAAATGAAGTACAACCTTGTTGCGTGTACCCGTGATAGGGTCTAAGAGAATATTAGGATACCCTCACAGTTGATGGTAAGTCTGTAAGGACTAGGTTAATTACACTACGTGTCAACGTACTTGTTGACAGTACCCGAGGCAGTCTCAGATACATGCTGTTATATGTAAATTTACTAAAAAGAACATTTAACAGTTAATAATTTAAACAGTAAAACTTGGCAAGGTATACTTGCCTACTCCCTGATAGTATTGGAAACTGGATTTCACAGTCAAGTTTGAGGTTGCTTGTGACAGGGGGTCACTGGCTGTGCTGGAGATGGTTTCTGTTAAAACAGACAGGGTTCGTGAATATCATGGTTGTAATATAAAGCATATATATATATATCTATTATACAATATATAATATAGATATATATATAGTATGTATATATATAGATATAGTATATATATAGTAGTATATATATAGCATATATATAATAAAGAACAGAAAAATGCAAGTATATATATAGCAATTATAATAGTAGCAGGGTATAACCACTGATATATATAATATAATATTATCAGGGTGTATCCACTGATATATAATAATATAATATTTATCAGGGTATATCCACTGATATATAATAATAAAATGAAATGACAGTACAGAATTTAAATATACGTATTTATAGGTACTGTATTATACAGCACTATATAGTATATAGATAATATATAAAAAATAATGAATTGACATTGCGAGAAATATAAATGTACATATATATGTACATATATGCTGTATTATCCAGCAATAAATAATATATATATATATGTAATGTATATCCAGTACTATGATAATAATTATATAATATCATATATATATATAAATAAGTGCATATAAACAAAAAAGAAAAAAATGCATAGTATATATATACATACATATATACTATAAATATAATAGTAATTATATAACATATACATATGTATATTTATAAATATACATATCATACATATAAATATATGTATACATATATTTATATATATTGCATATATATTATTTATATAAGTAAAATAGAATTAAAATGCATATATACATATTAATATTTTAAATAATATATAACATATAAATAATATGTTATATATAACTATATACATGTAGATATACATATATATGTATATATACTTATATATACATTATATATATATAATAATAATATATTTATATAATATACATATACTGTATTTATACAGTATATATAATATTTATATATAGATATAGATATACATATATATATACATATATATATATATATATATACATGTATACACACATATAGGTATTTATATATATATACATATATACTAGGGTTAGGGGGTATACCCACTGACAGGGGGGTCCTACGTGTCGTCGACGGCGGGAGGACGGCGGCGGAGACGGTCGGTGGTGGCCGGAGGAGCAGCAACAGCAGCAGTGGCTGCTAGCAGCAGCAGCAGTAGCTGCTTGCGGGGGCTGCCGGAGGCGGAGGAGTGGCGGAGGCGGTGGTGTAGGCGGAGGGTTCGACGGAGGGGAGGGTGGCGAGCAGACTGGTGGTGGTGGCGGTGGACCAAGGCGGCCGGAGGGGGTGGTTAGGGGCGGCCGGACGATGGAGGATGCTGTGTGTGGAGTTGGGGGTTGGGTGCTGCGGGGGCTTAGGGCGGCGGAGGCGGTGGCCAGGGCGGGGCTCCGGTGGTCGGGGAGGAAGGCAGGGAGGTGGCGAAGGGTTGGCCGGAGGTTGGGTCAGAGGCGGTGGCCGGTGGTGGCTGTGAGGAGTCCGGGAATGGGGAGGGGGTCGGGTTTTATAGGGTTAGGGTTGAGTGGCAATTTAGTAAATAAGTGGAAGTTTTTGGGTATTTTGGTAATTTTGATTTGTAGGATATTTTAACAGATTTTTTTGCATGTTTAGGGACACATGTAAGGATTTGGGTTAATGGCCAATGAGGTTATGCCACCTCACATGCATTTTGCATAAAAACCCTTGTAATTCCATAATTTGTATAAAAGTCCTAAAATTGGTATTTTGCGCAATTACGCAATTTGTCTGGAAACACCTGGTTCCTAAAAATACAGAATTGTACAGAAATAAGGGGGAAAGTTGGGGAAATGTTTTGGGAAGTGTGGGGGTAAGCCTGGGCAGAGTCAGGGTCTGATTCTTTGGGTGATACGGGTCATCGTATTTATTATTTAATAAATACTGCGCACGATGTTCACTAATTATTTAGGGGCAGTTAGGGTCATAATTTTTCTACGGTGTCAATACACTAATTGTAGTATAATTAGAGTAGAATATTATCGTATTTTTGTTTGGGCAAAACAGGTATCTACTGGTCCTCAAATCTCTAGGGGTACAGAGATGGGTAAAGAGCAGAAATTTAAATAGGAATTAAATACGAACTTTTGTAACGATATTTGTGCGTCTCAAACGAGGCTCAAATATAAGTATCTGGGAGTTGCACAAAATTTAGGAAAATAGTCTAACATGTCTAGGGCAGGTATGTGAACTTTGTTTAGGAATTACAGCTAGTGTAATACTCTAATTAATTATGTAATGGACAGGTGCACAATCAATAGGATATAAATAAATAAAATATTGTAATAAATTCTAATTTGCTAAAAATGATTTTAAAATAGTGAAATCTGGTCGAAGGAGTTTACATAATCCATAACGCGCATAATGCATATAATAAACAAATAGAAATTTGGTAACTGAAATACAGGATGACAATGTACACTTGCCTGGATCCGGATGCTGAAGATGGGTCTCCGGTACAACGTCCAAGTCCGCGGGTCCCGTAGTACCTAGTGTCACTACCACATTCTAAAAATAGGGGTATTTTTGACTTTTTATATATTATTAATATTGTGGTAGTTATATTAAATAATTTCATGATATGTGTATTTAAATTAAATAATTGTATGAGATGTGTATTTAAATATATTATATATATTTACAGTGTTCATTAGTGTTTGAGCTGGCAGACTTGACCTAGAAGCCCACTAGACGAACACCTGACCGAATGATAGAATTATGTATTAATTTGTATTAGTTAGAATTTAATTATTGGAGGTAGTAATTAATTACCGTAATTTTATTTAATTATTGCGCCTTACCGTTGCTTCGATATTTGGAGCGCTACCCTAGCTTTTGCCTTCCAATAAATTTCACAACCTTGCCCTAGACATGTCTTCCTTCCATTCTGACCTTTTTACAACTCGTAATTATGCTCTCTTGTGCTTCATTTTAGCCGCACAATATTCATCTCGGACGTTTATTTAATTTCTAAATAAATTTCCAACTTTGTATCGTTGTGCGTTCCAATCGAAATTGGAGGAAATCTTGACCCATTTTTCGTACAACCCAAATTTGGGTAATATTTTGTTCTGAGTCTTCTTTACTAATGATATTTGTGAACCAACCTAATTTTGGCCCCATGTACTCCTAATTAATTTTAGAACACCACTTGTATTTATTTCTAATTAAATTGGGGATACCATTTTGACTAATCTCGTTTAATCCCAATTTAATTCTAATACCCCATTAATTAAGCCCATACAAAATACACAACACCCTCACACCCTACATAACACCAAACACCAAATCGCCCACCAAATTTTTATCATTTCATGTGTCTGTGCAAATACCCAAATTTAAGGGGGCTATTTTACAAATGTTGCATTAGGTGTCACCACCCTATTGGTTCAAACCAAATGGAGAGCCCAAATATTTGACTAGTCAACAACCCTCATCCTTACCGGAAGGAATTCTTCCATGTCAAATCCTGACCACCCATTCAAAATGGGTGCATCAACACCACTCATTTCCCACTCACCATCCTATTTAATGTCCCATCACACACTCTTCCCAAGTAAGCCCTAATCTCCAAACCTAGGGAAGCCCCCATCTCCTCACAAGCCCTCAACCGTAGCTTTTCCTCCTTCCTTTTCATTTTTTTCCTTTCTTCTTCTCTTTTCTTCTTCTTCTTCTTCCTTTCTCCTTCTTCTTCTTCTCCTCTTTTTAAAATTTTAAAGAGAGGGAATATTAACCCATCTCCCCCACCACTATTCCCCGGGCATCCCTCCGGCCGGCGACCGAAGCTCCACCATACTCCACCCCACACGACACAACTCCGGCCTCGGCCACTGCTTCTTCCTCGACTCCATTCTCCGAGCAGCACCGTTGAACCAGCCACCCGCCGAGCACTGTCGACCCCGCAGGCCACGACTGCTGCTCCTCCCCTCTTCACGACTCCGGCGAAGCTGCCATTTCGGCCAGCTTCACCTAAGGCGAGCTCCTTCCCCAGTGGCCTCCTGCTGTACACGACCACCACGAGAACCACCGTCATCATCATATTCCACCACCCCTCTGCTTCCGTTCAGTCCGGCAACCCCGACCCCGGCTGCTACACGAGTACCACCACCCGATCCACCACAACCTCCTTCACCGGCAACCCCGCGTCGAACCCCCGACTCCCTGCACTCTCCGCTCCTCCTCCATCTCCTCCACGACTCCGCCACTCAGCCTCTCTTCTCCGGCCAACTTCCAACTCCGACCTCGCCACGAATACCACCACCACCATCATCATCATACTCCACCATCACCACCACCTCATCCCCGCTGCATCCCCCGCCAGAACTGCCACCACCACCACGAACATCCTCCTCCGGTCACGACATCCGGTGCAGCTTCGCCCACTCCCCCTCCATCTTCTCCACCGCCTGCATTCCCTCCTCCCGCTGCCTGCACTCCGGCTAAGTCCGGCCGACCAGTGACCACTACCACCACCCTATCACCACCAGGCTCCACCCACTCTTCTTCCCCGACCACCCACTCGACTCACCAACTCCGGCAAGCCCCTCGACTCCTACCAGTGGCCACCAGCCAGTACCACCAGGAGCACCGCCTCGTCGTCGTCGTCTTCACCGTCGTCGTGCACGCTCAGGTACGGTCCTCCCCCTCGCGTACGTATGTATGTAGTGTACGTATTGGGTTTATTTTGTGTGTATGTGTGTATGTATGTTTCGTATTTATATGCGTATGTATATATAGATATATATATAAATATATCATATATTTCTCTATTTATATATATACGTATTCAATGTATATATATATATTAATATATCTGTATATATATATATATATGATATACGTTAATATTCGTATTGGTATATATATACCTGTATATAGTATAAGTATTATTTTGGTATAAATATATATATATATATATATATATATATATATATATATATATATATATATATCGGTATTGGTATATATATAAATACGTATTTTGGTATTTTGGTATATATATACGTACTTGTATACGTATATGGTATAGGTATATTTTTATTGGTGTATATATATATATAAATATAACATATGAATATTTTCACTAGTATATATATAAATATATATATATTCAGTTTATATATATTCTTAAATAATGGTTGTTATGTATAAATGTGTTATGTATATTTTTAACATATATATAATATATATATATATATATATATATATATATATATATATATATATATATTTCTATTTAGTGTATATACACTTATACATATTTTGGTACGTAATTATTGGTATATATATATATATATGTCTATTGATAAATATTGTAGGTGACCCAAGTGTAATTACGGATACCCCGTCTTTACATTGACCTGTAATCCTGTAAATGTTAGTTGACTGCCATACGTACACTGACGTACTGGCGAGCCCCGTATCATTTTGACCGTCTGTCTTGCACAGCAATCACAAACGCGACGCTCGTGCAACTTGACGTACTTTACCCTAGTTGACTAGTGCCATACTTGGCATAGCCCCTGAGTTCGATGAATTTTGATTGTGTGTTAGTGTAGCATCTGATACAAATGTTATATGTATGATATGTCTAGAGGACTGTTGGTTCATCCAGGCGATACTCTGGAACAGGACATTGGTATTACCAGCTAAGGACCCAAGGCAAGTACATTCTCTGATAATTTCCAATTATTTGATAATTTCTATAAGTTTAGTATCTAGAAATATCACATCTGATCCTTGACACTGTGCTACACAGACTAATATATAGATGGGATCTACAGTCATGAGATATTACATTGATTATCGTATTGACATTGTACACAACATTAATATTTAGACCTTGTACATGACAGATTGGACATTGATCGTATATCGTGACGTGTCATGATTGGATCCACTATACTAGTTGGGGGCGGGAAAGTAGTTAGTAAGAAATGTGGTCATATCCCTATTATACAAGTATAGAACAATGTAAGTGTTAATCATGCTCCTCACATATGATTAGCCAGGCCATATAGCTCTCGTATATGTTTCCAAGCCGATCACATATCGAAGCTACTATTTCAAACACTTAGAATAGTTACAGTTCTCTATTTTAGATCATATATTACATCACCCGTATATGATATTGTACCTCGTTCTCTTCATTTTATATATGCACTGACTGTATCATATTGCCTATATTGCCTGTCTCTTTACATTGCCTGTCTATTTATTTTGCCATTGCATTTATTCACTGTCTTCTCTCAGTATCTAGCATCATCTGTTTATTGTTTTATAGTCCTTATCAATTAAATGGAACTATTATTTGAGATGTACTTTGCTCCTTCCTGACTGGAAATATTTTTCCAGACTATGCCTTAGAGGACTGGTATCCAACACTTTATGGATCACAGGGTGAGTAGCTGCAGACTTGGACTTGGTAGTTCAGTTGTGATTTCGGGAGGTCTAGCCGGAATCACTAGTTATCTAGTTAGTTCTTTTAGTAGATCATTTGGTACCGGATTTGTCTCCGGCATACTTGTTGAGACATGGATATTTGTTGAGTTAGATTATTTACAGTTAGACTTGTGTTGTTCTTATTTTATTTGTTCGATATCTTATCGTACTGTAGTTATGCGATTGAGTATGTTGTTCATTTATATTATATTGTGTCATTCGTGCCTCCTTATGGAGATTAGATGCTCGTTTGAGATTGCTTAGATAGTATCATGACCTTGACAGCGTTCTACCGTCGATGCTGCGGCGTAGGCTAGACGTACCCGCGTACTCGTGCCCCAATTCTGGGTGCGGGTCGTGAAACGTTTTTAGTGGTGGCCCATGCAGGTCAGACTTCGCAAGTTGTGCGATGTCGTGGTAGTGTAGCATCTTTGTTACACTACTGCGTGCCTGCGATAAGATCTAGGATATAGCATACTAGGATGAGAGAGAATACTCAATCACAATTCCTTGAGAGATTCCTGGGATGACCCCTGAGAATCTTATTATAATTTCTAATTTAAAACATTTTCATTGTTTCCGTCCGTTCTCACTTGTTGATATTGAATTTGATTCTTGTTGATTAGTTATTAAATTAAGATCTTGGTGTCATTGTAGAGTTTGATTTCATATCAAGATGAATTTACGGACTAATTTATGGTATCATCTGATGACACATGTTGATGAGGACAGTGAGAAAGATTAACATTAGGGCTATTGGACTACAAGATATGGATTTAAATTATAATTTGAAGATTGAAAATAAATTTTAATTTTTAAGAATTTTGAGGAGTTGAGATATTATGTTATTAAAAAAAATTTGAGGATTCAGATTCAATTCAATAAACCTAGACAAAGCTGTAAGGATTTTTGGAAGTGATTAAATTTTTGTTTCAATATTTGAATAATTGACTTTGAGGAAAGTATATGCATTTTACTATAAATTGTTCGAGGAGTTAGTTTTGAGGAATTTATTTTTAGGATAAAATTTTATAGTGGAAGAGATATATATTAGTATATGAGTGGATGAGGTGCATGTGTAAGGATCTGTTGGCTTAAGAATGATTGAGATTGCACTGCAAACTGACTTGAGTGTCCATCTAGGGTTGTACTAGAGGAAGCAGTACTTAGTATGGTGTGTTGCATTTGATATGCACTTGAGTGATAAGAACAACTAGTATCAATAATTGCAGTAGGTAAGAAAGCTAGCAGTGAGTGTGCTTGTAGTAGAAACTGTGGTACCTAAAGGGATAGAGGTATCGAACCTTGGATGCATCATTGACCTATGCAATCACAACTAGGAATATTTTCCAATCTATTTATCTTGAATGTTGCTTCTTTAGAACTTTACTGTCCTTCCTTGATGATATCACATTTTTGCCTTAATTGATTCTTTTGGATCTGTCTTCAGGATATTGCCGAAGACAAGATCTATGAGAGTGGGAGCATCAGCTTTAGAGGGGGTCTGTCACCTCTCTACCTGATGGACAGACAACCGTAGTTCCTTCTACATCTCCGATGCATGTGGGAGTATCTGCACTTTTCGGGGATCCTCCTCCCCCACATGTTCAGAGGATTGCCGCAGCTGTGACGGATAACCTTCCTCCTCCACCGACTCTGTTTTCTGGAGGTGTGTCCATTGACGGGGCACAGATGTTTACCTTGATCCAGGGCATGGTAGATGACCAGAGAGTGACGGCTGACGCTCAGCGAGTTCAAGCTGAGGCTCAGAGGGTGCAAGCAGAAATGCACCAGGCACAAACCGAGCTGATGATAGAGAGCATGAAGAATGCTCATCATGTGACTCTCCAAGCTTTGGAGAGAGTAGCACAATACCAGCAGTTTTCTGGCCAGCAACATCAGAGATCAGGCACTATAGTGGACTTCAAGAAGATGATGCCTCGAGAGTTCAAGGGTATCGAAGGGATACTCTACGCTGACGACTGGCTAGAGGACATAGAGAGGAGCCTGCGATTGGCCCAGATTCCGGAGATCTTACGGATAGAGGCGGTTGGCAGTCAGATGTTCGATATCGCACTCACGTGGTATCGCACGGAGCCGAGACTTACTGCACAAGGACTTACTTGGGAGACCTTCAAGGAGCTCTTCAAGGAGAAGTTCTTCCCCGATGTGGCATTGGGAACCTTGGAAAGTCAGTTTCATGACTTGGTCCAAGGAAACATGTCGGTCGACGAGTACGTTGCAGAATTCTGTCGATTGAGCCATTTTGCATCGTCTATGATTCGGGACCCAGGAGATCGAGCCCAGAAATTTAGAAAGGGGCTGACGAGAGAGATTATGTCGCGCACTTCTGGTCGTCGTACCGCTACCTTTGAGGGTATCTTGATGGATGCCCAGATTGCAGAAGAGGATCTGGATCCCAGGCCTAAGAGGAGTCGCAATATTTCTGAAGATACGAATGGTAGCGCAGGACCGGATAAGCGTCCCCATATTCAGCAACAGCAGTGGGCGTTTCAGTATCAACAACAACACCAGGCACCAGTTCATATCCAGCAACAGTCGTGGGCATTTCAGTATCAACAGCAGTACCAGGTACCAGTTCATATTCAGCAACAGCCATAGGCGTTTCAGCATCAACAGCAGTACCAGGCACCAGTTCGTGTTCAGCAGGATCAGCAACAGCCTCCGAGAGAGACACAGCAGACTTGTCATTTCTGTAAGAAGCCAGGTCACCTTTGGGAGAGCTGTAGAACGAGGCTAGGACTTTGTTTGTACTACAGCGCTGCGGGACATCGAGTAAGGGATTGTCTTCTAGCCCCTTATCTTTTCGGCCAGCGCGCAGCTTCAAATTATAGAGATCCAGTTAGGCTACCTGTGGAACCGTATATTGCTCAGCCCCCGCGAAGGGAACCACCCCAGCAGGGCGGGGCATTTGCGATGACGGTCGAGGAGACCGATACTGCAGGTAATGTGTTAGCAGGTTCTGTTCTTTCCTTTCTTTTGTTCCTTTCTATTTGATTGATTGACTGATCCCCTAGTACCGTAGTTTGTGTTCATAATTTTTGTTAGAATGTAGTTAGTAGTACACCCTGACAGAGACTGCAATACCATGACAAAAGACACATGATCGTACATATTCTTCTTAGATTGTATGACTGTAGGTATAATTTTTCTTAGACCATGATTATTGGGGTTGACTATAGTGGATTTATGAAAAGGTTATGAACTGACAAGGAGAGACAAGATGCTTAAAATTTTGAGGATAAGCATTAATTTAAATAAAAGTTAAGAAATTAATATGGTAGGATTGATGATTATTGATTATGATATAATTTATTATTAAAAGACTTGAGGAGATTAAGGAGATTATCATTATATTTATTTGACTGCAAGTTATGAATTTTAAAATTTATATTATAAATGTTGCATTGAAGATTTCATAAGTATTGCATTGTTTGAGTTTTGTGGCAAAAGAAACCAAGGAATAAGATCATTGATGGATTAGTGTTTGAATTTAAACTTTTTTGGACGAGATTTCAATTTTATATATATGCAATTAAATTAGAGGAGTGGATATTAAATTGCGAGTATTTAATTTTTAACTTAAAATTTCGGAGGAAATTATGAGAAAAATGCAAACTGATTTTATTTCGAGGATTTTCAGGAATACAATAATTTCAGAATTTTGAAAATTGTGAAATGACAAGGTGGATTATTTTAAGATTATGTGGGTTGGTGAATTTAACTTTTAATGGAAATTAAAATAATAAATAAACACTACTATTGAGGATTTTTAAATTTTGAGGACGAAATTCTTTTAAGGAGGGTAGACTTGTCACTACCACATTCTAAAAATAGGAGTATTTTCGACTTTTTATATATTATTAATATTGTGGTTGTTATATTAAATAATTTCATGATATGTGTATTTAAATTAAATAATTGTATGAGATGTGTATTTAAATATATTATATATATTTACAGTGTTCATTAGTGTTTGAGCTGGCAGACTTGACCTAGAAGCCCACTAGACGAACACCAGACCGAATTATAGAATTACGTATTAATTTGTATTAATTAGAATTTAATTATTGGAGGTAGTAATTAATTACCGTAATTTTATTTAATTGTTGCGCCTTAACATTGCTTCGATATTTGGAGCGCTACCCTAGCTTTTGCCATCCAACAAATTTCACAACCTTGTCCTAGACGTGCCTGCCTTCCATTCTGACCTTTTTGCAACTCGTAATTATGCTCTCTTATGCTTCATTTTAGCTGCACAATATTCGTCGCGGATGTTTATTTAATTACTAAATAAATTTTCAACTTTGTATCGTTGTGTGTTCCAATCGAAATTGGAGAAAATCTCGACCCATTTTTCGTGCAACCCAAGTTAGGGTAATATTCTGTTCTGAGTCTTCTTCACTAATGATATTTGTGACCCAACCTAATTTTGGCCCCATGTACTCCTAATTAATTTTAGAACACCACTTGCATTTATTTCTAATTAAATTAGGGATACCATTTTGATTAATCTCGTTTAATCCCAATTTAATTCTAATACCCCATTAATTAAGCCCATACAAAACACACCACCCCCTCACCCTACAAAACACCAAACACCAAATCGCCCACCAAATTTTCATCATTTCATGTGTCTGTGCAAATACCCAAATTTAAGGGGGCTATTTTGCAAATGTTGTATTAGGTGTCACCACCCCATTGGTTCAAACCAAATGGAGAGCCCAAATATTTGACTAGTCAACAACACTCATCCTTACATGAAGGAATTCCTCCATGTCAAATTCTGACCACCCATTCAAAATGGGTGCATCAACACCACTCATTTCCCACTCACCATCCTATTTAATGTCCCATTACACACTCTTCCCAAGCAAGCCCTAATCCCCAAACCTAGGGAAGCCCCCATCTCCTCACAAGCCCTCAACCGTAGCTTTCCCTCCTTCATTTTTATTTTTTTCCTTTCTTCTTCTCTTTTCTTCTTCTTCTTCCTTTCTCCTTCTTCTTCTTCTCCTCTTTTTAAAATTTTAAAGAGAGGGAATATTAACGCATCTTCCCTACCACTGTTCCCCGGGCATCCCTCTGGCCGGCGATCGAAGCTCTACCATACTCCACCCCACAAGATACAACTCCGGCCTCGGACACTGCTTCTTCCTCGACTCCATTCTCCGAGCAGCACCGCTGAACCGGCCACCCGCCGAGCACTGTCGACCCCGCAGGCCACGACTGCTGGTCCTCCCCTCTTCACGACTTCGGCGAAGCTGCCACTCCGGCCAGCTTCACCCAAGGTGAGCTCCTTCCCCGGCGGCCTCCTGCTGCACACGACCACCACGAGAACCACCGTTATCATCATATTCCACCACCCCTCTTCTTCCGTTCATTCCGGCAACCCCGACCCCGGCTGCTACACGAGTACCACCACCCGATCCACCACAACCTCCTTCATCGGCAACCCCGCATCGAGCCCCCGACTCCCTGCACTCCCCGTTCCTCCTCCATCTTCTCCACGACTCCGCCACTCGGCCTCTCTTCTCCGACCAACTTCCAACTCCGGCCTCACCACGAATACCACCACCACCATCATCATCATACTCCACCATCACCACCACCTCATCCCCGCTGCATTCCCCGGCCAGAACTGCCACCACCACCACGAACATCCTCCTCCGGTCACGACATCCGGCGCAGCTTCGCCCACTCCCCCTCCATCTTCTCCACCGCCTGCATTCCCTCCTCCCGCTGCCTGCACTCCGGCCAAGCCCGGCCGACCAGTGACCACTACCACCACCCTATCACCATTAGGCTCCACCCACTCTTCTTTCCCGACCACCCACTCGACTCACCAACTCCGGCGAGCCCCTCGACTCCGAGCAGTGGCCACCAGCTAGTACCACCAGGAGCACCGCCTCGTCGTCGTCGTCTTCGCCGTCGTCGTGCACGCTCAGGTACGGTCCTCCCCCTCGCGTACGTATGTATGTAGTGTACGTATTGGGTGTATTTTGTGTGTATATGTGTATATATGTTTCATATTTATATGCGTATGTATATACAGATATATATATAAATATATCGTGTATTTCTCTATTTATGTATATACGTATTCAATGTATATATATATATTAATATATCTGTATATATATATATGATATATGTTAATGTTCGTATTGGTATATATATACCTGTATATAGTATAAGTATTATTTTGGTATATATATATATATATATATATATATATATATATATATATATATATATATATATATATATATATATATATATATATATGTATATATATATATGTATATATATATATATATATATATATGTATATATATATATATGTATATATATATATATGTATATATATATATGTATATATATATATGTATATATATATATATATATTGGTATTGGTATATATATAAATACGTATTTTGGTATTTTGGTATATATATACGTACTTGTATACGTATATGGTATAGGTATATTTTTATTGGTGTATATATATATATAAATGTAACATATGTATATTTTCACTAGTATATATATATATATATATATATATATATATATATATATATATATATATATATATAAATTCAGTATATATATATTCTTAAATAATGGTTGTTATGTATATTTTTAACATATGTATATATATGTAATATATATATTTCTATTTAGTGTATATACACTTATACATATTTTGGTATGTAATTATTGGTATATACATATATATATATATATATATATATATATATATATATATATATATATATATATGTAATGTATTTAATGATATATGTCTATTGATAATATTGTAGGCGACCCAAGTGTAATTACGGATACCCCGTATTTACATTGACCTGTAACCCTGTAAATGTTAGTTGACTGCCACACGTACACTGACGTATTGGCGAGCCCCGTATCATTTTGACCGTCCATCTTGCACAGCAATCACAGATGCGACGCCCGTGCAACTTGACGCACTTGACCCTAGTTGACTAGTGCCATACCTGGCATAGCCCCTGAGTTCGATGAATTTTGATTGTGTGTTAGTGTAGCATCTGATATAAATATTATATTTATGATATGTCTATAGGACTGTTGGTTCATCCAGGCGATTCTCTGGAATAGGACATTGGTATTACCAGCTAAGGACCCAAGGCAAGTACATTCTCTGATAATTTCCAATTATTTGATAATTTCTATAAGTTCAGTATCTAGAAATGTTACATCTGATCCTTGACACTGTACTATACGGACTAGTATATAGATGGGATCTGCAGTCATGAAATGTTATATTAATTATCGTATTGACATTGTACACGACATTGATATTTAGACCTTGTACATGATAGATTGGACATTGATCGTGTATCGTGACGTGTCATGATTGGATCCACTATACTAGTTGGGGGCGGGAAAGTAGTTAGTGAGAAATGTGATCATATCCCTATTATACAAGTATAGAACAATGTAAGTGTTAATTATGCTCCTCACATATGATTAGCCAGGCCATATAGCTCTCGTACATGTTCCCAAGCCGATCACATATCGAAGCTACTATTTCAAACACTTAGAATAGTTACAGTTCTCTATTTTAGATCATATATTACATCACCCGTATATGATATTGTACCTCGTTCTCTTCATTTCATATATGCACTGACTGTATCATATTGCCTATATTGCATGTCTCTTTACATTGCCGTCTCTTTATTTTGCCATTGCATTTATTCACTGTCTTCTCTCAGTATCTAGCATCATCTGTTTATTGTTTTATAGTCCTTATCAATTAAATGGAACTATTATTTGAGATGTACTTTGCTCCTTTCTGACTGGAAAATTTTTTCCAGACTATGCCTTAGAGGACTGGTATCCAACACTTTTTGGACCACAGGGTGAGTAGCTGCAGACTTGGACTTGGTAGTTCAGTTGTAATTTCGGGAGGTCTAGCCGGAATCACTAGTTATCTAGTTAGTTCTTTTAGTAGATCATTTGGTACCAGATTTGTCTCCGGCATACTTGTTGAGACATGGATATTTGTTGAGTTAGATTATTTATAGTTAGACTTGTGTTGCTCTTATTTTGTTTGTTCGATATCTTATCGTGCTGTAGTTATGTGATTGAGTATGTTGTTCATTTATATTATATTGTGTCATCCGTGCCTCCTTATGGAGATTGGATGCTCGTGTGAGATTGCTTAGATAGTATCATGACCTTGACAATGTTCTACCGCCGATGCTGCGGCGTAGGCTGGACGTACCCGCGTACTCGTGCCCCAATTTCGGCTGCGGGTCGTGACACCTAGAGACGAGATACAAGCTCAATCAATAAACTATCACGAGGCTAAAATAAGAGATGACACACATCTTGCATATGTTTCAATCTCTGTTACAAACTCACATAGACACTAAGCTAGAGGGTTGACCAAGGTTGACTAGAGGTACGTTACATCTAATACTATCAATCCTCTGTATAATATCATCAGACAAATCCTCAATCCCCTATATTTATCATAGTGTTTTCAGTAGTTCAAGTATGTTCATTCCTCATATTTTACCCTGGTCTTCACAGACGTTATCATGCATGTTTACATATATCATCCTGAAATAAAAATAATAATTATTTATTAAACTCTCAATTATACAAAATTGTCTTTTAATTATTTGAACATTATTTCACATATACACAGCTACTCCTCAAATAACTTTATTATTAAATATCAGCTTTCAATATTAACCAATGGTTTGATATCACTCTACCATTTCATTATAATTAACCTGCTCCTCGATACCCATCACAAAGTATAACATAAAACCCTAAATATCATATATATATATATCATTCACAACCATCAAATGCATATAATACATAACATCAAACCCTAAACTCAATGCATTCAAAACCCTAAAACCTCATATCAGACTTCTTAAACCCTAACCCTAACTATATTATATTAAACCATAACAATATTACACTATATAAGGGAATGGGGGAGAGGTTACCTTGGCGACGGTGTGGTGGTGCGAGGGTGGAGCTGCTATGGTTACACGCCGGAGGGAGAAGTGATGGCCGAAGGATGAGCGGGGGTGGCCGGTTCATGGAGTAGGCAGTGGTCGACGGCGGGATGGTGTTGGTGATGATGATGATGATAAAGACGCCGCGGGTGGCCGTCTCTGGCCGGAGGATGGTCGGAAGGGGACGTGGCGACGTGTGGTGACGGGATGATGATGAGGAGAGGAGGTTGAGGTGGTGGTTGGTAGCAGTGACTGTAGAGAGCGGTGGTCGTCGAGTGCAGCTCCGGTGCGGGTGGAGGTGAAGGAGGTAGCGGGTGGTGCTCGACCGAGGGGGCGTGGCAGGGTGGATGGAGGCGCTGGAGTTGTAGGCGGTTGGTTGGGTGGCCGGTCGAGGTTTGATGGCCGGTGGGGGAGCTCAGCTGGCCGAAGTAGGGGGAGGCCGGTCGGGTTGGGTTGAAGAAGAAGAAGAAGAAGAAGAATGGAGAATGGTGTATTGGCTGGTAATGTGAAGGGAAAAGGGAGGAGAGAGAGAGAGAGGGGGGTGGTATTTTCTATGCTCCTAGGGATTAAGGCAGGCATTAGGAAAGGGGGGTGAAGAGGGATTAAATAGGAGAGTGTGTGGTGAGGATGAATGCTTTAATTTGAATAGAGGCTCAGATTCTACATGGAGAAATGTACATCCAAAGGAGGAGAAAGAGTTGATTTGACCGGTCAAGAGATGAAGAAGAGGGTTTCTTCATTGGCTTGGACCAATGAGGTGGTGACACCTATTACCATATTTGCAAATAAGCCCCTTAATTTTTGGGTAATTGCACATGCATGTAAAATAATGAAGATTTGGTGTGGGAAGTGGTGTTTGGTGTTATGTAGGGTGAGGGAATGTTGTGTGTTTTGCATGGGCTTAATGAATGGGATATTAGGATGAATGGGATATTGGGTTAAATTGGAGTTAAGTTAGAATTAGTCAAGGTTGGCATCCCCAATTTAATTAAAATAAAATATCATGTGTTCTTAAATTAAATGGGGGCACATGGGATATCAATTAGGAGTGACACAAAGGTCATGAATGGTGTAGGCTTGGTGTCAGTCTTGTACCATTTGATTGGTCCGCTAAATGGGTTGAGTTTATGTCTCAAAATTGATGGCAACGACAAAGGTATGCGACACATGATTAAAGAACAGATTTTGAGACCGGGAAGTTGTGTACTTAAATTAGAGCACAAGGGATTATGATTGTGAGTGACGGAAAACTCCAGCGCCTAAGTTGGCTTGTCAAGTCAAGAGTGCAACAATTTGTTGGAAATTATGGGCTATTGTTGGGCTCCGAATATTTCAACAACGGTAGGGTGCACCAAGGGTTAAATAAAGAATCAAACAACTACAACAAAAATTCTAAAACTCAAACACCTGATGCTAAACCAAAATTTCTAACCAAAACTAGTCTACCTATAATAATAATTGAGGGGGTTTACATCCTACCCAACTTAGAAAAATTTCGTCCCCGAATTTAAAAGTAAAGCATGAATAATAGCTACGAGAATTTAAAAGTAAATTGGTAATCGAATACAGTACGTAAATTCATACCTTGGTCCTCAAATAAATACGGGAATGCTACCGAATGAAATTCTCGCTCTCCCGGGTAGACTCGCCTGGTGAATAATGCTTCCATGCAACCCTGAACAGTCGAATAGTCTGACCCCTCAATATATTCTCACTGTGATCGAGTATCCCCATTGGCTGCTCTACATATGATAAACTGGGCCCGACTGTAATCTCTAAATGATCAAGCACGTGACTAGGGTCTGCCACGTATCTTCTCAACTGTGATACATGAATTACGTCGTGCACTCCTTCTAATGATGGAGGCAATGTAAGACGATAAGCCACTTCGCCAAATCATTCCAAGATGTCAAAAGGTTCGATGTACCTCGGACTCAACTTGCCTCTGCCTCCGAATCTGATGGTACCACGAGTGGGCGATATCTTCAAAAATACATGGTCACCCTCCTTGAACTCCAAGGGTCTGTGGTACACATTTGCCCAATGATTATGTCTGTCCTGTGCTGCTCGCAGGTGGCTCTGAATCTGCTTTACTTTCTCCACTGTCTGTGTCACCAACTCTGGACCAAGTATCTGACGCTCTTCCACGTCACTCTAATATACCCGTGACCTACACTTCCTGTCGTACAGTGCCTCATAAGGTGCTGTCATGCCCCAGTCCCAAAAGTACACGAAACCAGGCCACGTGGCAATAGCTAGCTGTCACGTCTCCGAGGATATCCCAATTTAATGGATCATAACGAAGAGTGCTACGCTGTCCTAAAATACTAACATGTCCACTATCAGTCAACAACAGGTAAACCAATCTCATCCACAATATAAACAGCAATAAATACTAAATAAACTGCTGGAAGATAAATACCAGTCTCAAAATATTATAGTACAACCAAGAATGTTTGGTGGGAACAAACCCACTACTATGACAGAATAAATGTACTAAAATGATAGATAAAAGAGTAATGACTAGGGCATCGGCTGACTAGATAATGATGCACCCAATCCTAGGCAGAAGGCCTACCAAGTGATCACGGAAACTCTGACGGTAGCACCTCTAACTCCTCTGCGGTAGTGAACCTCGTCTCTTGTCCTAGGTCGTACATTATGGGTAATATGCCTCGTCCAAATCTGGAAAGGTACTAGGTCCTCAGAGGGACGTAACAAGATACATAGAAGCATGCCATATATAATTATTGAATAAAATAAATACAATAAAGGGGTATGCTACCATCTAAGTGAATGCAATGTGAGGACAACTGTGAGTATATGGGAAGGTGTAAGCTAGACATATGCTGACGTAATTCACCAGTCGTGACAACCAGCTAGTATATGCCACACATGCCCCCTATAACACGGGCGCAGGAATACAATAATGTCCAATATTCTATAGAGTGTGGTATCTGTAATATCACCAAGTAACGTCCAACACTCTACAGAACGTGGTATCAGTAATATATATATACGTCTGTATCACTCCATTGAGTGCGGTATCTGTATAAAGGAGTGGGGTTTCCCATATGCCTACTAGACGTCCTCCCTGCCCAATGTATATATCCAAGTCGAATACTTGACGTGCACACTCCGTATCTAAATGCCAAGTCTCTACACTGAAATAATCCTGAATTACTTACTAACCGTGATGCACGTCATACGCGCCGATAGCTAGTCGAGCATGCGAACCTGCATCTCAACATAAAATTGTCACTACGAACGTGTAGGAGTGTCAGGTCTCAGAAGATATCAGAGTATCCTCTAATGGGGTGAGTCAATTACGAACTAGGTCAAGTATACTAATCATCGACGTATCCGTCGACAGCACCCGAGTAAATCTCGGACGCGCACAGTTGTATAAAAGGAAAGCAACAAGAATACAATACAACTTATGCATAATTTAAATTAGACAGTAAACATGACAAGGTATCTTGCCTGAGTCCTCAAGATGTGAATGCCAATAGCCTGCTCCTGTAGCATCTTTTGGCTGATCCAAAGACCCTAGACATACAATATAATATAACAAATACTGACATCAGACACTAAGCATTAACTACATACGACTACGACGCTATACTTGAATACTATTGCAAGTTCACTGCTGCTCGAATACAGCATCACGTGTGCACGTAGCTAGGGTATACACGTGTTCTGTCCTTGGTTAACATGTGCCTCGAGACAATAATTTATCGAGTTATGGGTTGACCACATTTTCTGTTATATGCGAACGCATGTCCTTAGTTTCTATGTTCAATATACTTGGTTTATGTCCATATATACGGATGAAATATTGGTCCTCGCTGACAGGTATCGTGATTAAGGTAATTGCTGGTTACTGAACAATTCTAAGTTTGTTAACCATCGGCCATTTTATATATAGTTTATGGTTAATAAATTTGTGTCAAATACTAAAATCTCCCGACACGACGATACGATATTCATATAAGAACACGATACTAAGGGGAAGGGTACAGGGTGAATACCTAGCAGGCTGGACGAGGATCGCCTCGCTGGCTGGTTGTCCTCCGTCGAGTAGCGGAGCTCCGGCTGTGGCCGCCGGGCAAGGCAGCGGCGGCAACAGCTGGATCGACAACGGCGTAGCCGCAGTAGCAGCAGCAACTCTGAGCAGCGGCGAGTGCAGGGCCAAGGCGGCGCGGGGGTGGCTGTCGACCGCGGGGAAAATGACCCTTCACCTAGCAGGGGGTAATCGTGGGTGTCGGAGGGGGTCGCCGGGAATCGGGGCAGTCGAGTTTTGAACGGGGGTCGGGTTTTAAAGGCGGGATCAGCGGTGGTCCGATGACTTGAGGGCAGTGCTGCGGTGTCGGCGATGTTCGAGCAGTAGTGGTGGCGGCTTTAGACGGTAGTGGGGTGGTTGTGAAGTCGGAGGGGGTGATCGGCTAGGGTTTGAATGTGGGGGAGATCGGCTAGGGTTTGAAGGGGGGTGATGAATAATGAGTTAGGGTTTAATATAAGGAGCATGCATATTTATATAGAGAATTGATGGGCTGGCATAGGGACTGGTCTGTCCGACTTTGTTGGGGTGGGTCTGGTCCAAAGGAAGAGTATATGTGGGCTTGGTTAAGTTCTGCTTGAGGTAAAATTATCCTCAATTTAAATAGGTTAAATGCAGTGTGCTTCACGTTCTTTTTACTCGAATATCGTGTAGCTAGGAGGTGACGAAAGAACGAGTATCTAAGGTTACACAATGGCCAGAGGGGTACCTATAATTATCTCACATAAATTCTAATTAAATTCAATTAAATCCTAGTCTTTTGGTTTAATTCAAATTAAACCCTAAATTGGTCGAGGGGGTTTACAATCTACCCTCCTTAGAGCATTTAGTCCTCAAAATTAAACAAATATGTATGATAAGAATTACTGACTGAAATAAAAATGCTAATACGTACCTAGTCCTTCGAAGAGATGGGGATAGCGCTGTCTAATATCCTCCTCGCGTTCCCAAGTTGACTCGCCTGGGGCATGATGTCTCCATGCGACGCGAACTAAGGGAATAGTTTGACCTCGCAGTCCTTCTCGTTCCTGTCCAGGATCTCAACAGGCTCCTCTTGGTAGGATAAACTCGGGCCGACTGTGATCCTGGAATGGTCAAGTACATGACTCGAATCCGGTATATACCTCCTTAGCTGAGATACATGGAAGACGTCATGGACTCCTTCCAAAGTCTGCGGTAAGGCTAATTTGTAAGCAACCTCTCTGACGCGTTCTAACACATCAAATGGTTCGACGTACCTCGGACTGATCTTTCCTCTGCCTCCAAATCTGATAGTCCCTTGAGTAGGTGAGATCTTTAGAAATACGTGTTCTCCAACCTGGAACTCTAAGGGTCGTCGATGTGTATTCGCCCAATGCTTCTGTCTGTCTTGTGCTGCTCGTAGGTGTCCTTGGATTTTCTTTACCTTCTCCACTGTACGAACAACCAACTCTGTCCCAAGGATCTGTCTCTCGCCTATATCACTCTAACATACTGGGGAACGATATTTCCTTTCATACAATACTTCATAGGGAGCCATCTGGATGCTCGCTTGATAGCTGTTGTTGTAGAAAAACTCGACCAAATGCAAATGGTCCTCCCACGATCCTCCGAAGTCAAGCATGGACGCTCTTAACATGTCTTCCAATGTCTGAATGGTGCGCTTTGACTGGCCATCTGTTTGTGGGTGATACGTTATGCTAAACTTCAGGCGGGTACCGAGACTCTCTTGCATACTCCGCCAAAAGTAAGACGTAAATCTCGTATCCCTGTCAGACACGATACTAACTGGCACTCCGTGCAGTCGCACAATCTTTCTCATGTACATCTCTGCTAAGACCTCTGTAGATTGCCCAACTGTGAAGGGTAAAAAGTGTGCGGACTTGGTGAGTCTATCTACGATTACCCATACTGCATTGTGACCATTAGGACTCCTCGGAAAAACTGTAACAAAGTCCATAGTGATGTGCTCCTATTTCTACTCCGGTATAGGTAGCGGTTGAAGCAATCCTGCAGATCTCTGGTGCTCAGCCTTGACTTGCTGACACACCAGGCATGTGGCCACAAAGCGTGCTATCTCCCTCTTCATTCCATGCCACCAGCAGTACTGTCTCAGGTCTTTGTACATCTTCGTACCTCCTGGATGAATGGAGTAGGTTGAACTGTGTGCTTCTGTCAACAACTCTTATCGAATCTCTCTATTTGGAATATAGAGACGATCTCCACATCTCAAAGTTCCGTATTCATGTATACGCAATCCTGTCTGTATTCCATCCTCTGTTCTCTGTCTAAGCCTCTAAAATCTGGCGTCTGTTGGCAAAGCAGCCTTGATCCTCTCCACTAATGTCGACTGCACTAAAAACTCGACAACTGTCCATCTATTCCGGGCATAACAACCTCTATACCCATCTGCTCTAGATCTCTCAGTAGATATTGTTGGGTAGTCAAGAAGAATGCCATGGGTCTTCTTCTCAATGCGTCAGCTACTACGTTGGCCTTTCCCGAATGGTACTGTAGCTCAATCTCGAAGTCTGCCATCACCTCGAACCAACGTCTCTGTCTCTGGTTCAGGTCCTTCTGAGTGTAGACGTACTTTAGGCTTTTGTGATCAGTGAATATCTCTACTCTTTCTCCATATAGGTAGTGCCTCAAAAGCTTCAAAGCAAAGATCACTACTGCAAGCTCCAAGTCATGGGTGGGATAGTTTTTCTCGTGGGTCCTCAACTGTCTAGAGGCATAGGCTACAACCTTTCCATGTTGCATCAAGATACATCCTAATCCTTTCCCGGATGCATCGCTATAGATTACGAATCCTCCGGGTCCAAAAGGTATGGTCAAGATAGGTGCTGTAGTCAAACGCTTCTTCAGCTCATTAAATGCCTTCTGACA
This sequence comes from Iris macrosiphon, assembly GCA_036927795.1. Classification (NCBI taxonomy): domain Eukaryota; kingdom Viridiplantae; phylum Streptophyta; class Magnoliopsida; order Asparagales; family Iridaceae; genus Iris; species Iris macrosiphon. The sequence goes on along the minus strand of JAYESA010000011.1, from coordinate 42,737,299 downwards.
CTCCTCTGTCCAGGTGAACTCCTGCTCCTTACGGGTCAAGCGGTCATTGGCTCTGCAATCTTTGCGAAGTTTTTTACGAACCTCCGATAATATCCGACAAGTCCTAGGAAACTTCTCACTTCCGAGACATTGGTAGGGGTTGGCCATGTCTCTACTGATGAAATCTTCGCTGGATCTACTGAAATACCATCTCCTGAAATGACGTGTCCAAGAAAAGCGACACGATATAGGAGAAACTCGCACTTGCTCAGCTTGGCATAAAGTCTCTCTCTCCTCAGCATCTCTAACACTAGTCTCAAGTGCTCTTCGTGCTCCTCGTGGCTCTTCGAATACACTAAGATGTCGTCGATGAAGACTACCACGAACCGGTCTAAGTATTGGTGGAATACTCTGTTCATCAATTTCATAAATACAGCCGTCGCGTTCGTCAGTCCAAAAGGCATCACTAGGAACTCGTAGTGACCATAACGATTCCTGAATGCTATCTTTTGAATGTCTTCTCTTCGCACCTTCACTTGATGATAACCCGATCTTAAGTCGATCTTGGTGAATACCACTGCTCCTGTCAGCTGGTCGAATAAATCATCAATCTGCGGCAGGGGGTACTTGTTCTTGATAGTCAAAGCATTAAGGGCTCTGTAATCAATGCATATACGTACTGTCCCATCCTTTTTAGGCACAAATAATACTGGTGCTCCCTAGGGTGATGCACTAGGACGGATAAATCCCTTTCTCTGCAACTCCTCTAATTATAGCTTCAGCTCATCTAACTCCTTCTTCGCCAATCGGTACATATTAGAAGATACCGGTGCTACTCCGGGTACTAGCTCAATGGTGAACTCCACGTCTCTATCTGGCGGTAGGCCTGGCAATTCTTCAGGAAAAACATTCTTAAATTCTGCAACTATTTGTGGGGGTACCATATCCATAGCCTTGTAAGTTCCAGCTATCTGTCCTACTCCTTGTTCGACGGTCCCTCGCATATACTCGAACTTCGATTGATCTAGCGGTCTAAAAGTGACGCTACCCTTCCGGCAATTCAGTACGGCATTATACTGGCTTAACCAGTCCATGCCTAGCACAACATCAAAGTACGGCATAGGCAATACCAAGAATCGTGCTCTCATCTCTCTACCACATACGACTACCGAGCACGTTCTGATAGTGCTGATAACCGGCACGATACCTCCTCCGGTAAGAATCTTCCAACTCTTAGGTAAGGGGGAAGTCGCTACTCTATGCATTGCTACGAATCTACTAGATATAAATGATAGCGTAGCACCAGAATCAAACAATGTAGTCGCAGGTAATGATGCAACTAAAATGGTACCTGTGATAGCTTCCCCTTCTATTTCCTCCTCAGTAGCTGCTAATGCAAAGGCCTGTCCGTGCCTCTGTCCCCCTGTCTGCTGTCGGGTCCGATCAAACTGTACCTCCTGTGGGGCCAAGGGTGGTCCCCTCTGAAATCCTCCAGGTGCTAGTGGGCGCTGGCCTCCTAGTGGGAGTAGTATCCTCGGGACTGGTGCTGCTGGCCTCTGCCCTGTCTGCGGTGCTGCCTCTCTGCGCTGTGGGCAATCTCTGACAAGATGCTGACTCGCTCCACATATCATGCACAATTCCAGCTTCTTTCGACAATCTCTAATGACATGTCCCTTCTTGCCACAATGGTGACAAGTCGGAAGCTCCTTCTGCTGGTATGGTGCTACCCTCTGCTGTGTTTGTGCTCCAGGACGACGGATCGGTCCTCCTGCTCCGGGCTGGGCTCTGGCTGGTGTAGTCGTGCTGGAACGTCTAGCTCCTCTGACGATGGCCTCCTAGATCATCGCCTCTGCAAGAACCTCCTCATAAGAAATCCTCGTCTGTGTGGTGGTATACCTCTGTAGCTCAAAATTGAGGCCGTGATGAAATCTCTGGGCTTTCTTGAGATTATTGGGTATTAGGACGGCACCAAATCTGCTAAGGCGGCTGAACTCTGCGTCATAGGCGTCAACAGTCATATTTCCCTGCTCTAGATGTAGGAATTGGGAGTATAGGGCATTTCTGCCTGTAGCTGGGAAATACTTCGCGTTAAAGTACTCTAAGAACTGTTCCCAAGTCTGGTTCTTGCCTACACTGCGCTCGATGGAATCCCACCAGTGATGGGCATTGCCTTTTTGTTGGGCCCTTACTGCGGCCATCCAAAGGTTTGGATGCAGTTGTGAAGCCTCTAATAGCATCTCCATGTTGGCGACCGAATCAGAGATCTGTTCTGCAGTCTCATTGCCTGAGAAAGTATCTGGTCCCATCTGTCGGAACCATCTAACAGTGCCACCTGTCTGGGCTGGTGGAGGTGCTGGTACGGGTGCTGGGACAGGTGTCCTCTCTAGTACTGCCATCAAACTCTGTCTCAATGTCTCTGTCTGATGCCACTGTACATGCATCATGGTCTGAAAGAACTGAAGCATCTGTGGCTGTCCATCTAGCTGTGGCATCTGGGGTGTGTAGGGTGGAGGTGGTGGTAATGGAACTTCTGGCTGTGCAGTAGGCGTCTCTTCAGATGTCGGCCTCTCATTTTGCGGCATCGGTGTGGCTCCTGAGGTCTGTCCCTCAAAATAATGCATGGGGATCGTCTGGGAAGTCTGTCCCTCAGGTTGCGGTGTAGGATCGCCCTGAGAAGTCTCGTGCCAATGTATCAGCGAGGTCCGTAGCGGGGGTTGTCCTTGGGGTTCCTCCTCTCTTCGGGTGGTGTTGTCCGGCACCAAGGTACTGGGTGCTCCTCGTCCACTGTGCAAGTTCATCTTGCTGCAAGAGATAGGACTTCATCAAAAAGAGTACGGAATCAAGCAAATAGGATACAGATATTTAGAAGCAATATGAAGGAAGTTCATAGATGAAATCAAAGTGGATGAGACCTAGTAATTTTTATCCTATTGCAGGCTCGCTGGGCATGTTATCATACCATAAGCGATAAAGTCGACCTGCATGGGCCACCACTAAAATCATGTCACACCCCAGTCCCAAAAGTACACGGGACCAGGCCACGTAGCAATAGCCAGCTGTCACGTCTCCAAGGATATCCTAATTTAATGGATCCTAACGACGAGTGCTACGCTGTCCTAAAATACTAACATGTCTACTATCAGTCAACAACAGGTAAACTAATCTCATCCACAATATAAACAGCAAGAAATAGTAAATAAACTACTGGAAGATAAACACCAGTCTCAAAATATCATAGTACAACCAAGAATGTCTGGTGGGAACAAACCCACTACTATGACAGAATAAATTTACCAAAATGATAGATAAAAGAGTAATGACTAGGGCATCGGCTGACTAGATAATGATGCACCCAATCCTAGGCAGAAGGCCTACCAAGTGATCACGAAAAATCTGACGGTAGCACCTCTAACTCCTCTGCGGTAGCAAACCTCGTCTCCTGTCCTGGGCCGTACACTGTGGGGTAATATGCCTCGTCCAAATCTGGAAAGGTACCAGGTCCTCAGAGGGACATAACAAGATATATAGAAGCATGCCATATATAAATACTGAATAAATAAATATAATAAAGGGGTGTGCTACCATCTAAGTGAATGCAATATGAGGACAAATATGAGTATATGGGAAGGTGTAGGCTAGACATATGCTGATGTAATTCACCAGTTGTGACAACCGGCTAGTATATGCCACACATGCCCCCTATAACATGGGCGCAGGAATACAATAACGTCCAACGTTCTATAGAGTGTGGTATCTGTAATATCACCAAGTAACGTCCAACACTCTACAGAATGTGGTATCAGTAATATATATATATATATATACGTCCGTATCACTCCGTCGAGTGCAGTGTCTATATAAAGGAGTGGGGTGTCCCATATGCCTACTAGTCGTCCTCCCCGCCCAATGTATATATCCAAGTTGAATACTCGACATGCATACTCCGTATCTAAATGCCAAGTCTCTACACTAAAATAATCCTGAATTACTTACTAACCGTGATGCACGTCACACGTGCCGATAGCTAGTCGAGCACGCGAACCCGCATCCCAACATAAAATTGTTACTACGAACGTGTAGGAGTATCAGGTCTCGAAAGATATCAGAGTATCCTCCAATGGGGTGAGTCAACTACGAACTAGGTCAAGTATACTAATCATCGACGTATCCGTCGACAGCACCAGAGTAAATCTCGGACGCGCACAGTTGTATAAAAGGAAAGCAACAAGAATACAATACAACTTATGCATAATTTAAATTAGACAGTAAATATGGCAAGGTATCTTGCCTGAGTCCTCAAGATGTGAATGCCAATAGCCTGCTCCTGTAGCGTCTCCTGGCTGATCCAAAGACCCTAGACATACAATATAACTTTACAAATACTGACATCAGACACTAAGCATTAACTACATACGACTACGACGCTATACTTGAATATTGTCGCAAGTTCACTGCTGCTCGAATACAGCATCACGTGTGCACGTAGCTAGAGTGTACACGTGTTCTGTCCTCGGTTAACATGTGCCTCGAGACAATAATTTATCGAGTTATGGGTTGACCACATTTTCTGTTCTGTGCGAACGCATATTCTTAGTTTCTATGTTCAATATACTTGGTTTATGTCCATATGTATGGATGAAATATTGGTCCTCGATGACAGGTCTCATGATTAAGGTAATTGCTGGTTATTGAACAATCCTAAGTTTGTTAACCATCGGCCATTTTATATATAGTTTATGGTTAATAAATTTGTGTCAAATACTAAAATCTCTCGACACGACGATACGATGATCATATAAGAACATGATACTAAGGGGAAGGGTACAGGGTGAATACCTAGCAGGCTGGACGAGGATCGCCTCACTGGCTGGTTGTCCTCCGTCGAGTAGCGGAGCTCCGGCTGTGGCCGGCGGGCAAGGCAACGGCGGCAACGGCTGGATCGACAACTGTGTAGCCGCAGTAGCAGCAGCAACTCTGAGCAGCGGCGAGTGCAGGGCCAAGGCGGCGCGGGGGTAGCTGTCGACCATGGGGAAAATGACCCTCCGCCTGGCAGGGGGTGATCGTGGGTGTCGGAGGGGGTCGCCGGGAATCGGGGCAGTCGAGTTTTGAACGAGGGTCGGGTTTTAAAGGCGGGATCAGCGGTGGTCCGGTGACTTGAGGGCAGTGCTGCAGTGTCGGCGATGTTCGAGCAGTAGTGGTGGCGGCTTTAGGAGGTGGTGGGGTGGTTGTGAAGTCGGAGGGGGTGATCGGCTAGGGTTTGAATATGGGGGAGATAGGCTAGGGTTTGAAGGGGGATGATGAATAATGAGTTAGGGTTTAATATAAGGAGCATGCATATTTATATAGAGAATTGATGGGCTGGCATAGGGACTGGCCTGTCCGACTTTGTTGGGGTGGGGCTGGTCCAAAGGAAGAGTGTATATGGGCTTGGTTAAGTTCTGCTTGAGGTAAAATTAGCCTCAATTTAACAAGGTTAAATGCAATGCACTCCACGTTCTTTTTACTCTAATATCGTATAGCTAGGAGGTGACGAAAGGACGAGTATCTAAGGTTACACAATGGTCAGAGGGGTACCTATAATTATCGCACATAAATTCTAATTAAATTTAATTAAATCCTAGTCTCTTGGTTTAATTCAAATTAAACCCTAAATTGGTCGAGGGGGTTTACAGGTGCCATCTTTATGCTGGCCTGGTAGCTATTATTGTAGGAGAATTCTACCAAGTGTAGATGGTCCTTCCAAGATCCTCCAAAGTCGATCATGCTCGCTCTCAACATATCCTCTTGTATCTGAATCGTGCGCTCTGACTGGCCATTAGTCTGTGGATGATATGCAGTGTTGAACTTGAGACAAGGTCCTAGACTCTCCTGCATACTCCGCCAAAAATATGAAGTAAATCTGGAATCACGATCCGATACAATGCTGACAGGCACTCCATGTAGTCATACTATCTGCCTTATATACATGTCAGCTAATATCTTCGTAGACTGCCTAACTCTGAAGGGAAAGAAATCTGCAGACTTGGTGAGTCGGTCTACGATAACCCAAACTGCATCCTTCCCACTAGGGTTCCTCGAGAATCCTGTGACAAAGTCTATGGTAATGTGTTCCTACTTCCACTCGGGAATGGGAAGCGGCTACAATAGTCCTGCTGTCCTCTGATGTTCAGCCTTGACTTGCTGACAGACCAAATATCTCGCCATGAATCTCGCAATCTCCTCATCCTATGCCACCAGTAGTGTTGTCTCAAATCTCGATACATCTACGTACCCCCAGAATAAATTAAATAAATCGAGCTATGAGCCTCGGTCATCAACTCCTGGCGTAGCTTGCCACTCGGAATGTATAGGCGATCTCCATAACTCAACAATGTTCCGTCTTCATGAATCCTGAGTCCCGTCTGCATGCCGGCCTCTGTCCTCTCTCGCAGTCGTCGAAATCTCGCATCTGTAGGGAGGGTTGCCTTGATCCTCTCAACCCAAGTAGACTGAACCTCTAGACTGGCCATCTGTCCATCCATGCCTGGCAATACAATCTCTATCCTGAGCTCCTGAAGATCCTCTAACAATTGTCGCTGAGTCGTCAAAAAGTTTGCCATGGGCTTCCTGCTTAAGGCTTCTACTACTATATTCGCCTTGCCAGGGTGGTACTTCAACTCTATATCATAGTCTGTCATCAACTCTAGCTATCGTCTCTGTCTCATGGTTGAGCTCCTTCTGAGTGCAGACATACTTCAGACTTTTGTGATATGTGTAAATATCAACACGCTCTCCAATAAGGTAGTGCTGACATAGCTTTAGTGCAAATATAACTGCAGCTAGCTCTAGATCATGCGTCGGATGGTTCTTCTCATGAACTCTCAGCTGTCTCGATGCGTAGGCTATCACCTTGCCGTGTTGTATCAGTACACATCCTAATCCGCTCCCAGATGCATCACTATACACTACAAATCCTCCCGATCCTGAAGGAAGTGTCAAAATCGGTGCTGAGGTCAGACGCTTCTTCATCTCATCGAAAGCCATCTGACACTCCTCGGTCCAGATAAACTCCTCGCCTTTATGCGTCAGTCGCGTCATAGGTGCAGCGATCCTCGAAAAGTTGTCCATGAACCTTCGATAATATCCGACAATTCCGAGAAAACTCCTAATCTCTGTAACTGATGTAGGGGTAGGCCACGTCTCTACTACAGTAATCTTCTCCGGCTCAACTGATAGTCCATCTCCGGTGATTATGTGTCCTAGGAATGGTACTCTATCCAAGCAAAACTCACATTTGCTAAGCTTGGCATATAGCCTCTCCTGTCTCAGCGTCTCCAACACAATCCTGAGATATCTCTCGTACTCCTCCTGGCTCTTGGAATATACCAAGATGTCGTTGATAAATACCACCACGAACTTATCTAAGTATTGGTGGAAAATATTGTTCATCAGACTCATAAATACTGCTGGCGTGTTGGTTAAACCAAACGGCATGACTAAAAACTCATCGTGCCCGTACTTCATCTGAAAGGCCGTCTTCGGAATGTCCTCTCTCCGTACCTTGGTCTGATGATAGTCGGATCTGAGATCGATCTTCGAGAATACACATGCACCACTAAGCTGATCAAATAAATCATCAATGCGCGACAAAGGGTACTTATTCTTTATCGTTACAACATTTAACGCCCTGTAATCCATACACAACCGTACCGTTCCGTCCTTCTTCGGCATAAATAAGATAGGTGCTTCCCATAGAGAAACACTAGCCCGAATGAAACCCTTATCTAAGAGATCATCTACTTGGACCTTCAACTCAACCAACTCCTTCGGTGCTAGTCTGTAGACGGGGGAAGTAATTGGCTCAGCTCCGGGAGTCAACTCTATAGTGAACTCTATCTTTCTGTCAGGTGGCAGGCCTGGAAGATCCTCTGGAAACACATCTTCAAACTCTGATATAAAGTGAGGGTACATCGGCTCACCTTCTGCAATGTGTGTCGCTAAGGTAGGTTGGACACCATGCTCTCGGGCTCCCCGAAGAAACTCAAATTCTGGGTGATCTGGTGGTCTAAATATAACGTAACCACGATGGTAATCTAGCATTGCGTGGTATTGGCTCAACCAATCCATGCCTAGGACAATGTCATATTTCGGCATGGAGAAGACCAGAAATCGGGCACGCATCTCTCTCCCGCAAACAACTACTGAACATGATCTACAAGTGTTGCTAACTGGTACTATTCTACCTCCTGTAAGAATCCTCTTAATCTTCGGAAGGGGTGCAGTTGCTATTCTATGGGTGGCCTCGAAACTAGCAGCTATGAAAGAGTGTGTGGCACCAGAATCAAATAATACTACTGCTGGTAATGAAGCTTCTAAGATAGTAGCTACGATCACTTCTCCGACTGTCTCCGTCTCCTCTATAGTCATCACATAGGCCTGACCATGTCTCGGTGCTGGTACCCTCAGCTGCTGTCGAGCCTGCTAGAATCAATCTGCCTATGCGGCCAAGGGTGGCCTCCTCTGATTTTGTCCTGGTGCTGGTGGTCACAGTGCTCCAGCTCCTGCGTAAGGCAGCCTCGGTCCGGGAGGCTGCTGATAAGGCCTCGGTGCTGGCAAGGCTGGCCGATAAACCATCTGTACTAGAGCCCTCTGGTTTGGGCAATCTCGGACTGCGTGCTAGTCTGACCCACATCTCAGACATACGCCCAGCCTCCGTCGACAGTCCCTCAATAAATGTCCCCTCTTGTCGCAGTAATGGCATATGGGAATCACTAGTCCCTACAGGGGTGCTGCTGCTGCTGTACCAGTGGACGTTTCACAGGTACTCCCTGCGGAGCTCGAACTGATGATGATGATGCACAGGAGCGCTTTAGGCCGGCCTCCATCTTGTTGATGCGGTCCTGGCGTCGTGCTGCTAATAAAACCTCGGAGTAGGAGGTGGGGACGATAGGCCCAATAAATCTCTATGTCTCAAAATTTAGGCCTTCATAGAACTTCTCGGCCTTCTTCTCCTCGGTCGGGATTAGGTACTGTGCAAATCGGCTCAGGCGAAGAAACTCAGCATTGTATTCCTCTATAGTCAAACTGCCCTGCCTGAGGATCTGGAACCTATCCTGAAGTTCTTCTCGGGCAGTGGAAGGTATATACATCTCCTGGAAGAGCCAAGAGAACTTCTCCTGTGTGACCCGATCGGGTCCCAAATGCTCCTCCTCTGAGAGCCACCAGGGATGAGCGTTGCCAGTAAGCTGCATCCTGACGGCGGTCATCCATCTATGCCGTGGAAGATAGGTGGCCTCCAGCTGGTGCTGAATGCTGGTGAGCCATGCATGAACTTCTGTCGGCTCTTCCATGCCAGCAAAAGGAAGTGGTATCATACGACGGAAGTCTATGACAGACCCCATCGTCGACTGGCGCACTGGTGGTGACGCATGTCCCAAGGCCGTCATAATACTCTCCCTCAAGGTCTCAGCCTGGCGCTGCTGCTGAGCCTGCTGCTGGATCTACTGCTGGGCCTGCATCATCGCGTAGACCATCTGAAACATCTGAGGCCCGTCCATGGGTTGCCCTGCTGGGAAAGGCATATATGGCATCTGCAGAGGGAATAGAGGTGGTGGGGGCAACTGCTGCTCCTCCTGTCTCGGGGTCTCTGGTCCTCATGACCTGCCTAATGCGGAGTCTGGTGCCCGTCAGAAGGCAACTCTGGCTGCCCAGAAGACTGTCCCTGGGGAGCTGGAGTCAACAGAAGAACATGCCCTAGTTCTGGTTCCCCGGATGACCCTGCATCACGGGGGACATCGCCCGGCTGTGCGACACGTCCTCAACGGAGATTCATAACTCTGAAAAGAATTCATGATTAAGATCAGCGTTGAGGAATTTAAATAAGATGCAAATTGGCAAAAGAAATCGAAATAGAGGTGTCATGTGAAGGACTCAAACATGTTAATGAGATTCCTAATATCTATTCCTAATTTATAGGCCCGCTTGGCACAGTCAGGTGACCAAGACGATTTAAATCGGACCTGCATGGGCCACCACAAAAATCTTGTCGCCACAAAAATCTTGTCACGCCCTAGTTTCAAATATAAGGAACTGAGCCACGTGGCAATGGCCAGCGGGTACTCTTCGACGGGCATCCCAATCTAATGGGCCCGGCGGAGTGCACCTAAGCTGTAAAGTACAATGATAAAACCCATCACATAATACATAGACAGTGAAACTAAATCTCATCCACAGACATCAGATATATAGAGCACATAGAGAAAATCATAATTACTAATATGCAGAAGGGAAATAATACGGGAAATGTATCATAGTACAAATACTAGAAGAGTCACACGGGAACAAATCTGCTAGTACAAATACGGAAATGAAGAAAAGAAGTAAGGTAATTAGGAAGGATATATGAAAGCTAGATAGTAATACCGTCCCAGGGTAAAGTCACTACCAGAGATCAAACGAAGTCCTCAGGAATAATCTCATCCTCTGCAACAGGTCCTGCTGCTGGATATACACCCGGTCTGTACTCCTTCGGGTAGTCCTCCTCGCCTAAGCCTAGAAGGGAACCAGGTCCTCAGAGGGACGTAACAAGGTAAAAGAATACAGCATGCCAAAGTATAACAGAAAGAAACAAGTGCAACACTGGTGTAATCTAGCATAACCACCTAAGTGAGACACAACTTTGAAAAGAATATTCTACCCGTGGGCTGTCCAAAATAAAATCGTAGCTCTGAACACAAAGACACATGGGGCGTACCGTAGCTCCGAGCACAGAGTCATACGGGTGATACTACTACTCCGGATATATGAACACTACATAAATAGGACATATACATTTATATAGCGCGTGCAGAGGAGCCCAAACGTCTAGTAACTGTCTTCCCCTTCCCAAGCGATAAATGAGTGTGCGCTGAACCTGGACCTCTATCTAGCAGTCTCGTCATACTGAAATAACTATCAACGATCATGACCCTAAAGTCATCCCAGTTTCCAGTCACGCTGACAGTATTAGGATACAGGAAATCTAGCACGATGACAGTATCTGAATATGTCCTAGGGTTATGATGTAACCAAGTGTGTACATCAAGGTGTTACGAACATCTATCACTCGTTACCAGACATTACCGACGAACTTCTGCACCCGGTTGTGACCCGGACGCGAAGTAACTATTCTAATCCATAACGCGCACAATGTATATAATAAATAAATAAAAATCTGGCAACTAAAATATAGGATGGCAAGGTACACTTGCCTGGATTCGAATGCTGAAGATGGGTCTGCGGTACAACGTTCAAGTTCGTGGGTCCCGTAGTACCTAGAGACGAGATAAAAGCTCAACCAGTAGACTATCACGAGGCTAAAATAAGAGGTGACACACGTCTAGCATATGTTTCAATCTCTGTTACAAACTCACATAGACACTAAGCTAGAGGGTTGACCAAGGTTGACTAAAGGTACGTTACATCTAATACTATCAATCATCTGTATAATATCATCAGACAAATCCTCAATCCCCTATATTTATCATGGTATTTTCAGTAGTTCGAGTATGTTCATTCCTCAGATTTTACCCTGGTCTTTACAGACGCTATCATGCATGTTTACATATATCATCCTCAAATAAAAATAATTTTATTTATTAAACCCTAAATTATACAAAACCGTCTTTTAATTATTTGAACATCATTTCACATATACGCAGCTACTCCTCAAATAACTTTATTATTAAATATCAGCTTTCAATATTAACCAATGGTTTGGTATCACTCTACCATTTCATAATAATTAACCTGCTCCTCGATACCCATCACAAAGCATAACATAAAACTCTAAATATCATATATATATCATTCATAACTATCAAATGCATATAATACATAACATCAAACCCTAAACTCAATGCATTCAAAACCCTAAAACCTTATATCAAACTTCTTAAACCCTAACCCTAGCAATGTTATATTAAACCATAACAATATTACACTACATAAGGGAATGGGGGAGAGGTTACCTTGGCGACGGTGTGGTGGTGCGAGGGTGGAGCAGCTGTAGTTACACGCCGGAGGGAGAAGTGATGGCTGGATGATGAGCGGGGGTGGCCGGTTCATGGAGTAGGCAGTGGTTGACCGTTTCATGCTTCATTCAAAGTATTTCAAATTACGAGGAATTTGAAAACTTTGAAGGGGGACTTGTAGAAGCATGAAAAATACGCTGCAGAATTATACGCAATATGCATAAAACTCGCATAAAGCAGAGTTTCAGTGTTGTACGGCGTAAAACATGACTTCAGAGCCATTGGCGTACAGCAGAGCTTAAACGCTGTTCAGCATAAAATATAGCTCCAGAACAATCCGCGTAATGCAGTATTTCAGACTGCTTTAGCGTAAAAAGGTTGTTATATCGCCTTTATGGCGCAAAATCTATCCGCTTTTAATGCAGCATGGAAGTATACGAGGAACGCTTCGTATTCCTCGAATAAACCTGTCAGATCATGTAGTGAACCTGACTCCTGACAAAGAGTACTACACGACTACCCAGACGACGGCTATAATGATGATTCGGCACAGAGACCCAAACCGTCGTTTAGTGACATTTTCTTGATACAAATTGCCTTTACGCATTCAAGGGAATACGCTACCTAGTTTTACATAGGCAGACATGAGCTTTTACGCTCAGCAGGAGACGAAACGAACCGCCACGTCAAAAGCTGCTCTTCGTACAGAGCTCGAGGCACGTCTCTGCAGTTAATGTGCGTAATGGGGGCAGATCTCTGCATTTAATGCATAAGATTTGGTTTTGCTTCCAAAGACTGGGTAAACCATAATTACGGCTAATACGCCCACATCATCACCTCTGCATGTTACGCCATCAGGCTATTTTCAGCTATAGGAGCACTCTGTACGCTGTCTCCTTGAAATACGTCGACCTGGCTATTTTTTAACTATAGGAGTACGCCATATGCTATCTCCTCGGAATATGCCAACTCAAGCTATATTTGCATTGGTGCATGATAAGGCTATTTAGTTCAGAATACGCTCAAGACCTCAGTCAAGGAAGGAGGATCGGCTATCTTTTACGCTAGCTATCTATCCATACAGCATTAGGCTTCTATACCTACTTGGCTTTTATGCTATCAGAACAGCTATTTGGCTTCTATGCCATGGTGATAGTTATTGGCTTCTACGCCACCCTTTTCTACGCGAGGGGCAGTTACCTACGTGGCTTGCATGTCGTGATCTTTGTAGCAGTTATACGCATTACCTTTTAATGGGACACGCGTCACACGCAGATTCAGAAGATCATGTATACGTGGGTGGCAGTTATTATAACCGCCGTGTAAAAAGTGCTATACTCTCTACTGTTCGGTTTCTACGCCGACTGGATGGTTACTGTCACTAAACTCTATAAATAGAGACCTCTATTGACAGAGGTCAAGAGAGAAGATTATATAGAGGTCGGAAAGAAAGGTCAAAAAGTCAAATTTTATTTTGGATCGGATTTTGATCTTTGGGAGACAAAGGTCGAAAAATCGTAGAGAGAAGAGCACAGACAGAGAGTAGTGATTAACAATTTTGGCATCGAGCATCCACTCCTTCTTGCAATCTTTGAAGCTTCTACTTCTTCAACAGCACTTCTTCATCATCGTGTGGTCCAAGGGACAAAGTGATCGACCGCAGATCAGACTCCTATTACAATATTTACCCAGATTAAATTTTGTACTTAACATCCTCGTATATGATTAATTGTACTTCTTGTTTGTAAACCTAAGAAAGGGTTTTGTATAAACCTAGTTTTATTTCTTTCATTTATTATCAAACACAAGATGGCGACTCTGATGGGGACTACTTTCTCATCTGACGAGAAAACAATTGCTCAACACGACGCAGTATCAGTAGGATCAATGAAGAAGATCTTGGTTGTCCAGTTCGACCAGTCAGCCTAAGAAGACATGGGGGTAGCTCTCATTCCCTCTCTGTCCAAGACAACAGAAAATTGCATAAGGTGTGGATGTCCCGGACATCCCCTACCATTCCTGTCGACTCTCAGGTTTCTCCGACCAACAAGGTTGTAGCTTCGCAACCTCCGCGCTCTGTGCGTAAAACTCTGTCTCCCGTCTGTGATGTGGCAGACAAAACTTCTGGCAATGCCTCATGGCCAATCCAGAAGTATACATCGCGCATTGCGCGTAAAAACTCGTCTCCCGTCGCTGACGGGGCAGACGTAGTTTCTGACAAGGCCTCAGCGCCAAGTCAGAAATCTCAAATGCACTCTGTGCGTAAAAATACATCTTGCGCCTATAAGGGAGTGGATGGTCCCTGCAATCTCCGCAAGGGAAAATAAATGGCAGATTTCCCGACCTCTCGGCTTTTACGCCATCAAGAGAAGAATCTGTCCGCTCTCTAGATTACGCGAGAAGCTGATGGCCGATTGAGGACTTCCTTAGTTTTACGCCAGCCTGAGCAAAATTCCAAATTACGCCAGGAGAAGCCCCTCGGCGTAAAGAAGACCCAGTTTATGGATAGATACACTCCTCATGGATCCTGTGCTACTCACATGGCTGAACTGCTGTATACGGGTGGTAGGAAGAGAGTTATGGTTCCCAATATCTGCATGCCAACTGATATAAACAGGAGGAACAAGCCTTCTTCCTCTTCTTCTTCCGTTAATCCTCCTGACTTGCGAGAATTCTTGATCCAGAAATGCAAAGACAGGAGTCATAATCAGGATTCAGTTCCCCTGACTACCAAGCGTGGGAAGATCCTATGGGAAGATAAGTCAACATATAATGTCGTCATGACATATGGACCACATGAAAAGTCTGTCTTTATTGTTCCATCGACTCACAACGATCAGCATCAAATAATCTTTGGTCGAATACGGAGTAGACCGATTGTACAAGAAGAATCTAGCGAGTCAGATGTTGGCAAAATGCAAATCCACAGATATAGCCCACAAGCTTTAAAGATTATACAAAGCATGGGTTATGATTTGAAGTTGAAACAATGTCTCAACTATGGAAAAGACAGACGAATACTGTTGCATAGTAATCCTTACTATCAACAAACTCGTTTTGGGTTGGGGTATACTGTATCTTTTGGAAACTCCAAATCTCCAGAGTCTGATCTTGTAATATCAGAGGCAGGTTCTTCTAAATCAACTTCTGTGGGCAAACGTCGCGACATGTCTGGGGGTAGTCTACCTCGACAAAATAGGGCAGTATCCAAAACTGGGGGTAGAATTCCCTCTGAGTCCGAAGATGATACAACGATGACTATCTTCCCGGAAGACCATAAAACTCAGGCATCGGGAGCCCGAAGGCTAAAAGGGACTTTCTCCTTCAATGAAGATGACATCATGAAAATCTTCCATATATTGATGAAGAAAAACAAACTTCAGCTACCCAACAGCAGATACCCTGAGAGGGCTGGCAAAGTCGATGACCCAGATTATTGTCTCTTTCATCGGTACATTCATCACTCCACAAGGGCATGCTATGTACTAAAAAGGAAAATCCAGGAGTTGATCGACGCCAAAGTCATCACTTTACATCTATAAACGAGGGGACGGTCACTGTAAATTGATTTCACTTTAACGTGACAATTTGCTCCCTCAAAATATCGGATGATGAGTCCCTAAAGTTTTCCCAACAGGTCTATCTCCACTCAGGAAAATTACTCCACAATAAAAACTTTGGACATGAGTTCACCTCTGAACTATTGTCCAAATATTTCTTTACTTCACCACAAAAGTTTGTCATGTCCATATTACCTCTGAACAAACCTTTCTGGTCTGGCTATCGATTATCATGTCCATATTATCTCTGATATCGGTTGTCATCTCAACTTAGCATCCGTACTTAACTCTAAGTACGCTAGTGGTGTTAAGTCCATAAAAACTGCCATGTCCATATTACCTCTGAGCAGATATATACCTCTATCCCCAATGGAGTCACAACTCAAAAGTTTGTCATGTTCATATTACCTCTGAACAAACTTTCCAAATTTTCAGCTATCGATTATCATGTCCATATCACCTCTGATATCGGTTGTCATCTCAACTTAGCACCCGTACTTAACTCTAAGTACGTCAGTGGTGTTAAGTCCACAAAAACTGCCATGTCCATATTACCTCTGGCAGGGCTTGTCCTAAACTTATTACTTGTACTCTCGTGCACAAGAAGTAATAGGTCCACAAAAAAAATCCCCTATCAGGATGTATTTACCAACCACAATACCTATCAGGTCAATACTACCTCTGATAAGGCTTATTTCGAACTTATTATTTGCACTTAATGTGTGCAACAAATAATAGGTCCACAAAAAATTTCCCTAGTGGGATGTCCTCAATAAATAGGGTATCGTACTATGTCCATATTAGCTCTAGTACAATGTCCAAAATTCGCACAAACAATTATAAAGAAAAGGAGGGCCCTTTTATGATTGCAAATGGCACTTACAAATTAGCCAAGTCTAATAAAAAAAATTTTGGCTACTATCAACTGTAAATTCCCGAAGAAGTACTATACTTGATCTCCTTCATTTAACAGAGTATGGCGAAGATCTTATTCTGACGATACCTTGCACAAAGGTTAGCTGGATCATATTCTATCAGGTTCATGTGACCTCCGAATAGATATCCTTAACTAATTTGTAAGCCTATCATGTTCATATTACCTCTGATAGTGTTTAGTATACAAATTTAGTTGGATTATATTCTTTCAGGTTCATGTTAACTCTGAATAGATTTACATTCAGTAAAACCTTAACGAAAGTATGTCATGTTAATGATACCTCTGATTTTACTTTCATCTTAGCCTATCATATTCTAAAGTGATGGGTCCACAAAGTCAAAAAATGTGTCTTTATTATCTCTGAGAAATTACAGGAGAAATAAGAAGTACATCATTGGGGAGGGGCAGTTAAATCCCTAATCTGTCGTGCCAGAAAGGCCATTCTCTCATTCCTGGAGTTCAAGACGTTAGCGCGAGCCCGCTCCAACCTTGCCTCCTCAATGTTTAAGGCAGAATGTTCAGACCGAGCATGTACAAAACCTGCGTGAATGACACCCACACGGGCCAGGTTCTGCTGAGCCGCTTCCATTCGGTCCTTCAATACATCTCTAGCTGCCGATGAAGCGAGAGCCCTCTCCTCTGCCTGAGCGAGTTCATCTTTCAATTTGCGGACCCTCGCTGCCTCTTCCTCATATTCTGCCTCGCACTTAGCCAACTGGGGAATGACATACCTCAATACGGTATGCTATTTATCCATCTCCTTCTACTGTGCCTCGATGGACTTGCTCAGAGTTTCCATCTCCACAACAAGCCTCGCAGTCAAGGAGTCATACTCAGCCTAAATCAGGTCATCAATGCCGCTTCGAGACAGTTGCAAATACTCGTTAATGGGTTGTTCTAAACCATTAACCATTTGCTCCAGCGCATCAGCTCTCCCAGCATCGTTGAAATTCCTGATCGGCGCTATCGAGAGCTGGGAGGACGTCTTCAAAGTTTCGAAGCCTAGATTCTTCTCCAGCACTATTGATATCAGCGTTTTCAAAGTGATATAGAAAATGCTAGTATACTGCTCAACTAGCATGGCAAAATCCGAATGGACGCTGGGAGTGACTACAATATCGGTGAATCTCCTTCCAGGAACGACTGCAGAGGGTGTCGTCACATTCGTCGCTTCAGCAGATGGCACGACAAAAGTAGAGGCACCAACAATGGTCGAAGTGGATGATGTAATCACCTAAAAATTTTAAGAA
The DNA here is from genome assembly GCA_036927795.1 of Iris macrosiphon. NCBI lineage: Eukaryota > Viridiplantae > Streptophyta > Magnoliopsida > Asparagales > Iridaceae > Iris > Iris macrosiphon. Next base: position 42,719,583 of record JAYESA010000011.1, on the reverse strand, counting down.
TTTTAAATTTATTTTTCTGGAATTAATTAGCAATTTTCGGTAATTTTTAAACCAATAAATTAAGCTGTCTGATTTAAAATGAATTTTTAAAGGATATTAAATAATATTAAAATGTGATGAAAATTATATTTTCAAGTGTAAAATTAAAAACCGAGCCTAGGGTATTTTTCCGGGAATTTATTGGACCCCGGATGAATTTTTAAAGCATTAAAAACTATTGTAAAAATTTACTGATTTAAATAAACCAATTAATCAAACCGAACCCTGAACCGGACCGGACCGGCCGGTCTATTTAGACCGAACCGCTCAGGCTAGCGGGTCGGATCCGGGTCAGACCCGACCCGCCAACACCGGATCCGACCCGATCTGTTCAAATCCCTAACCCCCAAAATTTACACCCCGACCGGTCGTTTCCTCTGCCGGCGGCCGTTTCCGCCGCCATGGCCGCCGGCGACCGTCCCCGTTCCTCTTCCCCGGAACCCCCGACGCTTCCCCTTCAGATTCCGGCCAACCTCCGGTGGTTTACCTCCCTCGACGACCCTATTTAAACCCAGCTACCTCCGCCGGAAATCCCTTTCATTCCCATCTCCGGCGACCTCCCATCCACCTCTGACCACCCTGAGGCACCGCCCCGACCACCAGGACCAGTTCGCCCAGCCTCCCAGCTTCTGTTTCCGGCTTCCCTCGGCCACCGGGACTCCGACCAGAGCATCCACCGGCCGGACTCCCATATTTTTCCCTTCTCCGGCTCTGATCCGGCCGTCCAGGGCTTCGACGACCACCCAGGACCGGAGCTGACCTCCGCCGGAACTGTGCCCTAGACTCGACACAGTAGGACACGGAAGGCTGGACACAAACAGTGGACTCAAGGATACAAGAACAGTAAACCCTAGAGAGCAGGACACAATTTGGACACGTAGGACTCGGATTTTCAGCCTTCTTTCAGGTATTCATAACTTCCTACTCGTAGCTCCGATTTTCATTCCGTAAGTTTCTTTGCGAAGCCTGTTAGACCCTCTCGGTGCCCAGACAAACTGCTCGGGGCATCGCGTCCTGTGGTGATCGCACACCGCGATCCAAAAACAGGAAAAACTTAGCCCTGTTTCACCCCGGAATCGAGTACGCTCCGCCAAACGGGACGACTTGGTCACGTGCGGTCTTCACCGACACGTCAGCATCGTTGATACGGACGTGCGGGCTTTCGCAGAAGCTGATTCGGATGTGCGTGCACACCAGAATCAGTGCGTATCCACGGACATCGTCCCGTATCCGTGTTTTCTAAATCTCACTGTAACTTAGTGTATACACGTCAGATTGAGACGAAACCTGCACCATCGGACTCGTAGCAATACGCTGGTCCCGTGGGTCAAGTTTTGTTTGATTCTGAGAATGTTGGAAAATCGCGTGTCGTGGGCCCCACAGGCTCCACCTGACGGGCGATTTTGAGAACGGCTCATCGGAATCCAACTCTGGAAGTTCCATTGGGTTCGTATCAACATTCCTGACTTGTTGACACTAAGTTGGACTGATTTGGAGACCTTTGACCCTGACCCGGTTTTCGGTACAAAGCGACCTACACATGGACCCGCTTTGGCCTAGAAATGTCGTTTTTGCCCTTGTGTCCAAACTGGACTTAAGGACAGCCGTTCCTAACTAATTCCTATGTTCTGAGACTGTTGTTAATGTTTATTTCAGCTTTTGGAGGAGTTATTGCTGAACCCACTGTTACAAGGACCGCCACTGATATTCCAATCCCAGGCAAGTGTACCTTGCCATAAATTACAGATTATTAGTTTAATTAGTTCTCTTGTTTTACTTTTCTGTGACTATTGTTCATGCTACAACCTAGGACCGTATGACGTACTTTGTGTCCGATCACAGTCGGGTGCCAACCCCGTACGCGGAGTTGAGTATGTCATTTAGTGATGGATATTCGAGACCCTTTATATTCTTGTGCTGGTTTATCAAGTACACTATAACCTAGGACACCTGACACCATACATTGGCAGAATCTTCCTGACATATTCAAGGTGATTCTGTATAGGATACAGGATGGACATAGTTATATATTCTTAGTTTATGACTGTTGCATTAGATCTGATCTCACGTGACATGGACATGAGACGTGTGGTTACATTGGGTGGGGAGAGACACACAGGCTACAGGCTGTTCTATACATATATACTATTATTGTGAGGTTGTAGACTCTCGAGCAGAGCTAGACCACTACTAGATATTGCTGCTACCGGCTCCCCGACACAGAGCTTGTAGCAGTCTCAGCCTGAGTACTAGTGTTGCTCTCAGTTGCATTTTCACTTAGTTGGTTAGGTAGTTACCCTGCTTATTTCATTTACTATTTCACTGCATTTATTTCTGGCTTGTATTATTTGTACCTTGCTATGTCCCCTGAGGACCTGGAATGGATGATGTCCCCAGGTTTAGCAGAAGAGCATTACCCCGAGGTTTACGGGACAGGAGCTGAAGCTATACCAGGAGCTGTTGCTGAAGGAGAACCTAACATAGAAGCAGAGGTGATGGCAGAAGATTTTACTTGAGATTATGTTATTTGTACTCTTCAGATACTCTATTTTTGGACTCCTTTGTTCTGGTCTGATGAACCAGTGTTTTAGACTCTGTTCGGATTGTTCCCCGACATACTCTGCTGAGACTGGACTTTGTTGTACTTTCTTTATTTGCTGATGTTCTTATTATTCTGTGTGTGGATGAGATTAGATTTTGACTTACTGTTGTAGACCTATATTACAGCTTAAGTATGCCCGAAGGATCCATTAAATTGGGATGTCCTTCGGTTTGTACTGCTGGCCATTGCCACGTGGCTAGTCCCTCGACATTTTGGGACTGGGGCGTGACAGATGACATACTCAAAGGAGGCATAGTCGTGATGACAGGCTCATCCTCCTCTGAATATATCAGGACTGTATTGGGTGAGCCAGCACCCGAAAATATTGCCTCTTCAAGGTCGAGCACCGCCGTTTCATCGACGGGAGACGCAACAAAGCCAAAGGTTGCGTCGACGCTATCCTCCCCGTAGATGTCTTCCCCTGAAAAGAAGACAAGAGAAAGTTAAGATCAACCTGATGTTAATTTTTCTAAAAAGAGGCGTAAAGACGACATTTATCCATGGCCGATGGTATATATGTCGCGTCTGCAGCCAGTACAGCTAAATTATTTCTTAATGATGTTAAGCAAGCTGTCATACCTGGAGAGGAGGGTGCACCAAATGACGACTGAGGGTAGTCATCCAAATCTTCACCCAGATCCAATCGAGGTTCATCAGGTGGAATCTCGCTGGAGATACTTACAGATGAAGAAGGGGCTGGACCCATTATTGGTCTGGATAAAGATATTCTTATTTTGCTCGGCCTTGAAGGCGATCCCATAGCACTACCTGAAGCGGTAGCAGTGACAGCAGTCTCGAGCAAAGAATCTCTGGCACTGCCAGCCGAAACTGTGGAGGTTCCCTCTCTAATAGGCGAAGGACCTCTAGTCAAAAAATCATCCCCAACGGGGGAAACAACAGGTTCACTCCTAGGAGCCTCATGGCTGGAAGTCCTGACAGGACCACTAACAGTCTTCTTCTTCTTGCGAGGGAAAGTCTCTTTCAGAATAGAAGCCCTTCGCTTACAGGGGATAACAAGGGGCTCTGCAGGCGGAGGTATCACGTCTCTCGGTACTGTCAATAAAAACTCATCTGGAGTGACAGAGTCTTCACCTTCGTCAAAGAAAACCAATGGGACTTCCTCTCTTCCAGCGGACTTATGAGGTGGCATCCTAAAACTTCCACGCATATCAAAATCGCGATGGAAGGTATTGATGGCCACATAAAATTGGGCGTACGAATGAAGGACGCTCAACTCCATGGAGAGAGAAGTCGCGGGCACAGTAAAGGTTGCTCCAGTACAACCCATTATGAAGTACCGCCATCCTCTCGCTCCATCAATAAGTCCACCTCTGGACTTGAAGCTGGTGATAGTATTTCCCATATGCAATTGGTCATACCCAAACTGCCTGGCGAACCGACTAGGCAGATATGGCTCCAAGAAGCAATGGTCTTTATTTCTGTATAACAAATAGGAAGGTCTATTGCAGACCAACCAATAAAAAGCTTCAGGAGAAAGAACGGTCTTCCCTTCACCTGAATCCTAAAGTCTCGTCCCCTGTTGATTGAGATGTACAGTGGGGATGATACAGAAGAGCTTCCAGCTATAAGCAAAATTTAATGCTCGCCGACAGTCTACGACGGTGGTCACGTTCCAAGTAAAATTCTTGTAATTCAACAAGAAATTATTTCTCGAACTACTGGCAGAGCTGGGAGATATCACCCTGGGGTTATGAAAAATTAACCATCCCATCAGATATAGGAACGGTAATTCTACCCTGGGAAAGCTTTCACGCCGTGTTTCGTCTGCAAGCAGCCCATTAGTAATGGCCCTCAGGCCAGCTTGTATCCGGCATACCATGGCAGGGATCAGGCCCAGTCTTGCCCCAAACACCAAACGCACTGCAGGCCATAAGGTGTTACGATGAATGTGATCCAAAGATGCAATGACAGGTACTACTAATCGGCGTAGCCATACAGAGAGGAAGCCAGCTAGTTGAGCTTCCCTTGACAGAGGCCTGCGGTAATGCCTCATATAACTGTAGGCTTTAGTGCCTGCAAGATAACTCCCTATCCTCTCATCGAGAACTTGATCTGAAGTCCCAGCGTCTTCAATAAGGTCATCGACTATTTGAGCATTAAGCACGCTCAGAAAGTTCAAAGGCTTATCCTTGCTATCTACAACTTTGTCTGGCTTAGCATCTCTGGCCTAATGAAAGAAGAGATAGGACGCCCATTTGTTGGTATGAGCCAAATCAGAGGGCTCATTATAGAATATGGTGCACGCTAGATAATGGCGCATTAGCTCCTGGTACACTGCTACTACCCGAGGGTTTGTATCCCCCAGCTCCCTATTTGTGGGAACATACTCTTCATAAGTAGTATCCCCCATTGGCAGTCTTGAAATCTCTGCCATCTCGTAAAGGGCCAATCCTAACTCCCCTAGCGGAGTGGTGAAAGTTCCAGTGAGCGAGATATACCGCTCCATCAAAGCCAAAAATAGGTTGGCGTTGGGAGGTAACCCAACACTGGTAGCATTCACAGCCGTGAACAGACCAATACTCTCCAGCTCCGTCTGAAAATGCTTCAGGGCCCATGCAGCTAAACGAGACCATCGAAGATTTCTAGGGGTAAGCCACCGTTGGTCCGAGGATTAACCTTGGGGTATACTCCTCCATGTCCCATGAAGTTATTTCAAAAAGTTGATAATTGGACTGGCTAGAGCAGTAAAGTGTCCTCACTCGGGACGCTGCCCGGCAGTAATCCCCTGAAAGGCACGATAGGGCCTGAAGGGCGGCTCACAAATAATCCTTGGTCTGATCCTTTTTGATAAAATATCTTCCCCGGATGGCCGTGAAGATTAGGGGTCAGGGTCCACGATATCTTCCTGGGATGCGTGGCATGGAAGAATGTCGAGATAGGGTAATCTTTCGGCATCCTGGGCAGGTACATGACCATGCCCCCAGCAGTAAAAACCCAGTTTTCCTTCTTGGGCTTCATCTGGGATTGTTTATCAATCATATCCCCGAATAGGAAAGCTGGTTTTATATATTTGGCCCCATCTAGATACGTCAGGGGATCCCCGTTGATCATACTCAATAGCATTCGTTCTCCTTGAGACGATATCAGAATTTCCCTTCCTTCAGGATACTGGGTTCCAGAAATAGGAAATGTCACATGGGACAAATCCTCCAGGTAATTGGAGTTCAGCATCCCAGCAGCAGAACCCATCACCTCAGCCAACATAGGTATCTACAAGTCCACTACAAAATGCAAGAAGAACAAATCAGTTTCTATACTAGACATTATAGTCTTGCAGCTTATGCCAAAGATTAACAGTCTGTACTTTTACGCCAAGACTGTAAAAATTTGAGTTTTTACACTGGAACCTATTTCTGAGGCATAAAATTCAAGATTGGCAGTATACACAAAAATCTGACAGTTTGTGTTTTTACGTCAGACTGCCAAAATTTGAGTTGTTACGCTAGAATTTTCATCATGAGCGTAACACTCAAAGTTTGTAGTATATGCCAAATTTTGACAGTCAAAGCTTTTACGCCAGACTGCAAAAATATGGAGTTTTACGCTGATACATTAGGAATGTGGGCATAAATGATAAAACATCTCTGTGCATCATCTTCCTCGAAGAGGCTCTCAGCACAGAAGATGACCTAGCGCGTTCACGTAGAATGTGTGCGAAGGATTTTCTTCGTTTTTTCGTCCTAAAAGCTTTAACTATGACGCCTGGTGCACAGCTTGATGGTGGGGCACTTTGTTCAGAGTAAGGTTCATTCAGCACAATGGGAGTCGCTCGTGCTTGAGCAAAGGAGCGAGAAGAAGAAGCAGCTTTCTTTCCCTTAGTGGTGGAAGTTTCTTTCGGTGCCATGGCTAAAACTCAGAGTTCTCAAAAGAAGAGATGAAGAAGAGCTCTCAAAAGAACAAAGGATTTTTTTTTTGCAAAAGACAGATGAAGAGTTTCTTCTCTGAAGGCCTTGGGGTATTTATAGAGTTCAGATAAACTCTTTGAATCCCTAACCAAATTCGATATTTAATATTCGGTTATGATTGGGGACCACGTCAGCCTATCATTTAGGGAAGACGGACAGTCAGCGAATTCGAAAAGTTTTTCGTACAGAGCAGATCTACGATTTTTACGCTCAGAAGCTTTTTACGCTCAGAGGCTACAAATCTACGGTTTTACGCTCAGAGGCCACAAGTCTATGGTTTTACGCCCGGATGCTTTTACGCTCGGTAGCTTTTATGCTCGAGAGGCTACAAACCTACGACTTCACGCTCAGAGGCTACAAATCTATGATTTCACGCTCAGAAGTTTTTTACGCTCAGAGGCTACAAATCTACGACTTCACGCTCGAAAGTTTTTTTTCAGAGGCCACAAGTCTATGGTTTTACGCCCGGATGCTTTTACGCTCGGTAGCTTTTATGCTCGAGAGGCTACAAACCTACGACTTCACGCTCAGAGGCTACAAATCTATGATTTCACGCTCAGAAGTTTTTTACTCTCAGAGGCTACAAATCTACGACTTCACGCTCGGAAGTTTTTTTTAGAGGCTATAAATCTATGGTTTTACGCCCGGATGCTCTTATGCTCAGTAGCTTTTACGCTCGAGAGGCTACAAACCTATAATTTTATGCTCATCTATATTACGGATCTATGACTTTCCGTATATCTGAAAATACGCAGGCCAGAGTATGCGTATATGTGAACAATTCTCAAGATGGCCAATTACAAGGGTTCCTGCAGAATATGCTCCTTCTTGGCCTCAAAATATCCCAAGTACCCAAAACATACAGAGTTCAGCATTGAAAATAACTCTTCTTCTTGGGTCGATTGGAAGTTCATCCAAAATCCAGTCAGAATCTTTTCTCTACAGTTCAAGCATGGCCAGTTTTGACAGCCATTTCTCGCCCTACTTCAAGAGATTTTTGGGAAATTATTCTTGAAGATGATGGTCTGAACAAGAATTCTTCTTATCAAAGAAGTGACAGTTCAGAATTCTATGCGACTCCTTGTCCAAAATAGCATGACAGTTTGGATCTTCAACTTATATGCTAAGCAGCTTTCTACGCGTCTTCAGTTACGCATAAAAGACGGAACGAGATTAGATACTCTTTTCAGAGTTGGTGTAAAGTTATTCAGACTTCATCACAGCAAAATATGGCAAATCATCAGATGTGTAAAAGAAGACAATTTTATTAATCATGATTACATATGATGGAAATCCAGCCTACAAAGGATTTTTCATCTTCATGATTACATATGATGGAAATCCTTTTCCTACAAAGGGTTTCTCATTTTCATTTAGGATCACGCCAAGAATCTGTTCTGACAGGTTCTCGTATTGGTGGAGATCTTTTCTGTCTTCTACAGCAATTCATCGACTTCTACAGTCGATGAACAAGAAAATAATTAATGGCGGGAGGATACATAACTGGGCCTGTATAAATTATTCAAGCCCACCCTCCATATGCCATGACAGATTGAGTTAGGATTCAGACCCAACTCAATATTGGAAGACATGGCCAGACTGTCTACCCTCGTCTACCATCATGATGGAAGAAAATACAGCTTACAAGCTGTGTGGTCGAATGTGACCCTTCCTCTCACCTGGACGAATCACCATATAAAATTGCTGATCATCCCGAGCAAAGGAAGCTATGATATCCTTCCATGATCCATCGTTGCAGAGGACATTTGCTCGAAGATGCCTTCTTTTTTGACTCCTTATATGCTGGAAGAACATGATCTTCTTCCCCAAGTCGACCCGACGAACATCGGCAACCATCTCTGTGTGGTGAAGGAAGTGTGGGAAGAACAGGTTAACCCATTCATCTTTTTATAGGCAGAGGAGAACACACTGAATCCTAACAAACTCCCAAAAATCAGCCGAGAAATCAGCCCCAAGGAACGAGTCAGATTTGACCATTTTATGCTTTATTCAAAGTGTTTCAAATTACGAGGAATTTAAAAACTTTGAAGGGGGACTTGTAGAAGCATGAAAAATACGCTGTAGAATTATACACAATATGCATAAAACCCGCATAAAGTAGAGTTTCAGTATTGTGCAGCGTAAAATATGACTTCAGAGCCATTGGCGTACAGCAGAGCTTCAACGCTGTTCAGCGTAAAATATAGCTCCAGAACAACCCGCGTAATGCAGTATTTCAGACTGCTTCAGCGTAAAAAGGTTGTTATATCGCCTTTATGGCGCAAAATCCATTCGCTTTTAATGCAGCTTGGAAGTGTACGAGGAACGCTTCGTATTCCTCGAATGAACCTGTCAGATCATGCAGTGAACCTGACTCCTGACAAAGAGTATTGCACGACTATCCAGATGAAGGATGTAATGATGGTTCGGCACATAGACCCAGACCGTCGTTTAGTGACATTTCCTTGATACAAATTGCTTTTACGCATTCAAGGGAATACGCTGCCTAGTTTTACACAGGCAGACGTGAGATTTTTACGCTCAGTAGGAGACAAAACGAACCGCCACATCAAAAGCTGCTCTTCGTACAGAGCTCGAGGCACGTCTTTGCAGTTAATGCGCGTGATGGGGGCAGATCTCTGCATTAAATGCATGAGATTTGGTTCTGCTTCCAAAGACTGGATAAACCATAATTACGGCTAATACGTCCACATCATCACCTCTGCATGTTACGCCATCAGGCTATTTTCAGCTATAGGAGCACGTTGTACGTTATCTCCTTGAAATACGCCGATCTGGCTATTTTTCAACTATAGGAGTACGCCGTATGCTATCTCCTCGGAATACGCCAACTCAAGCTATATTTGCATTGGTGCATGATAAGGCTATTTGGTTCAGAATACGCTCAAGACCTTAGTCAAGGAAGGAGGATCGGCTATCTTTTACGCTAGCTACCTATCCATGCAGCATCAGGCTTCTACGCCTACTTGGCTTTTATGCCATCAGAACAGCTATTTGGCTTCTACGCCATGGTGATAGTTATTGGCTTCTACGCCAACCTTTTCTATGCGAGGGGCAGTTACCTACGTGGCTTGCATGCCGTGATCTTCGCAGCAGTTATACGCATTACCTCTTAATGGGACATGCGTCACACGCAGATTCAGAAGATCATGTATACGTGGGTGGCAGTTATTATAACCATCGCGTAAAAAGTACCACACTCTCCACTGTTCGGTTTTTACGCCGACTGGACGGTTACTGTCACTAAACTCTATAAATAGAGACCTCTATTGACAGAGGTCAAGAGAGTAGATTATATAGAGGTCGAAAAGAAAGGTCGAAAAGTCTGATTTTATTTTGGATCGAATTTTGATCTTTGGGAGACAAAGGTTGAAAAATCGAAGAGAGAAGAGCACAGACAGAGAGTAGTGATTGACGATTTTGGCATCGAACATCCACTCCTTCTTGCAATCTTTGAAGCTTATACTTCTTCTACAGCACTTCTTCATCATCGTGTGGTCCAAGGGACAAAGTGATCGACCGCAGATCAGACTCCTATAGCAATATTTACCTAGATTAAATTTTGTACTTAACATCCTCGTATATGATTAATTGTACTTTTTGTTTGTAAACCTAAGAAAGGGTTTTGTATAAACCTAGTTTTATTTCTTTCGTTTATTATCAAACACTTATTACTAACTACATAGATATTTATTGGCATATTTCCTAATTTATATTAAAATTATCATAAAGTAAAGTAATACTTACATAGGTCTGCGAGGCCCTCTCATCAATGAGATTTTTTTCCTTTCGATGGATGGCCAGAAAGACGGTCACCATGTTGGCATCCTCACCCCTCTTTACCTGCTAAAAATATATTATTTAGTACTAAAATTAAATATTTCATCCTACTACCATTTTATCGTACTTGCATTAAAATAATATATCTGAAATATAAAAAATTAACAAACGATGAAAATATTTTATCATCAGAATATAGCCACCACACCACTTTGTTGCCTTCTTTCTAGCCACCTTGGCCTTCTCAAACCTTTTCTTGTACCTTGGATCGTCTAATCTAGCCATCATCGCAGTACATTGCTCAGGCGTGATCCAACCTTGGATCAGTTTTTCTTCGCTATCACGAGCCTTCTGGTCATCCAGAGCATCACAGATCAGCTTGGCGGCAACGACATGAAATATCTTCTCGATCAACTCGGCCCGGTGCGGTGGATAGAAATATGTTTGCTACAAGAAGTAATTTAGTAAGTTATATAATATGCATAAATTAGATTATTGATATTAAAATCAAATATACTTTTATTTTGAAGTGCACAAACCAGAACACCTTCCGCTCATCTGGAGCATCAAAGTAGTTGATCCAAGGGCCACCATAATTGTACCTCAGAAAGTGGCCCGGGCATCTCTGTACCGAGGAGGGACGATATCTATACAGAGATAATTATTTTTATCAAAAAAATAAATATATGATGAATTAAGAAATACACGATATATATGATGCTAAGCCAACTAATTGACTTACTTTATACCATCGGCCATCCTCCCCTCGTCCGGAGGTGCGGATGGAGGATCTTGCTGATGTTGGGACGATGTCGTCTTAACCTCAGCCATATGCTCATATGTCTCCATGGTTTCGTCAACAAGAGGAACGCTAGACAAGGGAGTAGTCTCAAGCTTGGAACTACTCGTCCTAGGAGTGTTGTCACGTAACGTTATCACAGTCGGAGATACGACTGGTCGATATACTGGAGTACTTGGCGACGAGGATCCAGAACTAACAATAGAAAGTATCAGAGGAGCACTAAGTCTACCTCTGGACCTGTCGAATGCTCCACGTTGTCTTATCATACCTGATAACAACATATGATGATAGAACAAATAAACAAATATATAGTATATTCTACAGTCAAAATATTATGCATATCTCACAACATTAATAGAATTGCATAGTAAATAACTAGTAGTGTCACAAGTCTAAATGGATAGTATATTCTACAGTCAAAATATAATACATGTCACAAGTCCAAATGGATTTATTTTATTTTCAATCATCTTTAGAAAATTTATCTTGTTCGCCTTCCTCGTCCTCCTCCTCCTCTTCCTCTTCCTTCTCATATTCACTTTCATCTACTTCGTCTTTGTCTTTGTCTTTCTCTTCGGATAATTCTACATCTTCTACATTATTAGTCGTGTAATGAATAACTTTCGTTGAGTCCACATCTACAATATTTGTTACAAGAGGTAACTCGTCCACTTGATAAGCTATTTTATTAACGTCAAAGTTATTTTTAGCTTTATTCTTGCATACTGCCCACCAATCCGACCTCGCTGTCCCCTGTCTAGGATAAGTTATGAAGTACATGAGCTGAGCCTAACTTGATAGGACAAATGGTTTATAGCCTTGATATCTACGCTTGTCGTTTATATCCACAAGACCATGCTTGCCAATTTTCCAACCTTGATCTTGAATCGGATCGAACCATTCACACTTGAATATCACGATCTTAGCAGGTTCTGTGCCATAATTATATGTCAACTCCACAATCTCTCGTAAGATGCCAAAAAAAATATTTCCTGGATCGACGTCTTTGTAGTTCAAAGATTTGATACACAAACAACTATTTTTCGTGGAATCAAGATCCAAAAAGTTGTCTCTGATCGGAGCATTTGTTGACTTGAACCTAAACCCATTCACACAATAACTTGGCCATATTTTGATGGCAGTAATTGGTCCCTTGGCTAAAGTTCTAATAGATTCAGTCTCGGGTGTTATTAGACGATCGACCTAAATACCAAAGTAGCAATAGTAAGTTATTTATTGTGCAAGTGCATACAAAAAAAGTAATTACCGAGCTCCTTACATACGCGCTCAACCAAGAAGGAAAATAACATCTCAATTCTTGTTCTACTTTTTCGTCTGTCATGTAGGGTCTAACCAACCTCAGCTCATCACTATATGTGCTGAAAAACAATGAAGCAACCGCTGATTAGTAGCATAATATTAGCTTATACTATTACATTGAGATAACATAAACGTGGACATGTTAATTATTTACCCCTCTAGATTCTTCACTTCATCCTCGTCGCAATTGAGTAATATATACAACTAAGCAGCCCTTAGCTCATCGTCATTCAAATATCTCTTCTTTATTTTTCTCGAAGGCTTTTCGGACACTTTGAATACTTTCAGTATAGCATCATTATATTCCTGATATCCGTCATTGTTTCTCAGAGCTCTCATTCTATTAGTAGCAACATGAGGTTTGAAATACGTCGAGCAAAAGTTTATAATCTTCTCGAGAACATAAGCTTCACAAATAGATCCCTCAACCCGTGCCTTATTTTTTATCTTTCTCTTTAGGTGATTTAGATGCCGTTCGAACGGGTACATCCACCGATAACCGACAAGACCACTAACACGTGCCTTATAGGAAAGATGGATTGGCAAATGCTCCATGGAGTCAAAGAATCCTGAAGGAAACACCGTCTCGAGCTTGCACAATGTTATCGCAATATCCTTCTTTTGCTTTTCTAGACGATCGATGATCAATTTAGTTGAACAAAGATCTCTGAAGAATATGCTGAGCTATGTTAATAGATCCAAAATGACCTGCGGTAAGAATTCCTGAAATATAATCGGAATTAACCTCTCCATGAATACTTGACAATCGTGGCTCTTCATACCCGCCAGTTTTTTCTTCTTGAGGTTGACTTATCTTCTTAAGTTAGACACGTACCCGTCTAGAAATTTTAGACCCTGAATCCACCTACAAAGTCTTCCTTTATCCTCCTTCTCCAGTGAGAAAATTGACTTAGGCTGCTTTAACTTTCCATTTTCCTCCTCTATCAAATCCAACGCAGGACGTCTACATATTTCTTCTAAGTCCAACCTAGCCTTTAGATTGTCTTTCGTCTTCACCTTTACCTCCATTACAATATTAATTATGTTATCAAACACATTCTTCTCAATATGCATGACATCAAGATTATGTCTTATCAGATTGGTACTCCAATATGGCAGATCCCCGAATATACTCCTCTTCGTCAGTTATAGGTGCAACTAAATCCGTCATACTTGTACCCCTTAGTAGGCTCTTCGATAGCTCTTGGTAAATCTTTTACCTCTTCCCATATCGTGTATCCGGGCCACCTTGGCTGTGGATTGGCCTTCTCCACAACGCCCGTATGAAAAGCATTCATGTTCCTCCGGTACGGATGATCCTTCGGCAGAAATTATCGATGACAATCGAAGAAGCACGGTTTGCCTCCGTGTTTCAAATGGAAAGCCTTAGTGTGGTCCATGCAATACAGACATGAGAGACGACCATGAGTGCTCTATCCCGATAACATTCTATAGGCCAAAAAGTCATTGATGGTCCACAAAAGTGTTGCCCTCATCTAAAAATTATGCTTTCTAGAAATATCGTACATGTTGGCACATACTTCCCACAGCTGATTCAATTCATCTATCAAAGGCTATAAATACACATCGATGTTCCTCTGCGGATTGTTCGGACCCAGGATAATAACGGTTAGGAACATATACCGAATCTTCATGCACATCTAAGGCGGTATATTATACGGAGTGACGATCATAGGTCAACACGAATAGTAGGAGCCCAAAAGTCTGAATGGGGTAAAACCGTCGGAGGAGAGCTCCAATATGATATTATACGGATCCAAAGCAAAATATGGATACTCTCGATCAAAGTGCTTCCATGTTTCTCCATCGGATAGATGATCCAATGCTTCTTCGATTTGTTCCCGCCTGTGCCAACTCATATTTTTTGCAGTCTCCTTCACCATAAACAACCTCTGCAACAGCGGTGTCAAAGGCAAGTAGTGCATTAAATCAGTAGGATTCCTTGTACCGACAGACTTTTCTTTACCAGTAGCCTTGTAGCGATCAACACCACAGAATCTGCACGCGTCTTTATCTTTGTCGTCTTTCTAGTACAACATGCAATCGTTGCGACATGCATCAATTTTCTTATATCCCATCCAAAGCGATCTCACCATCCTCTTAGATTGATAGAAGTCTTTAGGCAACTTTGCACCCTCTGGCAAGATCTTTAGAATCAAATCCATCAGTCGGTTATAGCATTCCTGTGATATGTTAAAATTGGACTTGATGCTCAACAATCTTGTAACCACCTTCAATCATGAATAATCCTCACATCCAGGATATAATGGAGTCCTTGCATTATCTAGCAACTCCATAAACTTCGCAACATCATCATTCGGTGCCTCCTCAGCTGCATCATGATCGTCCAGATTGAAACTAGGCTCTGCCGCATCAAAAACCATGTTCATCCACCCGTCGTCGTAAGTAGCGTAGCCATGGACATCCATATACGGCTCCATATAAGGCTCCGACTCTGATACTAAAGACACAAGTTCTCCGTATGTGGTCTACTGATAGTAATTCGGCGTGAAATCCTTCGAATACAAATGATAGGTGGCTTCTACTTTTGGATGATATTTCAAGTTGCGATATCTCACACACGGACACTTAATTTTGGTACCGTCCATGTACTGAGGGAATGCCTTGGCGAACTGCAGGAACTGTTATACACCCTCTATGAATTCATCCCACACACCGCACATGTCATCAGGATGATCGTTGTATATCCACGAACGATGATGCAGATAGTAATTCATATCCATTTCAAGATACTTCTGCAAAGATGAATAGACATCGTTCAAGTATATACTCATGTGAATATTTGGTAGTATATATTATCCAAATGACACTCACTCCAGATATGCAAAGATGAATAGACATAATTCAAGAAAATAGTTAAATTACAGTACATGTCACAAGTCTAAATAGATTTTATATTGATATTTTCAATCCTCTTCTAAAAATTTATCTTATTCGTTTAAATACAGTACATGCACTGATACTCCTAGTCTTAGCATTGATACTCACGAATACCCAATTATGTTATACACCTACTCGTCTACACACACATAAGAATACTCAAAAATACAGTACATGCACTGATACGCCTAGTCCTAGCACTCGTCCTTCTTCGGTACGAACAATACCGGAGCTCCCCATGGTGATAAACTGGATCTGATGAAACCTTTGTCCTGTAGCTCCTCAACTTGCTTCTTCAGTTCTGCCAGTTCACTGTTGTTGACTCTATAGACGTGTTATGAAATGGGATCCGCTCCTGGTACCAAGTCTATAGAGAATTCAATATTTTTGTCTGGCGGCAAGCCTATCAACTCCTCTGGAAATACATTGAGGAACTCCGCTATCAGAGGATATGGTAACTCCTCTTCTTCCTTCCTGGCTCCGCAAAAAGTGCCTCTGCTCTGCTTTGCTGCTCCTCTGGCGACCTCAAACTCTGGTTCTCCTGGTGGTCAAAATATTACTCTACCTCCGTGACAATCTATAGTAGCATGATTCCTACTCAATCAGTCCATTTTGAGTACAATATCGTATCCCGTAAGTGGCATGACGAGTAAACTCACGCTCAACTCTCGGCCTCCCAATGATACTCTCCGATCCTTGCAATAATCACGGACTAGGATAATGCCTCCTCTAGTCATGATCTTGCAAGTCCTATCTAATGGTTCCGTCTCTAAATGATGCTTAAGGTCATAAGATACAGATACGAAACTATAGGAAGCTCCAGAATCAAATAATGCAAGTGCTGGAATAGAATCGAGAGAAATTGAACCTGAAATCACGTCTCCAGCTGGCTCGGCCTACTCAATCGTCATGGCGTATGATCGTCCCTGTGGTGCTCCTCTCTACTGTTGCTGAGAAAACCTCTACTACTGGATGGAAGTGGAGGTCCCCTCTGCTAGCCTCCTAGTACAGTAGGTACTCTAGTTGGTCCTTTCTGAGTGGCTGCTCTACCCTGACGAGTCTGAATAGATGGACAGTCCCTTAGCTGATGTGCTGACGATCCACAGGACAAGCATGTACCCAACCTCTTTCTACAATTGTCTCTAGTATGTCCTATCTTCTCGTAATACGTACACTGGACAGCGGGCTGAGTTTGTCTCTGTGGCTGCTACTGCTGGGTGTGTCCTCGAACTGGTGCCTGGTACTGCTGATGTTGTTGCTGATACGGCCTCTGTTGCTATTGAAAGTGTAGGCGCTTGGCCGGTCCTGTGTTACCAATTGTTCCTCCAGAAGTGTCGCGTCCTCTCTTGGGCCTGAGGTCCAAGTCATCCTTAGCATTCTGGGCATCCATCAGAATACCCTCAAATATAGCAGTGCGTCATCCCGAAGTGCGAGACTTGATCTATCTAGTCAACCCCTTCCTAAATTTCCATGCTCGGTCTCCTGGGTCTCGAATCATCGATGGCACGAATCGACTCAAACGGCAAAACTCTATGGCGTATTCGTCGACTGACATCCTTCCTTGGACCAAGTCATGGAACTGACTTTCCAATGCTCCCAAAGCTACATCAGGAAAGAACTTCTCCTTGAAGAGCTCCTTGAAGTCCTCCTAAGTAAGTCCTTCTTCAATGAGTCTCGGCTCTGTACGATACCACGTCAGCGGGATATCAAACATCTAACTGCCAGCGGCCTCGATCTGAAGAATCTCCAGAATCTGCGCCAAGCGCAAGTTCCTCTCTATATCCTCTAGCCATTCATCAGCGTAGAGTATCCCCTCGGTGCCTTTGAACTCTTGAGGCATCATCCTTTTGAAGTCTACTATAGTACCCGGCCTCTGGTGCAGCTGGCCAGGATGCTGCTGGTGCTGTGCTACTCTCTCCACAGCCTGGAGAGCCACCTGATGAGCATTCTCCATGGTCTCTTTTATCAGCTCTGTCTGTACCTGGTGCGTCTCTGCCTGCACCCTCTGAGCCTCATCTTGAACACACTGATCTTCCGCCGTCACTCTCTGGGCATCTAACATGCCCTGGGTTAATGTGAGCATCTGGGCCCTGTCAACGGGCATACCTCCGGGAGATGGAGTCGGTGG
Organism: Iris macrosiphon; assembly: GCA_036927795.1. Lineage (NCBI taxonomy): Eukaryota > Viridiplantae > Streptophyta > Magnoliopsida > Asparagales > Iridaceae > Iris > Iris macrosiphon. The sequence goes on along the minus strand of JAYESA010000011.1, from coordinate 42,702,043 downwards.
TGGTGGAAGATTCTCTGTCACAGCTGGGGAAACCCTCGGAACAGGTGGAGGAGGAGGAACCCCAAAAGTTGTAGATACTCCAACATGAATAAGAGATGTAGGAGGTACTCCAGATGTCTATTCGTTAGGTCGAGAGGTGGCAGACCTCTCTGAAGCTGCTGCTCCCAGTCTCAAAGACCTAGTCTTCGGCGGCATACTAAAGACAGACCGAAAAGAATCAATTAAGGTAATAGATGTGATATCATCAAGTAAGGACAGTAATATTCTAAGGGAAACAATTATCCAAAATATTATTGTAAAGATCATAATTCCTAGTTGTGATTGAGCATACTCTGATCCTAAATCCTATTTCCTAAAACAGGCTCGTAGTAGTACAACTAAGTTGTCTCACTACCACGATATCGCACAACATGCGAAGCTTAGACCTGCATGGTCCACCACTAAAAATGTGTCACAACCCGCACCCGAAATTTGGGCATGAGTAGTGGGTACGTCCAGCCTACGCCGCAGCATCGGCGGTAGAACGCTGTCTATGTCTCAAATATACTAAACATAACTCACAACCTGTCAATGATATCAACTCCATATGGAGGACAATAAAACAAATATCTTTCAACAGCTTATAATGTATACTCAATCACAGCTATAAGAAATAATGGTACGATGAGATAAAGGATAAGATGTACTGACATAAGTCAAGCATAAAAACTCAAAATAGAGATAAACTATAGTCGGGCTGTCCAACATAAATAGTCTCCACAAGTCTAAAAATAAACTTAACATAAGTCTCAACATAAACTCAAATGCATAAAATAATAATTGTCTAGATAGCTGCAGGTAGTGTCTTCTCTAAAGCAATGGACTCTTCTAAGCTCTCTGGTATGTAGTCTGCATCTACACCTGGTCCATAATGTGTAGGACAGAAGTCCTCAAGATCCTCTGAAAAAAATATTCTGTCAAGATTGGAGCGAAGTACAAGCACTAACAGCAGTTCCATGTATATTGACAACAACTATAATACAATGTAAAGAAATACAAGATGGATATAAATATTGGAAATAAGAATACTGGAGATAATAAAATACTGGAAATAGAAATACTGGAGCATATATCATCATCAATGGTATAACTAGCAATGAACAGAAATACAAGTGCATGCTAGAACAATGAACTGGAATATAAGTGAATACTATAACTATAAACTGGAAATACATGGATAGAATATCTAGCTAAGTGTGTGAAACATCAGTCTATTATGTAATCGGCTTGGGACTGATCAAGCTTGCTATATATGATTAGCTATGATTTATATAAGGTCAGGCTAACCATCCAGTTAGCTATGATGCGAGCAATAGTCAGGCTAATCATACATAACATGCTATGAGGCATGTAATGGTCAGGCTGCACCCGATATGAGGTATGGGGTGAGCTATGATGCATGTAGAGTTGGGTATGCTCACATAATCTACTAATATCTTCCCGTCCCCAGCTAGCACGATGGAGTCCAATCACGACTCCTCGTGACAGGGCTCAATGATGCTAACTCGTGTATCCATAGTGTCAGAATCAAGTACGCTATACAACTAGAATCATAGAGATGATCAACGTAATAAAAACTGTCAAAGAATGTACTCGCCTGTGGTCCTCTGCTGGCAATACCAATATCCTGTTTTCGAAGTCTTGTCTGAATAATCCAACAGTCCTATAGACATAATATAATAATAATATAGCATCAGTTGTTACACTAGCACACACACAAACATAATTACACTGAACTCAGAACTGCGCTAGGGGTAATACTGGTCATCCAGCAGGGTCAAGTGTGCGTCTAAATGCACGGGTGTCATGTCCTTTATTGCTGTGCATAACAAGACAGTCAATCACTAACACATGTTTAGCCAGTACTTTAGTGTACACAAGGCAGTTGATTCACTAATATTCAGGGTCACATGGTCATATGCAAAAACATGGTACCCATAATTAACACTTATGGTCATATGCAATTATACGGGATATCCACAGTTAATACCTAGGGTCATACAACATATATATATTACAGTCATACCTACTACTAGTATTCAATTTCCACACAATATATATATATATATATATATATATATATATATATATATACCAATTAGTTATTATACACACACGCACGCACAACTAGTTTCTAGGGTTACTTGCATAGTGTCTAGCAATTTCATCTAACAAACCAACTCTCACGAAGTAACATTTAACCCTTATTATCATTCACATACGCACACACACACAAACATAAATTAAGGCAAGTCGAACCTGCACGTTAGCGTGCACGTGCACGAGGTCGAGGGTGTAGTCGACTGGAGATGGTGCTCGATTGCATCACGGTGGAGGGCTCGGCCCTGGCTGCTGCTGCGTCGAAGAGTCCGACGTCGAGTCGGGGAAGAGACGAGTCGAGAAGAGACGCTTGGGCAGAGGACTCGGCTGCTATTCAGCGAGGGAGGTCGTTGGTCCGGTGTGCTGGTGGCAGTGTTAATGGTGATGATGATGATGAAGGGAGGCGTCTGTGGTTCAGTCATCGAGGGAAGGAGACGGGGTTGGCGTTCAGGCGGTCGGGTCGCGCTGGTGGCGGTGATGGGGAAGTCGAGAACGGGTCATCAAGGCGAGGGGAGGCGGCTATTCAGCGGTTGACGGAGTCGTGCGGTCGAGGGGAGTCGGTCAACGGGTGTGCGGTGGATCCGGTGGATGCGGCTCATCAGGCGGGCGGGTCACAGTCGAGGTAAATGGGGAAGGAGACGGGTCAGGTGTTCACGCGAGGGATCGCCGGGGCTCCGGCTGGTTGGAGGTGGACGAAAGGGAATGGCGATGGGAGGTTGACGGGGAGGAAGATGTATTCGGCTATGGTTGATGGTTCATGAAATAATAAAAAAAGTTGTATATATATGTAGAGAAAATAGGGTTGATGTAATCCTAGGAAACTGGGCCGGTCAACTACTCCTTGGAATGGGGCTTGCTTTCTACGTGTAGAAATTTGGAGGGCTAGGATTGTATTGTTTGAAATGGATGGCTAGGATTTAATGAGGGGGAAGATGAGTGTTGCACACTCCAAAATCTTGAAAAAATTCACATGACCGGTCAATGAAGAAAATGGTTTTTCTTCATATGTTGTGTCCAATGGGGTGTGAACACCTCAATACACTTTTGCATAAAAGTTTCCAACAATTAAAAAATTGTACAAGGTGGGGTTTTGGATTAAATGAGGGAAAATACCATGTTTAGTGTGATGTAGTGGTTAAAAAGGGTGTGTGGTGTTTAGTATGAGTCTTGAGGGTGTGAATGGGGGTTTGGTTTGGTGTTGGGTCTAGTTTTTGGGTTAATTTGGGTCCTTACACTAATTTTATTAAAATTAGTGTAAATAATGTTCTAAAATAAATTAAAAATACATAGGGCTAAAATTAGGTGGGACACAAGTGTCATGTAGAAAGCTCAGAATAGAATATTGTCATAATTTGGGTTGCACAAAATGGGTCGAGATTGTGTCTCCAATTTCGATTGGGACGCACAAGGATGTAAAGTTGGATTTATTTGGAATTAAATATAATCGTTTGCGACGAATATTGTGCGACTAAAATGAAACACAATAGAGCATATTTATGAGTTACATAAAGGTCAGAATGGAAGACTGGCACGTCTAGGACAAGGGTGTGGAATTTGTTGGAAGGCAATGGCTAGTGTAGCGCTCCCAATATCGAAGCAACGGTAAGGTACAACAATCAAATAAAATCATAGAAATTAAATATAATCCCTAATATTAAATCCCAAAAATGCTAATTAAAGTCCATAGCCCTATATTTTGGTCAGAGGTTCAACTAGTAGGTTTCTAGGTCCAGTCCACTAACTCATTCATTTAAGGAATACTATAAATAATATATAAATATCATGCAATATATTAACACATTAAATTAACTAAATGAAAAGACGAAAATACCCCTATTTTGGAATATGGTAGTAACATATGGTATTATCAATCAGTTTCCTACAATGAAGATGGCGATTGATGATAAGCTTCAGTCCTTCTACTTTACAGTTATCTGCTGAAAAGCTAGGAGACGTTGGTGGTATCGATGAGCAACTCCGTACCTAATAGAGTTGTCACGATGGAGGCAGTCAAAACTAGTTTGTTGAATAAGGAGGTCCGACGTAAGCATGTTGAATCGTCACAAGAATTCGCTCTGGTTTCTTCCTACAGGAAATAAAGACCCAAGTCACAAGCGAGGATAAGAGGGAGTTCTCGGGATCTTACGACTGTGGACTACAAGAAGGGCTGCTATCAATATAGTAAAAGGGGTCATATCAAGAGGAACTGCATAAAGTTCAAAGCTGAGAAGGCCAAAGGCAAGGATGATCATGAGGATCTCACGGCTGTAGGAGATATCATCATCGCAACAACCGACGCAGAAGAACCTTGTGGCATGCGTCATGACGGTGATTGGATCATGGACATAGGGACGTCATATCATGCCACTCCATATAGGAGGATCTTTATGTCATACTGAACAAGTAGGTTTGGACGCGTGAAGATGGACAACGAGGGGACGGCTGTACTTGTAGGCATCGGTGATATGTACTTGACATCTTGGTGAGAAGCTCGTTCTCAAGGGTGTGCGACATGTTGTAACCCCTCTTCCTCCATTTCCAATAAATAGATTTTCTATAATTTCTCAGAGTAATTTTGTAATTAGGAATAATATTGCATTATAGTAATAGTTATTCCCAAAACCCTAAATTGAATAATCATTTTGGAATGGTACAATCCATTTTAGCTATTAAGTTGTCTTCGAGTACAAAATATATCGAGGAGAACATATATATATATATATATATATATATATATATATATATATATATATATTAGTGCCAGCCATTCCTTCGGATGACAGACCAACCCAAATAGTTGAGACAACCAATGACCTTAAAAAGCCCAACTGTTACTAGACCCGTGACCCGTTAGCCTATACCGATTACACCAAACAACTTTTCTCAGCAAAAAAAGTAAATATCTGTTCCCACATTGACCATCTTCAAAGCCACCCCATCCTTATTGGGTCAGTGACAAACCACGGCTACCGGTGACCGCCAATTTCTCTACCGTCTCGAGGAGCTTCAGGAGGGATCACGAATCTTCTGGCGACATCTAATACCACAAATTCTAACCGTCTTTCCATGTTACTAATCTGCAACCTCGCCACCAATGCTTCATCCTCGTTGTTCGAGCTTCACCGACTTACTCCGAAGGATCGTGGTCGTCCACCCGTAACCGCCACAGATGGCGCCACCTATAAATAGAGGCCAGGAGTCCACCCTCCATCATCAACAACCACTACAGCAGAGCTCTTCTCCGATCAAAACCATTCCTTCTTCTCCTTCCTCCTGTTCCCATCATCTTTCATCGAGTATTCGAGCTCAGGTCATCATTCATGGCTATGGGGAGAGCTCAGCTCCAATTCTAGGCGAGCGGGCTACTTCTCAACAGCACTTCACTTTCCTCGATGAGCGATCGATCTCGGTAGAGAAGCAATCGGCTCACCGAAGATACCTTGCTGCACTGACGTGGTTATGTTCCTCCACCGCATGTCAACCACTGCTCCAGTGGTTCGATCTTCTTCTTCATGGATCGATCTCAGGACGACGAAAGAATCAAGCGAAGACGACGATCTCATCAATCCCAGGTGATCGTTAACATTGTATCATTAAGTTATTCTAAGATCAGTTAATTCATTTTGTCTCTTTTCGATTTTGTTCTTCTTCAATTCGAATTTCGATCTATTTTGATCCCAGACGATCAATTATAGCTTCTTGATTTCTGTCTCAAAAAGACGATTCGAACTTGAATTGCTGAGTTCTTCAATTTATGTTAGTAATCTTTTTCTTCAACCTTAGTTCCTTGAAATTTTCGATCATTATATGATCAAGGAAATATATTGATGATCTATTCATTGTGTCGACCACTACCTTTTTGATAAAATGTCACAAAAAGCAATAATCATCCTAAATTGACAGGATCTGGATTGTGTCGCCTGAGTCGGACATGGGGACGTGTGGTGACCGATCAATCCGACACGTCTTTCAAATACTACAGGTATGAGTGCTCAAGTTTTCTTTTAGTTCTTGATTCAAAGAAACGGGTATATCTGTCGAACACAGACACATACTTGAGATTCCAAACTCTGACACAGAGCAAGGACTCATTGGATACTAGGTTATGTCAGTGACACAAGTTTGTGTCTAGCCTACGAATCAGACACGGGTCTGTGTTGAGTAAAGAGAGGTTCAGACAGGTCTAGGTCGGATACAGGTGTATTGAAAAATATGTTAACCGAGGCTTACTTCACTTTCAGTGAATTCAAATATGAATTATTAGCGGGATAACTTAACTCATGATTTTGACAGTAAAAGTTTTAAGTAATTATACAGACTCATAACTGAATATTAATGAGTGTACAGTGGTTTTTTTAGCTAAAGCTTTGAAATTGGGAATGAGAAGTAGTGGGCTCTGGGTCAGTCCAGGGCCAGGCTTGAGTAAGTCATATTATGCAAGGCCAAATATAATAGACTCACAGACCACTAAATCAAGTTGAGCCAGAAGTAAACGATAAGTACCAACTGGTTAGTTTGAAATAGAGTGGGTAATGTGGCTGGTTCAGAAGGAAAATTGTAAATTATAGTAACTAGTGGAATGATTGGTTAAGTTAGTTAATAGCAGATTGTTGAGGAAGTTAGCAACTAGTCAGAGTTATTTAAAATTATTAGTCAGTAATTGGTGAGTAATAGGAATTAAGAAATTAATTAGAATTTTAGAATACTAAAGGAAACCACTATGGAAACTAACGTATGGGCCTTGATTTGCTAGGAGGATCTTGTCCACACCATCACCATTCTAAGGACCAAGGAAAGTACATGCTATCTTACTTTTCTATTCAATAGTTCATGCATGTTTTTGATTCTTTTGCACATGTTCACGTGTCGTGTCGTGTCGTGTCTTGTCGTATTGGGAAGGGGGAACATTAGAAAAGCATGTGGTTTTCTAGCCTTGGACAAATACGTGAATGAAGCACCATCACTAGACGTGCCTGATGTCCATTTACATGCGTGTGTAACTGATAGTATATCATTCATGATATACCTGATTCCTGATTTAGCCCTTACATGCTTGATAGTGTTCCATATACATGTTTCACACGTAACTAGAGCATGTAGACAATTATCCTTATTTTTCTGTTTACTTCTCATTTTTATCTATATTGTATTATATTATTTTCTTGCATCATATTGTATAGCACTGTGAGATATGTATGTTACCTTGCTCATTCCTGACTGGATAACCATAGCAGGTGATGATGAGATAGAGTATCCCACTTTCTATGGTCCCTAGGATGAGACCATAGGTGATGCTAGTTTGGATATTACCCCGGACATGGAGGACCCTGTTTCAGAGACTTAGATTGTTTCTTAGTTTTACTTCCATTAGATTGCTTTGTATTGTGGTTGTATCATGTTGTGATTGTCGTCTTTACATTCATCGGGTTTATTTTCGTACATTCTTGTAGAAGACATGTAATAAAAATCAATAGTGATTATAGTGATTTTTTATATGGGAAACGGGACTAGAAAAATTTGTGATAAATAATTGAATGAAATTGAGGTGTAGACAGCTGACTACCACTGCCAACGACATCGTATGTTGGACATGCCCAATTCGTACCCGATTATTCGAGAGCGGGGTGTGATATATTTTTAGTGGTGGCTCATACAGGTCTAGGAACTCAATCACAGCTTAGGACCTAGTGGGGTAGATAATATTTTATCTATGTCTTAATTTATTATTTTAATTTTTGCATCTCCTATGGACCATTATTTTCCCTTCCTTCATTTCCAAAGAATGACAAGAGGAAGGAAGGAGACGCGAGGCCGCACTTAAGGTACAACGGCTTCCGGAGGATCATCCTATGCCCACCTTGGTGATAGAAAGATGACTGAGGCTCCTTCCTCACCTCCCGTACTTCCACCAGGTGGCATTCCCGCTGTTCCGCCTAGCAGATCATCGCCTCTTGATGGCGCCCATCTTTTGAGTTGATCCGAGGCTTAGTGGATTTCCAGAGAGATCAGATATGTGGGTTGGTAGACTCCCATCTTTTGAGTTGATCCGAGGCTTAGTGGATTTCCAAAGAGATCAGATATGTGGGTTGGTAGACTCTCAGTGGGACCAGATTCACGGATTATTGGAGACCCAGCAAGATCAGACCGCTGTCATGAGGGAGAGCATAAAAATGCTCTTCTAGTCACTTTGGCCGCCATGGACAAGATGACGGCCCAAGCAACCTAGCAGCCGTCCACTCAGCCTAAGTGCGGGACTATTCTGGACTTTAGGAGACTTAACCCCAGAGAGTTCGAAGGCACAGAAGGGATCATCTATACGGACGAGTGGATAGAGGATATTGAGCGACTTTTAGGCATCGCTAGGCTTCCAGAGGACTTGAAGAATGAAGCCGCGGGACTGCTGTTCCAAGATATATCCAGGACTTAGTTCCGGAATGAGCCTAAACTTGTCGTTTTGGGACCGACTTAGGAAAGATTTTGGGAACAGTTTGTAGAAGCATAAAAAAATTATGCAGGCCGCATAAAGGTCATGTTTCCTCAATAAGCCGTAGAGAAGTCACATGCGGCCTGAACAAAATAAGCCATAGAGAAGCAACATCCGGCCTGAACAATCAAGTCGCAGAGAAGCCATATGCGGCCTGATCAACCAATTCACAAAGAAGTCGTATATTATACTATATGCGGCCTGAACGACCATAAAGCAGGGAGGCCGCATAAGGACCCCCTGACAGAGATTCTGATGTCTGTCAGAAGCTCTGACACATCATTCATCACTTTGAAATGCTTTGAGACTCGCGAAGACGATGGCTCAGGAAAAACTATAAGTCACATCAGTGTATTGATGGCCTCGACAGATGTACCATGCCACGTGTTCTCCCATATGCGGCCTCGACAACATGCGGCTGCAGTGTCCATCTGACCAAATCCAGACGAGAGAACGTATGCGGCCTGGACGAGCATGCGGCCATAATATCATGCGGCCTGAGTGTCTATCTGACCAAGCCAAAAGAACGCATATGCGGCCGCAATGTCCTATGCGGCCTCGCCACCATGCAGCCAGAGTGTCCATTCGACCAAGGCCCAAACGAGAGCACGTATACGGCTACAAGACCCATTTGGCCTCGCCATCATGCGACCAAGTTGCTATGCGACCTCCAGCTCACAATATCTTCTCGTTACAACTGCAGAGATCTTCGCACAGTTGGTGCTGACTACATGTCTAGCTGACCAAGTCACGCCCGCAACGAGTTGATAACAACCCCGAGATATCTTCAACATCATATCTCAACTAAGACCATGTGACAATCTGCCTATGGCATGCGACGACAGTTGCAACCGTATTTTGTTGAAGAAGCCTTATACGGCCACCAAACAAAGGCATATGTGGCATCCATAGCCCATCAGCACGATGGCTATAAATAGGAGCAACTTCAATGTTCTAAGTGTTGGCTATCTACGAACCTACAGTCAAGTAAAAGAGAAGAGCTTCCTCCTTCGGCATCGGATCATCCATGGAGTAAAGAGAGTTGCTACACTCCTAACCCTCCATCGTCACCCCCCAGAAAGTAAATATGTACTTAGATTATCTCCTATGACTCCTTTGTACTTTCTTATCGTTTGTTAATTAAATCAAGCTCTCTTAGAACTTTTAAATTTAATGGCGAACACGATGGCGACTCTGCTGGGGATTTCCTTCTCCTCTGATGAGAATGTGGTGACATGCTCTGATGCGCCAAGCAGGGTTCAACCCAGAGGATACTGGTAGTCCGCTTCTACAACAGGCCTTCGAGGAGATGCTCTTGGAGGGAAGCTCTAGTCCTTGGTCGAGGTTAGCAAAGCCCAAGAAGACCCGCAGGACGTGGGTAGCAAAGGCCTCTGCGCCTCACCCAACTGTGGAGCATGCGCCCCTTGCCTCTCTTCATGTTGTTGAGGACGCTCGTAAAGCGTCCACCTAGACTATCCTTGCGGCTTCTCCTTCTACCGCAGAAGACGCTCAGCACCCGAACTCTGGCAGAAGAAAATACTATGATGCCAGATGTTCGGATCTTGATATGAGTTCCATACGACCTAGGAGGAGGCTGCATAAGACCGAATATGAGGCATCGATTCACTACCGTAGGAAGATGGCCGTATGCGGCCCTCACAGCAGCAGAACCTCGGTTTTTGATCGAATCTCATGCAGCGTTGATCTTATGAGTCATGCTAAGAATGGTAAAAATCAAAACTTGAACTCTTCGTACTACGTGCCTGCGCATGCTAAGTTGAAGAAGTCTAGGTGTCAAACCCCAGTCCCAAAATACGTAGGACTAGGAATACGTAACATGCCAGCTACGCATTCGACCAGTTGTATTATAATGGTCACTATCTAAATAATCAAGTAAATATAAATATATATGCCTCAATCCACAATGGACAGAATACACAAGAATGAGCTACATGTGCTAAAGTCGGCCGCCCAGTAACACACAAACTCGAATAGACTCGAGAAAGAAATATGAGTCTATAAAACTAGGCTACAATAGCAGATGAATAAACAATATGAATAAATAACCATAACTTCGGTAGAAATGATATAAGTACCTGGTACCAATGTCTGCAAGACAAGCAACTCCATCAACAACTCCAAAGGCTCCATAACCGTCTATGCTGCAAAAACTGGCAGGGGACCAGGTCCTCAGAGGGACGTAATAAGGTACAAGAAATAACATGCCAAAAGTAAAATAGTATAATGCCATATACTCAAGGGTAAACTACTATAACCAACTATGTAATATGCAAACGAGAGTATGGTATCGTACTCTGGGCTAGTACTCACATAAGATCCAAATGGATACTTCAGTAATCTAGCATTACACTCAAGGCTCCGTGTGGGGGAACCAGGAGGCAGATGTATATAGATAAATATAATACTTTAGATTTCGCATAGGGAACCCAAAGCCTAATACACATAAATAGTAATAGTAAAATATGCCCAGAGCACGATGAAGACTCTCTCCACCCAATGTAACCTCACGTCCCATGTCCACAATGTCTCATGTCCATAACACGCAAGATCATGACCTCTAGCTAGTACAACGAGTCATAATAATATATAATATAATATAATATGCAAGTCTCATGTCTCGAATCCTATAAGCCTATACTGTCACGTCCCAGTCCCAAAATATATAGGACTAGGACTAGGACACGTAAGCATGTCAGCCGCATGGATATGGCAACTCCAATATATGGAAACCATAACCCATACGTACGCTGTAATATGAATATCAAATTCACAAGTGGTATAAAATGTATCACAAGTCACAGGGTACAACATAAATCTCATTCACAGAAAATTAATATATATAAATCACCAATGTCTATATAACTAGATCTCAATAAGAAGTATCTAAAGATGACAGTCGAATGGAAACAAATCCACTACCAACTCGAATATAAGAGAAAATACAATATAAGTACACCTCAACAAACACAATATAAGAATATCAGCTAACAATCACTGGCTCGAAGAGAAGACATCCTCGAAACATATGTAACCATCCAAATCTACGCTCCTGCGAATACTCAAGAACAGATACACCTGGAACGGCCAGGTCCTCAGAGGGACGTAACAAGATACATAGAAGCAAGCCAATTTGAATACAGTGAACATGCATAATGTTTGAAAATATATATGTACGTTGTACAAGACAATCTATATGAATGCAAATGAGGACAACTTTTTGACGTATGGGCAAGGGTAGGCTACTCGATCTACCTCACAACTCACACACTCGTCAGTGGACATCAGAAATCGACCTACCGCGGGGGTAGCGACCAGCAAGACTCCAGAAATTGACATACCGCGGGGGTAGCGACCAGCGCGACACACGCCCGTAGTGCGAGCTATATACTACGGTTTACCAGAGTGGTTAAAAGCCCATACGCCTAATGATTGTCCTCTCATGATACTAAATGTCAAGTGTGTATCAACATATCTAATATATAGTAAAGACTGAAAGGAACTACACATGCAATAAATAAACAGAGATGCAATAAATATACAGAAATATACTAAGCATGCAAAATACTGTAAGTAATTTGGCAATGTATCTTGCCTGATCTGAAAAAGAATGAAGTCCCAACTCAAGGCTGGTCCGATCTACCCGTCACATAAATTAAATAAGTTAGGTTACAAAAGTGGGTGAATAGGTTCCTCCATTTTAATCTATTTTAATTATGAATAAAATAACCTAAAATAGTATTTTAATCTTATTATAATCTGATTTTATTGTTAAGCACTAATTTTGGTCCAAAGAAAGTCAACTTTAAGGATTTGTGATCCGTGGCACACAAATCGAGGCAATCCGTTGACCAAAAAGTCAACCGACTCAAATCCTGTATTTGTGTATGGAATCCTATATATTTTAATGCTACATGAACACTGGAATAGACGGTTTCATAAAATCACAAGTCAGTAAAGAGTTATGACCACAAGGGCGCACAGATGACAGTTTTCGGTGGTTTCCTATTTACGTCTACGTTGCACAAATTTTACAGTAGAATAAACTTATATTTTAAATTCTGTAAAAATACTTTTCTGGAATTTTATCATGTCAGCTTTCCGAAACTTCAAACGGTTTGTAATTCCGAGTTCGGGATCTCCCGAAATCTCGAAAATACCAAAAACGCGTCTGATTTCGGACACCTGGCACTTTTAAAATTTTCTGGAAAAATATGTTCTGAAATTATTAAAATAATTTATATATTCAGAAAACTAACCTTGATATGGTTCTAACAAAAAAAACTGGAGCGCGTTTGGAGTCCGGAGCTAGGAGATATCGTCTTTTTAAGTCTTCATAACATACATGAAGTTGCTTTCCTAGTAGGCTCATGTATGTTATGACGACTTAAAAAGACGACTAGGAATAACTTGACATCTATCTAATATTAAGACTATATATAACCAAATAAATCCTAATTAATTTCAAAAATCTAAATAAATTTCTTAAAATTCTAAATAAATTATAGAAAAAATATAATTAAATATTTTAAACTAAAATAAATATTTGGTAGGAATAACATTCAAGTATGGTCTCAAAGTAAATCATAGAAGTCCTAAAAATTTACGTTCCCTGTGTTTTAATTACCTAAAAATTCTAGAAAAAATCTTCAAAAATCTAAAATAACCTAAAAATGATTCTAAATAAATATTTATATAAGTAAATATATCAAGAAATTTATTTGCTAATTAACTAAGAGAATAATTTAAAGAAATTTAATATCTATAATAAATATAATAATATAAAATATACACAAAATATCTATTTTGGGTGAGGGAGTTTACAATCTACCAAACTTACAAAAATTTTGTCCTCGAAATTAAAATAGGACATGGTTTCTCTCTATCTAATCTCACTTGATCACAATCTAAAAGAATTTACCTCAAGTTTAACAATGCAATTTTTACCCAACTTAGAATTTACCCACCTATCAAATAAGGCTATACTTTTAAGAAAACTATTTCTCAAATTATTTAATCATGTTATTCAATCCTCAAAAAATTTAACACCAAACATATCACCTATGGTATGCCCTTAATCAATTATAAAAGAGAGTCACTAAGTCATGTGATTAGCTTTATGGGGTATATCTAGTACTCTATCAGTGTGTCAACTTATACCAAGCACGAGATTTCGTCTTTCCAAAATAAGGGAAGACGGAGAGCAATAATAAAGAATTCAAGGTGAAGGTGATAGAATATAAGTACGAGGTTCAACGAGATTAAGGAATTCGAAAAGAGAGTTGTCAGGGCAGTTGTGGATTGAAATCCTATTTTTGGTAATTTTCTATTTACATGCTCGTATCAGTACAGTTACATAACCGATACGATATGTCAGACATGTCTAGGGGCAAGTATATTCGTCTACTACCATATATCTCAATCCACGTAAAGTAGTCATGCGAAGTGCGAACCAAGCGCACTAAGGTTAGCTAGACCTTAATACACCGATTCTGATTAGACAATTGTATCATTGTGTGCACCCAATAATACATATGTTATGAGCAAGCTCGATGAAAGAATAAGCTTGCAAAAACTAGGCTATAATAGCAGCATAAGTCAAGGTAGTACAGAAAATATAAGTACGCTAGATTATGATGAGAGAAGCTACAAAATAATCCAAGTTCACAAAGAAGATAAGACTCTTACAATCTCCACAGTTGTCATACTAACTCCTTGTCTAAGTCGATAGTCGACCAAATAGGGGTATGGGCTTCTAGGTTCTACAGTCTGATTAAACACTGTCGTCTTATGCTAGCATACAGGTAATGTCATTCAGTTATACTTCAATAATAGGTCAAAAGACTATGTGATACTAGGTTATGAGGTACACTACCCAACTTAAAACAATAAACTAATACTGTATTGTCTTAAGGATACCGTAGAAACTACTGTTAAGGTCTACGAGAAAGGGTCTTTGTACTTATTAGGGTATTCTCTTACATTACATAGGTCATTACATAGGTCATGGTCGTCTTAAGTCTTAGTCATAGTGCTTATAGAGCAAGTGTCAATAGTAAGAATGGAAAGTTACTGGCCTTCAAGGGAAAAAGGGGATATAACTCGTATCGAGGTGTGGTACAAGTTACGCAATTGAAACTAAGGGATAATCATCAGGTCACAATCTACAAGGATAACTTAAACCATCAAGTTCTAACTACTAAGCACAGGGATTCAAAATTTAAGTTTACAACTATAATCCTAGCAAGCTATATATCCTAACATAGAATAAAATCACTTGGTCTATAATAAGAGAGGTTTAGGTGGCACGAATTGAAAGATGAAGGAAAGAAATTTAGTCGTCTCACTAATAGCGAGCGCTAAGGGTTCAGAGGAACAAGTCATAAAACTAAATAGAAAGACTCTAGATAATGTCATGGTTTCTCTAAGGGAAAGGTGGTATGCTAATCTCCGTGTTCGAGGTATGATCAAGAAAATATTCTATGCATTGCTCTTGGCTTTCTAAGATAATGTCTGCTAATCTCAAGACAAGAATCTAAATTTATAGTTCTCCAATACTATCTAACTATGAAGGTTAGGTTCAGTCATAATATTCAATTTTGGTTTTCTATTGGTTCCTCAATATTGGGGTCAAACATTATGGTAAAACTTCTAACTAACTCTAGTAATGTCTATACTACTCTCAAGTCCTCATAATACATCAAGGGCTAATGGTAAACCAATCTATAGATAAGGAATTCTAGGGTTCACTATATATTCTAAACTTAATGGTGTGTCAACACTCTAGTTGTACTCTTAATAGGAAGGTTACCCTACTTATCATCTAGCGACTGAGACTCCTATATTCTAGGAGGGGGCTATACTCAAAGAATTATCAGGGAAGTACAGGAATCAAGCAGAACACAATTATTCGAATAGAATGGACTGGAAGGAGAGTGAATCATAGTTAATTGTGGATGAGATCCTATACTCTATTCCTAGGTGCAGGCTTGTTCGGTACAATAACGTAACCGAGATAATATACTCTCGACCTGCATGGGCCACTACATATACAAAATCTCTATGAATACTCAAGAAAGATTCTGTTACATAAATAGTTTCAAGTGTCCTACGGTATGACGTACTTGGTAAAGCAAGCACGTAAAAATAGGATCGTGGAATCAACTCTCTAAGTGACGTTAAACGACTCTGCGTACGGCGTCGACACTCGAATCTTATTCGGACGCTAAGCAATGTCTCACGGTCCTAGGGTGAACACACACACATCACACATATTAAATAACTAATAACTAAATAAGATAATCAAGGCGAGGAACTGTGATACATCATGGCAATGTACACTTGCCTGGGTTCTGAACTCCGTCAACTTCTCTTGGGAAAGTAGAATCTGCATGTAAACCTCCAGATGCTGAAACAAAATTACCAATATTCTCAGAATACTAGAAATAGCTAGGATTGACTACCCATAAGTCCAATTTGGACATAGGGACAAAATTGACAATTTTGGGTTAAACCGGGTCCACATATGGCCCACTTCGCACCGAAAAATATGCCAAAGACAAAGTTCTCCAAATTTGTCCCACTCAGGATCTACGAGTCCAAAACAACGATACGAATCCAACAGAACGTCCATAAGTCGATTCCGGTGAGCCGGTCACGAAAACGCCCATCATGTGGAATTGTGGCCTATGAAATAATGTTTCGTCAACGTTATCAGAATTGAACCAAACTTGGGTCACAGGACCAGCGTAACGCTACGAATCTGATGACGTAAGTTTTGTTGCAAAGCGACAATTATACACGAATTTACGACGAGTGTCAGAAAAGGTCGATACGGTGCTATTCGACGAATACACGTTAATTTTGGTGTGCACGCACATCCAAATCATGTTTCGCGAAAGCCCACACGTCCGCGTTGACGATACGCGCCTTTCGATGTAACTCACACCTGACGAAGTTGCCTCGTTTGGCGGGATGCACCCCGTATCGCGAGATTTTTAGTGTTTTAAAAATAAGTTTTTGGTCGTTTTGGAACAAGAATAATTTTACCATTAAAGCAAACTAATAAAAACTAAAAGAACAGTAAAAATTTTGGTTATATTGTGAAGAAGTCCTTTCAATTATATTTTAAAAATAATTAACGAGTTGGTAGAAAAGTGGACATGAACAGGGGTACTTGGACTGAATTTCTGAACTATTTTCGAAGAATTTTTCTGCCAACTTTCTGTCGATTTTTCGATCAAATCCGGGTGCCTAAATTCATTCCACTTGAAGAAAATCCTAGAGGGTTAGGTTGTGAACATACCAGCAAGGTGGGGGCACAACTGCCTGCTGTTGTTGCTGTGAGCATGTGCGCGGTCGGCCGCGCGACTGCTGCTCGTGCGCGACGGCGGTGCTGGCTGTGGTCGACAGTCTGCCGGCGGGCGGCGATCGACGGGGTGACGGTGGTGGCGTGGGTGATGGTTAGGGTTTAGGGTTTTAGTAATAGTATACATATATATGTATGTATATATATAGATGGAAAGGGATGGGTTCCTGTACGTGGGAAGGGGTCTGGGTAGATTTTGGTTTTGGGTTTGGGTTAATGGGTTTGGGTTTAGATTTAATTTTATTTCTTTAATCTATATATATATATATATATATATATATATATATATATATATATATATATATATATATATATATGTTATGGATATTAAAATTAGTTTTAGATCTCAATAAATTCCAGAAAGATTATACAATACACTAATAATAGTTGTACTCTCAAAAATATATTTTCTATACAATATTAATAATTAATTAAATGCACATAATTATAAATTCATGAATATTATATATTATAATTAGCTAAAAATAAATAAATAATTGTCCCTTAATCACAATAATTTCAGAATACCAATATTAATAAATTTAAAAAAATAATTTCTAAAAATCAGGGTGCTTACAATCTACCCAATAAAAATTTCGTCCTCGAAATTAAAAATAACATAATAGACAAGATTTTAGTTAAGAAGGTGTAAACCTCCTCGACCAAATTTAGGTCTACTTAGCTTAGGTAGAGAGACTAGGGTTAGTTTGAAGCCAATTAGAATTAGAACACAGTGTTTCAGATTTATTGTGCAATATTTGTATCACTTAGTGCACCTTACCGTTGCTTCGATATTTGGAGCGCTACACTAGCATTTACCTTCAAACAAATTTCACACACTTTTTCTAGACATGCCAGCCTTCCATTCTGACCCCTTGTGTAACTCATAAATACCCTCTCTTGTGCTTTATTTTAGTCGCACAATATCCGTTACAAACGTCCATTTTTTAAATCCAAATAAATCTAACTTTGCATATTTGTCCGTTCCAATCAAAATTGGAGACACAATCTCGACCCGTTTTGTGGAACCCAAATTATGACAATATTCTATTCTGAGTCTACTACGTCCATGATACGTGTCCTACCCAATTTTAACCCTATGTATTTCCAATTAATTAAAGAGCACCAATTATACTAATTTTTAATTAAATTGGTGTAAGGACCCAACCTCACCCAAAACTAGACCCAACTCCAACCCAAACCCTCACTCACACCCTCAAGGTTCATACTAAACACCACACACCATTTTAGCCCACTACATCACACCAAACATGGTGTTTTGCCTCATCCAACCCCAAATTCCATTGATTGTGCAATTTTTCAATTATTAAGGGACCTTTATGCAAAAATACAATGAGGTGTCCACCTCTCATTGGATCATAGTCATGAAGAAATTATCCTCCCCTCTTTGACCGGTCCACCCAAGATATTTCCCTCCATTTGGTTGTACTACCTACTTTTTCTCCTTACATCACCATCCTCCATTCAAACCAAAGCCATCTTCACCCTCCATTCCTTCATCATGTAGAGGCTTCCCTCATCCCTAGAAGCAACCCACAGCCGGCCCTGATCCCAAGGAGAGCACCCCCTCTCTCTCTCCTATATATACACCTACTCTCTTCTCTCTCTAAAAACCCACACCACCATCCCTAGCCAAAACCCTAAAACTCTACACCTTCTCCTTCACCCGGTCACCTCCCTTCTAACTCCGACCAGTCTCCTCTGACCGCCTTCCTCCTCCGCCTGCCCCCTCGACCACGACCAACCCGCCACCAGCAGCCGCCTCAGCCACCACCACAGCAGCTCACGACCCAACCCGACCTCTTCTCCTCCCCCGACTTCTTCTTCTTCAACCCACTCCCTTCCTCACCCCGACGACCAACCCCGCCGCCTCAGCCACCCACCTCCACGGCCACCATCATCACCATCCCCACCGCCACCATCATCACCATCTCCACCGCCACCGTTATCACCACCGCCATCATCGTCACAACCACCATCACCAACACCATTATCATCATCATCACCAGCACCCTTCTTCCCCAACTCCCCCTCCGTTCATCTCCACCACCTTAGCCACCATCGACCCCGGCCATCACCCCCACCTCACCGTCTCCACCACCATCAGCAATCACCGCTACCACCTTAGTACCGTCCCAACCACCGTCACCAACATCACTGTCACCAACATCATCATCACCATCACCGCACCCCATCAGCACCCCGACCATCGCTGGAGACCACCACCTTAGCCACCATTCCCCCACGACCATCCCACCACCGCCAACATCCCGCCACCGTCGACCCTGCCGCTGTTGCTGCCGCTGCATGCTGCTGCCATTGCCGCAGCTACTGCCGGTATTGCTGCTGCTACGTGTTGTGCTCGTCGGAGCACCACCCTCCCTCGCCGGAGGCAGGCCACCCACAAGCCGCGGATACCCCCCCCCCCCTCGGACACGATCACGACTAGGTATACATTTATCCTTCCTTTCTACATGTGTAGTTGTGAACCCTTGTGTATTGTGTATTGTGAATAGGTGTACATGTTTTAGATTAATATTAGTGTTAGTGAATACCTCATAGTAAATATGGTTATTTAATGTGTTATACTTGTGTTGATCTAGGTGCGTCGACAAACTGGCTTTGTGCACACTAACATGTTAACTAGGATTTGTATTTTGGTGTTATATGTTATTTTATTTTTATAACGTATTTGGTAACTCGAATTCTTGTTGTGCACAGTATTTGAGGACAAGACACTTGTGCATGTTAGCTACATGCACACTCGACCCTGCTAGTTGACCGGTTATGACCCCCTTGCGTCAGTTCTAAGTGCAGCGTAGTTGTGTCTTCTGTGTGTACTAGTGTAGTGACTAATGATCATATTATTATATTATATATATAGGGTAGCTGGGCCGTTCGGACGAGACTTCAGGAGCATGTTATTGGTACTCGCAGCTTGAGGATCCAGGCAAGTATACCTTGCCTGATTTACTATTTAATTTAAATTATAAAATGTTGTATAATATCTTGTTGCAATATTTTATATAACTGTGCGCGTCCGAGAACGACTCGGGTGCAGTCGACGAATGCGTCGATGTGTAGTGTATTGACTTGTCACTAGCAGACTCACCTACCATTGTGAGGATATTTTGATATCTTCCTAAACTCTGACACATTTACACGCATCACGATGACAAACTCATGTTGGAATACGGGTTCGCGTATCCGACTAGCTATCGGTGCGTGTGACATACATCACGATTTAGTGCATAATCAAGGTTATCTAATTTATTGAGACTTGGCATATAGTTACGCGGTATGCACGTTGTGTATTCGACTTGTATATCTGTATTGGACGGGGAGGACAATTGGTAGGTGTATGGGATACACACATTGGAATCCCTAGTATCCAGAGGAGCCACGGATCCAATGACTTCCTTTATTCAGATATCGCGTTCTTCGGAGCGATATTGACGTATATATTTACAGATACCTCATTCTTCGGAATGATGGACGTTACATATAAAGATACCACGCTCTTCGGAGTGTGGATGTTATGCCTACACCTACCCATACGCACTAAGGTTGTCCTCACATTGTATTCACTTAGATGGTTAGCACACCCCTTTATATTATTCAGTATTTATATATGGCATATATTTTTGTATCTTGTTACGTCCCTCTGAGGACTTGGTTCCCTTCCAGATTTAGACGAGGCTTACTATCCTACCGTGTAGGGCCCGGGCAGGAGACGAGGTACGCATCCGAGGAGGAGCTTGAGGTGCTACCATCAGAGTTCCCTTGATCACTGGTAGACCTTCCGCCTAGGGCTGGAGCATTCTTATCTAGTTAGCTGATGCTCTAGTCGCATTCTCTTATCTGTCTTTCATTATTCTTATTTCATCATTGTAGTGAGTTTGTTCCCATCAGACATATTGAATTATACTATGACATTCAGACTCCGCACTTACTTTACAGTATTTATATTAGTACTCCTTATTTATATTTGTGGATGAGATTAGACATTACCTGATGTATGTTAGTATATTAGACTTGTTAGTATTTTAGGACTGTGTAGTACGTTTCGTCGGGTCCATTAAATTGGGTAATCCCACGGAGTCGTATTAGCTGGCCATTACCAAGTGGCCTGGTCCCGTGTACTTTGAGACTGGAACATGACATGGTTTTAGTGGTGGCCCATGCAGATCTCTGTGTTTATTGCTTGTGGTATGGTAACATGCCCAGCGAGCCTGCAATAGGATAGAAATTACTAGATCTTATCCACCTTGATTACGTCTTTGAACCTCCTTCGTATTTTTAAATATATGCATCATGTTTGCTTGTTTTCGTACTCT
Organism: Iris macrosiphon; assembly: GCA_036927795.1. Lineage (NCBI taxonomy): Eukaryota > Viridiplantae > Streptophyta > Magnoliopsida > Asparagales > Iridaceae > Iris > Iris macrosiphon. The sequence goes on along the minus strand of JAYESA010000011.1, from coordinate 42,680,676 downwards.
TTTAATATAGTTCTATCTCTTACAGCGAGAGAAACTTGCGTAGTGGACGCGAAGCATACGGTGCCGTAGTGCCATCCGCCATCGCACCGAGGGAGAAGACATCCCAGGGACCACCCGGAGAGCAGCCACTACCCCAGGCCCCGGTGATCCCACAGGCCTTGCTGATACATTGGCACCAGACTTCTCATGATGACCCAACGCAGCAGCACGAGGGTCAGACTTCTCAGACTATCCCGACACAACACCTCAAGGGCCAGACTTCGAGGGCTACGCTGATGCCGTAGCCCGAGAGGCTGACCTCTGAGGAGACACCTACGACACAGCCAGAGGTACTACTGCCACCACCTCCACCCTTTCCACCTCATATGCCGCATCCAGAGGGACAACCGCAGATGTTCCAGTTCTTCCAGGCTATGATGCAGGTACAGTGGCATCAGATTGAGACCTTGAGACAGAGCTTGATGGCCGTTCTGGAGAGGACACCTGCCCAACACCCGCACCAGCAACTATACCTGTTCAGCCAGCTGGTACTGTTCGAGGGTTTTTTCAGATGGGCCCAGATACCTTTTCGGGCAGCGAGACCACAGAGGAGATATTCGAATGGGTCGCCAACACGGAGATGCTACTGGAGGCTTTTCAGCTACATCCAAACCTTTGGATGACCGTAGTTAGGGCCCAACTAAAAGGCAATGCCCATCACTGGTGGGACTCCATAGAGCGCAGCATCGACAAGAAGCAGACGTGGGAGCAGTTCTTAGAGTACTTCAATGCGAAGTATTTTTCGGCTACGGTCAGGAATGCCTTATACTCCCAGTTTATATACTTGGAGCAAGGGAATATGACCGTAGACGCATACGACGCGGAGTTTAGTCGACTTAGCAGATTTGGTGCCGCCTTAATACCCAACGATCTGGAGAAGGCCAGGAGATTCCATCACGGCCTGACTTTCGAGCTACAAAGGTACACCACCACCCAAGTGAGGATCTCTTATGAGGAGGTTCTGTTAGAGGCGAGGATCCAGGAGGACATTCGCAGAGGATCGAGGCGTTCGAGCGTGACCGCACCAGCCAGAGCTCAACCCGAAGCAGGAGGACCGATCCGTCGTCCGGGAGCGCAAACACAACAAAGGTTGGTACCATACCAGCACAAGGACCTTCCGACTTGTCACCATTGTGGCAAGAAGGGACATATTGTCAGAGATTGTCAGAAAAAGCTAGGATTGTGCATGCTATGTGGAGTGAGTTAATACCTTGCCAGAGATTGCCCACAGCACAGGGATGCAGCACCACAAACAGGACAAAGGCCAGCAGCACCAGTCCTGAGGATACTACCCTCGACATGAGGATACTACCCTCGACAGGAGGTCAGCGTCCACCAGCACCCGAAGGATTTCAGAGGGGACCACCCCTGGCCCCATAGGAGGCACAGTTTGATCGAGCCAGACAGCAGGCCGGAGGGCAGAGGCACGGACAGGCCTTTGCACTAGCAGCGATTGAGGAGGAACCAGAAGGGGAAGCTATCACAGGAACCATTTTAGTTGCATCATTGCCTGCGACTACATTGTTTGATTCTGGTGCTACACTATCTTTCATATCTAGTAGTTTCATAGCTATGCATAGAGTAGCTACTTCCCCCTTATCTAAGAGTTGGAAGATTATTACCGGAGGAGGCATCGTACCGGTTACCAACACTATTAGAACGCGCTCGGTAGTCGTGTGTGGTCGGGAGATGAGAGCGCAATTTTTGGTATTTCTGATGCCAAACTTCGACGTTGTGCTAAGCATGGACTGGTTGAGCCAGTACAATGCCATACTGGATTGGCGGAGGGGTATCATCATTTTTAGATCGCTTGATCACCCAGAGTTTGAGTACATGCGGGGCACTATCGAGCAAGGAGTAGGGCAGACAGCTGAAGCTTACATGGCTATGGAGATGTCACCCCCACCGATAGTTGCAGAGTTCAAGAATGTTTCTCCGGAGGAGTTGCCAGGCCTACCGCCGGATAGAGAGGTAGAGTTCACTACTGAGTTGGTACCCGGAGCAGCGTCGGTATCTTCAAATGTGTACCGGTTGGCAAAGAAGGAACTAGATGAGCTGAAGCTATAGTTAGAGGAGTTGCTCCGGAAAAACAAACGCAAACATCAAGATGTATACTGGTTTCCCTCTGAGAGGACTAGTCCAGTCCCGAGAACTCAAGATCGGAGTTTTATCCACTATAATCACCAATAGTGAATCACAAGCTTTGATCCAAAGGCTTGCCACTTCTTTACACCAAGAGGTTTGATCCGAAGTCTCGCAACTTCACAGCTTAGAGAGAGAGAGAGTAACTGATGGAACAAAACTCTTTACAACTCTGAAGACTTCTAGACTGAGATCGCGCTTGACACTAGGAAGGCTAGAGAGTTGCTCTTTGAGATAGAAAAGTTAAGGCTTTAGAGGTTTGCTCACAATAGGATAGAAGACTAAAGAATGGTTGAGTGAGTAAGAATAAAAAAATTTAATCCGATTTATAAGGTGTAGGCAAACAGAATTCGGTTAGAATTCGGATGGGGTTTAATTTAAATTTCCAACCGTTGGGCCAAGAAATCAGGAGCTTATTGAACTGGTTGATTTCATACCAAAAAGGTAACCGAGTTTGGTCCGAGTTCGACATAAGTTTGGCCCGAGTTCGGCCTCTTAGTATAGTAGACTTTGTAAATGAATATGGCCTAATTTGGTGGATAGGTTCTTTGGTTCATTTGAGTGGACTAGGTATCTGGGTATAGGTATTTAGGATTTACCAGTGTGACTCAGCTTACATCAGTCCTAGACTCAAATAAATAAAAGATTATATTTGAATAGACGTAATACAGACGATATGAAATAGCAGTGTTGAGGCTTCAGATCGCGACATATCAATCTATGGTTTAGTTAACTATCAAAATCAAGTTGACTGGGATCGGATGGACCAACACGGAGGACTACCCCAATTGTGTCTGAGGGACTCCCACCTCCACCTCCCATGCCGACAGATGCTACTCGGGTGTTCGTATTATTTCGCAAGATGATAAAGGCTCAGAGGGCCCAACCTGAGGCTCACTAGAGATAGACCGATATGTTGTGGCAGGGTATTGAGAGTGCTCATCAACTTGTCCTTGCTATAGTAGAGAGAGGAGCTCCGTCCAGCAGCAGATTGCTTCGCAGGTTGCCCAGCTTTGGCCGGGTAATATCTAGGACTTCAAGAAGCTGGAAACTCGGGTCTTCAAGGGGATCGAGGGCATCGTCTACACTAATGATTGGCTCGAGGATATTGAGCGTCTCATAAGGGTGTCCCGTCTTGCTGAGGATCTGAAGGTTGAGGCAGTGGGACTTCAGCTGTTCGACATCGTCCACACTTGGTTCAGGAATGAGCCACTTCTTGCTGATACGGGGCAGTCTTGGGAGGTATTTAAGGACCTCTTCAAGAGGAAGTTCTTTGCTCGGGCGGACAGATTGGACTTAGGGAGGCAGTTTGAGAGCCTTACTCAGAGGAGCATGTTCGTGGAAGAGTATGTCGCAGAGTTCAGAAGGTTGAGCCGATTTACGGAGTACTTGGTGAGGAAGCTAAAGGTTTGGGATATCTGCTTCCGCGAGGGTCTGAACTAGGAAGTGAAGATCCGCATTCCGTCTTTCTATGAGACATATTTTGATATACTTGTGGAGGCACGCAAGGATGAGCGGGAGTTTAGCTTGAAGCCCAAGAGAGACCACGATTCTTTTGTGGGGGCTAGTAGCAGCGCAGTACCTACTAAGCGTATTCATCTCCAGTCTAGGCCTTTTCAACAGCCATAACAGTATCAGGCTCCAGCTAGGGCGCCGGTTCACCAGGCACCACAGCAGCAGAAGAAACACTCACAGTACGCTTCCTGCCACTACTACAAGAAGGTCGGCCATATCTGGAAAGTTTAGAGGAGGAGGTTGGGGGTTTGTCTGTATTATGGCACAGAGGGACATCAGATGAGAGATTGATTTTCCAACCCTCGTCGTGTAGCTCAGGGAGTAGCTCCAGCTCAGAGAGCACAAGCGAGGCCACCTGCAGTACAGCTGAGGGAACCGCCGCTTCTGACCATGCAGCAACGTTACGCCCAGCACCAGCATCAGGGAGGTGCACCTCAGGGACAAGCGTTTGCTATGACGTTCGAGGAGGCCATCCTACCAGAGATGTCATCGCAAGTTCGGTTATCCTTGATTCCATTCCCGCATTAGCATTATTTAATTCAGGTGCTTTCCATAGTTTTGTATTTTTTCTTTTGCTCTGAAGCATCATTTGTTAGCTGGGTATTTGCTTATGACTTGCAAGATCATGACCGGAGGAGGCATTATCCTAGTTAGTGATGTTTTGCAAGGGTCAGAGAATTTCTCTAGGAGACCAGGAGCTGAGTGTGTCTACTTGTAATGCCACTTCCGAGCCACGATATTATACTCGGGATGGATTGGTTGAGTAGGCACCATGCTAGTATAGATAGCAGAGGAGGTAGAGTTTTGTTTAGCCCGCCAGGAGAGCCAGAATTTGAGTTTGCTAGAGAAGCTTTGGAGAAGGGAGAAGGCATTATCTGTGAAGCTATGGTGGAAGATAAGGAGTTTCCGTATCCCTTGATAGTAGAGTTCTTTGACGTGTTTCCTAAGGAATTTCTAAGATTACTGCCAGATCTAGATCTTAAGTTCTCTATAGACTTGGTACCAGGTGCAGAGCCAATTTTATAGCATGTATATAGAGTGAATAACAGCGAGTTAGTCGAGCTGAAGAAGCAAGTGGATGAACTACAGGATAAGGGGTTTAGCAGATCCAGCTCTTTACCGTGGGGACCCTGGTATTGTTTGTACCAAAGAATGATGGATCGGTGCATATGTGCATCGCTTACAGGACATTGAATAATCTCACTATCAAGAATAAATACCCGTTGCCAAGGATTAATGATCTGTTCGATCAGTTGAGTGGCGCCAAGGTATTTTCTAAGATAGACTTGAGATCAGGCTACCACCAGGTGAAGGTGAAGCCGGAGAACATTCCGAAGACTGCTTTTAGGACTCAGTATGGCCAGTACGAGTTCATGGTGATGTCGTTTGGGTTGACTAATGTCCCGACGGTGTTTATGAATTTGATGAACAAGGTATTCCACCAGTATCTTGACAAGTTTGTATTGGTGTTCATCGATGACATTCTCATATACTCGAAGACGCCTGAGGAGCACGAAGAGCATCTACAGATTATGTTGGATGTGTTGAGGAAGGAGAAGTTGTATGGGAAGTAGTCCAAGTATGAGTTCTTCCTGGACCAGGTGGAGTTCTTAGGGCATATTGTGACTGGTGATAGAATTTCAGTGGACCCAAAGAAGATCACAACAGTGGAGTCTTGGAAGACCCCGATTTCAGTGGCAGAGATAAGGAGTTTCTTGGGTCTGGAAGGCTACTACAAGAAGTTTGTGCAAGATTTTTCGAGGATTGCTGAGCCGATGTCCAGACTTACCAGGAAGGAGGCAGAGTTTGTTTGGACAGAGGAGTGTCAGGCTGCTTTTAAGGAATTGAATACGAGGTTAACATCTGCTCCTATTTTGATGTTGTCATCAGGGTTTGGAGGTTTCACTATCTATAGTGTTGCATCGGGGAAAGGTCTGGGTTGTGTTCTTCAGCAAAATGGGAAGGTGATTGCCTATAAATTCAGACAATTACGTTCTCATAAGAAGAACTATCCTACCCATGATTTGGAGTTGGCAGCGCTCATCTTTGCTTTGAAGTTGTAAAAATACTATCTGTAAGGAGAGTGTGTGGAGATCTTCACAGACCACAAGAGCTTGAAGTACGTTTTCACTCAGAAGGAGCTGACACATGAGGCAGCGTCCGTGGCTGGAACTGATAAAGGATTTTGATATATCCTTATAGTATCATCCAGGAAAGGCCAATGTAGTTGCCGATACTTTGAGCAGGTATCCAGTAGCTATGTTCTTGACGCAAGACTGATATTTTTTGGAGGATCTTGAGAGCTTGGGCATTAAGGTGATAGTTCATGGGTTTGCGATACAGATGTAGGGTTTGCAGATACATTCAGAGTTGATGGATAGGATCAAGGCAGCCTAGTATGAGGATGTGTCTCTGAGGAGCATCAGAGCTCAGGTGAGAGCAGGATTGGAGAATGATTTCACCATTGCTGAGGATGGTTCTTTGCGGCACGATACTAGACTGTGTGAGCCTAGTAAGGAGCTGAGTGAAGAGGTGTTGCAAGAAGTGCATCGCTCTCAGTATTCCAAGTCGGTCCATTTTTGCCTTTCAAGGTGGGTTGTCTATGGAGAAGCTGGCAGAGATGTATGTGAGGCAGATCGTCAGGATATATGGGGTTCCCGTCGGCATAGCCTCGGATCAGGATAGTCATTTCTTTTCTCATTTTTGGAGGAGTTTACAAGCGAGCTTGGGCACCCAACTCAAGTTCAGTACTGCATATCACCCCCAGACGGATGGGCAGTCAGAGAGGACCATTTAGACTCTTGAGGATATGTTGCGCACCTGTGTACTAGATTTTGGGGGATCTTGGGAGGACCATCTCTATTTGGTAGAGTTTGCTTACAATAACAGCTACCAGGCTAGTATAGAGATGTCACCATTTGAGGCTATGTACGGTTGGAGATGTCGCATTCCTTTGTCTTGGGACAATATTGGAGAGAGAGCTTTTCTAGGGCCAAGGATGGTGGTGGATACAGCGGAGAAGGTCAAGCTAATTAGAGATAGACTTCGGGTGGCGCAGGACAGACATCGACATTCCGATAGCCACCGGAGACTCTTGGAGTTTGAGATATAGTTTTAGATTTTGTTTTATGCTTGATATTGGTTGTTTGTTATAGATTATGTTCTTAAGGTTATGTTTGTTCTAGGTTGGAGGTCTGGTATTTTTAAGGATTTCTCCGATACGAGGCACGATTCGCTTCGGTGGAGGCGGGAAGCTTAGTCCTCGATTCATCGGACCCTTCAGTATTCTCGAGAGGGTCGGTGCAGTTGCCTACAGACTAGACTTACTACCTGTATTAGAGGGAGTGCACAACGTATTTCATGTGTCATAGTTGAGACGGTACGTGGCGGATCCTAGTCACGTATTGGATCACTCGAAGATAGAGTTGAGCCCTACTATCAGCTATCTAGAGCAGTCAGTTGATATTTTGGATCAGAGAGAAGGTGTTGAGGAACCAGACCATTCCTTTGGTACGCGTCGCATGGAGGCATCACTCTTCGGGTGAGTCTACGTAGGAGAGGGAGGATGAAATGTGAGAGCAGTACCCGCATCTATTTGTGCCTTGAGGTATGTTCTTTCTTGTTCTGTTTTGCTTTTCTAGGGATAGTTTAATCTTTGAATTTCGAGGACAAAATTATTTTAAGGGGGGTAGACTTGTCAGTACCATATTTTCTGACTAGAAGTATTTTAGTAATTTCATAATTAATTAATTAGTATGCATATTACATATTTATTTATTGTATTATTTATTTATTGTTAGATGTTATATTATATATTTTTGGACTTGTGTTAGTTGACCTAACTAGACAAGACTTGACTCTTGGGCCAACATTTATTTTAGTTATACTTGAGCCCAATAACTAGCCCAATTTCTTAAGTTATTGATTTCATTAATCAAACCATTAGGATTAGAACCTTCCTTCCTTAATCATTTTCTTCATGACAACCCAATAGGGGTATTTGAGTCTTTATACCATTGCTTGGGGAAGGGGTAAGTGGTCGACCCTATAGAGAGGGGATATTCTCTCTCCTCCCTCTCATTTCATTCCAATTTTACTCCACTTGGTGTTCTTTCCCAATTTAATCCATTCCTCCACCAAATCCTTACCAAATTCCTTCCAATTACTCTCATTCTTACCATTAGAAGATCTAGAAGGAAGGAAGAGGTAAGGATCTAGAAGGAGAAGGAGATTGCACAAGTTGAGGGCTTTTTGCATCCAATTGGAGACTTGTATTGGAAATTTATCTCCCAATAGGTATAATTCGGAATTTTCTTTCTAATTAGACTCTAAATCTGTAGTTTAATCATTATGAACTCTTTCATGTACTAGGGCTACCTATAAGAAGAAGAATTGACTACTAGTGACCTCTATTTTGGAAGTTATGGTATGTTTTGTACCCAATTTTAGGGTTATCCGAGATTGATGCTCCATGTGCTTGTCAATAGGTCTAGTGGACCAAATTGACATGTGTTTGATTGTGTGAGACTAGTGTCGTATCCAAAATTGGATACGTGTAGGCCTTATCATGGCAATTTAGTGATACGGGATGATTTGGAGATTTTCCTTCCGACACGGGAGTTTGCACATGTCATATTGTGACACGGACACGTAGATGAGTAGCCAACACTTTATATTGTTCATAACTATGATATTGGACTTGCTCACATCATTAGTGATGCAATTGGTTTTGTGTTGGGACCGTATCACAAGCCTATCATAGATCTAGTGTGATACGGGGGTGGTGCACTCCATGTGTTTAATATTTTGTTTGATGGATATTTTGAATATCCTAACTAGAGTTGTTGCTCTTGTTTATATATATCACTACCAGAAAAAGTCAAATTAGCGACGTCTAAAAACGTCGCTAAATAACAATAAATCGTCGCTAATTAGGTTTAGCGACGTAATTAGCGACGTTCTGAAGCAGTCGGAAAACACCAAGTCGCTAAAACAAAAAATGTCGCTAAACGTCGCTATGCCGACGTTTTTTAGCGACTTTAATGTGTCGCTAAATTTAGCGACGTTTTGCGACGCCAAGTCACTAAAAAGCGACGTTTATTAAAGTCGCTGATTAGCGACGTCAATCGCGACGTTACACCGACGTCTTTAATGACCTGGCTATACTTGCCATGTCAGCAATTGGCGACGCTTAGCGACGACTTTAGCGACGTTATTAGCGACGAACTTAGCGACGTTTTACAGCATCGCTGATTAGCGACGTAATTAGCGACGTAAATTAACGTCGCTAAGCGTCGCTACACGTCGCTAATAACGTCGCTAATTTTAAAAAAAAAATAAAAAAAAAATTTTCAGAATCAAACATTGGTGATTCCCTGCAGTTTTACAGCATCTTCATCATACACACCAACATGATTCAATCTAGTTAACTATATAATCCAATTAAATTAAAAACCACAAGAAGTATCAATCCAATTAAATGTGGATAACTATATAATCCAATTAAATTAACTAAAAAATTCAAGACCACAAGAAGCATCATACATCATGTCTATTGTTGAAGTACCAATAATTCATAAATAATAATAAAAATAACTAGACTACTACGGATCTGCAGGAGGCTGACCAGCGGCGCGCTTCAAGGATAACAACTCCTCATACTCGTCCCGTGGAATCGACACCGATGTCGATGGAGAAGGCAGTGACGTCGGTGGCGGCCGTGCCCGCTCCAAGTCTGCGAGTCGCTGGTTGTAAGAATCCAGGGTAGATAACAGCCTCGTACTGCTATCACCCATTGAATCCTGCATCCTCGTCAGGTTCTCGCCCATCGATAGCTGTGACGCATGCATCCTCGTCAGCTTCTCGCCCATTGATAGCTGTGATGCCTGCAGCTCCATGATGTTGCGATCATTGGAGGCTCTAATATCATTTGTCAATTCTCGTAGCTCCGTCATGCTGCGGTCGAGCATATCCAATCGTGCGATAAGCATCGAATCGTCCGCCTGCGGCTGGGACCGGGACTGGTCCTCCATACTTCGCAGCAAGTCGTCACGGAGAGACGCAATCTGACGGTCAACGGCCTCCTGGACTCTGGCCGACGACTGCGAGGGCTGCGACTGCGAGGGGTGTGTGGAATGCACAGCTGTCGGGGAGGCCCTAGATGACTGCGTCGCAACCAGGGCGCCATAGGAGTCCGTACCGTAGTACGTACCCCTCTGGAGACCACCAGCTGCGGTCACCCACAGGTCGTCCGCCGACGGAGATGGACCGGGCTGCGACGAAGCACCAGCCTCTCCAGGTGTAGGTGCACTAGCAGTCGCCCGCTCACGAAGCCTAAGATACTCGGCCTAGAAAAGGTTTGGAAACTCAATAATTGCCTAAGTTATATTAAAATAAACACAAAGTAAAGTAATACTTATATAAGTCTGTGAGGCCCTCTCATCAATGAGATTTTCGTCCTTGCGATGGGTGGCCAAGAAGACGGTCACCATGTTTGCATCCTCACCCCTCTGTACCTGTTAAAAATATTTTTTTTATTACTAAACTTAAATATTTTTTCCAAGTACCATTTTATGGTACTTATATTAAAATAATATATTTTAAAAGAAAAAACATACCAAACGACGAAAATATTCCGTCATCGGAATCGAGCCACCACACCACTTGGCAGCATTCTGCCTAGCCGCCTTGGCCTTCTTAGACCTTTCCTTGTAGCTCGGATCGTCGAATCTAGCCCTCATCGCAGTCCACTGCTCAGGCGTGATCCAACCTTGGATCGGTTTTCCAGCACGATCACGAGCCTTCTGGTCATCCAGAGCATCTCGGATAAGCTTGGCGGCAACGGTAGGAAAGAGCCGCTCGATCAACTCGGCCCGGTACGGAGGATAAAAATACGTTTGCTACAATAAATAATTCATTAAGTTAGCATCACGAATATGCATAAATTAGAGGATTTATTTAATATACTTTTACCTGGAAGTGCGCAAACCAGAACGCCTTCCTCTCCTCCGGAGCCTCAGAGTAGTTGATCCAAGGGCCACCGTAGTTGTTCCTCAGAAATTGGCCCAGGCGTCTCTGAACCGACGATGGACGATATCTATACAGAAATAATAATTTAGATTACTGAAAAAGTCAATATACGATGAATAAAGAGAAACACAAATATATACTAAACCATCTAATTGACTTACTTTGTACCGTCGGCCCAAATCTCTGTCCTCGTCTCCTCCGGTGGTGCGCATGGAGGATCTTGCTGATGCTGGGACAACGTCGGCACGACCTCCTCTACATGCTCATCAGTCTCCATGGTTCCGTCAGCAAGAGGAACGCTGGACGAGGGAGTACTATCACAAGTACTATCACGCCTGGAACTACTCGTCCCAGGAGTGATGCCACGCAACGTCGTCGCAGTCGGAGATGTGGCTGCTCGATATACTGGAGTACTGGGCGACGATGATCCGGAACCAACAGTAGGCAGTACCGGAGTGGCACTCTGTCTACCTCGGGACCTGCCGAATCCTCCGCGTCGTCCTGTCATATCTGATAACAACATATGATGAATATAGAGAAACACAAATATATACTACATTCTACAGTCAAAATGTGATACATATCTCAAAGCATTATACAGTCAAAATATAATACATATATTCGTTAATGTCAAAATGTGATACATATCTCAAAGCATTATACAGTCAAAATATAATACATATATTCGTTAATGTCAAAATGTGATACATATCTCAAAGCATTTTACAGTCCAAATATAGTTACATTCTACATGGAATATTTTATATTTTCAATCATCTTCAGAAAATTCATCTTGTTCGCCTTCCTCGTCCTGCTCTTCCTCTTCCTCGTCTTCACTTTCATATACTTCGTCCTCTTCGGATAATTCTACATCTTCTACATTATTACTCGTGTAATGAGTAACTTCCGTTGAGTCCACATCTACAATATTTGTTACAAGAGGTAGATCGTCCTCCTGATAAGCTATTTCGTCAATGTCAAAGGTATTTCTAGCTTTAGTCTTGCATACTGCCCACCAATCCGACCTCGCTGTCCCCCGTCTAGGATAAGTTGTGAAGTACACGAGCTGAGCCTGACTTGATAGGACAAATGGTTCGTAGCCTTGATATCTACGCTTGTAGTTTATATCCACAAGGCCATGCTTGTCAATTTTCCAACCTTGATCTTGAATCGGATCGAACCATTCACACCTGAATAGCACGATATTAGCAGGTTCTGGGCCATAATTATATGTCAACTCCACAATCTCTCGTAAGATGCCAAAAAAATCATTGCCCGGATTGACGTCTTTGTAGTTTGTAGATTTGATACACAAACCACTGTTTTTCGTGGAATCAAGATCCAGAAAGCTGTCTCTGATAGGAGCATTTGTTGACTTGAACCTGAACCCATTCACACAGAAACTTGGCCATATTTTTACGGCAGTAATTGGTCCCTTGGCTAGAGTCCTAATAGATTCAGTCTCGGATGATATTAGACGATCGACCTAAATACCAAAGTAGCGATGGTAAGTTATTTGTTTTACAAGTGCAGAAATAAAAAGTAATTACCAAGTATCTTACATATGCGCTCAACCAAGAAGGAAAATGGCATCTCATTTCTTGTTCTACTTCTTCGTCTGTTATGTAGGGTCTAACCGACCTCAACTCATCATTATATGTGCTGAAAAACAATGATGCAACTGCTAATTAGTAGCATAATAGTATCTTATACTATTACATTGAGATGATGTAAACGTGGACGTATTAATTACTTACCCCTCTAGCTTCTCCACTTCATCCTCGTCGCAATTGAGTAATATATACAATTGAGTAGCCCTTAGCTCATCGTCATTCAAATATCTCTTCTTCATTTTTCCCGAAGGCTTTCCGGATGCATTGAATACTTTGAGTATTGCATCATTAGATTCCTTATATGCGTCGTCGTTTCTGGGAGCTTTCGTCCTATTAGTAGCAACATGCGGTTTGAAATACGTCGAGCAAAAGTTTGTAATCTCCTCGAGAACATAAGCTTCACAAATAGATCCTTCAACCCGTGCCTTATTTTTTACCTTTCTCTTTAGGTGATTCAGATGACGCTCGAAGGGGTACATCCACCGATAACCGACAGGACCACCAACACGTGCCTCATAGGAAAGATGAATTGGCAAATGCTCCATAGAGTCGAAGAATCCTGGAGGAAACACCTTCTCGAGCTTACATAGTGTTACCGCAATGTCCCTCTCTTGCTTTTCTAGACGATCGACGAGCAACTTAGTACAACAAAGATCTCTGAAGAATATGCTCAGCTCTGTCAATGGGTCCCAAACGACCTGCGGTAAGAATTCCCGAAATGCAATCGGAATTAACCTCTCCATGAATACATGACAATCGTGGCTCTTCATACCTACTAGTTTGTTCTCCTTGAGGTCGACGCATCTTCTCAAGTTCGACACGTACCCGTCTGGAAACTTTAGACCCTGAATCCACCTACAAAGTCTACCTTTATCCTCTTTATCCAGTGAGAAAACTGACTTAGGTTGCTTTAACTTTCCATTCCCCTCCTCTATCAGATGCAATGCAGGACGTCTACATATGTCTTCTAAGTCCAACCTGGCCTTCGGATTATCTTTCGTCTTCCCCTTTACATCCATTACAGTATTAATTATGTTATCAAACACATTCTTCTCGATATGCATGACATCAAGGTTATGTCTGATCAGATTGGTGCTCCAATATGGCAGATCCCAGAATATACTCCTCTTCGTCCAGTTATGGGTGCGACCAAATCCGTCACACTTGTACCCCTTAGCAGGCTCTTCGATAGCACTTGGTAAATATTTTACCTCTTCCCATATCGTGCATCCGGGCCACCTTGGAGGTGGATTGGCCTTCTCCACAACTCCCGCACGAAAAGCATTCCGATTCCTCCGGTACGGATGATCCTTCGGCAAAAATTGTCGATGACAATCGAAGAAGCACGGTTTGCCTCCGTGTTTCAAACGGAAAGCCTGAGAACGGTCCATGCAATACGGACATGAGAGACGACCATGGGTGCTCCATCCCGATAACATTCCATAGGCCGGAAAGTCGTTGATGGTCCACATAAGTGCTGCCCTCATCTGAAAATTCTGCTTTCTAGAAACATCGTACGTGTTGGCACCTACTTCCCACAGCTGATTCAACTCATCTATCAAAGGCTGTAAGTACACATCGATGTTCCTCTTCGGATTGTTCGGACCCGGGATAATAACGGTTAGGAACATATACGGAGTCTTCATGCACATCCAAGGCGGTAGATTGTACGGAGTGACGATCACAGGCCAACACGAATACTGGGAGCCCGAAAGTCCGAATGGGGTAAAATCGTCAGAGCAGAGCCCCAATCTGACATTACGCGCTTCCTCGGCAAAATGTGGATACTCTCGATCAAAGTGCTTCCATGCTTCTCCATCGGATGGATGATCCAATACTCCTTCGATCTGTTTTCGCCTGTGCCAACTCATGTTTTCTGCAGTCTCCTTAACCATAAGCAACCGCGGCGTCAAAGGCAAGTAGTGCATCGAATCGGTAGGCTTCCTTGCACCGACAGACTTTCCTCTAACAGTGGCCTTGTAGCGATCAGCACCACAGAATCTACACGCATCTTCATCCTTGTCGTCTTTGTAGTACAACATGCACCCGTTGCGACATGCATCAATTTTCTCGTATCCCATCCAAAGCGATCTCACCATCCTCTTAGATCGATAGAAGTCTTTAGGCAACTTTGCACCCTCGGGCAAGATCTCTATAATCAAATCGAGCAGTCGATTATAGCATTCTTGCGACATGTTAAAATCGGACTTGATGCTCAATAATCTTGTAACCACCTCCAACGGTGAATGGTCCTCACAACCAGGATATAGTGGAGTCCTTGCATTCTCAAGCAACTCCATAAACTTTGCAGCATCGGCATTCGGTGCCTCCTCAGCTGCATCATAATTGTCTGGATTGAAACTAGGTCCTGCCGCATCATAATTGTCAGGATTGAAACTAGGCCCCGCCGCATCATAATTGTCAGGATTGAAACTAGGCCCCGCCGCATCATAAACCATGTTCACCAACCCGTCGTCGTAAGCATCGTGGTCTTGGACATCCATATACGGCTCCACATAGGGCTCCGACTCTGATGCTAGAGATACAAGTTCTCCGTGCGCGGTCCACTGATAGTAATTCGGCGTAAAGCCCTTCGAGTATAAATGATATGTAACTTCCACTTCTGGATGATATTTCCTGTTGCGACATCTCACACATGGACACTTAATTTTGGTACCGTCCATGTACTGAGGGAACGCCTTGGCGAACTGCAGGAACTGCTGTACACCCTCAATGAATTCATCCCGCACACCGCACATGTCATCAGGATGACGGTTGTACATCCACGAACGATGACGCAGATAGTAATTCATATCCATTTCTAGATACTTCTGCAAAATTGACAGTATGTATCATATAAATCATTACATGCAAAATTAACTTCTGTGTCTGTGTCAGTGTCCGTTATTGGAAAAGCAGTATATATATATATATATATATATATATATATATATATATATATATATATATATATATATATATATATATAACATTACCCAAATAATATCTTAATACCACTTTACTACTATACCTTAACCCACTTCTGTGTCAGTGTCCGGATTTTAGTGTAGTAGGCTCCAGCCGAAGCCAATAAGTTTCTTGAGATGCATGTCCTTAATGATGCATGCTGCGATGATATCTTTGCTCCATTAGAGGCTCTTCATACTGCTAGCTAGTGATTTCAGTAAGTGTTGAAATTAATCCTTTATTTATTTAAGCTGATTTGTAAGTTTCGTTTAGCTAATTCAACTGTTATAGTCATATTATTTAGACCATTAGGCACTTCTTGAAACTGGCAGTAGGGTGAGGAACTGAGATACATAACTCCGCAGTACTTTGCTTTCGGCAATTAACCCCTATATATATTGGGAGTGGAACGAGGAAGTAGCTAGAGCTCAAAATTCTTGGGGCACAATTAAGGACGGTTGCTTAGATCATACACTTCCTGGTCGAATAATTGGCGTTCTAATTAATTTGATCACATGATCAGTTGTTGTACGAATATTCAGGAATTAGTTCTAATTTGTTCACCCAATGTACGTAGTCATGACATATGAACATGGATTCAATAATAGCCATCATTTTTTCCCCTCCTCCATTGGACCAATGAATAGTAACCACAAAATCAAACAATTAGTATGTATGTATATATATATATATATATATATATATATATATATATATATTGCAAAAGTGCAAATAAATACACTTATGTTCTTTCTTTCTTATTCATCGATCCATATTATTTATTTATTTTATACTTGAAAGAAGAAATTAAAATCTGATCTCTACATGATCGCACATGCATGAACATTGTCAAAAAACCTAACCCTAACCCTAACCCTAACCCTAACCCCATGTCAAAAAACCTAACCCTAACCCTAACCCTAACCCTAACCCTAACCCCATGTCAAAAAACCTAACCCTAACCCTAACCCTAGGTCCAGATCAGTGTCTGTGTCAGTGTGTGTGTGTGCCGTGTCTGTGTCTGTGTCAGTGTCAGTGTGTGTGTCGTGTTTGTGTCAATGTCACATGTGTCCTGTGAGAGAGAGAGAGAGAGAGAGAGAGAGAGAGAGTATACCTTGCCGGAGTAGTCGCGGTCGACGGAGCTGGGGAGGGGGGGGGGGGGAAATATGTTTTCGAATCGAAATTTCAACTGACGGAAAAAAATGAAACCGACCCCTAATTAACCAAATTTTAGCGACGTTTAGCGACGTCCAATAAAAAATGTCGCTAAATTAAATATTTGCGACGTAAAGGACGTCGCTAAACACGTTGCTAAATATTTTGAGTTTAAATGTCGCTATATACGTCGCTAAACGTCGCTAAATTAGACATATTAGCGACGTTTAGCGACCTTAATTGAACTTATAGCGACTTATCTTTTAAAATCGTATTAAAAGTCGCTAAACGTCGCTAAACGTCGCTAAATGTCGCCATTTAGCGACGTCTAGCGACGTGTTTATAATGAGTCGCTAATTTATATATTATTAGCGACGTTTCTTTTGACGTCGCTAAAATACGTTGCTAATCCCGCTTTTTCTAGTAGTGTATATATATATATATATATATATATATATATATATATATATATATATATATATATAGTTTGTGTTCATGTATATATATTTATATGTCTACATACTAGAGTGTCTTGCATATTCCATTCCTTGCATGATATATCATTGTACCTATATATGTATCAGTCATTTGGGGATAAGGGTGACTGTCCTAGTGTGTTTTGTAGAGGGGATCTTTCATGCTTATGTGTGCTATGATGATTACATGTTGCTTTGCAACATGGAGAAGAGGAATGATGTTGAAGTCTGATTTTGAGTGTTATGGGGTATTCTGTTGGTCTGTGAGTGATCAGATTCATGGAAGTTGAGGAGTAGCAGCAACTGCCTTGGTAGTATGCCAGTGCTAAGGGCAGTCGAGTAGGTTGCCAGTGATGCAGGTAATAAAAAGGAGGGGCAGCAGTGAGTGCGCAAATTGACAGCAACAACAGTAAGGAGGGGCACAACAGCTCCACAACTGCAACAACAGTGATTGGGCAGGGCCTCTTGGCAGTAAGGTAAGGTTAGTATGTTGGTTAGTTATTAGTTAATGTAAGTTAGAGTTAAGGTTAGATGTTAATATCAGTTGTAAGTATTAGTTAGTATATGTCATGTATTATTTAGTGAAGTTAAGATGTTAGTAGTATATATCTTAGTTTAAGTAGTAACAGTCTCATGTTAGTATGTATTAGAGTTAATGATAAGTTAGTGTATTAGATATTAGTTAGTATATGTTAATATTGACTAGTACGGGTTGATACTAGGTTTAGTATTACCTAGAGTTAAGCCAAGGTAATCAATATTAAGTTATATTTATCTCATGAATAACTAGTGTTATATATATATATATATATAAGTGTTATCTATTGATACTTAGTAGTTATGATACTCTAGTATCTTGTATTAGCTAAGTATAGCCTAGATAAGCAAGGTACGAACCCGAGTTGACCTAGTTTGACTATTTTGACTTAGAAATTGCTTGAAGACCTAGAAATTGACTAGTTAACTTTTATTTTATCATTACAAAACCATGTGTTGATGTAATATTCTATAGTTAGGTCCTCGAGGAACTGTCCTGGATACAGTCGATACTTCACACCAGATTTCAGGCGAGTACATTCTCTGATAGTTTTTCGTTTATGATATTTTCTATGTGTTCTTGTATTTAGTGTAGATATCCTTGATTTCTTGACACTTGGTTACACAGATTGGTATTCCTAGATCCCGTCATGAGATATTATTCCTGGTAATTCCTAGCGTATTTCTTGTGCGATCCTCGTTGTTCTACTACATGTATGGACAGTGATTCATGAGAAGATTACCTCCCTTCTCATGGAATCCCGTGTCATAGCGTGCAATGGTTGGATCCATTATAACAGTCAGGGGCAAAAAGTATTTAGTGTAGATATATGATCATACCACGCAGTTCTTGTTTTTCTTGTATAGTGTTACTCATACACCGTACGTATGATTAACCAGGCCCGTGGTTCTTGAGCAGTAACTAGCCGATCACATGTTGTCATTATTACTCACTCACTTAGATAGTTGTATTTCTTGATTCTATATATGATGTCCATACCTCTTGAATGTATTTCCCGTATTTTCTTATTCCTGTATATTCTACTATGCTATATTCATCTTGTATATGCTCCATATTTACTATTGCATAGTATTTATCATTTATTGAAAATGCTGCTAGAGGTATACTTTGCTCCAATCCTGACTGGATATATTTTTTCCAAATAACACTGAGGAGTGGTATCCCACTCACTACGGGTCTCAGGACGTAGTTGGCTTAGAGTTAGAGACTGTGGCTTAGGAGGGTCTCATCCCGGTTGAGACAGACGATACTTTACTAATAGCTTATTAGATAGGCTTATATTGTACTGGATTTGTCTCCAGCTTTGGCAGTTAGTATTTTATTACATTTGAGACTCATTGGATTTTATCTTTGGTCATGTGAGTTGTATTTTTGACTCTTCAGTTCTTTATATCATACTCGTGCGATTGTTCCATCTTATAGTTCTGTGATTGAGTATTCATATTTTATTGGTGGCATTATATATCTTGATGATCATTATTGTTAGATAGTATAGTTTACCCAAACAACGTTCTACCGTCGATGCTGCGGCGTAGGTTGGGTGTCGTTCACGTACTCGTGCCCCTACACCGGGTGCGGGTCGTGACAAGATGTTATTATTGTAATTACTCAGTGATCGTCGTGTCATGCTTCGTGATTACTCAGTGATTACCGTGATATCTTAGTGATTATATAGAACGTGATCATAGTACATGATATTATAGACCGTGCATTATGATATACATTTTATAACGTGTCATGATTTGGATCTGTGTACTAGTCGGGGGTTGGGGAAGTATTAATAGATATATGATCATACCTTATAGCCCGTAATTTAGTGTAGCCCGTGATAGCTAGCAGATCATACAACTCACATGTGATCACACTTGCTTCCCTTTTATATATAGCTCGTGTTAGCCCCAAGCCGATCACATTATCTTACTAATATTTCAAGGCATATTTTATTATCATATTTCATTTATTCCAGTTCATTACATTGATGTTCCTCACCATACTGTTCTCAGTTTATTTTTATTATTTACCATGATACCCCCTTCTTCTAGTATTTGCTAGTTCAATTACTTCCATCATTTATTTTTATTGCTATTGTTGTTTCATAGCTTCTGTCAATTATTGGAACTACTATTGGGTTGTACTTCGCTCTAATCGTGACTAGATATTTTTTTCAGATTATTTATTAGAGGACTGGTGTCCTACGCACTACGGGCCATAGGATGGCGAGCCAGTTGAGATAGCACCCGTAGATCCTATTGAGATAGTACCAGCAGCCGATGAGACTTAGCTAGTTCATTTATGATATTGTATATATCAGTTAGACACTTTTTGCATGTATTATATTTGAGATCATTGAGTTGCGATTAGACTATTGGACTTGTGATGTATTGTGATTTTATATTCCTTTCATTTATTCCATATCGTGCCATATCTTCCTTTAGTAATATTTTGTGATTGAGTATTGATTACCATTATCATATTATTATATTTTCCTCTATTTGGGAGTTGAGATATCGTGACAGGCATATTATATATATATATATATATATATATATATATATATATATATATATATATATATATATATATATATTGTGTGAGATATTTAGATAGTATTGTTGACCTAGATAGCGTTCTATTGTCGATACTGTGGCGTAGGCTGGATATACCCACGTACTCATGCCCCTACACCGGGTGCGGGTCGTGACACTTCATGACGAACCTCGTATTCCCCTATAATATAATTGACTATCAGCTTAGAGTCTTCATAGGCTTCAAGATATTAGATATCCAGTTGTTTAGCTAACTGGAGACTAATGAGCTAAGCGTTGTCTTCTGCTACGTTGTTAGAACAAGGTTCTATGAGAGAATATACACGGTATATCAACAACTTATCAGGAGAAACGAGGACTATCCCTACACCAGCTACAATATTGCATTTGGGACCTATTCTTGAAGCATCATTGAAGAATAACTGCCAAGTACCATCTCTCAATGCCATATTAGACTCCAATAACATGTCTGGAATGTCGTCATATAGCTAAGAGGTCTCCGATACTGGATGAGCTGCTAAGAAGTCAGCCAATGCTTGGCCTTTTACTATTTTTTGTCTGACATATACCATGTCATAAAGTGATAACATCATTGCCCATGTAGGTAGACGAGAGTTGAGTGTACTTGGTTTAGTCATTGGCACCCGGAAGGGATTCACTCTGGATATGACATGGATTGTTTGGCCGGTCACATAATGACGTATATTCTAGATTGTGAACAACAAAGCTAGGCATTCTTTCTCCACCGGGTTATACCTATGCTCGGTACCGACCATCATGCGACTAAGATAGTAGATAGCATGTTCATGGCCTTCATTACTCTTCTGTGCAATAAGAGCTCATAAGGAATGATCCATTGCTCGAACATACAACAAGAAATGTCTTCCTACAATAGGAGCCATCAAAACTGGAGGATTTGTAAGATACCATTTGATATCGTTGAATACCTGCTAGCATGCTTCGTTCCAAACAAATGTTACACCTTTTTTTATCAGTTGAGTGAATGGCCGACATCGACCTAAGAGGTTTGATATTAATCTCCTGATATATGCCAATCAGCCTTAGAGTCCGCGAAGCTCCTTAAGGTTACGTGGATGTCAGATTAGAATGAGGCATTGGGTTGGTTGCATTCAGTAAGTCAAAATCGGGAACAAGTATTGATTCGAGTTTGGTTTCATGTATAGGATTTTATGTGAGACTTTTCGAGGTCGATTTATTTATGTGAGACTTTCCGAGGTTGATTTATCACCTCGATGCAGACAAATGCACGGAGTCAAGTATTGTGCAATAGAATCAGTAGGCTAGTTCAGAGCAGTGCATAAATAGTGAGATTTAGCGACAGTAGAGTCTTGAATTCGCTCGGATCGGATGATTGAGAAGTATGGCCCTCTCGCATAGTTATACCAGTTAAGTAAATCATGCTTTACATCAGACCACAAAATTTGGAGATATGCTGTATCGACTCAGGCGAAGCGATATGCTATGTTGGCTCGGCAGAACGACGAAGCATATAAGTATAAGGTGGGCGGGCCCTGACCCTTCTCCTCTACTCCTTTATGCTTAACAAAATACATTAATTGCGTGCTAGCGATATCACAGATTCAAGTATGTGGTTCAGAGAAATACAAGTTAAAACTTATATTTAACACTTAGATAGAATATTGACAAAGTATATCGAGGCGTGCATCAAGCGCACGAGTATTGAACGGGAATGCTTCGCCAAGCAAGGCGAGCAGTTATGGCGCAACATCACGGAACTGCCAATAGGCGAGAGATAGAAACGTGCATTCGCTCACAAGAATCATAAGATGCTTTGTCAACCGAACCGTGCAGTTGCGGTTCAAAATTATACAACTGTGTCGGAAGGGAATGGCAAAATGGAATACTGTGTCGAGAAGTGGCATGGTGACTCGGTACCTCGGGGCCTACGGGTCATCAAGCAAAATACTATATCGGAAAGGGCATGATGCTACAAAATATTTGGTGACTATGGGTCGCCACGAAATAAATGATTTAGAGTACGAAAGAAAAATGATGCTGGGATATAGTGGGGCGAGTAGACTTATTCCTCGACCGTACTTACAAACGAAGAGGCATTGGAAATATAGTAGGGTGATTTGGACTTGTTCCTCGCCATATTTACAAGTTGGAAATATTGCATGAGTACATCAACGATACTGCTTAATTCTGCTCCGTGTCATGCATTTGCATCATAGATAACAAATCATGCATTTGCATGATCATGGACAACTTGGGCACAAGGTTTACCCGTTTTACTTGATCGGATATGATATTCGGTCGCACCAAAACCGAATCAACCTAGGGAGAAAATAATGACACATGCAATGACGCGTGGCTTTGTGGGACCTCCAGCAGGCTCGCAACTCGACTGGAGGGTGTACCGTAATGTCAAGAATAAGTACTACATTGTGTCGAAAATATCCCCAATGACCTTCATATATATATATGAGTTTGTATGCTATCAAAAATGTTCCAAGCAGAAAGAAAAGTGTGCACTTTGCCTTGTGCAAGGGTAGGCGCATATGTTTACGTCTACCTTGCCTCGAGCAGGAGTGTGCACAACGACTATGGTAAGAGCCATGGATAAAGTGGTGTGGTTCGACATGTTTCATGCGTTACAGACTCGATTCGAACATAACATGCTTAGCGATCGAGAAGACCGAATATAACAAGTTTACTTATCGATGTGAGTGAGTTATAACATGCTTGTCTGCTTAAGGGATTCAATGTTATATATATGCAAACCTACTTTCATAACTTCAAGGTTTATAATGCGTATAAGCTTTACTACTTTCGTAACGTGCAATGATATGAACTAAAATTCATCTAGTTCAAATAGAAAGATCACCAAATAATCTGCATGCTTTACATGCTAGTGTCAGTTTAGGCAAGTGGGTTATCCTGCTCACCAGTACAAGATGCGTACTGATCCCCCAACCCCCCAGGTACGAAGATCGTTCAGACGTACCATAGGCGTTGGAAGCTCAGGTTCGGCAATGTGCAGATGCGTTCTTGGTATACGAAGACATGATGTATGGAATGATGGAAATCCTTTGTGAGCAAGAGAGATCAAAGAGTGTTATAAACCAAGTTGGCATATTCAATGGGGCTATTCAAGCCTTTGTAGCCGATGCAATTATATATAAAAGACCTTCACTTCGCATACTCTGTGTGTTTCATATTGACTCTAAAAATCTCCTGCTGCAACTCAGTATTTTCTATGAAAATTATTATGTTTTATCTTCTTGCCTTGTGAGAGTGCAATCTAGACTCGCACGATATCACGTCCGGGGGACGATTATCGACTCTACGGGGTCGGGACATGACAAAGGTGAAAAAATATATGATTGGACACGAAGACAAGTTATTTAACACTGTCAAAGAACCCTAAGCTTTGTAACATAAGGGTAAGCTTTATAACATAAGGGATTATAACTATTGGAAAGAGTACATGACCACATGATATAACACCTAACTATTTGAATTACATCTATAATTGAATTCTTATCTTAAAAAGATTTCAGTCTAATAAGACTTTTAAAGATATTTAAAAATATATACATATAAGTTAAATAATTTTTGAAAAAATTAGGATGCAACAGTTACAGTAAGTCCTATGAGTATTTTTTGAATCTTTTTTATGAGTGAATATTCCTTACCAAGAGAAGCAAGATGATTAATCACATCAAAAAAATATAGTAAACATATAAGTTTTATTTTGAAGGCCTCATATTCTTGGGTAAGTCTTACTAATTTTAGACTCCTTAACTTGAGAAGTGCATTCCATGTGTAACTTTAAGAAGTTTCTATATTTTCTGTGCAGTTTTGCAAGTGGATATTCTATTGAACTCATTGCTATCAAGAGCACAGTAAAGAGCATTCATTGCCTTAAAATCTTGGCAAGATGCCTTTTTTTGCTTTCTGTGCATCTTTCCACAAGCCTATCCGAAACAACCTCTTCAACAACCACTTGAGGTGTTGGGAGGCCTTTCATAACACAATCCCAAAGGTCATAATGTAAGGATCTCCACGAATAGACCTCTTCTATTCAATATAATTAACTATAACTAATGGAAAATATGGTTGGTTGCCATTTGATCACTCTAAGAATGTTAATTCGAAAACTAGAGCCTAAGCTTTAATACCAATTGTAAGAACCCTAGAGGGGAGGTGAATAGGTTAATAAAATTTACCAACATAATTAAGCAATAACAATGAGTAATTAAAAAAAGAGAGCGAGAAATCAAATACACGATGTATCCTAATATCCTTCGGTGAAGGCAATCAAGTCCCGAAAACTCCTGTCCGGCTTTAATATACTATTTAAATCAAAATTGTACACCACGAACTTTGACCCAAAGACTTACCAACTTCATACACACGAGCTTTGATCTGAAGGCTCTCCAACTTCTTACACAAAAAAGAGGTTTTGATCTTCGAGAACGCGTAAAGATCTAGGTTACAACTCTTTGGTAATCTAACACTTTTTGTGGATGGAAAATGAAAGCTTGGTAGAGTTAATGATAATTGGTCTTCGGTGTTTGAGAAAATTTAAAGCTCAAAAGGATGGCTATGAATGAAGGGGATCAAAGTCTTAAATATAAACTCACAAATATAAGGCAATAAATTCTCAAAACTGTTTGTAAATAATATACCATCGGTATACTGTAGCATATCGTCGGTATATTATAGCATACCGCCGGTATTCTATTTTGTAACAGTAAAGGCTATAATCTATTCATTGGATGCATTTAATGTAAGAAAATTTGACCGTTGGATGTATTTAATGGGTTGGAAGAAATTAAACCAGTATACCATCGGTACGAACTACTGTATCGTTAGTATGCTTATTCCAACGACAAAGAGCTTATTTTATATAAAAACGGTATACCGTCGGTACGAACCAGTGTATCATCGTATGTCAGTACAAATGATAGAGAAAAAAACTTATATAAAATGGTATACTAGCGGTAGGAACCAATGTACCATCGATATGCCGGTCCAAATGACAAAGAGCTTACTTTATATAAAAATGATATATCGACGGCACATACCAGTGTATAGTCGGTAGGCCGGTCCAAATGACAATGAGCTCAAGTTTATATATAACCGGTATACCGTCGGTACGAACCAGTGTACCATTGGTATGCCATTTTCAGAGTAAAGACTAGTTTAAGAGTTTTCTAGCCTAGCTTTCAAATTTTCCAACATTTGTAAGTGCTTACAAGTTTTCTAAGACACTTTACAGACTCTAGAAGGACTTTACCATCAGCAAGAATGTATGGAATCTTGAGTCTTGTGGATGCATCATTACAAAGTATTTTGAGTCCGATAGACTAGATAGAGGAGTAGTGATTTGCGCTTTTCTGAGTCTATTTGTTTTTACAATTTAAGTTAGACTAAAGAACATACAAATAGTCAATTACAAATGTTTATCAAAATTAATGTGCCAACACATGTTGTGAACATGGTGTGATCCGAACTGGAGTTGGCCCATGAGGTGCGATATTGGACTGTGTCCATATAACTTAAAAGTGAATTCCTATGTAAGGCCTGAACCAATCTGAATTATCTATACCTCATGATCCCACTTCCTACTCGATGTGGGACTAAATTATCAACTCTATTGTCACCACCTTTGAGCGCTTAACCAAAAACGAGATACAATCCAACAATATCTACCTTAGCTCGTTTCCTCTAGCTGAGAAACCAAGCACCCCAGCTACCTTTACTTGTTCCTGCTAGCCGGGCACCTAGAAGATTCAATGTCATCTTGAACTGTTCGACCACAGAACTAAACCGACACGTTCATCCATACCATCATTTTGTGCCAACCACAACGTCTTGCTCCACCTTGGGCGTATCAGACCCACCTTTAAAGTAAATTTGTATAGTTACCTTAGACATTAGGTTTGATTCGCACTCAACCGAATGTCTGGAGGATGCTCCTGACTCTGCCTTAAGAAGAGAGCCTGTATAATCCGATTATACGCATGAACGTTCAACACATTGTCTCGAACCAATTAGCACCCAAACCAGCCACATAACCTTGGGCTCTGATATCACTTGTTGGGAGCACGGTGTGACCTGAATCTGAGTTGGCCCATAAGGTACAATATTGGACTAGGCCTATATGCCTTAAAAGGGAATTCCTATGTAAGGTCTGAACTAATCCCAATTATCTACACCTCATGAACCCACTTTCTATCCGATGTGTGAATAAATTATCAACTCTATTGTCACCACTTTTGAGTGCTCAACCGAAAACGAGATACAATCCAACAGAATATCGGTGACCAAACACAAAGGCCAAATCAATGTAAGTTCAAAAAATGAAACATCAAAAGAAAAATCCTAGGAAAATAGTTTACTTACTACTTCAGATCTGATTTTGCATATGCAAGACAATTTTAAAAAAATGCAGAAATAAGGAGAATATTATGTGCTAGATTTACAGAAAATAACAAAAAAATCATGCTAGAAATAATTTAATTGACAAAAGAATTGTGAAAATTTTCAGAATAGAAGTCTCATATGCAAACAGTGGATTGGCGAAAGCGGGGGCAGAGCAGAACAATGATGACCAAAAACACATATTGAATCCAAAAAAAATCCTTAGCGGGGAAGGGTTTGGAGAAGTCA
The DNA here is from genome assembly GCA_036927795.1 of Iris macrosiphon. NCBI lineage: Eukaryota > Viridiplantae > Streptophyta > Magnoliopsida > Asparagales > Iridaceae > Iris > Iris macrosiphon. The sequence continues at coordinate 42,653,972 of JAYESA010000011.1, read as the reverse complement.
GAAAAACTCTCATTTTCTTCTCTCAAATACTGTTTAGTGAAGAGGAAGCAGAAGAGGCACTTGGAATAGGAGACATGACGTGACCCTTGATTTCCAAAGGTCACTTACATCCCTTCAAAGCAACTAAGCCAAACAATAGATTTGATAAATTTGGGTCCAAATTCGAATGGATATCCAAATCTAAGCATAAAATCTAAGTTACCCACCACTCTCTAAAGTGCATAGCTAGCTATTTATACTTTATGATACAATACAGTCAAAATCATTATAAATGAAAAAAATAATATAGTTAAATCCTTATCTCGTACTATTGACAAGAAACAGTCTGACTGTCACTAGAACTTTCTTCTAACCACACATCACCAATGCCCATAATACGTGTCCATTTTCCTAGAGAAACAACTGCCGGCATCAATGAGGATTACCCACGTGTCACGTTATGAAAGGTCAGAATTGCTGTCGGCTGTTCGGAGTCGACACTAGCGTATCCTTTCTCTGTCGTTTTTTTTCGTTGTCAATTGGCACCCACTATTCCAGACCTATATATGACAGAGCATATCTGCTGTACTATAATTCTGTCTCCTATTCCAGATCTATATATGACAGAACATATCATATATAGGTTTGGAATTGACATCCATTATTTCAGATCTATATATGACATAGCAGATCTGTTGTCCTATAATTCTGTTTTTTTATTTATATTCCTTTTTTATTTTTTATGACATGTGGATTCATTTTTTTTTAACAAGGGTTGAAATTCACATGAAATAAAGTAAGAACAGAAATAAATGACATAATTTGCATCACAGCAATCTGCTCTGCCTATACGAAGGGAAAGATCCGGAACCCAAGAGTCGCTACGTTCGCTATTCCCCCCTCCTCCGTCCTTTCCAACTAACTATCCCCTCCTGGACCAATCACTTCTTTCCACGTGTGCCTCCCACTGCAGTCCGCGAGCCATCACACCGGCTCAAAACCCCCGCTTCGGCCGGGCCCCACTCTCTCAATCGACTCAGCCCCAAATCTCTGCCGTCCGATCGAAATCAAACGGTCAGAGCACACTCCCCACCCCAATAGAAACCCTAATCGATCATTCCAAGCCGCCTCATCTCTCTTTCCCATCTTTTCCTTTAATGGCGGGCGGTGACCGGAACTAAGCATGGGCGGCGACGGGAGCCCATCTCCATGGCGACATGAGGAAGCATGCCAGATCTGAAGGGAACCGGAAGATCCCCCGTAGAAGAGACTTCGAACCATCATCGGCGGCTGAGGGGGCGGCGATTGGTTCCAGGGTCTTTTCCTTCAGGACGCCTCCGCCGGCGGCGGCCTCGGCGTCGATGCCGACGGCCGGCGCAAGGCGGTCGACGAGGGTCTTCGTCCGGTCTGGCGGCGATGCCGAACCGGCGAGGACGCTCCGGTCCGGGCGCCAGGTCTCCGCGCCGAGGCCGAGGAGCGGTTGGATGAAGGTCCTCGACGGGGACGGGTCATGGTGGAAGGGCGGGTGGAGCAAGCCGGTGGCGTTGAAGGAGAAGGAGAAGAAGGAGAGGATGTTTGATATTGTGTACAGCCGGAAGAGGCGGCGATCCGCTTCTTCCTCGTCGACGACGACGACGACGCCGACGACGACGACGACGACGGAGAGCAGCGACGGGAGGGACCGTAGGTTCGGGATCGTTTTCTCGAGAAAGCACCAGAGGAAGGAGAAAAAGTTCTCTCTTTTGGCAGGAGAGAACAGGATCGAGGAGCAGCAGTTGTCGTCATCGTCGAAGAGTTCTGGTTCATTGCATCTCGCAGTGGTGGTCGAGTATAAGACTAGTCGCACTTCGGTACGGTTCGCTCGAATTCTGGTGTCAATCATGAGCTGGATAACGAGAGTGAGAGTCAGGTTCTGCGATCTTTCCGCCTTTCTTTCTTCGGGAGCCATTGCTAACGTCTTCTCTACGACTGGCATCCATTTTTCGACAGTTGAAGATGCCAAAAACGTGAGCTTTTTTTACTTTCATCCTTTTTGTTTGGATTAAGAATTAGTGTTTTGAATTGCAATCTCCCTCTATGTTCAGGATACTCAAAGTTCCTCTTCCGGTTGTGGTTTCTGTAAAATTTACGGTGCCAGAGAGTTTACTCCCTTGGTATCACTCAATTTCGCTGCAATTCCGAATTTCTTCAATGATCTGCATTCAGCTAGAATTCTGGCTTCCTTTCATCTTTCGGCGATTCTTTTTAGAGAACAAATAATGGGATTGCAAGGAAATGTTTTTGATCGCATTCCACACAAAGATTCCGACTCTATTGTTCCTTCGGAAGCAGGTGCCACTGAAACTGAGTTCGATGTTTCTGAAACTCCTGCGGTTAGGAATAATGAGTTGTCCATTGTTATAGGAATTCCAGCTATGTTTCCGCAGAGCTCAGTCACTGCAAATAACAGTTATGGTTTCAAGTTCCGTAAGCATCAGAAGAAACGGAGTGCATTCAGGAACTCCAGAACTCGACAATCTTCTCGGGTGAATTCACATTTTGGCTCATTCAGTTCCTATCAGAACAGTGTGCATGTTTCTTCGGAATCCAAGCTGGACTTTTGCTTAGATCCTGTATGTGTGAAGCCACATGATAGTTGCCTTCCTGACTTATTTGACGGCAGAGAAGAGAGTGATGCTGCTTCATCTCCTGGGTCTAATTCCAAGCAAAGGAGTCTGGTTGGAAAGAAGAGCCCGATTGAAAAGATAAAGGAGCTTAGGTCTGCATTGGCAGAAGTGAGGCAGAATATTGATTCGGCTCGCTGCAAGGCAAACATCTTGCTTACAGTGACTGATAGATGTTGGAGGGAAAATGAGGCTGAGGTTATGATGGAAATGTCAGACTCTCAGGAGTGGGTAATAGCAGTGAAGAGACTGGGCTCTACGAAATACCTACACAAGCCTGAAGACTTGAAACCATGTGTTGTCAATCGGTTCACCCATGCTTATATGTGGAGCGGGGATGAAAGCTGGAAACTCGAGTTCTGTGACAAGTGGGACTGGTATGTTTTCAAAGAGTTGCATATGGAATGCAGAGAACGCAACATCCAGGAGGTGCCGGTAAAGATAATCCCAGTGCCAGGGGTTAGAGAGGTTTCTGGATACGAAGATGATGCCGCGCCTTCCTTTATCCGTCCAGACTTGTACATTCATATGGTGGATGATGAAGTTTGTAGAGCTTTGACGAGCAGAGTTGCACAATATGATATGGATTCTGCAGATGAGGAGTGGCTCAGACAATTAAATTCCAGCTCTTATATCTCCGAGGAGGAAGGGGAGGTTGGCCCCAGTTGTATGTCGGAAGAAAACTTTGAGAAAATAATATTTACTTTGGAAAGGGATGCCTATAATTGTGTTGATGATCCTTCCAGTAAGGAGAGGGCATTGGATCTTTGTCAAGGGTTAGGGAAGAGGGATATGGTATCAGTAGTCTATGATTACTGGTTAAAGAAAAGGAAACAGAAACGTGCATCCCTGGTTAGGGTTTTTCAGGTAAGAATTATGCATTGATTTTATCTTTACTACACATACAAACTTGAACACTGATAATTGTTTTTATCATTACATTATCAAGATTATTGTTATAATATTACTGTATCAAGATGAGTTCATGGCTTCTAGTGGCTAAAAATTAGTAAATTACTTTTGAGATAGATAATATTTCATTCGCCTTTTGGTATTACCAGTTCAAGGTCCTTAACAACTATAAATCCAAGCTATTATTGTTCATCATTGTAACTTTGTAAGTCTATTAAATGTCTTTTCTGAGAAAGGTAAAAATTCATCAGTCTTTTGCTATTAGTTTGTATTCCTTCACCTCTACAATCCAAGCCTTTGGTGAGAATGGTAACTTTTTAAGTCTGTCAAATTTTCTTTTCCTATAAAAGATATGTCTCATTGGCCTTTTGGTTATTATTACTCTCAGGTCAAGCTGTTGGGTCATCATCATAATGCATAACGTCTTTCTCAGTTCTCTTTTACTGACAGAACCTTTACTGGCAACATTTTACTGCCTGAAGTGATAGAACATATTAGAAGTTACTTCTTAGTTGTTAGAAGTTATGTTTTATATTGCTCTAGATCTTGTTTTTATTTGCACAGTGAAGATTTGAGGAAGTCCTTCATGTATTGTAAAATAAATAAAGTTCCATAGATGAATGAGATTTTGTGACAGTAATCATTTCTTTCAAAGTTAGTATTGACATTTCTCCTCTGCTCTTCTACTGACATGATGTCTTCTTAATGTCCTGGTTGGAAGGCAATTGTAGAAGCGAATTGTCCACTTAGGATCTATTGAAGTCATATCAGTTGTCACTCTCGACATAAGTACAAATTCTTGAAGTGCTGCTATTCACGTACTCAGAACACTCAATGGGCAAACCACCCTTAATTACCACAAAAGTTAAAGTAGCAGATTATGTTTATTATAATTGGATTTTGTGAACTTTATATGTACAAATTATCCTCCATGATGTGGCAACATGTAGTCTGTTTAAGTTGATCAAGTTCAAGATTTGGACCTACGTTGCACCGATACACAGGATGACGTTATCCATATCTAACATGTATCTGACATGACACTTCCTCACCACTCATGCCGGATACGTCTCGCCCATGTCGGTCTCCAGAGAGATCCAAAACATGGTTGGAGATGATTTTGCATGGTCATGACCATGCCAAACATATTTGAGATATGGGAAAGTAAAATTTCTTTGTATCAAATAGTTTCTACAAGTTTTTGGAACCTGCTTACTAACTAAAGAGTCTAAGATAGGCATAAATATAGATATTAATTAAGAACTTGTGTACAAAATATGTATATGGGTTTCATTGTATGTTACATGTATATATAACTGTATCCATAACATACACGTATCCTAAAATTTCTAAAGGATGCAATATTTCAGATGAAACCCAGTTGTGGACCCAAAAATACCTGAATGCCCTAGACGAAGTTAGCAGCTCTATCGTTAAGCCTCTTATATTTGAAAACAGGATATTCCTGTACCCATATGTCAAGTTTATTGAAATGTGCATTATACAAACTTTCTTGTTCTTTTCACCTATTTAACTAATTTTACAGATATTACCATTTTATGGTTTTTTATAATTCCATACTTTTGTGGCATCGAAGCAGAAGATTTTCTCAAATAATATCCGGTAAATTAATAACCATTGTGAAATAATAACTTTGGTCTGTCCCAACTTGGGGATAAATGCAAAATTAACAATTTGCTAAATTTATAAGATAATACATCATACAAAATTCATATAGGGCCCATGTAATATATAAATTAATAATTTTTTGTTATACATAATGCTTATGATTCGACTACGAGGTCTTCCTAAACAATGACTCAATCATTATTTGTTTCTTTTTGAAATATATGTCGCTTTGGATTTCATGTCTTAACTTTTCTTAACATGGTAAGAAGTTCTGGTATGGTTTTCTCATACTGCAACAAAAATTATTCGATGTCATGAGAAGGACTCTATAGTAGAAGTATCATCTTCAACTTCATCATCTTGATCATTTTCCATTACGTTCTCAATTATCTACTCATGAGTCAATGTATCTAAATTTATTAATGTAGGTATAGTTTTTGCTTGGTTAAATGTCCATAAAATGAAATAATGTAATACATTAAACAATGTAAAAAAAAATCTATTTTTGAAAAAATAAGTAGATGTATGAATTTTACTTGGTAAACAAATACATAGAATTGTTAGTTTGTAAAACGAGAAACTAAATACAATTAATAAGAAAATAAAAGAATACCTTGATAAATTAATAAGTTATTAATTAATTGATAAATTAATGAAATATTAATTTATCGATTATTTAATATTCACTAATTAATAGATTTTTCTTGGTCCCAAGGCAATTAATTTTATAGAGGTTTAACTGTATTTGAACAAAGAAATATATGGATTTTGTCATCGTTACATAGAACATGACCCTTAGAAGAGACGGATGGAAGAAGAGGATTCTGATAACCAACCCCATAAATTTGGATAAAGGCTTTGTTTTTGTTGTTTATATTTGAACAAAGAAGGCTTTCCTAGTTGGATCCCTTCTTTAAGGTACCTTGATATTTTACTCAAGGATGTAGATATTGGATGTCTGGTTCATATCAGTTTGGGTTTTAAAATGTTGCATGTTGAATATCACATGTATGTCGGAGACATTTTAAAATGCCGAATATCAATAAATATAGTACATTTGCATATTATATATACTATATGTTCTATACAATTTTAATTTTTAAATATACTAAATGTTCAAAATGTCGAAAACTAACTAACACCAAACATATCATGATAAAAATTGAAGTAATATAAAAATAAAAACTAGTAACATTAAAATCTTGCATCATGTATTTAAGAGTAACTAAGACAAACTACAATTATAAAACTACTAACATGTGTATTCGTGTACACTTAAATCTTGTTACTAATTAGAAAATAAATATGAGATTCCTCGACACGTCACTCTACAACAACTCTATGCTGGGTTTAACGGGTTGGGACTCGTTAACTGTTTAAAGTTAACAAAACAAAAACCCAAATTTTAAATATGTAAGTCGATATTGGGCTATTTCGTGTCGGGCGATATATAAGTTTTAACCCAATAAATCGGTTGATATTCTCTTGAACGATATAATTGACATCTGGTGGCGATATACGTCATTTTCCCTGTTATAATGCAAGGTTGTGAAAAGCGCTAGGCGCTAGTCGGACGGGCACCCGCTGCCTAGCGCCTAGCCTGCCTAGGCGGCCGCCAAGATGTTGCTGTTCAAAAAATATAAAAAAAATATAAAAAACCTAATGGAAATTGCATAAAAAGTCCATAAAATCCCATAACATGCATAGCCGGGCGTGGAGGGAGGGTGGGCGCCTAGGCGGACATTGGGCGGACACCAACCGCCTAGGCGGCCGCCTTTTAGAACAGTGTTATAATGACATTAGCCAAAATGTCGAACATATTGGCGACATCTATAACACTGATTTTTACTACAGCAAGAACTTTATTTCAAAATTTGGTGCTGGCTATTGGAATCCTGGTATTCCAATAACATTCCTTGTTCTTTTCAAATGATGGATACATAGCTTGTCTCGGTGGGCTAGTTGTGCTTGCTATAATTAGTGTTCAGTGTAAGTTACTCAGATGCATGTGTCGGCAGATTGAATGATATGTCCTTCTATGAAGTATGAAACTATTAGGACCTTTATTCTGTTTAATAAGCAATTGGACTTTTATTCTGAGCTTACCCGACATGATATCATTGATCTTGTTGGACTGCGTTTTGTAGATTGATTCTATTAAAAGATAGATTTTGTTTGGCTGTTCTGGAATCTGGATACAATCTATATGTTGCTATACGATCTGCATCTGCACAATATACTGAATTGTATATGGAAGAGTGATTATTCATTATATCGAAGATAGATTCTTGTAAGGTACCTTTTTTTGTTTGGCTGTTCTTTATTTATTCTGATGTTGTCTTTTGCTCATACTAAGCATTTTTAACGGTCCTCTATGGAATACTATTTCTATGATCTTCCATTATTGTCATGCGATGTTTCTTGCGGAGACATACAATGAAATTGTAGTACATGCAGTTTTCAAAATGTATTGGTCTTTTATACAGTTGCATGCAGTTTACTGTAGTACATGGAGTCTACTGCTATCTATTGCTTAATACTGTTGTTGTATTTGAGGCCTTTTCTATACCTCTACAGTTTTACCTTTATATTGGGTAAACTAAAAACATCTTCCTAACAGGGTCCGCCCTTGAGGAGAGCACAACTATTACACAAATCATTCCTTAAGAAAAAGCGATCTTTTAAGAGACAACGGAGCCAGGTTGAACGTAGTCAAGCTGGAAGAGGCAAGCCTGTCTTTTTTTTGCAAGGTGCGGCTCTGTTTTTCCATTAGTCTTTTGTTTGCTTTGGCAAAAGTGTTATAGAGACTAGACCTTGAAGTCTGATTTCTGCAAACTATTTGACGAGTGTTTACATTTCTGTGTCAATTTCTTAAGTTCAAAGTTTTTATAAAATTGTTGTGTAACATATGATTCTGGTTGTTGGAATTGCTTTTGTATATTCATATAATGCAATGTTATGCCAGAACCAGCCGTAGTATCTTTGAAATGTAGTGTGGACTATGCTCCTTTTCTAGTTCTTACTTTTCATAATTAGGCCCCCATACATCATTCAGATGTTTAAAGCATTTCTGGTACATAATATTCATCAGGACAAGACCTGTAATTAGATATTACTAGGAATTCAAATAAACAATATAAAGCTGTCCTATTCCTCTTGTTCTTCATTAAACATGCTTGAATGGTAATTAAGACATCCTTTACCAAATATTGTTCTATGCCTCTGCCTGAAGATGGTGATCTTTTGAAACCTTCACCTCATGATCAGTTAAATTATTCTAATGCCACTATAGAATTCATTTGTAAGCACGTTACCATTTGGCGTCAGATAATGTACCTTTAAATTAGACTTCATGAACTTTGTGGTTGGAAGTTCCAATTAGGATGCATTTGGTGAATAGTAATATTCTTTGGGTATCTAAGATTCTGTCGCACATTTAGAATCTATAAGCATCTTCACGCAAGATTGTCAGGAACTAGAGGGAAATTGTTTCCATCTGACAAGATTGTAGTTTAATTAGGGATGCAATTGAACCATACCTATCTTGACCTAATCCAAACCCGAAAAGAGCTCAAATTTGTATCTTCAATTACAGTTCTGCAATGATCTGGATCCGGATCCGTTTATTACTTGTGTTTCAATTGGATCTGGAATTGGGTTCTTGAAAATTAAACAGATCTGGATATGGATATCCACGTGGTGAAAGGGGATGGAAAGGATGGGTGTTCATCTAATTACTGGTGTTCCCTGAACATTGGATAGTAATGAAACATACACAAGTAGTGGGAGAGAATTGGACCCTTGGTCTTCACCTTATTAAGTGCTTTAACCATGTCTTGTGACAAGTTGTTGTGTATTCTGTGAAATCTATTACTATAGTCATAACTCCCCTCACATATTTCATAATTTATAATTATTTTCTATTTTTCCGATTTGTATTTCCATCTAAATTTATGCATGTTTCCTCATATATATATATATATATATATATATATATATATATAATTTTACAAGCATACATGTTTCCTCTTATATCCTATATATGCATCTTATCCAAGTTTACAACATATGTATATTTATTTCTGAACAAAATAAATTTTCGTGAGTAAGTGAAAATGGATATGAATAGGATAGGATAATACACCCATGTCCAGACTATATCCATTCTGATTGCACCCCTAAATGTAACGCTCCACCTTGGTAGTATACTAACATAACCAAATTAATTTCCTATTCCCTTTTTGAAGGAACGAGTAGCTAACTAAATAATATATAAGACGACCGATATATATATAAATATATAATAAATAAATACAAAGGAAGAACATGATACATGTATAGTGTCATGTAGATGATACCGTATGTTATGTATGCTAATACATCACTTATTATATGACACGACCCCAAGTACGAACATGATACATGTATATGTTATGTAGATGATACCGTATTTGATTTCCTATTTTTTTGTGGACTGACCATGTAAGTCAGATCTCAGAAGCCAGAAACTCCTAAGGAGGTCAATGAATCTCCAGTAAGAACCTCGATTCGGTGGTTCTTACTTGGGAGTCCGTTTTTCTGATGACGGGAGCTCGTTTCTCTGGCGATTGTAACACGTTTCCCCGACGCGCGTTTCCTATAATATGACCATAATTTTTTGAAAAAAAGACAAATTTTGGGAAGAAAGAAAAATTTAATACACGTTTATCAAAGTACCAAGAAACTAAAGATTATTTGTCTTGACATCATAAAAAATTAACATGCGAATGATCTCTCGGTAACTTTGTACTTATCTTTATAAATTCTAATAAATATTAAGATATTTATAAGTTTTGATAACAATAAGTAATAAACATAAAAACTTTATTAGTGCACGCCAAGGTTGTCATAGGCACAAGGCGCACTCGAGATGCAAATGGTTCATATCGTCTGAGGCACAAGGCACACTAAAAACGCGCGCCCGAGCGAAGTGAAACACAAAAATAAAAATAAAAATAATATACATAAATAAATTGCCAATGTAAGAAATAAAACCAAATAACATATTAAAACCAAAGTAAACATGTTAAAACATAACCAATTGAATTAGTAGAGCAGTAATAGCACTAGCAATCAACAGAACTAACAAGAGTTTATATTCTTCCTACCACGTTTTTAGTAAAATTTAGTTTTTTCAGTTCTAACTATAACCAACTTTGGCAACCGTGGAAAGAGCTACCTCTCTTCCACTTGTATGAGGTAAGGGTTATTCCCATACCTCAAAATTTTTTGTATATAAAAATAAAATAAAACCATAAGGCGAGCTTAGTTGCGCCTTTTCTTGGTTGTACCTTGCTGAAAGGCGCACCTTAGGCGTGCCTTGGTTGTCCCCGGGGAATGGCGCTTCGCCTAGTGAGATATGAGGCACAGTTGTTGTGCCTTTATGCGAGGTGTCTTAGGCGCACCCGAGACGCCTTTGACTACCACGACGTACACTCCCATCTTTAGATTTTTCTAAGTAGTCTCGTACTCCCGCGCCCGCTCATGCTTCTGGTTTCTAAGAGTCGGATATGTTTCCAACACGACAAACACAACCTTGATATTTGGAGTTTTTATTCCTCATATATTAAATTATTATTAGGAAATATTTCCAATATATATTTTAGTATTAGAAAATCAAATGTTAAAAATTATAATTTTAATATTATCCAGTATGTTATGTATAATAATGAGACAAGAAAGCATGTTTATACCCCATTTAATTTTACAATCATATTCAGATAATTATTATGATTTGTTAAAAAAATATTTTTTTATTTACTTTTCATTTAAGTTTTCGTTATCATTTTCTTTATCGTCATTATTAATTTAGATGGGAAGTATATAATATGTTTATTATTATGGAGATGATTTTTAACGGCACAATTTTGACAATGATCATTTATGATGTAGGGTAATTTGGTATCATGCTCAAATATGTTACATTCTTAGGTATGTTCACGTATTAGAGAAGTATGTTTATTCCAAAAAAAATGTACAAATTGCACCAAATATGAGAATCTAAGATGTCTCGGAATCTAAAGTTTGGGTTGGTTACATTCGTGTGTTCCACTCGTGTTAAACACAACCTTTGTAACAAAGTTTACGACCAACTTGAAGAGTATTTTCTTGATAAGCTTGTCCAAATAATTGGTACAACTTCAATCTTCTTATGATAACATTTTCCAACTATGTTGTAACGACACGGATGCGACACGGCACGGTAGAGACACCGACGTGGAAACATCACATATTTTGGCGTGTCAGAGTGTATTTTGGAGTATCCATGGAATCTTCGGTACATACTTGTGGATTGTCTGATGTGTCTGACATGACACTGGCCATATTTTTTGTGTGTATGTTTCCTATCTTTCCAATTTAATATGTATCCTGTTGCCTTAAGTATTATAAGAGAGCAGGCTGGGTGTACACCAGGTACTAAATGTTACTGACTTAGCAGCCCTTTGTTCTTACAATATGATCGTTTAATATGGCCGACTCGCAATTACTCGGGGTAACCCAACATCAGATGGCCACTTCAAAATTTTTAGTCCGCTTGCTCGCCTTTTCCGGTTTGACTTTGCTCACTTCAAAAGTCATATGGGTTCTACTACGCCGCATACCGACTTGTCTCACTACTTCCTTCGGGCGCTTTACTCTTTCCCAAAGGATACCGAAAGGGAAGTTGTTGGTTATTCCTTTATTAATGAAACTGATGACCTTTCTTTCCACCTATTAAAAAAACTACATCATCAGTCATCTCAACGGGAAATGCTCAACGGAAAATGCCTCGGGAGCAGGTCGAATAGCAAACCTTACATTACAATGGCATTTTTCGAAAGGATTTGTTCCAGCTGCTCATGGAACCGGGAAGGTTCGCTATGTCACGAACGCAGTGGGGGGGACTCTTGGGCGAAGCCTAGCATCAACAAGATGAAGTTCTGCTTCCATTTCAATCTAAATCGGAAAAATGGGAAGTCAAATTTGAACAGCTTTGAGATTTTCTCTTTTTAACTAGCCGATCTTCTGCGGATTTCCCAATTCTGCTAACACAAGGAATTGCTCCTATAAGAGCTGATTCAGTAGCCAAGGAAATGAGTCCAATTGGAGCGGTTAGGCATTTCTTTTCGATCCTACCTTCCCTAATTCAACCGATTCAGCGTTAGCAAGAACATCTTATTCAATTCAACAAGTGCTACCCATTAATCTAATCTCAGTCGAATTCTCCTAAAGTTTAAGGTTCTAGGGACTTCACGAGGACATAGGAACAAGGGCAAGAGGAGCCGAGAGTAGGAAAAACTCCTAAATTATTGAATCTGGATTCGGAAGGTCACTTCGCTACCTGCCGTTAAGAGATCTGCCATCTTTAAAGAAAGGTGGGGAGCGAAAGTCATAAAGGAAATCCAACTCTCAGTCTCATTCACTGCTAACCATAGAAAGAAGGGCAACCAAGCCCAAGGGAAAGTGAACCAAAGAAAAGATTTTCACTCACAAGAGTGGAAACCATAGCCATTCCATATGGCTAGAAATTCCTTAAGAAAGCGAGAGAGATCATTCGTAAAAGCCGATCTCTTTCATTAAAGAAGGTTTTCTCTGTAACATCTCTTGGGTGCACAGTTTCCTGTGAAGGACTTTCTTTAAGCAACAATTAAACTGATCGTTTCATTCGGTCAGCACCCTGGCTTCCCTCATTTCACTTGCTAAGGGGCAACAACTTCACTTTCACTTCACTTCTCGTTTCATTTGGTCAGTTTAGTGAAGTAGTTAGGTTGACATCTAGGCTTCGCCGCTTGAGAAACATCTGCTGCTTCCTTTCAACTACGAGGAAGAAAATGTCTTTAGGAGATATTGACATAAAGAGCGATTATTGATATCCGTACTTTAATCCCTACTTTGAAAGCTTGTTTGGGCTTTTTAAAGGCTTCGCACCTACTTGCTGTGTCTTCCGTCATAAGACAACCATTCGATATAAGGATTGACTTAGGCGCAATAGCTTGTTTGAATAGAATCGTAAACTAAACCGCTCTATCGCTACATCCGTGTTTGCCCGCTACACCTGATTTCTTTACTTACTCTCTCCTCACTGTGCTCTTTACTCCCGGCACGGTCGCTTCACACCACTCTTAAGAATTGGCACCGCACTCTAACCCTCTTTCGCTTGGCGCGAACTCCTTTCGGTTTGTCACGGAAGACATCCTGAATTGGTATTAACTTCACTATCGGAATGCCAGTACTTTGTTCTCTCCTACGTCCAGCAAAGGACTACAGAACGGGCATAATAGTACATCCATCAAAAGGTACTTGCGATAGTGATGGTGAAATCTAAATCTTTGAATCCGATGGTGACCTCAGCGAAAAGGAACTCGCAAAGCTCGCAACTAGACAAGCACGTGTAATCTTACGTCCTGGCGAGGCTCCCATAGGACTTAGTAATGACCGGATGATGGTTTACAGCTTACCTACCACGAAGGCAGCCGATAAAGGAAGAAGAGAAACTTGCATTTAGGAGGGGCTGCTCCCAGTGTGCGAGAGGGATGATCGAGAACAATGTATTAAGCGTATAGTAGATTATTGTATTAGTCACTTTATCCGCGGGAAAGTTCAAGCCTTAAAAAAATAGTCAACCAAGCATAAGAAGGGCATGAAGAGGAAGATATTGAATCGGAATCCTCAAGAGTCACTTCAATCAGTGAATCACCAGACCAATCAAGTTCGACGCCTGCCCGCCTCAAACTAGTCTATGATCTCTTCTCACGAAACTCTTCCAGAGCCTTCAGTGTCTGCACCACTCGTCACAGGGCTATCAATAGCAACGGTCTGTAACAAACACGTTTCGAGATAGATAGGAGAGCCTGATAAGCAAAAGGGGATAAACATCTCGAGGACACCCTGACTCTGATGAGCTTCACCGCTTCCTTTTCACGGGGGATTCTTGATGGTAAAGTGGATGACATACCTGAATCAAAAAGTGGATAGCCCGAGAGTGTCCACTTGGCCTGTCAAGGTCTAGTTAGTCGATTAGTGCACAACTAACTGGAACTCGGCCATGGATGAGTAGAGCAGTGATCTCACTCTTTGTCTGCACGCATTTACTGCAAATCACTTAATTCAGTGAAACCGTGAACCACATACGATGTTGATAGCAAGACTCAATGTAAGGGATCCTTAGCCAACCCACTGAGATCGATGCATTCGATTTGCTGACTCTTTGCCTGCCTTACTGCATGAGCCCAGAAGAAAGTGCCGAACTGAACATGAAGGTTCAAGGCTACATTGTCGAGGGTAATTACTGAAAGGCCTTTCCGGTCCTTACTTGCCTTACCCTAAGGAATTACTGCTTGATTCTCCCATAGCAACAATGCAACGATCCAGAATTATTGCTTGATTCTCCCATAGCAACAATGCAACGATCCGTTTTTCTTTTGCTTTGGTCATAAGCGGCGATCGTCATGCTGGTAGGCTGCATCAGTGCTTTATCATTGACATGTAATAGTCGTAGGATAGCAAGAGGGCAAACATTCGGGGATGCCCCAGTGTCAATGAGGTTGCCACCTACATTGAAGTCATTTACGGAGACGGTAATGTATAAGGGTGCTGCTCTTTAACTCTGGAGGTGCGAGAGTTCGAACTCCGCAAAAGAGATGATAGTTGTGCTGAAAGCGGCATATGCTATTTATCCAAGGGATTCTGGGGTGATGTCCTTTTCTGTGCTGTAACTACTTTGGGCAGTTTGTCAGAGTAGTTCTTGCACAGCTCTGTTCAGAATTGAGTCTCTGATGAGTCTAGTTGAACTTAGTTTGCTGTTAGGCATTAAAGGTTTCCCTTTCTTTTGCTTGGAGGAGTGAGATTGTGTTTCACAACTTTGCCTGAAGTAACATCTTAGTGAGCCATATTAAAGCTTGAATAATTGCAGAAGTTTTTCTCTCTCTAATGCAGCTGAGAAAGAGGCTCAAAAGGTCCAAGAAGCAGAGAATGCTGCCAAGAGAGCTGCTGAAGTTGCCATCCAGTTGCGTGCACGAGCTCAGATGCTGATGGCAAATGCTGATCTTGCAGTTTACAGGTGTACCATGGCTCTTAGGATTGCTGAAACCATCCCTGCATCATCATCCGAAGAATCACATGATATTGGGTCTAAAAATGCTCTCTGATTGAATGTGGAACAGAGTTAGGTTTTGTGTAAAGCATCACAATTTTTTTCTGCCTAAGGAGATCAGATTCGTCAATCTCAGCATTCAGAAGGTGGTTATTTTGGGCTTACTATCGGAGAGCCAGCATGGGGGCTGTTATCCTAAAAAGTCAATTTTGAGGTAGTTTACTTGTAACTGTGCAGATCATAGCATGTAATTTTGTACAAAGATAGATGTTGGTAGATTTTGTATTTTGTTTGTTGTTATAAATTTGTAAACATATTTCTTTGATTCTCAGCTTGCTGAGAATTAAGAAGCATCCAAAAAAAAAATGGAAAGTGGGGAACAAAGAAATACGAAGAGAACAATGCTCAGAAGCATTGGTGCATCACTCCACTATTCCTACGGACTCCTTTTTTTCTTCTGTTTTATTTATAAATTGTAGCATTAGTTTACATTGATTGAGCATGCTCGGTTGGTTTCACTGGGATATCAATATTTATATGCGATAATCATCCGAAGAAGTAAGTTTGTTGCATCTTCAGTGCAAATTAATCTTGCTTATGGGAAATTAATCTCGCTTATGGGATTTGAAGCAAGTTTGTTGCATTTTCAGTGCAAATTATTCTCGCTTATGGGATTTGAGTGATAGAGAAAATTGAAGTTTAGTTTGGTTTATAAGCTCTTGCATCAAATTTGTCTATGCCAAGCAGACGAGGACTTTACTTACGTAGTAAAGATGCTCATTTATACGATTTTGAGAGTTCTAAATATGAAGTTAATACTGGTGGTCATCTTGTCTAAACAGTTGTTACTCCCCGTCTCTTTGATTTTTATGGATGAGAATGTGAATTAGTCATAGGATGAAATGGAATACAAAAATGAATTGAGAATTTTTATGGTAGTCTACCACCGAGACGAAATGGGTACATTCTCATGTTTGGATGTAAATGAAGGAGAGTTGGTTTACTTTTAGTTTTTTTTTCCCTTTTCAATACAAAGTCTGGAGTTGGGTTGCCTTATAGTTTTTTTTTTTTTTTTACCCTTTTCAACTCGATAAAAACTCAAGTAATAAAAAAAAAAAAAAGTCGGTCTCTTATACCTACTTTAGTTTTACTTAACTCCCTCTAATAATGTAACATGCATTTACTAATATAAATCATTATGTCTGTCCTCTCTCTCTCTCTATACACACACACACATATATATATATATATATATATATATATATATATATATATATATATATATATATTAGAGAATTTTCATAGTTTGAAAAACGGGGGAAGCAAATGAACGTTTTTGTTGTTGTTGAGGGCAAGTAAGCGAAGTTCTATGTGGGCGTGTCAACCTGACGTAGCAAGTCAATTTGCAACGATGGACGACGACCTTACCTGGTAAGTAAAATTTCAGGTGACGTATGGATACTGCTTAGCAACGACTAGCTAGATCCTGATATCGACACATAGTGCATCGTTGGTTATTGCTAGTACGTCTCTAAAATACAAAAAAACTGAAGGAAAAAAGTTATTGTAAACAACAATAAACCTACTTTTCAAATATACATAATACAATTATATATCAATCCAGCCAATAATATACAGATACATTATAACAAATAATGATAAAAAAACTAATAAATTTAAATAAAACATACATCACACAAAGATATCACCACAAATCAACTAAAAATTAATGAATATCCTACAACTCACTCCCACAAATGTATGATAAAGCCAACACAAACATAATACAACACTGTTAGTCCTGCGGCTTAATCAAAAGATGTTAGATCGAGACCAGGAATAGAGGTTCAAGCAAACTTTACAGTCTATCCTCTGTTTGATCTTGAAGTTGTAGTCGAGATCAGAGGTTCACACAAAAGTTCCTATTCTGACTATCCTCGATTCCAACGAAGAACTATAATATGAAACCCGATTACAACTTTCAGAAACTGATTACAATGAATCAAAATAAAAACTTCGTTCTTCCTAGCAAACGCAGTTGCAATAAGACAGAACGTAATACAACTTAGCAGATGAGAAGTAGAAGAAGAATATCGAATCTCTGCTTGCTAGGGAGATGAAGATCACCGTTGCTCAAAGCAAGATTTGTCCCATACGAACTACTCCCAAGAACCAGCAAGTTCTTGTAGAACTTCTGGAATGCTCACTGTCACCTCCTTTCTGGACTCGCACGAACTCCTCTTGACTCCAATGGCGGCAACAACAATAACCCTCTTCGTCTCTCGATTTTAAAGTAAGTCCTCAAAAGGGGCATGAAGAGAATATTTATACAGGAGGGTGGAAACCCTAACCCTAATCATGGCCGCCAACTGATTACTAAAAGATAGGAATGAATTAAATTCAAATTTCACAAAAATTGGATCTGAATTAATGACCCAATCTTTTCATAACCATTCAAATCTCGCAATCAGCAGGATCATGCGCCAATCATGCTATCTGCGCATATGCGCGTAGCAGTACAGCCGCAGTTTCTCCTGTACGCATATACCCAGCAGCGTAGCGGCTCATGCACGCATACGCGCAGCAGCACATGCGCGCATACGCGTAGACACGTATACGCGCATAGCACACGCATAGTCGCGCATGCACCCGGGCATAAAATGAGTTCAACAAATGCATACAAGCGCCATGCGACCCGTGCATAGCACGCACATAGTCGCACATGCACCCGCGCTTAAAACGAGCGCAATAAATGCGCACAAGCGTAATACGACGATGTTGACGTGCTAAGTGCAAAGTGCACCAACAAAGCGCCACTTAATTTGCGCCCTTGAGCCCGAGTCAGAGTCGGAGTCGGAGTTCGAGTTGCTAAGCCCCTTTGGGGGTTATCTCCTAAGAAAATATTCCCAAGAGAGTGATAAAAAGCATAAATGCTTTCTTTGAGGAGTTAATCATTTCTTCCTAGGAAAATACCCCCACATGGCACCCACCACACCCCATGTGCACACCTCAACATAAGAAAAGCATTATATTGAGATACCCATTTGGAGTTGTAGCAAATGTGTGAGACTATTTTTTCTAGTCCAAAGGCAAACACTCAAATAATCCCCCCACATATCTCAATATATATGGTTTGAGCGTTCCCCACAGTGACTGTCCATTATACATTAGGATAGATATCGCTTACGACTTAAATCTTTTCGCATGTGTCAAATAACAATACACTACAAGAATGGTATAAGCCTTGATTTCTGCACAATAGCTGTAATTTTTTTTCACTCACATAATGACATCAACTATGCTTCTGGTTGCGCATTAAAGACCCTGTGCACGCCTGATTTCGGTGTATATATTTTGGATGTCTACAAGCTTACCCTCAAGAAATGGCCTATATCTCGATAATGAGTTAGGAATGATAGGCTAATTCAATTAGTTGTCTTGATGAGGCCAAGATTAGCATTTATGTTTATAATAGCCATTAGCAGCATATGATTTCATGATTGATAGGTTATAATATATTGTTATTGTACATGACTGTAGGGAAAGATGTTTGTATTCAGACTCCGAATATTGTTGTGGACTATTTTTGGTTAGAAATAAAACTAGCTAATAAGGATAGTTAATTAAATTTGTTTTAAAATAGTGGTTAAGCAAGACTTAATGAATAAAAGAACTTGGTATTAAGAAATAAGTTAGGTTACAAGAAGCTAATCAAATCCTTCTCTTAGCATAATTTGATTTCATTGTTGAGATTAGCTAATTTGTGCATTTTTTTGTCTCTCTTTGTGGGTCATTGCGGACCCGGTATCTTCATCTCGAAATTCGTGTCAAACTCTGATTCTGAACTACTTATGTCGTTCCTGGATATTTAGGCCTTTTCAGACTCATCAGAACTGATCGTTACATCATTTGGGATCATCTAGAGAAGTGTGGATGTTGTACCATTCCGTGTTGACACGTTCGTGTTGCGCACGTCGACTTCAGCCAAATTGAGGCGAGTACATTCTCTGACAGTTTTTATTATTTTGAGCATTACTATGATTCTAGTTGTAGCGTATACTTGATTCCGACATAGTGGATACACGGGCTAGTATCATAGATACCTGTCATGAGAAGTCGTGATTGGATCCATCGTACTAGCTGGAGAAGGAAAAATATTAGCAAGTTATGTGATCATACCCCACCTTACCTGTATTATAGCTTACCACACATATTACGTAAGGTGTAGCCTAACCATTTACATGCTTCATAGCCTGTTATATAAGATTAGCCTGACTCTTGCTCTCATCATAGCTAACCAGATGGTTAGCCTGACCTCACATGTATCATAGCCAATCATATATAATAAGCCTGATCTAGTCCCTAGCCGATCACATAACAAACTAATATTTTATGGCACTTAGTGTTGACAGATTTAATATTTTTAATAGATAGCTATGTTGGACCTATACAGCGTTCTACCGCCGATGCTGCGGCATAGGCTGGACGTACCCACGACTCATGCCCAATTTTTGGGTACAGGTCGTGACAGACAGCGCAACTCCAGTGTCCGTCCGAATGATCTTTATCCTCAGGATAACATCAGCTTCCCCCAAGCCCTTCAAACTGAACTTGGATGAGAGAAACTTTTTTGTCTCAGTGACACATGCTAAATCTGTACCCAGGATTAGGATTAGCATATTGTCCACGTACAGACAAACAATAACCCCTTTTTCGTCAACAAACTTTGTGTAAACACACTTGTCCGTCTCGTTGACCCTGCAGCCGTTTGATTTAATGACTTTATCAAACTTCTTATGCCACATCTTGGGAGCTTGTTTCAGACCGTACAGTAATTTTACCAACTTGTAGACTTTGTCTTCAAGGCCCTTGACGATAAATCCTTCTGGCTGTTGCATGTAAATCTTTTCGATCAACTCCCCATTTAGGAATATTGTTTTAACATCCATCTGATGAATAACTAGCTTGTAAATAACGCTTAGAGCAATAAATATCCTGATGGTCGTCATCCGTGTTACTGGATCATATGTGTCAAAGTAGTCGATCCCCTGCTTATGAGAAAACCCTTTGGCTACCAGCCTTGCCTTGAACTTGTCAATTGTTCACTACCAAAATATGATAAAATAGCGATATTTTTAGCGACGTCGTCTGTTAACATCGCTAATTTTAAAGAATTTAGCGATGTAATAAATAAATGTCGCTGTACGTCGCTATTACGACGAATAGTGGTGAATAGCGACCATACTTGGTTTTTTGAAAGAATAGTCGCTATATTTTTTTAACGTTGCTAAACGTCGCTAAATTTTTTGATTTAGCGACATTTGGCGACGTCTTTACTGACGCTGTTATTTATTTAATTAGCGACATTTATAAATATAGAAAATTGTCGTTAAATTTTTTTAATAGCAACGTTTAGCGATGTCTGGATCCGACGTCGCTAATTTATTTTTAATATAGCGGTCGGGTTTTCCTTTCCCCCCATTCTCACTCAAAATTTTTTCTTTCTCCCTAACCCGCCGATAGCCCCCTCCGACCGTGCTCCATCGAACTCCTCCTCCTCCTCTCCGGGCTTCACTGCCAATGATCCCCCCTCATTCTTCTCCACCAAGGTCCTCCTTCTCCTCTCTGGGCCTCCACCGAGCTCCTCCTCCTCTTCGGGCTCCAATGCCGATGATCCCCCTCCTCCTCCTCTCTGGGCTATTCCTCTCCGGGCTCCTCCTCCTCTCGTCCATCCCTTTCCTCGGTCAACCCCCAAGATCAGGTAAACCCTAACCCTAGCTATTTGATATGTACACAACACAAACACAGACATAGACATGATATGGGACATAACACATACACTAACACAATATGTCACATACACGACATGGGACATGACATATACCCTAACCCTAACCCTAACCCTAACCCTATCTCTCTTCAAAGTCGAGATACGACATAGACCCTAACCCTATCTGAGTTAATTAGACGCAGCCTTGTGTATCGACATAGTGTATAATACGATGCAAATCTTGACTCAAGGAGAGTCGTATACACGGACACGGGAATGACTCTTAGAAGCCGAGATATGACATGATATTGGCTTCTTCTAGAACTCGTATCCAACTTGGGTTAGAGCAGTGTCAAACGTATCCTTAACACAAGAGTTCATGTTCGGGTGGTTGTGACACGGTATTGGTATATGTATCGCGTAACCAAGGAAACATCGTCCCCCTTGGCCCCGACGACCCCCATCGGCTCCCCTCAACCCCGAAGACCCCCTCCTCGGTCAGAGGGTCAGTACTACCAAAATGATTCAAATCAACGACAAATTTAGCGACTTTGGACAATGATGTCGCAAATATTATTGAAATTAGTGACGTATTTTAAAAATATCCTAATACATCGCTATCAGCGACTTTCTGCGATGTTTAGCAACGACCTTTAGTATTATGAAAGATGACGTCGCCGTCAAGTCGCTAAACGTCGCTATATTTTTAATAACAGCGACGGTTAGCGACTCCACACCTTGTATGTCGCAGTATATTAAGAATTTTGCGATGTTTAGCGACGTCTGGTATTAACATTGCTGAATTACTTAATATAGGGTTTTCCTGGTCGATTTGACTTTTTATTTCTATCCCCTCGAACTTTTTATTTTTATCCCCCCAAACTTTTCATTTCCCCCGACGACCCACCCTACCCCGACAACCCTTCGCGCCCACGACGACCCACCCTACCCCGACGACCCTTCGCGCCCCCGGTGATCCTCCCTCGCCCCCCACCCCGACACAGGCGACCCCCAGACGTGGCCTCTTGGCCCCTATGACCCCCAGACGCGGCTCCTCCCCCTCCTGCACGACTGACCCCCTCCGACGTGGTCCTCCTCCATCGACCTCTCTCTCAGACGCTCCTCCTCCCTTCCTTCCCGCTCGGTAAACCCTAACCAAAACCCGAACACAAGTAGGACACACATACTGGACACAATCAGGACACATTGACACACACATGACACAACCCTAACCCTGACACATGGACCCGAACACATGGACACACACACAAGATATAACCCTATATGACACGATTGGTACTAACACGGATAAGATATTGGTTGTTTGATATCTTGGTACCAACATACACAACCCTACATGACACGATTCGTACTAACAAGGACCCGAACACATGGACACACACACATGACCCATGGACTCTAACTATGATATAGGTTGTTTGATATAAACTTGGGTATGTGTTTTAGTCAAGATATTATGTTTGTGTATGGGTAGTACCTTATGTGTGTGTCAAGTGTATTAGAATCCACGTATTCCTTGTGTGTGTGTGTGTGTGTCAAGTATATGAGAGTGTCCAAGTGAGAGGTGTGTATGTGTATATGTTTGAGTGAGGGATGAGTGAGCTAGTGAGGATTATATATATATATATATATATATATATATATATATATATATATATATATATATAAGGGTATAGAAATATACAGTTATAGAAGTAGGTATAAATATGTGTTGAGTGTCATGAGTGAGTGGCCTAGAGTGTATGTTGGTACCAAGATACAAATGTCAAGTATAGTTAGTGTCATAGGTATTTGAAACTGTATCCTAGTGTTAAGATATAAGAAGTATCAATGTGAGATTCTGTACCATGGTATGTGATATCCATATGATACACAAATACCTAGAGTGTTATCAAGACCTATGTGTATATTCGACACTCCGAAGTCGAGTGTCCACATGTCTACTAGTTTTCGGATAGTCACTAATTATAAAAAGGATACTCATGAACCACGATATGGATACTCACGCATCACAACAGGAATACTCATTCATCAATATGAGTTGTTACTTTAATGAACATGTGTATCCATCTTTGCATCAATTTGGATAATATACTTGAACAATGTCTATTCATCTTTTCATAAGTATCTAAAAATGGATCTGAATTACTACCTACGTCATCGTTCATGGATGTACAACCATCATCCTGATAACATGTGCATTATGCGTGATAAATTCATACAGGGGATGGAACAATTTTTGTAGTTCACCAAGGCGTTCCCTCAGTACATGGACGATACCAAAATTAAGTGTCCATGTGTGAGATGTCACAACTTAAAATATCACTCAGAAGTGGATGCGACATATCACTTATATTCGAGGGGTTTCATGTCGAATTACTATCAGTGGACCTCACACGGAGAACTTAGTATCTTTAGCATTAGAGCCGGAGCCTTATGTGGAGCTATATATGGGTATCTATGACCATCCTGATTTTGACGACGGGTGCGTGAACATAGTTTTTGACGCTGCCGGGCCTAGTCTCGATCCGGACAATCATGATGCAGCTGATGAGGCACCAAATGCTGATGCTACAAAGTTCATGAAGTTAATGGAGAATAAAAGAACTCTATTATATCCTGATTGTGAGGACCATTCACCATTGGAGTTGGTTACAAGACTGTTAAGCATCAAGTCTGATTTTAACATATCGCAAGAATGCTACAACCGATTGATGGAGTTAATTATAGAGATCTTGCTGGCGGGTGCAAAGTTACCTAAAGACTTCTACCGGTCTAAGAAGATAGTGGGATCGCTTTGGATGGGATACGAGAAAATTGATGCATGTCGCAACGGGTGCATACTGTACTACAAAGGCGATAAGGATGAAGATGCGTGCATATTTTGTGGTGCTGATCGCTATAAGACATTGGTACATGAAGGTCTATCGGTGCAAGAAAGTCAACATATTTGATGCACTACTTGCCTTTAACGCCGTGGTTGTAGAGGTTGTTTAGGGTGAAGGAGACTGCCAAAAATATGAGTTGGCACAGACGAGAATAAATTGAAGGAGTATTGGATCACCCATCCGATGAAGAAGCATGGAAGCACTTCGATCAAGAGTATCCTTATTTTGCTTTGGATCCGTGTAATGTAAGATTGGGGCTCTCCTCTGACGGTTTTACCCCATTCGGACTTTCAGACTCTCAGTATTCGTGTTGGCCTGTGATCGTTACCCCGTATAACCTACCGACTTGGATGTGCATGAAGATTTCGATTATTTTTTTAACCGTCATTACTTTGGGTTTGAATAATCTGAATAGGAACATCGATATGTACTTGTAACCGTTGATAGATGAGTTAAATCAGCTGTGGGAAGTAGACGCCAACACGTACGATATTTTAAAAAAACAGAATTTTCAAATAAGGGCAGCACTTATGTGGACCATCAACGATTTTTTGGCTTATGGCATGTTATCAAGATGGAGCACTCACGGCCGTCTCTCATGTCCGTATTGTATGGATCACACTAAGACTTTTCGTTTGAAATACGGAGGAAAACCATGCTTCTTCGATTGTCATCGATAATTTTTGCTGTCGGATCATCCGTTACGGAGGAACATGAATGCATTTTGTGCTGACGTTATGGAGAAGGCAAATCCACCTCCAAGGTGACTCAGAGATACGATATGGAAAGAGGTTAAAGATTTACCAAGTGCTATCGAAGAGCCTACTAAGGGGTACAAGTGCGATGGATTTGGTCACACTCATAACTGGACGAAGAAGTGTATATTCTGGGATCTGCCATATTGGAGCACCAATCTGATCAGACATAACCTTGATGTCATGCATATCGAGAAGCATGTGTTTGACAATATAATTAATATTGTAATGGACGTAAAGGGGAAGACGAAAGACAATCCCAAGGCCATATTGGACTTGGAAGAAATATACAGACGCCCTATGTTGCATTTGATAGAGGAAGGGAATGGGAAGTATAAGCAGCCTAAGACAATTTTTTTACTAGACAAGGAGGATAAATGGAGACTTTGTAGGTTGATTCATGAGCTAAAATTTTTAGACGGGTACATGTTAAATATGAGAAGATGCGTTGACCCGAAGGAGAACAAACTGACGGGTATGAAGAGCCTCGAATGTCACGTAATCATGAAGAGGTTAATTCTAATTGTATTTTGGGAATTCTTACCGCAGGTAGTTTGTGATCCATTGACTGGGCTTAGCATATTTTTCAGGGATCTTTGTTCTACAAAGTTGATCGTCGATCGTCTAGAAAAGCAAGAGAAAGATATTGCGGTAATACTGTGCAAGCTTGAAAGAGTGTTCCCTCATGGATTCTTTTACTCCATGGAGCATTTGCCAATTTATCTTTCTTACGAGGCACGTGTTGGTGGGCCTATCGGTTATCGGTGGATGTACCCGTTCGAGCGTCAATTGAACCACCTAAAAAGAAAGGTAAAAAATAAGGCACAAGTCGAGGGTTCTATTTGTGAAGCCTATATTTTTGAGAAGATTACAAATTTTTGCTCGATGTATTTCAAGCCGCATGTTGCTACTAATAGAACAGGGGTTCCCAGAAATGAAGACGAATATCAGGAATATAATGATGTAATACTGAAAGTATTCAATACTTTCGGTAAGCCTTCGGGCAAACTGAATAAGAGATATCTGAATGATGACGAGCTAAGGGTTGCTTAGTTGTATATATTACTCAACTGCGACGAGGATGAAGTGGAGAAGCTAGAGGGGTAGGTAATTAATTCGTCAACGTTTAAGTCATCTTAATATAATAGTATACACTAATATTGTTACACTAATCGGACGATGTTTTATTGTTTTTCAGAACATTTAATGATGAGGTAAGGTCGATGAGACCATATATAACATATGAAGAAGTAGAACAAGAAATTAGACTTCATTTTCCTTCTTGGTTGAGTGCATATGTATGAATATTTTTGTGTATGCACTATGCACAATAATGAACATAACGTTGAACTTAATATCATTTTCTTGGTATTTAGGTCGATCGTCCCCACACAACACTCAAGAATGAGTCTATTAGAACTCTAGTCAAGGGACCAATTTATGCCGTCAAAATTTGGCCAAGCTACTGTGTGAATGAGTTTAGGTTTAATATTAAGTCAACAAAAGCCCTGATAAAAGACAGCTTCTGGATCTTGATTCTACGAAAAATAGTTGTTTGTGTATCAGATATTCGAGCTATAAAGATGTCGATCCAGGCAATAATTTCTATGGCGTCTTACGAAAGATTGTGGAATTGACATATAATTATGGAACAAAGCCTGCTAAGATCGTATTATTCAGGTGTGATTGGTTCGATTTGATCCAAGATCAAGGTTAGAAAATAGACAAGCATGGTCTTGTGGATATAAACTACCAACGTCGATATCAAGGCTATGAACCATTTGACCTATCAAGTCAGGCTCAGCTCGTGTACTTCACAACTTATCCTAAATAGGGAACAACAAGATCGGACTGGTGGACAGTATGCAAGACGAAAGCTAGAAATACCTTTGACGTTAATAAAATAGCTTATCAAGAGGAAGGGCTACCTATTGTAACAAATATTATAGATGTGGACTCAACAAAAGTTTCTTATTACACGTCTAATCGTGTGAAAGAGATAAAATTATCCGAAGAGGAAGACTTAGATGAAAGTGAAGATGAGGAGGACAAGGAAAACGAAGAAGATGAATTTTCAGAAGGGGATTAAAAATAAAATAAAATCTATTTAGAACTCTAGCCATGTACCGTATTTTTAATGTGAAATGTAACATCTATTTTAACTGTATAGATACATATATTTATATCTGTTATCAATTATATTCTTTGTTTCCATCTATCTTACCAGATGACACCAATGACCCGAGCATGTGCACGTCGCTTGAGAGAGGCACCTCCTACTGTTAAGGAGGAAGTGGTATCTCCTACTGTTAAGGAGGAAGCGACTGTTAAGAAGGAAGTGGCACCTCCTACTGTTAAATTGGAAGCGGTTGTTAATAAGGAACTGACAACTCCTTCTGTTAAGAATGAAGTGGTACCTCCTACTGTTGGGCAGGCACCAGCTCAGAGGGGGAGTTCCAGTTACCCAGCACCCATAGTGGAGATTGATCACCTAGTCCCTGCTTATGTGAAGTATTTGAGGGACTGGGTTCTGCCCCAACGTATTAAATTTTCTTGAGAGATTGAGATATTGGATAAGATTTATTGTGGGACTATGATACTTTTATTGTGCTTATTGTGTGACTGTGATACTTTTATATTATTCTTATTGTGTGACTGATACTTTTATTTTGTGTTTATTGTGTGACTGTGATATTTTATATACTTCTGTGATATTTTGTACCCAGGAAATTCAACGGAGGGTTGCTCTAGGTCTGTCTATTTCTATGAACTGTTATAAGTCTATGTATTTGTTTTATCATCGTATGTTATTATCAAGTATGACAGGACGATGAGGATCATACAGAGGTAGATCCTCTAGACGAAGTGCTCCTCCGGCACCAGCTACTAGTTCTAGATCCTTATCGTGGAGTACTTTACTATACCGACCAGTCATATATCCGACTCCATCGACGGTATGTGGCAGTACTCCTGGGACCAGCAGTTCTGTGCCTGAGACTACTCCTCCGTCCAGCCTTCCTCCTGTTGACGGCACCATAGAGATAGAGGAGCAGATAGAGAAAGTCGAGCCGACTCCGTCTGTGCATGATCAGAGCGATCCTCCATGCGCACCTCCGGGCGAGACGAGGATGGCGATTTGGTGGGGCGAGCCTAGCAAGTAAGTTAAATAATTAACATTTTCCAAATGATTATATCTATATATTCATGAATTTAATTTTTGTTGTATAGATATCGTCCCTCGGCGCTACAGAGAGCACTGGGACATTTTCTGAGGCAGAACTATGGTGGACCTTGGATCAACTACTTAGATGCTCCTAAAGATAGTAAGGCATTTTGGTTTGCCCACTTCAAGGTAAAAATATATTTACTTTTAATATCAATAATCATTTATGCATATTATGTAACTCACTATTTTACTTCTTGTAGAAAACCTATTTCTATCCACCATACCGGGCTGAGAAGATCGAGGAGCTGTTTTCTGTCGTCGCTGCCAAGCTGATCCATGATGCGATCAACGTGTCACGCCCAGTCCCAAAATACGTAGGACTAGGAACACGGAAGCATGCCAGCCGCATGGATATGGCAACTCCAATATATGGAAACCAAACCCATACGTACGCTGTAATATGAATATAAAATTCACAAGTGGTATAAACACATGTCACAAGTCACAGGGTACAATCTAAATCTCATCTACAAAAAACCAATATAAATGAATAACCAGCATCTATATAACTAGATCTCAACATAAATATCTAAGGATGATAGTTGGATGGAAACAAATCCACTACCAACTCGAATGTAAGAGCAAATACAAAATAAGTACAACACAACAACACCATATAAGAATACCAGCTAGCAATCACGGGCTTGAAGAGAGGACATCCACAAAACATATATAACCATCCAAATCTGTGCTCCTGCAAATACTCAAGAACAGATACACCTAGCAGAGGACCAGGTCCTCAGAGGGACGTAACAAGATACAGAAAAGCGAGCCAACTTGAATACAGTAAACATGCATATTATTTGAAAATAAATAAGTACGTTGTACAAGACATCTATATGAATGCAAATGAGGACAACTTTTTGACGTAAGGGCAAGGGTAGGCTACTCGATCTACCTCACAACTCACACACACGTCAATGGATATCAGAAATTGATATACCGCGGGGGTAGCGACCAGCGAGACTCCAGAAATTGACATACCGCGAGGGTAGCGACCAGGGCGACACACGCCCGTAGTGCGAACTATATACTACGATTTACCAGAGTGGTTAAAAGCCCATACGCCTAATGATTGTCCTCTCATGATACTAGGTGTCAAGTGTGTGTCAACATATCTAATATATATAGTAATGACTGAACGAACTACACATGCAATAAATATAACTGAACGAGACTACACATGCAATGAATAAACAGAAATATAAATAGCATGCAAAGTACTGTAAACAATTTGGCAAGGTATCTTGCCTGGTCTGAAAAGGATGAAGTCCCAACTCAAGGCGTCGTCCGATCTACCCGTCACATAAATTAAACAAGTTAGGTTACAAAAGTGGGTAAATAGCTTCCTCCATTTAATCTATTTTAATTCTAAATAAAATAACCTAAAATAGTATTTTAATCTTATTATAATCTAATTTTATTGTTAAACCCTAATTTTGTCCAAAGAACTAAATTTTATCAACTCGAGACTCATGGCACGCAAATCGAGGCGATCTGTTGACCGAAAAGTCAACCGACACAAACTCAACTTTCATGCATGATTTCCTGTAGATTTCAGCATCAAAAATATGCTAGAATTTACGGCTCGTCCGAATTCAAATTCGTTTGGGAATTATGGTACATACAAATTTTGTATTGTGCACCGATGGTTAAATTCTAACCTAGAAGTTCTACAGAATTAACAGTATGTAAATACTTCGAATTAAATTCTGAGAAAAATATATGTCGATGATATCGACATTAGATTTATAAAACTTTAAACGGTTCATGATTCTGATTCCGGGTTCTCCCAGAATTGTAAAAACATCGAAACACGTCTATTTTCGGACATGCTGCGCTCTACAAATTTTTCAGAATTTAATACTAATAATTTTGAAAAACAATTTATATAATCAGAAATATAATCTCAATATCTTTCTAACGCAAGAAACTAGGTCTCGTTTGGAGTCCGGAGCTATGCGCAATGACTTCTGGAAGATGAAGGAACCCTAGATAGCAATTCTCCAAAATCTCTCTCTCTAAATAATGGGATAATTAGGGTTATCATATTATATATATATAGAGATGTACGTGCGGATGAATGGATATCTATAAACTGACACGTGTCAGAATCTGATTGGATGGTTTTATTTATATTATTTATTTTTGATTTGCCTTTATCAAAACATTATTTAAGTCGTTTTAAATCTAAATAACTCCAAATAAATATTAAAAATAATCATAAAAATCTGGAAAAATTACAGAAAATATATTTTGAATCCAGAAACCCTAAAAAAATACTTGGAATAATTTTATGTTCATAGGTTTTCTACTATAATTAGGAGAAGCTCTAAACATTAGTTTTACCCATATAACTAAAAATAAATACTAAAATTATTCCAAAAATTCTGAAATAATTCCAGAAAATATATAATAATATTATAAACCTTTGAAGATAACGTGGGTCCATTATATATTCCTGAGATTGCACAATAAATTCAACAAGTCCTAAAAATTAGTTATTAGCCTAATTACTCCCAATAAATACTAAAATACTCAGAAAATTTCCAAACAATCCTAGAAAATATATGTTACTATTTAGAACCTAAAATATAATTTTGGGAAATTTTTAGTTAAGTTTGAACATAAAGTAAATTCTTCAAAGTTCTAGAAAATTAGTGTTACTAGTTTTTAATTAACTAAAAATTATGGAAAAAATCCAATAATCTAAAATAGCCTAAAAATAATTCTAAATAAATATTTATATAAGTAAATATACTAAAAAATTTATTTTCTAATTAACTAAGAGAATACTCTAAATAAATTCAATATCTATAATAAATATAATAATATGAAATATACACAAAATACTTATTTTGGTTGAGGGAGTTTACAATCTACCCAACTTAAAACAATTTCGTCCTCGAAATTAAAATGAGGCATAATTTGTTAAATCCTTCACATTTGTACATAAGGTACGTCAATCGCAATCTCTTCCAAAAATTTAAATAACAAAATCTATTCAAATCTATCGCGATCATTTCAAAATTAAGATAATCATTGTTCAAATCAAAATTCAACCTATTGTAATCTTTTCTCACTTTTCCAAATCATCAATATCCAAATTTAAATTGAATCCATATAATATCTTCAAGATTTAAATAACCCATATCAAATTTTACCTCACGATCTCCAACTATCATAATCTCCTCTAGAAGTAATTCGAGTCCAATATTATTCCTATTTTCACTTATAATTTTTTTTGTATTCTTCAACTTTTTAAATTCCATTCACATCCTCAATATTTCAAATAGGTAGTCCAACCATCAAATTTTAATTCTTAATTTAAATCATCAAATTGAAAAATAATTTAAATGCAGTCCACCAATGTTCAAGTCTGAAATTATATATTTATCCTTCAAATTCAAATTGATGATTTTACCTTCAATACTAAAAAATTTAAATTATGTACTTAAGGTATAAATATTGGGTCCTCAATATCAAGATTTTTAAAATTCATTAATCCTCATCATCTTAGTCATTCTTCTAAAATTCTCAAAATTAAATGGCTTGAACCTCTCCCAATCTAATCTTACTCGATCACAATCTAAAATAAATTCCTCTCGAGTTGCCAATGCACTGCTACCCAACTTAGAATTTACCCATCTATCACAGAAGGCTATATACTTTAAGAAAAATATTCCTTAATTTATTTACTCATGTCATTCAATCCTCAAAACTTCAACGCCGATTATATCATATATGATATGTCCTTAATTACGAAAAAATAATTCTCAAGTATGTGATCGACCTATGGGGTATATCTAGTACTCTCTGTGTATCAAACTTATACCAAGCACGAGGTTTTGTCTTTCCAAAATAAGGGAAGACGGAGATCAATAATAAAGAGTTCAAGGGCGAGGTAATAGAATAGAAGTATCAGGATCAAGGCGTTTAAAGAATTCAAACAGGAATTGTCAAAGCAGTTATGGATTGAAGTCCTATTTTGGTAATGCCTATCCACATGCTCGCATCGGTACAGTTATGTAACGGATACGATATGCTTAGACATATATAGAGGGCAAGTTCATTCATCTACTAATCACTAGATATCTCAATCCACGTAAAGGAGTTATACGAAGGGCGAACCACGCGCACTATGGTT
This sequence comes from Iris macrosiphon, assembly GCA_036927795.1. Classification (NCBI taxonomy): domain Eukaryota; kingdom Viridiplantae; phylum Streptophyta; class Magnoliopsida; order Asparagales; family Iridaceae; genus Iris; species Iris macrosiphon. Next base: position 42,621,871 of record JAYESA010000011.1, on the reverse strand, counting down.
GATCAGACCGTAGTACACTGATTCTAAAATGTATTAATGTATGCATCCACTAATACATATATAGTGAACAAGCTTGATGAAAGAATAAGCTTGCAAAACTAGGCTATAATAGCGGCATAAGTCAAGGTGGTACAACAATTATAGGTATGCTAGATGATGATGAAAGGAGGTACAACAATTATAGGTATGCTAGATGATGATGAAAGGAGGTACAAGTCAATTCAAGTTCACAAAAACAAAACAAAAAAATAAATAGAATAAGCAATAATAATAAAGACTCTAGAAATCTCTATAGTTATCATACAACCTCCTTGTCTATGTCGCTAGTCGACCAAATGGGGGCAAGGACCTATAAATTCTATTGTTTGAATAAACACTGTCGTCTTATGCTAGCATACAATTAATGTCATTCAGCTACACTTCAATAATAGGGCAAAAGACTATGTGATACTAGGTTGTGAGGTATGCTACCCAACTTATAATAATTAACTAATACTGTAATTGCCTTAAGGATACCGTAGAACTCCTGTTAAGGTCTACGGGAAGGGGTCTTGGTATTTATTAGGGTATCCTCTTTCATTACATAGGTCATGGTCGTCCTAAGTCTTAATCATAGCGCTCATGGAGCAAGTGTCAATAGTAAGGATAGAAGAGTTACTGGCCGTCAAGGGAAAAGGATCTAACTCGTATCGAGGTGGGGGTACATGTTACACAATTTAAAACTAAGGGATAAGCGTCAGGTCTCAATCTACAAGAATAGCTTAAACCATCAAGTTCTAACTACTAAGCACACAATTTCAAAATTCAAGAGTAACCACCAAAATCCTAGCAAGCTATATATATCCTAACATAGAATAAATTCACTTGGTCTATAATCAGCAGTGTCAGATGGCACGAGTTGAAAGATGAAGAATAGAGGAACAAAATTTGGTCGTCACACAATTAGCGTACGCTAAGGTCGCAGAGGAACAATATATGAAATTAAAACAGGGGTCTCTATATAGCATCGTGGTTTTCTAAGGGAAAGTGGTATGCTAGTTGCTATGTTCGAGGTATGATCAAGAGAAACGTTATATTCATTGCTCTTGGCTTCCTAAGGTACTGTCTGCTACTAATAAGACAATGATCTAAGTTTATAGTTCTAATATTATCTCACCATAAGTGTTAGGTCCAACCCTAATATTTAACCCTGGATTTCTATTGGTTCCTCAATACTAGGGTCAAACACTATGGTCAAACTTCTAACTAACTCTAGTAGTGTCTATACTACTCTCAAGTCTTCATATTACATCAAGGGGTAATGGTAAACCAATTCTAGAGATAAGGAATTCTAGGGTTCACTAGATGTTCTAAACTTAGTGGTGTGTCTATATCTCGTTGTATTCTTAATAGGTGTGCTACCATAATTATCATCCTAATAACAGGGGTTCCTATATTCTAGCAGAAGGCTATACTCAAAGAACTATTAGGGAAGTACATGAATCAAGCAGGATGCAATTATTCAGATAAAACAGATAGGAGGAAGATAAATAATAGTCAATTGTGGATGAGATCCTATACTCTATTCCTAGGTGCAGGCTTGTTCGGTACAATAACGTAACCGAGACAATATGCTCTCGACCTGCATGGGCCACCACAAAAATATGTCATGCCCCAGTCCCAAAATACGTAGGACTATGAACACGTAAGCATGCCAGCCGCATGGATATGACAACTCCAATATATGAAAACCAAACCCATACGTACGCTGTAATATGAATATAAAATTCACAAGTGGTATAAACATATGTCATAAGTCACAGGGTACAATCTAAATCTCATCCACAGAAAATTAATATAAATGAATAACCAGCATCTATATAACTAGATCTCAACATAAATATCTAAGGATGATAGTTGGATGGAAATAAATCCACTACCAACTCGAATGTAAGAGCAAATACAAAATAAGTACAACACAACAACACCATATAAGAATACCAGCTAGCAATCACGGGCTTGAAGAGAGGACATCCACGAAACATATATAACCATCCAAATCTGCGCTCCTACAAATACTCAAGAACAGATACACCTGGCAGAGGACCAGGTCCTCAGAGAGACGTAACAAGATACAGAAAAGCGAGCCAACTTGAATACAGTAAACATGCATATTATTTGAAAATAAATAAGTACGCTGTACAAGACATCTATATGAATGCAAATGAGGACAACTTTTTGACGTAAGGGCAAGGGTAGGCTACTCGATCTACCTCACAACTCACACACACGTCAATGGACATCAGAAATCGATATACCGCGGGAGTAGCGACCAGCGAGACTCCAGAAATCGACATACCGCGGGGGTAGCGACCAGCGCGACACACGCCCGTAGTGCGAACTATATACTACGATTTACCAGAGTGATTAAAAGCCCATACGCCTAATGATTGTCCTCTCATGATACTAGGTGTCAAGTGTGTGTCAACATATCTAATATATATAGTAATGACTGAACGAACTACACATGCAATAAATATAACTGAACGAGACTACACATGCAATGAATAAACAGAAATATAAATAGCATGCAAAGTACTATAAACAATTTGGCAAGGTATCTTGCCTGGTCTGAAAAGGATAAAGTCCCAACTCAAGGCGTCGTCCGATCTACCCGTCACATAAATTAAACAAGTTAGGTTACAAAAGTGGGTAAATAGCTTCCTCTATTTAATCTATTTTAATTCTGAATAAAATAACCTAAAATAGTATTTTAATCTTATTATAATCTAATTTTATTGTTAAATCCTAATTTTGTCCAAAGAACTGAATTTTATCAACTCGAGACTCATGGCACGCAAATCGAGGCGATCTGTTGACCGAAAAGTCAACCGATACAAACTCAACTTTCATGCATGATTTCCTGTAGATTTCAGCGTCAAAAACATGCTGGAATTTACGGCTCGTCCGAATTCAAATTCGTTTAGGAATTATGGCACATACAAATTTTGTATTGTGCACCGATGGTTAAATTCTAACCTAGAAGTTCTACAGAATTAACAGTATGCAAATACTTCGAATTAAATTCTGAGAAAAATATATGTCGATGATCTCGACATTAGCTTTACAAAACTTTAAACGGTTCGTGATTCTGATTCCGGGTTCTCCCGAAATTACGAAAATATCGAAACACGTCTATTTTCAGATATGCTGCGCTCTACAAATTTTTCAGAATTTAATACTAATAATTTCGAAAAACAATTTATATAATCAGAAATATAACCTCAATATCTTTCTAACACAAGAAACTAGGCCTCGTTTGGAGTCCAGAGCTATGCGCAATGGCTTCTGGAAGATGAAGGAACCCTAGATGGCAATTCTCCAAAATCTCTCTCTAAATAATGGGATAATTAGGGTTATCATATTATATATATATAGAGATGTACCTGCGGATGAATGGATATCTATAAGCTAACACGTGTCAGAATCTGATTGGATGGTTTTATTTATATTATTTATTTTTGATTTGCCTTTATCAAAACATTATTTAAGTTATTTTAAATCTAAATAACTCCAAATAAATATTAAAAATAATCATAAAAATCTGCAAAAATTACAGAAAATATATTTTGAATCCAGAAACTCTAGAAAAATACTTGGGATAATTTTATGTTCATTGGTTTTCCACTATAATTAGGAGAAGCTCTAAACATTAGTTTTACCCATATAACTAAAAATAAATACTAAAAGTATTCCAAAAATTCTGAAATAATTCCAGAAAATATATAATAATATTATAAACCTTTGAAAATAACGTGGGTCCATTCTATATTTCTGAGATTGCACAATAAATTCTACAAGTCCTAAAAATTAGTTATTAGCCTAATTACTCCCAATAAATACTAAATACTCAAAAAATTCCCAAACAATTCTAGAAAATATATGTGACTATTTAGAACCTAAAATAAAATTTTGGGATATTTTTAGTTAAGTTTGAACATAAAATAAATTCTTCAAAGTCCTAAAAAATTAGTGTTACTAGTTTTTAATTAACTAAAAATTATGGAAAAAATTCTAATAATCTAAAATATCCTAAAAATAATTCTAAATAAATATTTATATAAGTAAATATACTAAAAAATTTATTTTCTAATTAACTAAGAGAATACTCTAAATAAATTCAACATCTATAATAAATATAATAATATAAAATATACACAAAATACCTATTTTGGGTGAGAGAGTTTACACAACGACCAGAAGGTCCGTGATTGCGATGGAGAACCGATCAACGGTTGGATCACGTCTGAGAAGTGGACTGCGATGAAGGCGAGATTTGATGAACCCAAATATAAGAAACGGTCAGAGAAGGCAAAGGCGGCTAGGTTGAAGGCAGGAAAGTGATATGGTGGCTCGATTCCCATGACAAAATTTTTCCGTCATCTGGTATGTATTCTATTGAATATATATTATTTTAATACAAGTAGGATAAGATATTTAATTTTAATAATAATAATATAATTTTTAACATGTATAGAGGGGTGAGGACGTCAACATGGTGACAGTCTTCTTGGCCACCCATTGGATGGGCAGAAAGCTCATCGATGGGAAGGTCACATAGACCTATGTATATTTTACTACCCTGTAATAGTTTTAATATAACTTAGAAAATATGCAAATAGATATCTATATAGTTAGTAATAAGTAACTTAGACGTTAGCAAGCACTTTTCTAGGACAAGTATCTTAAACTACGTGAGTGGGCGACTGCTAGTGCACCTACAAAGGGAGGGGCTGGTACTTCCTTGCAGCCCTCTACAGCTCCGTTGGTGGACGAGCTCTGGTTGACCGCCCTTGGTGGTCTTCATAGGGGTATGTACTACTGTACGGGATCCTACTGTGCCTATGTTGCATCGCAGTCATCCAGGGCCCCCTCTGTTAGTATGCATTCTTCGCAGTTTTTGCAGGCGTCGACACGAGCCCAAGAGAGCGTTGACCATCGGATTGCTGACTTGCGTGACGAGTTGCTACAGAGGATTATGGACTGGCCACAGTCTGCGCCGTAGACAGACGATGCGACGAGCACCACACATTTTGATTTGCTTGAGCATAGCCTTATGGAGCTCAGGACTCTGATCCATACCGCAGAGCACAACCTTATGGAGCTCAGGACTATGGGTTAAACGACAGAGCGCAGCTTGGCAACTCTGACCGCGTCTACGAAGCGCAGACAGACGGAGTTGGAGGGGTCGCATACGGCCATGAGCAACTCACTTGCCAGGATCCATGCGGCGCATGATTTGTTGAGTCGGTCGGCGTCAGAGAATATTTCGAGGGTAGTATCTGCCATGAATTCATACATTGCTCGACTGCTAGTATTAAAGCAGATACGTCCTCCTGGTCTGCCGGCATCGACACCGTCTCCATCACTGCCTCCTCCATCGGCATCGGTGACGCTTTCACATGAGCAGTTTGAGTTCCTTCTATCCCAGATGTGCGACGGTGCTCCTCCTGATCATTAGTAGTCCTTGTTTTGACAGATTTTAGTGTGTTTGTATTTATTGGCCATTCTTGGATCTTTGATGTATTTATTTCATACTTTTTATTACATTTTGAGACGCATGTGACACTAATTTAAATTTATTTATCTACTTCTTGGGATATATTTATTGTATTGTAACTTTGTAGATTTTTCTATGTGAGTTTAGTTTATTATTCATATTAACTTTACACCAAAATTTACCCGTGTTGTGTGTTCCACCGAAGGGGTCGGCGAACCCAGAGAATTCAACAGAGAGTAGCTCCGGGTCTATTTATATAAACTGTGATTTTATAACTACAGGTAGAGCTTTGTTAGAAAATATTTTACAAACTGCATTCTAATTTTTTAATTTTTTTTTAATTTAGCGACGTATTACGACCTATTGCGACATTCTGTGACATAAATTTACGTCGCTAAAAAGTATCAGAATGTTGCTATCTAATACCAAGGACGTCGCTAGTATATCGCTAAACGTCACTAACATGACAAAACTTGCCATGTCAGCATTGTTGTAGCAAAACGTCGCTCATAATATCGCTAATATAGCGACATTTTATGACCAAATAGTACGTCGCCATTTGATGATGACACGTCTCTAATCGTCGTGTATTCTGCGATGTCGTATCGTCGCAAATATACGTCCTTACTGCGACGACTAGCGATATTTTTGTTGTCACCGACCATGAAATATGCGACACCGTAAAAACGTCGCTAATTACGTAGCTAAATTATTCTAGCAACGTTAGTTTATCTATTAGCGACGTTTTTAGACGTCGCTAATATGTGTTATTCTGGTATTGTTCCATCGGCCTTCATCTTTTTCTTGAAGATCCATTTGTATCTGATTGGTTTAGCTCTTTCATGTAGATCGACCAAAACCCAAGTGTTATCGGAGGTTATTGAGTCATACTCATTATTAATAGCCTCCTTCCAGAAGACAATATCGCTGGTCTTCATTGCCTCATTATATGTAAGCAGATCTGCTTTCACATGATAGATGACAAAATTATCTTCGAAGTCCTTCTGTCTCCTCACTCCCTAGCCACCAGTTCTGCGAGTTCTGGTTCGAACTATGTATCTGCAAAGACAACTTCTTCCTGGACTACATCTTTATCGGAATCATCAGCCTCCTGTGCACCCACACTATTCTTCAGAATGTCTGCATGAACAACATTCTTGTGCCTTGCAAATTTTTCTTCAAATAATTCTGCATCGTGAGATTCGATGATATAGTTAGATTCGATATTAAGGAATCTTCAAGCATCACTATTTTCAGCATATCCTAGGAATACCATCTTCATAGTCCTCGTTTCGAGCTTCTGAATCTTTATGTCCAGAAGCTTCACATATGCCAGACACCCCCATACTCGAATAACATTCAAGTTGGGTCTGACCAAGAACCAGAGTTTATGAGGAGTGACATTGGAAGTTGCGTACAATACTCTGTTCAGAATGAAAGTAGTCGTGAGTGCAGCTTCTTCCCAGAAGCAGTTTAGAAGGCCTGTAGTCAACAACATTGAGTTCATCATTTCTGTTAACGTCTTGTTCTTTCTTTTCACTACTTTATTAGATTGAGGGGAATATGGAGCAGTTGTCTCATTGACAATTCCATGTTCTCTGCAGAACGATACGAATTTAAGAGACCTATACTCTCCGCCTCGATTACTTCTGAGTCTCTTGAGTTGTTGTCCAGTTTGATACTTGGCTTCAGCCTTGAAGTCCTTAAACTTCTCGAATAATTCATCCTTTGACTTGAGAAGATAGACGAACGCGTACTTTGAGAAGTCATCGATGAATGTAATAAAATACTTTATCCCGGCCTTTATGGAGAACTGTTTGAAGTCACAGATATCTGAGTGCACAAACTCAAGAAGATCTTTGCTTTGATTAACTCGCTTGAAAGGTTTTCTGGTGATCTTAGTCTGTGCATAGACTTCACAATTCTCCATCTCCTTGCCCCCACATTTGGAGAAAAGCCCTAGACTAGATATTTTGTTTATTCTTTTACAATGAACATGTCCAGTCTATTATGCCATAACTTGAGAGTATAACCAGAAGAAGAGAATACATTAACATTATCAGTCTGAGTTACAAGCTAAAGTTTAAATATTCCTTCGATACAAAAGGATTTTCTGAAGTATGTCCTTTTATATGACATCACCATCTGCCCAACATTGATGTCCATCCTTAAGCCTGAGTTGCACAACAAGCTTCCTGAGACCAGGTTCTTGGCTATCACTAGTACAGTCTATTTGGGCTTGGATCTGCAGTCCTTTCGGTAGTGGCCCTTCTTGCCACAGTTGAAACAAGCCCCATCATTCTTGGGCTTTGGCTTGAATGAAGCCGACTTCACCTTCAGCTGGTTGAAGTCCTTCTTCTTATTATGAGAAACCTTCTGCTTCCCCTAGGAGTCTCCATTATGCACCATGTTGGCCTTGGCCAACTGTTTGGCGAATTAAAATTGAGTTGAGCCCTCAACTCGTCTTCAACATGGATCCAATGCAGGAGGCGCTTAAGACTGACCTCAATCTTCTTACGGTGCATGTTCGCAATGAAGTTGCTCCAACCAAGCGGAAGCTTGGCAAAAATACTTCCTACGACGAAAGCGTCGACCATAGGTATGCCTTCATCCTTAAGTTTTTGACGCAACTTGAGAAATTTCTTGACTTAAGGCAACATTATCTTGTCGTACTCAAATTGCATTTCAAGACCTTTTCTGTTACATAGATCTTTTTTCTGTTCTCATCAAACTTTTAGTGCTTCTCTAGAGACTCCCAGACATCCTTTGCATGTACCATCTTGCTGTATGACTTCGCCAAAGAATCTTTCATGGAGTTCAATATCAGTATTTTGCAAAGGTTGTTGTCTCTCCTCTACTTCGTCTGTAAAGTAATGGCTGCAGTAACCCTCCGAGCATTATCTAGGATAATAGGCTAAGGTTCTGTAAATACGTAATTAACGTTCATGAGTTGAATATTGAGGCTGTCCTTCCTCTTCCAGATGCTGAAGTGCTCACCGTCAAACTTCTCAAGTTTGTTAAATCTTGTGTCGAGAAGGTTTGTACGGTTGTTCTCCATCTTACTCAGATCTTGCTTTGAGATTGTTAGTCCCGATGCTTAATGAAAAGATGGTAGAGCGAAGCCAGGAACATAGGTTCACTTAAACTTTATAGTCTACTCTCTATTTGGTCCTAAAATTGTAGTTTAGATCAGAGGTTCACACAAAAGTTTCTACTTTGACTATCCTCGATTCCAATAAAGAACTATAATATGAAGCCCGATTACAACTTTTAGAAACTGATTATAATAAATCAAAATAAAAACTTTGTTCTTCCTTGCAAACATTGTTGCAATAAGACAAAACGTAACACAACTTAGCAGATAAGAAGTAGAACAAAATATCGGATCTCTGCTTGCTGGGAGATAAAGATCGTCGTTGCTCAAAGCAAGATTCGCCCCACACGAATTGCTCCCAGGAACCAGCAAGTTCTTGTAGAACTTCTGGAATGCTCACTGTCACCTTCTATCTGGACTCACACGAACTCCTCTGGACTCCAATGGTGGCAGCAACAATAACCTTCTTTGTCTCTCAATTTTGAAGTAATCCTCAAAAGGGGAACGAAGAGAGTATTTACAAAGGAAGATAGAAATCCAAACCCTAATCCTGGCCGCCAACTGATTACGAAAAGATAGAAACGAATTAAAATCAAATCCCACAAAAATCAGATCTAAATCAATGACCCAATCTTTCCATAATCGGGGATTACAAAAAGATAGGAACGAATTGAAATCAAATTCCACAAAAAATCGGATATGAATTAATGACCCAATCTTTTCATAACCATTCAAATTTTGCAATTAGCGGATCTGAATTAATGACCAAATCTTTCCATAACCGTTTAAATTTTTTAATCAGCGGGATTATGTGCCAACCACGCTATTTGTGCTTATGCGCATAGCAGTACAACTCGCCAACTACGCTATCTGTGCATAAGCGCATAGCAGCACAACCGTAGTTGCTCCTTTCTCGCATATACCCAACAACGTAGCGGCTCATGCGTGCATACACAATAATGCAGCTGCGTATGCGCTCATACGCGTAGACTCGCATACACGTATAGCCTGCGTATGGCACTTGCATAGTCGAACATAGCCCGTATATAGTCGCGTATAGCCCTCATATGCGCCCGCTCAGCTAAGTGCAACATGCACCAACAAAGTGCCACTTTGCGCCCTTGAGCCCGAGTCCGAGTTCAAGTCGCAGCTCCTAAGAAAGTTTTCGAAGAGAGTGACAAAAAGCATTAATGCTTTCTTTGAGGAGTTAATCATTTTTTCTCCTAGAAAAATACCCCCACATGTGCCCCACCACACACCATGTGCACACCTCAACACAAGCAAATCATTATATTGAGATACCCACGTGGAGGTGTAGCCAATGTGGGACTATTATTTTCTAGTCCAAAGGCAAACACTCCAACAATAAAGCCTTATAATAACCCAATAGAGTCGAATACAACTTAAAATTGACCTAACTAGGGTTTGATATAGTACAACATAGGAACATACAAATAATGTACGACTATGAAGTAGTATGAGCACTATCTCTACTACTTTGTGCATGCTAGATCATCTACCTGGGATATCAACTCCATTGGCATATGTTGCAGAGACTAATAAGGTTGTAGCATTGGTTTTGCTAGATTTACAATAATCTTTCATTCATGCTCTCGAAGCACTTGACCACCCTACCCGTTGTCTGTGTTAACTATGTAATGTCTTACTCGAGTGCCTCAAACCGTGATGTAAACACTATCTCATCAAACTGGGGTTAGGACTAGGCCTAAGACTACGATTGGGCCTAGGACTTGTCACTCCCCATTCCAGTTTTATGTATTTCTACGAATATTTTGTTTTGTATTATGTTTCTTTGTATTTTTTTCTGTATCTAGTATCGATATGGTATCATGAACTTGTATTGCTATTACCCATATTAGATACTTGATTCATGTATCTTGTTATTGGTTTTCTGTGAGAGTGTACTCGCTCTTATATTGGAAATCTTTGTGCTAATATTGCTTTTATTTCTCAAATAAAACCTAAAAATATCAAAGATGATTTTAATAGTGAGTTTGGGATGCTTACTATGCAAGAATAATTAAATCAATTTAAAAGAAATCAAGTTTGGGAATTAGTTCCTCGGCCCAATAACAATTCCATTATTGGGACTAAATGAGTATTTCAAAACAAGCTTGATGAGGATGGTGTTGTAACTCGAAATAAAGCAAGATTGGTTGCACAAGGTTCTAGTCAAGAGGAAGGAATTGATTATGAAGAAACTTATGCATCAGTTGCTTGTTTAGAGTCTATTGGAATACTTTATGCCTTTTCTTGATTTAATGATTTTAAACTCTTTCAAATGTATATTAAAAGTGCTTTTATAAATGGTTTTATCAAGAAGGAAGTCTATATTGAACAACCTCCCGGCTTTAAGGACTTTCGTTCTCTAAATCATGTTTTTAAACTCATAAGGCTATCCATGGCCTCAAACAAGTCCCTTTTTAATGGTATGAGCATCTTAGTACTTTCTTAATGTCATATGCTTTCTCCAAAGGAAAAGTTGACACCACCATTTTTATTAAATTTCATAAAGGTACTTTGTTACTAGTTTAAATTTATGTTAATACTATTATTTTTAGTTCTAATAACTAATTGCTATATGAAGAGTTTGCTAAAGTCATACAACATACATTTGAGATGAGTATGATGGAAGAAATTACCTTCTTCCTTGGACTTCAAATCAAGCAAGGTCTGAAAGAAACCTACATCAATCAAGCTAAATACACCAAGGATCTCCTCAAACGCTTTGAAATAGACACATCCAGATCTATGAGAGCTTGATTAAGATGAGAATGGTAAATCGGTAGATATTCGTAAGTATTAAGGTATAATAGGTAGCTTGCTCTACTTAACATATCATGTTTAGTGTGTGTTTGTGTGTACTATTCCAAGAAAATTTTAAGGAGTCTTACTTATGTTCCGTTAAACATATTTTTCATTATCTTAAAGGTACGGTGAATGTTGTAATTTGGTATCCCAAAATCCTATCTTTTGAGCTCTTGAGCTACTCGAATGCAAATTTTTTCGGATGCAAAGTTGAACGAAAAGATACTAGTGACACATGTCATTTTATTGGGAAATCCTTGGTCTCTTAGTTTAGTAAAAAGCAAAATTCGGTTGCACTTTCAACTACCATAGCCAAGTATATTACGACCGGTTGTTGTTATGCTCAAATCCTTTGGATGACACAAACACTTTTGTAATCACCTAAAATTATGTTAAGGATATTTTTGTCAATTTATTTTGGTTTCTAATAATATTATTTAGATTAAATTTATTGGTTTAGTTTAGAATAAATTATATTCCTTAGTCATGGATAAAATATTTTCTCCTGACTAATTAGATTTCCTCCATAACTAATTGATTCATTTTCCATTAGATCTAGGATATGAATTATTTGAGGGGAGTGACAAACTTGTAAGTAACCCAACCTCCAAACCAACCATTAGTGGGCGACCCCTTCTTCACATTTCCTCTAATTTCATTTTATTCTCCAAACTTCTTCTTTCCCAAACTTTCTTCTCTACCAAATTAGGTTGTAGAGACCCAATTCCTAATATATCTATGTATTTTTATGGTCAATTTGGTATAATTAAGAATTTGTGTCCACCAAGTTTTGATACATGTTTTCAAAGAAATTTTTGTGTCATATTTTGGGTAGAGTTTGTGTCCACACATTCTAATTTGGATACCTAGTATTTGTGTCATTATACATTATGATACACATGGTTAGGTTTGGTAATTCATGTGTATTTGTATCCCTTTGTGTCAATTGTATATATATATATATATATATATATATATATATATATATATATTATAATTTAGATCTATTTATTTATATATTGCATGTCAATATTGTTTTATAAAATTATTTGGAGGAGTATTGTAGAATTGGTGTTGTGTATCATAGGGTGATACTTGTGTATCAATGGAAGTTGGAGTTCTATATGTGGGCATGAGTGTTTATGTGGGAGAGTGAGGTGTCGCATGGGGTATCAAGTGGTGTCTATACATATATAAGTGTGTGCTTATATATATATATATATATATATATATATATATATATATATATATATATATATATAAGAGTATGTGTGTGTGTATCTTATGTGCTAGTGTACCGCTGTGCATTAAATGCAGTAGTGAATGAAGTGACTGTGTTCAGATGCTATATGGAGTTGGTTATGGGGATGTAGACAGTGAGGTGGAGGGGGATTGGGTAGACTGCAACAACAACTAGGGAGAGGAGGTCCTGCAACATGCAGCAAACCTTGCAGCAGCAGAATCTGCACATCTGTGCATTATAGAAATGGCAGCAACGTTGGGGGTATCTGTGAGCTGCAATTCAGCAGAAATGGGGGTAGCATGCAATGACACAACATGTGCAAGTAGAAGTACAAACTGCAGGAGCAGCAGAGCAACAATAACTGCAATACCAAGATACATATGCAGTTGTGCTTATGCTGCTAATAACAGCAGGTTGCTGCAGACCTAGCAGCAGCAAGGAGGGGGGGGGGGGCAATATGTGTGCAAGTACAAAAGTGCCAAGTGTAGTTAGGTGTTTAGGGGTGAGCAAGTAAGGGGGGGGTGTGTGTGTGTGTGTGTGTGTGTATGTGTGTGTGTGTCTAGTGATACATGCAAGCAAGTGTGAAAGTGTAACCTAGAAAAAAGTGGATACCAAGTGACACTAGGATATGTGTCCAAGATACAAGTCCTTAGTAACTAGGTAAGGTATTCCATAGGTAAATGATGAGGGTATCAAGTGTAGGTAGTGAGTGTCAGTATTAGAGTATCATAGGTAGTGACAAGTCTAGTATCAAGTATCAAGATACTTGGAATATGTGTCAAGATAAGATACCAAGGTTAAGGTATTAGATAAATGTCAAGGTAAGGGCAAGATATTAGGTATTAGATTTTGGTTTATTTATTCAAATGTTAAGGTATTATATATATATATATATATATATATATATATATATATATATATATATATATATATATATATATATATATATATATATATATATATATATAGCCTAGTGATAAACCAAGATATAACTTGGAACTAGTTTAGATAGCTATACACAATCTAAGTAGGTATTGGAGAACCTAAAATATGTACCTACCTAGTATAAACCCAATTAACATAGAATTAACCTAGAAACTTAAAAATAGAAGTAGTTAAGGTTGTTATTGATTTCAAATCACCTATTGACACTGTAAACTCTTAATATAGGTCAATTGGACTGTGATACAGATTCTGACTTGTACTTTCATCTCAGGACCACATGGAGTACATTCTATGATAATTTCTTTTACTTGATTTCTTTTAAGATACATATTTTTAGTGATGTTGTACTTGATTCCTGATATGCTAGTTACACGGATTGGTATATCATGGATCCCTAGTCATGAGATAGTATTTTTCTGGTTAGTATTTAGACCTTGATCATTGTGCTTGTATTTAGACCTTGTATTATGATTCATGTGTCGTGATGTGTCATGATTTGGGTCTATTATAAAGTACGAGTTAGATATGTGATCATACCCTATTTAGACCTTGTGAATAGCTAATTATACACCTCACATATAATTGAGCCGGTCTTAGTAGACCTTATTTTTCAAAGCCTATCACATATTGAAAGTAGTACTTCAAAACACTTAGATAGTTATAATTCTTTCCTGTTTTACTCCATACCTGTTGACTTATGCCATATTACTCCTGTTTACTTATTTTTTACTACTTGTCATGCCATAATATCAATTTATATTTCTCATCATGTATTTTATTACTATTTCCTGTTTTATAGTCACTACCATATATTGGAACTGCTTTCAGTGTTTGTACTCGTTCTATCCTGATTGGATAACATTTTTAGGTAATTGTTTGGAGGATTGGTGCCCTACTTACTATGGGCTATAGGAGGTTGGTATAGCTGAGACTGATCCTCTCATTCTGGAGGATCAAGAAGTGATTGCGGGAGAGACCCAACCAAAGATTATCTATCTAGTTAGCTTCCATATTATTGTACTTGATACCGGATTTGTCTCCGGAACCCTTTGTGATATATTTGGACATATTTGGGATTTTAGACTTGTTTGGGTATTGTGGTGGCTTTGGAAGTTGTGACTTTGTTTCTCTTCTCGTTATATTCTATCATAGTTTATCTTTCTTAGATATTGTGATTGAGTATTATCATTAATTATATTACCTGTCCTTCCTTAGAGGAGTTGAGATATTATTGCATGGATTATGGATTATATTTGTGAGGTATTAGACATCGTTCTACAACCGATACTGCACCGTCGGCTGGACGAGTCTGGACGTACCCACGACTCATGCCCAAATTTCTCGGTGCAGGTCATGATACTTTTTTATTATGGTATCTATTTTCATGCAATTATTATCAAATGTTACAACACTAGCACCATTAATCTCACAAAGAACTCTATTTGTCATTGACACACTAAACACATAGAAATTAGACATCACTTTTTGCGTGACCACCAATAAAAAGGGTGATATTCTCCTTAAGTTTATTTATACTGAGCATCAATTAGCTGACACTTTTAGCAAATCTCTTGCTGATGATCACTTCTTTTTTATTTCTCGAGAAATTAGTCTTCTTGACCTTTAGCACTCTAGCTAATATTTTGTCACGCCCCAGTCCCAAAATACCGAGGGACCAGATACGTGGCAATAGCCAGCAGCACGCACCGATGGACAAACCCAATTTAATGGATCCATCAGGGCATACTTAAGCTGTAAAACAAAGTCTATGACAATCAAGGCACAACTAATCTCATCCACACAAGATATAAAATATGATCTACAGAAATAAGAAATGTAAATCATCAAACAGTCTCACAAAGTGCTTCGGGGAACAACCCGATAAAATCTAATACAATGGTTCAACAGACCAGAATATAAATGACTGAAATAAATAAATACTGAGCATGAAACATAGATGCTCAGGAAAAGTCTTCAGTTAACACCTCGTCCTCGGGTGTCGGTACAACTCCTGTATCTGCTTCTGCTGCGGTTCCGTATACCTCGGGATAGATCTCGTCTGCAAATCCTGGGGACATAATCTATTCCAGGTCCTCAGGGTACATAGCAAGGTACAAAAAATACAAGCCAAATAAATGCAGTGCAGCAGATAATAAAATAAATAAGATAAGTATGTAACCATCTAAGTGAAATGCAAGATGAGAGCATCACGAGTACTCAGGCTGAGCCACTACAAGCTCTGTGTCGGGGAGCCGGTAGCGGTAATAACACGTAATATGCCTAGCTCTGCTACGAGAGTCTACGGCCTCACAATAGTAGTAGATATATATATGAAACAGCCTGTAGTCTGTGTGTCTCTTCCCACCCAATGTAACTACGCATATCATGACCATAATGTCTCATGTCCATGTCAAGCGGGATCATAGCTAATGCAACAAGTCATAAAGTATCTATGAATATAGTATCTCTGTCAAGTCCTGTATCTTATACAGAATCACCATGAATATCTCAGGAAGATCCTGTTTCATGAATGGTGTCAAGTGTCCTGGGTCGTATGGTACTTGATAAGACAAGTACGAGAATATAAAGTATCATGAATGTCCATCTCTAGATGACAGTATCCAACACTGCGTACAGTGTTGGCACCCGACTAATAATCGGACGCTATGCACGTCACACGGTCCTAGGTTGAGCATGCACAGCAATATAATGAAGCAAGGAAAAATATGTAACAATACTGCAGAGTTTGGCAAGGTACACTTGCCTGGGGTCTTGTTGCTGGTATGAATCAGAGTCCAAGTCACAGTCCAAATAGCCTATGTATTACAAATTTATCACGTCAAAAGATAATTTATTTTAATTTATTTAATTCTGGAATGATTACTCTAAAAACCTATTTTAATCTTATTATTCTGATTTTTATGTTAATTTCTAAATTTTGTCCAAAGAAACTGAATTTTATCAACTCGAGACTCATGGCACGCAAATCGAGGCGATATGTTGACCAAAAAGTCAACCAACACAAACTCAACTTTCATGCATGATTTCCTATAGATTTCAGCATAAAAAATATACTGAAATTTATGGCTCGTCCGAATTCAAATTCGTTTGGGAATTATGGCACATACAAATTTTATATTGTGCACCGATGGTTAAATTCTAACCTAGAAGTTCTACAGAATTAACAGTATATAAATACTTCGAATTAAATTCTGAGAAAAATATTTGTTGATGATATCTACATTAGCTTTCCGAAACTTTAAACGGTTCATGATTCTGATTCCGGGTTCTCCCGGAATTGCAAAAACATCGAAACACGTCTATTTTCGGACATGCTGTGCTCTACGAATTTTCCAGAATTTAATACTAATAATTTCGGAAAAAAATTTATATAATCAGAAATCTAACCTCAATATCTTTCTAACACAAGAAATTAGGCCTCGTTTGGAGTCCGGAGCTATGCGCAATGGCTTCTGGAAGATGAAGAAATCCTAGATAACAATTCTTCCAAATCTCTCTCTCTCTCTCTAAAATAATGAGATAATTAGGGTTATAATAATATATATATATATATAGGGATGTTGAGCGGCTGAATGAAAGTTGATAGGGTGACATGTGTCATGATTTGATTGGATGGTTTTGGTTATATTATTTGTTTTTTTTATTTGCCTTTATCAAAACATTATTTAAGTCGTTTTAAATCTAAATAACTCAAATTAAACATTAAAAATAATCATAAAAATCTGAAAAAATTATAGAAAATATATTTTGAACCTAAAAACCCTAAAAAAATATTTGAGATAATTATATATTCATAGATTTCCTACTATAATTAGGAGAAGCTCTAAAAATTAGTTTTGCCATAAAACTAAAAATAAATACTAACATTATTCCAAAAATTCTGAAATAATTTTAAAAAATATATAATAATATTATAAACGTTTGATAATAATGTGGGTCCATTCTATATTCCTGGGCTTGCACAATAAATTCTACAAGTCCTTAAAATTAGTTATTAGCCTAAATAACTCCCAATAAATACTAAAAATAC
This sequence comes from Iris macrosiphon, assembly GCA_036927795.1. NCBI lineage: Eukaryota > Viridiplantae > Streptophyta > Magnoliopsida > Asparagales > Iridaceae > Iris > Iris macrosiphon. The sequence goes on along the minus strand of JAYESA010000011.1, from coordinate 42,604,170 downwards.
TCAGAAAATTTCCAAAAACTTCTAGAAAATATATTTTATTATTTATAACCTAAAATAAAAGTTTGGGATATTTTTAATTATATTTGAATCTAAAATAAATTCTTGAAAATCCTAGAAAATTACAAAAAATTACGAAAAATCCAAATTAAAAATTTCTGAAAAATCAGGGGGTTACAATCTACCCAACTTATAAAAATTTTGTCCTCGAAATTAAAATTAAGCCATGGTAGAAGTCAAGGATGGTCTACGATTTGCATTGGTTAAAATGCAAGGCTAGGTTTAACGGAGTGGACGATGTTGCACGTTGCACATTCCGAAAATCATGGGAGAAATTCACATGAGTGAAAATAGGTTTCTTCGTGTGTCATGTCCAATAGTGTGGATACCTAAATGCTCTTTTGCATAAAAGCGCCCAACAATTGAAACGTTGCACAAAGATGGAAATTGGAGGATGGGCATGTCTAGGACAAGGTGTGGAATTTGTAGGAAGGCCAGTGACTAGTGAAGTGCTCCAATTATTGAAGCATTGGTAAGACGTGCCAAGGGATACCATGTTGTAAAACTAATTAAAATATCGTTTTAATTCTAAGTGGATTCGAGCTAGCCTCAGTCTCACTATCTAAGCCAAGTAGGTCAAATTCTTATGTGAGGGGGTTTCTCAATCCAGCCAACTTAAGACAATGTCGTCCTCAAAATTAAAATAAGGCATAATTTGTTAATCCTTCGTGTACATAAGATAAGTCAATCGCAATCTCCTTGCCACAATTAAAATCCTAATCATATCCATTGCAATCACTTCTAGGTTAAGATGACCACTAATCCAATCAAATTCAACCTATGGTTATCTCTTCTCGCTTTTTCAAATTATCCATATCCAAATTTAAATTAAATCCATATATCATCTTTAAGATTTAAATACGCATATCAATTTTATCTCACGATCTCCAATTATCATAATCTCCTCTAGAAGTAATTCGAGTCCATTATTATTCCTATTTCCACTTGTAATTTTTGTATGCTTCAACTTTTTAAATTCCATTCGCATCCTCAATATTTCACATAGGTAGTCCAACCATCAAAATTTAATTCTAAATTCAAATAATCAATTAAAATAATTTAAATGTAGTCCACCAATATTCAAGTCTGAAATTCTATGTTTATCCTCTAAATTCAAATTGATGATTTTGCCTTCATTATTCAAAAATTTAAATCATGTACTTAAGGGTCTTCAATATCAATTCATTAATCCTCATCATCTTAGTCATTCTTCTAAATTTCTCAAGATTAAAATGGCTTGAATCTCTCCCAATCTAATCTTACTCGATCCCAGTCTAAAAGAAGTTCCTCTCGAGTTGACAATGCACTGCTACCCAACTTAGAATTTACCCATCTTTCACATAAGGCTATATACTTTAAGAAAAATATTTCCTTAATTTATTTACTCGTGTCATCCAATCCTCGAAACTTCAACGCCGATCATATCACATATGATATGTCTTTAATTATGAAAGAATAATCCTCAAGTATGTGATCGGCCTATGGGGTATATCTAGTACTCTCTGTGTATCAAACTTATACCAAGCACGAGGTTTCGTCTTTCCGAAGTAAGGGACGACAAAGATCAATAATAAAGAATTCAAGGGAGGGATAATAGAATAGAAGTGTTGGGATCAAGACGTTTAAAGAATTCAAATGGGAATTGTCAAAGCAGTTGTGGATTGAAATCCTATTTTGGTAATTCCTATTCACATGCTCGTATTAATACAGTTATGTGACCGATACGATACGCTCAGACATATCTAGGGCAATATATTCGTCTACTAATCACTAGATATCTCAATCCACGCAAAGTAGCGTTACGAAGGGCGAATCAAGCGCACTATGGTTGATCAGACCGTAATACACTGATTCTGAAATATATTATTGTGGGCTTCCCCAATAATACATCTATCATGAACAAGCTTGATAAAGAATAAGCTTGCAAAACTAGGCTATAAAATAGCAGCATAAGTCAAGGTAGTATTTGAAATATAAGTACGCCAGATGATGATGAAAGGAGGTACAACTTATTCAAGTTCACAAAACAAAATAAGCAACAGTAATAAAAGACTCTACAATCTCTACAGTTATCATACAACCTCCTTGTCTACATCACTAGTCGACCAAATAGGGGCAAGGACTTCTAAATTCTATTGTCTGAATAATACTGCCATCTTTTGCTAATATACAATTAATGCCATTCAGTTACACCACCTTGATGGGTCAAGTGGACTATGTGGCGCTATATTGTGAGGCATACTACCCAACTTATAAGAATTAAACTAATACTGTGACCGTCTTAAGAGGATTCTGCAAAATAATCGTGCACATGTAAATAAAATAGAAACTCTTATTAGGGCATATGAGGAAAGATCTTGGTCCTTATTAGGGTCTTCTATTGCATTATATAGGTAAAGGTCACCTTAAGTCTTAATCATAGTGCTCTTAGAACATGTGTCAATAGCGATAATGGAAAGGTTATAAGTCTCAAGGGAAAGAGAATATAACTTGTATCGAGGTGGGGGTACAATTTACGTGATTTAACACTAAGGGATAATCATCGGGTCACAATCTACAAGATTAACTCAACTTATCAATCTCTAACTACCAAGCACAAAATTTTTAAATTCAAGACTACATCTATAATCCTAGCAAACTATGGGTCCTTAACAAGGAATAATTTTTTTTTTGGCCTACTATCAGAAGTTTCAGGTGGCACGAATTGAAAGACGGAGGAAAGAAGAACATATTTTAGTCGTTGCGCATTAGCGAACGTTAAGATCGCAGATGAACAACATATAAAATTAAAATATGGGGCTCTAGATAATATCATGGTTCCCTAAGGTGAAGGTGTCGAGCAATTCTCCGTGTTCGAGGTATGATCCCATGGGGAATGTCATACTCGTTGCTCTGGGCTTCCTGACGTACTGTCTGCTAATATCACGACAAGAACCTATATCCTAGCACTACCTCACTGTGCACACTAGGTTCTGTTCTAACATTCGATCTCAGATTTCTATTGGTTCCTCAAAACTGGGATCAAACATTATGGTAAATTTTTTAACTAACTCTAGTAGTGTCTATACTACTCTTAACTCTTCATAATTCATCAGGGGGTAATGGTAAACCAATTCTAGAGATAAAGAATTCTAGAGTTCACTAGATATTCTAGACTTAGTGGGGTGTCAATACTCTAGCTGTACTCTTAATATGAATGTTACCCTACTTATCATTCTATCAACAGTGACTTCTATATTCTAAGAGAGGCTATACTCAAGAAACTTATAGGGAAGCACATGAATCAAGCATGATGCAATTATTCACCGAAATGGATTGGAAGGAGAATGAGTCATAGTCAGTTGTGGATGAGATCCGATACTCTAATCCTAGGTGCAGGCTTGCTCGGTTCCTAAGTTGAAACCAAACAATTTAGTCGTAGACCTGCATGGGCCACCACAAAAACCATGTCACGCCCCAGTCCCAAAATATCGAGGGACCAGATACGTGGCAATGGCCAGCAACACGCACCGATGGACAAATCCAATTTAATGGATCCATCAGGGCATACTTAAGCTGTAAAACAAAGTCTATGACAATCAAGGAACAACTAATCTTATCCACACAAGATATAAAATATGATCCACAGATATAAGAAATGTAAATCATCAAACAGTCTCACAAAGTGCTTCGGGGAACAACCAGATAAAATCTAATACAATGGCTCAACAGACCAGAATATAAATGACTGAAATAAATAAATACTGAGCATGAAACATAGATGCTCAGGAAAAGTCTTCAGCTAACACCTCATGCTCGGGTGTCGGTACAACTCCTGTATCTGCTTCTGCTGCGGTCCCGTATACCTCGGGATAGATCTCGTCTGCAAATCCTGGGGACATAATCCATTCTAGGTCCTCAGGGGACATAGCAAGGTACAAAAAATACAAGCCAAATAAAGGCAGTACAGCAGATAATGAAATAAATAAGGTAAGTATGTAACCATCTAAGTGAAATGCAAGATGAGATCATCACGAGTACTCAGGCTAAGCCACTACAAGCTCTGTGTCGGGGAGCCGGTAGCGGTAATAACACGTAATGTGCCTAGCTCTGCTACGAGAGTCTACGGCCTCACAATAGTAGTAGATATATATATGAAACACCCTGTAGTCTGTGTGTCTCTCCCCACCCAATGTAACCACGCATATCATGACCATAACGTCTCATGTCCAAGTCAAACGGGATCATAGCTAATGCAACAAGTCATAAAGTATCGATGAATATAGTATCTCTGTCAAGTCCTGTATCCTATACAGAATCATCAGGAATATCTCAGGAAGATCCTGTTTCATGAATGGTGTCAAGTGTCCTGGGTCGTATGGTACTTGATAAGACAAGTACGAGAATATAAAGTGTCACGAATATCCATCTCTAGATGACAGTACCCAACACTGCGTACAGTGTTGGCACCCGACTAATAATCGGACGCTAAGTACGTCACACGGTCCTAGGTTGAGCATGCACAGCAATATAATGAAGCAAGGAAAAATATGTAACAATACTGCAGAGTTTGGCAAGGTACACTTGCCTGGGGTCCTGTTGCTGGTACGAATCAGAGTCCAAGTCACAGTCCAAATGGCCATGTATTATAAATTTATCACGTCAAAAGATAATTTATTTTAATTTATTTAATTCTGGAATAATTACTCTAAAATCCTATTTAAATCTTATTATTCTGATTTTTATGTTAATTCCTAAATTTTGTCCAAAGAAACTAAATTTTATCAACTCGAGACTCATGGCACGCAAATCGAGACGATCTGTTGACCAAAAAATCAACCGACACAAACTCGACTTTCATGCATGATTTCCTGTAGATTTCAGCATCAAAAATATATTAGAATTTACGGTTCGTCCGAATTCAAATTCGTTTGGGAATTATGGCACATACAAATTTTGTATTGTGCACCGATGGTTAAATTCTAACCTAGAAGTTCTACAGAATTAACAGTATATAAATACATCGAATTAAATTCTGGTAAAAATATATGTTGGTGATCTCGACATTAGCTTTCCGAAACTTTAAACGGTTCATGATTCTGATTCCGGATTCTCCCGAAATTGTGAAAATATCAAAACACGTCTATTTTTGGACATGCTGTGCTCTACGAATTTTCCAGAATTTAATACTAATAATTTCGAATTTTTTTTATATAATCAGAAAGCTAACCTCAATATCTTTCTAACACAAGAAACTAGGCCTCGTTTGGAGTCCGGAGCTATGCGCAATGGCTTCTGGAAGATGAAGAAACCCTAGATGATAATTCTCCCAAATCTCTCTCTCTCTCTCTCTAAAATAATGAGATAATTAGGGTTATAATAATATATATATATATATATATATATATATATATATATATATATATAGGGATGTTGAGTTGCTGAATGAAAGTTGATAGGGTGACATGTGTCATGATTTGATTGGATAGTTTTGGTTATATTATTTGTTTTTTTTATTTGCCTTTATCAAAATATTATTTAAGTCGTTTTAAATCTAAATAACTCAAATTAAACATTAAAAATAATCATAAAAATCTGAAAAAATTTAAAAAAATATATTTTGAACCTAAAAACCCTAAAAAAATATTTGGGATAATTATATATTCATAGATTTCCTACTATAATTAGGAGAAGCTCTAAAAATTAGTTTTGCCATGAAACTAAAAATAAATACTAACATTATTCCAAAATTTCTGAAATAATTCCAAAAAATATATAATAATATTATAAACCTTAGAAAATAACGTGGGTCCATTCTATATTCCTGGTCTTGTACAATAAATTCTACAAGTCCTAAAAATTAGTTATTAGCCTAAATAACTCCCAATAAATACTAAAAATACTCAGAAAATTCCCAAAAACTTCTAGAAAATGTATTTTATTATTTAGAACCTAAAATAAAAGTTTGGGATATTTTTAATTATATTTGAATCTAAAATAAATTCTTGAAAATCCTAGAAAATTACAGAAAATTATGAAAAATCCAAATTAAAAATTTCTGAAAAATCAGGGGGTTACATATTTTAGCCATTTTCTACTATGAATTTTCTTTCTTTCTTTCCATATTTTCTTATTATTTTGGATAACTGACGACATTCCATGGAATATCGACGAATATTCCGAGCTGATACGACTTACAAACATCCCAAATTTTTTGGCTATTTTCTTTGACCATATATTTTCACCTCTGTAGTGGATTTCCCCCTTTAAACTTTCTTCCAGCGGAATTCATTACTAGCCCCACCTACCCAATTAAACTCTATCAAATACTTTGCCATCAAAGTTTCTCTTTCCCTAACAACTATATTCTCCTTCCCAAAGATCATCCATAACTCTTCCTCCATCCAATTGACTGCTCCTCTATAACACTCCACTCTCACAACTGTTGCCTCTATCAATATCTCTGTTACCCCCTTCACTATGTCTTCCAAAAGAACCCGTATCTATGGCTCCTCCTTCTCTTCCACCTTACCCACCACTGCCCTCTTCAGCCCCCATCAACCCATACATTAGTTTAACCTCACTATTTTTAAATTTGCCTAACAATCTAGGGACCGATTCTCCATATTTTTCGAGTGTCCCATCTTCCCCAGTCGATAACTTTCTCATCTTTCCCGAGCATCGAGAAACCTTTGAGAATTCGTGGACTTTTTCGCATAGCATATTGACGTCTATCTTTTCACTTTTGGCATTTTCAATTACAATATGGTCCCTAATGCTAACATCTCACAATTTGAGATAAAAGTTATTGGGATTAAAATTACTGTCATTTCCGCCTCCTTGGCCTCCATCCTCCATGCTCCTAAATGTATCCACTATGTTCCCCTTCTGTAACCACCTAAAATTAGGACTAGGGTGGTATTTTAGTAATTGTTTTAGTAGTTGTTAATTACTTTTTATGACTAATTAAGTGTTTAGATTATAATTAATTATTGTTGCTTAGCATGGATAAAATATTCCCTTCTATATTAGTTTGATACCCTCCCATAACTATTAGATTCCTTCCTAATCAAATAGATTCCATTCATGACAATTCTAAAACCTAATTAGAGAGTGGAGAGGGGCATTATGGATATTGTACCATCACTTAGACCTAGCTATAGTGGTCGGCCCTAATTTGAGGCTATTCTTATTCATTTTTCTATTAGTTCATTACTTTATTCATCCCAAAATTCCTTCTTCCCTAATTTATTCTACTTTCAGACCAAATTGTACTCCAAACCACTCCAATTTTACTCATTATCATCCCCATGGAAGCCTAGAGCATTGGAGAGCAAGGAGGACTATTGAAGAGGAGCTAGCTAGGAGATTGTGTCTATTTCTCTCATTGTATCCATTTGGTAGAGTTTTATTGGGATCCAACTCAGTAGGAATAAATTTACTTTTCCTTTCAATTTTTGTGTTAGAATACCAATTTGAATCAATAGGAACCTATCCATAGTGATATCTAACCCCATTGGTGAAGAATTAGGTGGTAGAAAACATATTTCTAATTGTTACTTGTGTTTTTGTGGGCTATATAGATTTGAATCAATAGGAACCTATCCATATTGCCAAGATACGTATATATAGATTTGATAATTTGGTGGTATTTGGGCTAATTGGTGTTAATTCCTCTTTAAGTGCACTATTGTCACTACCGCTTTTCCGGAGAGGGATATTTTTGTCTTTTTCTAATATTGGTAATATTATAATATTGGCATTTCAAAAATTTATTATATTGAATGGTATTTCATAATTATTTATTTATGGTACATGTTATTTATTTATTATTATTATTTATTTATTGTTAGCATGTTATATTATATTTTGGACTTGTGTTAGTAGACCTAACTAGACTAGACTTGACCCTTGAACCAACAATTTATTAATTTAGACATGAACCCAATAACTAGCCCAATTCATTAAGTTAGAAATTTAATTAGTCAAACCATTTGGAGTAGAAGCTTCCTTCCTTAATGACTTTCTTCATGACAAGCCCCAAGGGGTATTATAGACATAATACATTGCTTGGAGGCCAAGTAGGGGACGACTACTATTAAAGGGGGGGGTTTCTCTCTCCTCTCATTTCATTCCATTCAGATCTAGAATTTGTTCATCCCCAAATTATCTTTTTCCCTCCACCAAACCTATACCAAATCTCTACCAAATTCCTTCCTAATTCATCCCTACTTCACCATTGGAAGCTCTAGAAGCAAGAAGGAGGTAAGGATCTACAATTTGGTGGAAGGAGCACAAGTTGAAGGCTCTTGACATCCATTTGGAGGCTTGTATTGGGAATCCATCTCCCAATAGATAAAATTCAGATTTTTCTTTCTAATTAGACTCAAAATCTGTAGTTTAATCATTAGGAACTCACCCGTGTACTAGGGCAACCTATAGGAAGAAGAATTGACTATTAGGGACCTTATTTTGGAAGTTATGATGTATTTTGTACCAATTTTAGAAAAATTTCGAGATTGACACATCATGTATTTATAAATAGGTCATTTAGACCAAATTGGCATATGTTTGGTTATGTGAGACTAGATATGTGTCCACAATTGGATATGTGTAGGCCGCATCGTGATACATCATGATACAGGAGTTGAGAATTGTACATTTTATGATATTGATGTCCTAGTGTGTCATTCTTTATCAATTTCTTTATAATTAGTTATTTTAGATAATTATATATATCATAATTTACTTAATATAATATATTTCATGAGGATTGGGAGTTGTCTCATGGTGATGTTTGGTTTTGGAGAGTGTATCATAGAGTATCCTAGTGTGATACTAGGGAGCACACTAGGTATTTGCTAGAATGCCACTAGTATATCGTCTGTGTGTGTTTGATGACTGGTGGTGTATCAGTATGTGTGTGTGTGGAGTGTTTCAGTCCAAGAGAGTGTATATATGCTAAAAGATGGTGTAAGTGTTGGTTAGTCGGGTGGGAGTGTGTTGTGCACACTAGGACAGTGAGTGCACTACCAGTGTGCAACACCCTGAGGATGTTAAGTGGTCAGGTGTAGTTCCCAGGTCTGTGTACATCTCCTTGGTTGTGGATTGCACACAAGTACTCGAGAATTGCCTGTGTATGCGGGGGATCAGTGCAGTTACAATGCACATGTATGCAGTTGAATACTGCATTGTCCTGCTATGATGCTTGATGTATGTGCATAAGATGTGGTCGCTGCCCAAGTTTGCAGTAGGATATGATGATGGGGCTCAGGCCAGCAGTGGTGGGAAGTACAGTAAAGGGGAAGACTCTGAGAGTGTTGTGCAAGGCAAGGTGTGGTACTTGCTTCCAGAGGTAAGGTTGTGCAGTGGGGTATTGGGGATACCGGGTATTAGGTATCAGATGTAAGGGGTGTCACTGCACTGCTGTGCGTTAGAGTTGGGGAGGGAAGTTCATTGGGAACTGAAACTTGGTTTAGATTTAAGGTAAGGAGAGTCCAGTCCAAGAGGGGTATTCTGGGTTAAGTTGCAGCTAGTCAGTATAGGTGCGGGTATGGGTTAAGGAAGAGTGTTCTCGAGGAAGTGTAGGTCCAGTGCAGAACTGAAGCTTGGGGTTGCATACCTGAGTGTGGGAGGCTTCCATTATACTGTGTTCAAGTTGGAGACTACAGGCAGTCGGGTAAGGGATGACTGATACTTTGGTATCAGAGTGTGGATAGCATGGGGGTCCTGAAGAGGGGGTTTTCTTTCAGTATACAATAGTATTTAGGGGGCGTATTAGAGCAGGGGTGTGGGGTTCTTGAGAAGGGTGCTGTACACATCTGTGCACAGCAACTGGAAGCTCAGATTTGGAAATTATTTGATTAAGTAATAGATGTAATGATATCAGTTGGGTATATGTTATATAGGTGCCATTTATCAGATTAATTAGCTAAGTTAGATGTTAGTTACTAACTGTTAATTGTAGTAAATACTAGCTAGAAGTCAGTTAGTTATTTACTTGATATCAGTTGCACCTAGTGTTGTGAATAGGTATAAGTGTATTGGAGAGTTAATAGTATCAGTTGTATGATGCATTTGGTGTATCACAGGTCAAGGGTGCTCGGGTCAGCATTAGGCAGCATTTTGCTTCAGGGAGCAAGCAGCAGCAGCAGGTATATAAAGTCTGGAGCAGTAGTGGCAGCAACTGCTCTATGTATCAGTCAATATGTTAGGGGATTTAGAGGTTCAGTAGATAGGCAGGGGTATTTAGGGTCTGTTGTGCAAGCACAACAGTGTCTTTATATGAGTGGGTACATATATATATATGCGCCTATAAATAAACATACACATCTACCTACCTATATATATATATATATATATATATATATAGGTGTTGGTATCAGATGGTGTCAAGGTACCAACATGTATCTGGATATGGGATTAATTGGGTATTAGAGTAGTGTGGGTTAACTCGAGACTAGGTGAACTAGTGCTAGTAGTAGATTGTGAGTGTTGTATCCTATAGTGATATTGAGATAAGTATAGATATGGGTATAAATTCATACCTTAGTGTAATACGGATATGTGATTGTTATTAGTTAAGGTTTTGGTATTGAGATACCTTGATACCAATAGTAATAGTGATGCTAAGGTAATTAGTATAAAGTATATATATATATATATATATATATATATATATATATATATATATATATATATATTACCTACTATTAATAGCTAGTATAAGGTATGTATTGATATTGTAAGATAAGGTATCTAAATATATTTAGTTTTAGCTAGTATGACTTATATCCTCAAGATACCAACCTAAAAACTTAGATATAGGCTAATACAACCTAGAAATGTCTAATTTGATCAAAGTTGACATATTTGACTAGTTTGACCTAGAGTTGACCTAGTTTGACTATTTTGACTTAGACTTGGCCTAATGACCTAGATTTGAACTGGTTCAATTTGTATTCATTTCGAAACCCTGTATTGATATGATATTCCATATTTAGGTCACCGAGGCACTGTTTCGGATACGGTTTAATACTTCACCTCAGATTTCAGGCGAGTATATTCTCTGACAGGTTTTCGTTTATGATATCCTCTATGTTCTTGTATTTAGTGTAGATATCCTTAATTTTTCTGACACTTGGTTACACAGATTATTATTTCCTAGATCCCGTCATGAGATATTATTCCTGGTATTTCTTGGTTTATTCTGTACATGTCCTGTTGTTACTGTACATGTATGGACACTTATTCATGAGAAGATTAGCGCCCTTCTTGTGGAATCCTGTGGCATAGCGTGCCATGGTTAGATCTATTATACCAATCGGGACGGAGAGTATTTAGTGTAGATATGTGATCATACCCTCCATGTGAAGTTCATGTATTCCTGTGAGTGTTAATCATACACCTTACGTATGATTAACCAGGCCATATTCCTGTGCAAGTTCCCAAGCTGATCGCATATTGTCGCTGGTACTCACTCACTTAGTTAGTTGAATTTCCTGACTTTTGTATATGATGTTCATATTTTTTGTATGTATTTTCCGTATTTTTTTATTCCTGCCATGCTCTATTCATCTTATATATGCTCTCTATTTACTGCTACATAATCTTTATCATTCATTGGAACTGCTGCTAGAGGTGTACTTTGTTCCAATCATGACTGAATATATTTTTCCCAGATGACACTGAGGGGTGGTATTCCACAGACTACGGGCCTTATAACGTAGTTGGTCTAGAGCTAGAAACTGTGGCTTAGGAGAGACTCATCCCGGTTGAGACAAACGATACTTTACCAGTAGCTTAGTAGATAGGCTTATACTGTACTGAATTTGTCTCTAGCTTTGTTAGTTAGTACTTTATTATTTTTGAGACTCATTGGATATTATTTTCTGTCTTGTGAGTTATATTTTGACTCTTCAGTTCCTTATATCATATTCATGCATTATTCCATCTTATAATTCTGTGATTGAGTATTCATTTTTCATTGGTCGTATTATATATCTTGATGATCATTATTGATAGATAGTATAGTTTACCCAAATATCGTTCTAAAGTCGATGCTGCGGCGTAGGCTGGACGTACCCACATTTTTGTGCCCCTACATCGGGAGCGGGTCATGACATATTTTTAGTGGTGGCCCATTCAGGTCAGGCTTCGCAAGTTGTGCGATGTTGTAGTAGTACAACGATTTAGTTATACTGCTGCGAGCCTGCAATATAATATATGATATAAGATATTAGGATGAGAATACTCAATCACTGTAAACCCCCTCGACCAAAATTAGGCCTACTTGGCTTAGATAGAGAGACTAGGGTTAGTTTAAATCCAATTAGCAAATAGAACACTGTATTTTAGATAATTTTATAATATTTATATCACTTAGTGCACCTTACCGTTGCTTCGATAATTGGAGTACTACACTAGCCATTTCCTTCCAATGAATTTCATACCCTTGTCCTAGACGTGCCAGTCATCTATTCTGAACTTTGTGTAACTTATAATTATGCTCTCTTGTGCTATATTTTAGTCGTACAATATTCGTCGCAGACGTTTATATTTAATTTTAAATAAATCCAACTTTGTATCCTTGTGCGTTCCAATCGAAATTGGAGACACAATCTTGACCCATTTTGTGTAACCCAAATTATGATAATATTCTATTCTGAGTCCTCTACGTCCATGATACTTGTGTCCCACCAAATTTTAATCCCATGTACTTCTAATTAATTTTAGAACACCAATTATATTAATTTTAATTAATTTAACCCAATTTTCATCTTCGTGTAATTTTCTAATTGTTGGGGACTTTATTGCAAAAAGGTGTCCACACCCTTGGACCAAACACATGTAGAAACCCCATTTTCACCCATTTTCTTCATGTGATTTTCTTCCTAATTTTGGAATGTAGGACTCAATATCAACCCTCATTCAACCTTGGTCTCCATTTTGAAACCATACAATCCTAGCCCTCCAAACATCTTCATGTAAAGCCAAGGCCCCTTTCCAAGGATGTTGGCCAAGGCCCAACTACCTAGGTCAACCCCCAACCCTATTCCCCACATATATAAATATAACTTTTTCCTTTTCTTTTCCTTTTCTATTCACCCTAAACTAGACCTAGCCGACTACACCCTCCCTCTCATATTCATCATCTTCCCCAAGCAGACCCGTCGACCGGAGCCGCTCCCAACCGTCGACCTGAGCCCTTTCCTAACCGACTGAATGCCACCACCACGACCACTGAGCCTGAGATCCCGCCGACCGGAGCCCAGTCCTTCCGTCCTCTTCCCTCGGTTGAACTGGACCGCCTGCAGGCCGACGATAGCCCGCCTGTCGAGTTCCCCCACTGTACACCGCCTCGCCGGATATCGACTCATCCTCGACTCACCTCTCTCCGGTGATCACCGCAGAGTCTCCCCCGCCTCTGCAACCGCTCGACCCATCTCCTCCTCCATCGTCATCTCCGTCGCACCTCCTTCGTCTTCATCTTTCCTGTCCATCCTCCCGCCGGACCCAAATCCCGACCTCCCGAGCTACGTTCTCTTCCGCCCTGTCAGCTACCATCCACCACCACGACTCGACCACCTCTCCATCCTCCTCTTCTTTCCTCCCTCGTTGACTCATCCCTCGACTGAACCGTGACCTGTTCTCCACCTTCTTCTCCGGTCAGTCACCACTGCCAGTCGAGTCAGCAGCAGCCACCCGACCTCCTCTTCAACCTCCACTCTCCTCCTCCTTCGCCTGAACCAACCGCCACCATCTCCTCTCATCCCCAGCACCTCGCCTGAGCCCACTCACCGGACTTCCCCTCAGACCTGGCCGGAGCAGCCCCCATCCGTTCATCATCATCATAACCTTCATCATCATCATAACCTTCATTATCACCATCATCATCACCATTATCATCCTCATCATCATCACCATCATTATCGTCGTCATTATGGACCCGTTACCCTCGCCGAAGATGACCTACAACAGTCGTCCTTGATCCTCGTGCCGTGCACGCTAACCTTGAGGTTCGAACCTGTCCTTCTTCTTTCATATTGTGTATGTGTGCTTGTTATTAGTATTGCTTCATGATTCAGTTTAGTCATTATGAGTTCAGACCATGTCGGTTAACTTAAAGACTAGTGTGCGTGTGTGTAGGATAATTAATTAGTATATACACATATATATTGTATAAGTAATTAAATGCTAGTACTAGGTGTGTGTCACGCCCCAGTCCCAAAATACGTAGGACTAGGGATACGTAACACGCCCAGCCATAGGTATACGAACTCCAATATATGAAAATCATATACACACGTACGCTGTATATGAATGTGCAATCCATCAGTGGTAATATATACTGTCATAACAAGTCAAACAGAATCTATGTCTCATCCATAACACAAATAATCAGTAAGAATAAAAGCTGAATAATAACTAGATATCCAAAATGAGTATCAAGTCTGATAGTCGGGTGGAAATAAATCCACTACAAAATGACTATTCTGAAGTAGCAAAATATCTAAACATCGTCAATAACTCATAGATACTCTGACGGTAGGACTTTCTCAGTCAGGTACGTAGAGTCAGGTCCAGGTCCGTACTCCTGTGGGTACTCCTGCTCGTCCATATCTGGAAAGGAACCAGGTCCTCAGAGGGACGTAACAAGATACATATAAATATGCCAATTAAGTATTGAAATAAAAACATCCACTGGGTTGCCTAACCGTCTAAGTGTATGCAATTTGAGAACAACTTTCCAACACGTGGGCTATCTGGCCAAATAATGGGATTGGCATGATTCTCTCGGAGAATCAGGAGCCTAAAAGCATATCGTCTTTTGAACGACAGAGGCCGCCAGTAATATATAGTGGTCATCATCACCCGTTTCTCCGGTGGAGAATCCGGACGTACAGGAGAAAAGTGCATGGGAGCCCAAATGCTTTACTTATTGTTCTCCCCACCCCATGCTCTAAGCATGCCATATTCATGACACGATACAACCTCTAAATAATTGCCAGGTCTACTAGCATACAAAGTTTCTATTAACAGTCATCCCTAACGCACGGCTCTTACGTACAGGTGGCCAACCCAATACGTAGTCCGGGATCTATATGAGACTCACAACTCATGAAAAAACTTGTGTCACGGCCAATAAATCCAAATAAAGCTCCATAATACTGGGGTGGTCTTATGAACAAGTTCCAATGCAAATACATAAATAAAATAGAATCATGCATCATTTGGAATATAAATAATAGTACTGTGGCAAGGTATACTTGTCGAGCAAAGTTCTGTAGAGTGCAACATTTAGCACCATATTTTAGTTCGTTATAAGAAGAAGTGGGGTTTAGGGTTTGAAAGAGTTTGTAATAACACACATATATAGTGATAAGAGGTGGTGGAAGTTACTTAATGCTTAAGGAATTACTACTGCTGCTGTTTTTTTTTTATTGGTTTAGATCTCGGTTGAGGGGTGTTTAGTAATATTAGTGTTTAAGGAGTGGTGGAATGAGGAGCTTACACGTGTGGGAAAGCAAAGCAAAGCAAAATTGAGTTTTGCTTCTGCTGCTGATATTTTTTTCTCCTATTGGGTTGTGGTTTGGGTTTTATGCGCGGTGAAAAGAAGAGTTTACACGGGGGTAAAATAAGCGGCAGTTTTGATACTGCTGCTGCTGCGGTTTACGTGCGGAGAATTATACGCGGTGTGGTGAGCGGGTTGCTGTTGTCTGTTTACGCGGGGAGAGCTACTATTTTCTTACTTTATGCGCGGGGTATGGTTAACGGGTTGCGGGTTTGGTCTGATAGAAAATTCTATTTTCTATTCTTTTCTTTTTCTTATTAATAAAATCTATATGTATATACATATACCTATTTATTTATAGAAAATCTAGATAGGGTATTGGTGTATACGGTTAAGGTAGCAACTGTCCAAAGGGTCTTCTACATGGAATAAAATTTAGAAATTTTTTATAATGGCTCAATAAATCCTCTAAATGCTCAATACCTCAGAATAAAATCTATTTTCTCTATTTAGCTCATAATTACCATAAATAAATAAATAAATAATAAAAATACGGTTTTCAGAATTAGGGGTTTTACATTCTATCCAACTTATAAAAATTTTGTCCTCGAAATTAAAACTAAGCCACGGTAGAAGTTAAGGATGGTATAGATATAAATTAATAAAGTTAAATTTATACCTTGGTCAATGAATAGGTTCGAAAAACGTTGGCGCATGTCATCCTCGCGCTCCCAAGTAGATTCTCCTGGCGAACCATGCTTCCATGCTACGCGGACCAAGGGAATAGACTGATTTCTCAATACTTTCTCTCTATGATCAAGGATTTCCACGGGTTACTCTTGATATGATAAGCTTGGCCCAATGGTGATTTCTGAATGGTCGAGAACATGACTTCTGTCTGCCATATATCGCCTGAGCTGCGATACATGGAATACATCATGTACTCCCTCAAGTGAAGTTGGTAGTGCAAGTCGATATGCTACTTCTCCCACTCTCTCTAGCACGTCAAATGGTCCAATATTTCTTGGACTCAACTTGCCGCACCCTCCGAATCAGATGGTGCCTCTGGTAGGTGATATCCTTAATAAGACATGATCTCCCTCTTTAAACTCCAAAGGACGACGATGAAGGTCTGTCCATGGTTTCTGCCTGTCTTGTGCTGCTCGCAAGTGTCCTTATATCTTCTTAACTGTCTCAACGGTGTTGAGCACTAACTCTAGTCCCATAATCTGACGTTCTCCCATATCACTCTAACATACAGGAGACCTACACTTCCTTCCATACAATGCTTCAAACGGAGCCATCTGGATGCTCGCCTGATAGCTATTGTTGTGAGAAAATTCCACAAGATGTAGGTGGTCCTCCCATGATCCTCCAAAGTCCAACATACAAGCCCTCAACATATCCTCTAATGTCTGAATAGTACGTTCTGACTGCCCATCTGTTTGTGGGTGATAAGATGTACTGAATTTCAGACGAGTTCTAAGGCTTTCTTGCATGCTTCTCCAAAAATTTGATATAAAACATGAATCTCTGTCTGACACAATGCTGACTGGTACGCCGTACAATCTTACAATCTGTCTCATATATAAGTCAGCCAAAGCTTCTGTAGATTGGCCAACTCTGAAAGGTAAGAAATGGGCTGACTTGGTGAGTCTGTCCACTATTACCCATACCGTATCTCTTCCACTGGAACTCCTGGGAAAACCTATGACGAAGTCCATAGTGATGTGTTCCCACTTTCACTCTGGAATCGGGAGTGGTTGCAATAACCCTACTGTTCTCTGGTGCTCCGCCTTTACTTGCTGACATATTAAACATTTAGCTACAAAGCGAGCTATCTCTCTTTTCATTCCATGCCACCAAAAATGCTGTCTTAAGTCACGATACATTTTAGTGCCCCCAGGATGAATAGAATATATCGAACTATGAGCTTCTATCATCAGCTTCTGTCAAATTTTTTCATTTGGAACATAAAGACGATTACCATATCGTAATGTCCCATCATCATGGATGCGCAGTCCTGTCTGCTCCTCGGCCTCTGTTCTTTCCTTTAATCTTCTAAATCTGGCGTCTATAGGCAATGCTGCCTTGATTCTCTCTACTAGTGATGATTGTACTTGTAATTTGGCTAGTGTCCCGTCTGCTCCAGAAAATATTACTTCAATGCCAAGACTTTGCAAGTCTTTCAATAATTCCTTCTGTGTCGTTAATAAGTAAGCTACTGGTTTTTGGCTTAACGCATCTACTACAACGTTGGTCTTACTTGGGTGATAATGTAGCTCTATCTCAAAATCTTTTATCAACTCGAGGCATCGACGTTGCCTCATATTTAACTCCTTCTATGTGAAGACATACTTGAGGCTTTTGTGGTCGGTATATATTTCCACTCGTTCCCCATATAAGTATTATCTCCATAACTTTAGAGCAAATACAACTGCTGCAAGTTCCAAGTCATGAGTTGGATAATTCTTCTCATGTACTCATAATTGCCTAGATGCATATACAATCACCTTGCCATGCTGCATCAATACGCATCCCAAGCCTTTTCCTGATGCGTCACTGTAGATCACATAGCCTTCTGATCCTGATGGAATAGTTAGCACTAGTACTGAAGTCAGTCGCTTCTTCAATTCCTCAAAAGCGTCTTGACACTCGTTGGTCCATATGAACTCTTGATCTTTGCATGTCAACCGAGTCATAGGTGTTTCTATTCTTGAGAAGTTCTCCATAAACTGTCGGTAATATCCCGCAAGTCCAAGGAAACTTCTCACCGTCGCTGCTGATTTAGGAACATGCCATGTCTCAACTGCCGAGATCTTTTCTGGATCAACAGAAATACCATCTCCTGTAATGACATGTCCAAAAAATGAAACCTTGTCCAAGAAGAACTCATATTTACTGAGTTTCACATATAACTGCTCTCTCCTCAAGGTCTCTAGAATAATTCGTAAGTGCTTCTCATGTTCCTCGTGGCTCTTTGAATAGACAAGTATATTATCTATGAAGACAACCACAAACTGGTCCAAATGCTGATGGAAGACTCGATTCATTAAGTCCATAAAGATAGCTGGAGCATTGGTCAATCCGAATGGCATGACCAAAAACTCGTAGTGCCCATATCTTGTTCGGAATGCGGTCTTCGGGATGTCCTCCTTTCGTACTTTCACCTGGTGATATCCCGTCTCAAATCTATTTTTGAGAATATCTTGGCTCCACTAAGTTAATCAAATAGGTCATCAATATGTGGTAGTGGATATTTATTCTTCACTGTCACTGCATTCAAGGCTCTATAGTCAATGCACATACACACTGACCTATCCTTCTTGGGTACAAATAATACTGGGGCTCCCCAAGGTGCTGTACTTGGTCGGATGAAACCTTTTTCTTCTAGTTCTTTCAACTGTGTCTTTAGTTCATCCATCTCCTTCTTCGCCAGTCTATAAACATGTGATGCTATGGGTGCTACTCCTGGTGTTAGTTCAATCGAAAACTCTACGTCTCTATCTGGGGGTAGTCCTGGTAATTCTTCTGGAAAGACGTCTGGGAATTCTGAAATAATAGGATGATAGACAACATCGTTCATCGTGAGCTGCATACCATCAAGGATTTTGGTGGATCCTCGTGCAAACTCAAGTTCAGGCTGGCTTGGTACCTTGAAAAGAATGCTTCCTCCAAAGCAATCGAAGAAAGCATAGTACTTGCTTAGCCAGTCCATTCCAAGCACAATATCAAAAGTAGGCATAAGAAGGACTAATAGTCGGGCATTCATTTCTCTGTCACGTATCACTATAGGACATGATCTACAAATTCTACTAACATGTACAACTCCTCCTCCGGTAAGAATTCTAATATAACTAGGTAAGGGTGTAGAGGTAATATTGTGTTTGGCAATAAAACTAGATGATATGAAAGAGTGGGTGGCTTCCGTATCAAACAATGTCACAGCAGGAGAAGTAAAAGCAAGAGTGATACCTGCTATGACATCAATCTCCTGATTCATGTCATCCACTTCCATTGCAAAAGCTTGTCCGTTCCTCTGTGGTTGTCCCTGTCTAGCCCTCGTAAATTGATCCTCTTATGCAGGTAGCGGTGGTCCTTGCTGAAATTCCTCTGCTGCTGGAGGTCGAGGTGCTCCTGGTCTCATCATTTGCTGAGCTGGCTTGGGTGTTGGAATTGCTAGCCTCTGTGCTGGCGGTGGAAGTGTCGATGCTTGTTGCATATGACAGTCCTTCAATATATGTTGTCCAGAACAACATTTCATACACTGTCCCAAGCGGACTCGACAGTCCCTTGAGATGTGCCCGCGTCTCCCATAATAATTGTATTGGGTTTTCTCTAGGATCTGGTACGGTCCTGCTCTGTGTTGGTACTGTTGTTGCTGAGCTAAAGGACGTCTAATAGGTCCTCCTTGTTGTGTCCTTGCCGGTCATGGTTGTGTCCTCAGCTGGCCTCCTTTTTCTTGGCTGATAGTTTCTTGCAATCTGACTTCTGTCAGTAACTTGGCATAAGAGATTCGGGACTGTGAGCTTGCATAATGTTGGAGCTCCTGAGTCAGTCCACGATAAAACCTCTTAGCCTTGGCCAAGTCATCTGATATCAAGGCAGCACCATATTCACTAAGGCGACTAAACTCAGTATCATACTTGTCCACTGTTCGGTTTCCCTGCTCCAGGTAGAGAAATTGATCGTATAATGCATCTCTGACGGTGTCCGGGAAGTACTTCCTTTCAACGAACTCCAAAAATTGCTCCCATGTCTGGTAGATGCCCAACTGGCGCTCCATGGATTCCCACCAGTGATGAGCATTACCATCTAGAAGCGTTCTCACACCTGTCATCCATAGCTCTGTAGGTAGCTGCGATGCTTCTAATAACTTCCGAGTGTGAGTGATCCAGTTGGTAGTTTCTTCTGGGCTCTCAATGCCTTTGTACGACCTCGGACCCATTTGTACAAAGTCCTTTACTGAACCAACTCTACCTCGAGGTACTGGAGCTAGTGCTTGAGCTGGCACAGTAGTCTTTGCAGCCATCCTTTCAAGTGCTGCTAGGAACTCTTGTCTCTGTTCTGCTGCTTGCTGTCTCTGCTCTGCAGCTAGTGTGGTGGCCTGTTGTTGCTGTTCCTTCATTATCATTTGGAATAATTGGAACAGTTGAGCCTGACCATCCTACGGTATTGATGAGATTGGGAGGTTCCCATTTGGTGGAACAGGAAAGTCAGATGGAACTGGATTGTGAATCTGTCCATCTGGTCCTGAAAGTCTAGGATTCATTAAGGTTCCTTCTTGAGTCTAACCATTGACTCCAGGAGTTGTGTCACCATCGGTGACAGTACATCCTTTCTGTATATCCATCTCTCTGCAGGTGATGTACACAACATTTAAGAGAAGTACAGGACTCAAACAGAGATAAAATTTGTCGGCGTAAAACATGGTCTCAGAAATATCTGCGTAAAGCAGAGAAGCGTAAGGTAAGGTTTTAGGGTTGTCTGTGTAAAACAGAGATTCAAAGAAGTCAGTAAAAAATAGAGCTTCAAAACTGTTCGCGTAAAATAGGCTTCAAACTGTCTGGGAAAAAGCCTGCGTAAAAGTTTCCGTGCGTAAAGTCTGTGCGTAAAAGATCGGCTGTGTAAAAGATATGCTGCATAAATCTGCCTGTGTAAAAATTTTGCGTGCGTAAAATCTCTCTATACTTTCCGCGTAAAGCTTGCACGAAAGGTCTGTGCGTAAAATCTGATGCATAAACTCTGAGCGTAAAAATCTAACATACGTTGTAGCGTAAAGTTGTTTCGAGGAACTTTTTGTATTTCCTCGGATGAATTTGTCAGTCAATCAGTGATCCTGACATCTGACAAAAGTACTGCACGATGATCGAGAGGACGGCTGTGATGATGATTTTGCACAGAGACCCAGGTTGTCGTTTAGTGATATATTTAATACAAAGTCATTTTTACGCTTTCAATGAGGAAGAATAGTTGGGGCTTCTGCATACGGTATCTACAGGAATGAGTTTTACGCTCAAGATGAGACAAAATCAGACACTATATCAAAAAGCTGTTTTTGCACAGGGCTCGAGGCATATCTCTGCATTTAATGCAAGAGATTCGGTTCTAACTGGTTATGACTGGGAAAGTTAAGACTGTGCCAAATATGCTCATATCACTATCCTTATACTTTACGCCTGATTGGTTATTCTATGCTGGTTATCTATTTTTCAGGAATCATCAAGTTTTATGCAGGGACAGTTACCTACGTGATTTGTAAATGTGTTATATGCAGATTAGAAAGACTAAGGGAACATGGTTAGCAGTTGTTTATAATTGCAGCGTAAAGTTGGCATAACTACAGTATAAAATAGATAATATTCTGTATCTTAAGTAGGTAATCATAGCTTGGCTTTTTATGCCAACAAGACAGTCAGTTGGCTTTTTATGCCAATAGGGGTAAAGGGTCTTCGGCGTAAACTAAATATAGGATGGTGGGAAAGAAGAATGAGGTTTCTGTCAAGTATGGATGAGATCCTTATACTCTATCCCTATACGCAGGCTTGTTTGGTACAGTTACGTAACCAAGACAATATATTTCAGGACCTGCATGGGCCACCACCAAAAATATGTCACGCTCCAGTCCCAAAATACGTAGGACTAGAAATACGTAACACGCCCAGCCGTAGGTATACGAACTCCAATATATGGAAATAATATACACACGTACGCTGTATATGAATGTGCAATCCATCAGTGGTAATATATACTGTCATAACAAGTCACACAGAATCTATGTCTCATCCACAACATAAATAATCAGTAGGAATAAAAGCTGAATAATAACTGGATATCCAAAATGAGTATCAAGTCTGATAGTCGGGTGAAAACAAATCCACTACAAAATGACTATTCTGAAGTAGCAAAATATCTAAACAACGTCAATAACTCATAGATACTCTGACGGTAGGACTTTCTCAGTCAGGTACGTAGAGTCAGGTCTAGGTCCGTACTCCTGTGGGTACTCCTGCTCATCCATATCTGGAAAGGAACCAGGTCCTCATAGGGACGTAACAAGATAAATATAAATATGCCAATAAAGTATTGAAATAAAAACATCCACTGGGTCGCCTAACCGTCTAAGTGTATGCAATTTGAGAACAACTTTCCAACACGTTGGCTATCTGGCCAAATAATAGGATTGGCATAATTCTCTCAGAGAATCAGGGGCCTAAAAGCATGTCGTCTTTTGAACGACAGAGGCCGCCAGTAATATATAGTGGTCATCATCACCCGTTTCTCCGGTGGAGAATCTGGACGTACAGGAGAAAAGTGCATGGGAGCCCAAACGCTTTACTTATTGTTCCATGACACGATACAACCTCTAAATAACTTCCAGGTCTACTAGCATACAAAGTTTCTATTAGCAGTCATCCCTAACGCACGGCTCTTACGTACAGGCGGCCAACCCAATACGTAGTTCAGGATCTATATGAGACTCACAACTCGTGAAAAAACTTGTGTCACGGCCAATGAATCCAAATAATGCTCCATAATACTGGGGTGGTCTCATGAACAAGGTCCAATGCAAATACATAAATAAAACAGAATCATGCATCATTTGGAATGTAAATAATAGTACTGTGGCAAGGTATACTTGCCGAGCAAAGTTCTGTAAAGTGCAACGTTCAGCACCGTGTTTTAGTTCGTTGTAAGAAAAAGTGGGGTTTAGGGTTTGAAAGAGTTTGTAATAACACACATATATAGTGATAAGGGGCGGTGGAAGTTACTTAATGCTTAAGGAATTACTGCTGCTGCTATTTTCTTTTTATTAGTTTAGATCTCGGTTGAGGGGTGTTTAGTAATATTAGTGTTTAAGGAGTGGTGGAATGAGGAGCTTACACGTGTGGGAAAGCAAAGCAAAGCAAAGCAAAATTGGGTTTTGCTTCTGCTGCTGATATTTTCTTCTCATATTGGGTTGTGGTTTGGGTTTTACACGCGGTGAAAAGAAGAGTTTACGCGGGGGTAAATAAGCGGTGGTTTTGATACTGCTGCTGCTGCGGTTTACGCGCGGAGAAGTATACGCGGTGTGGTGAACGGGTTGCTGTTGTCAGTTTACGCGGGGAGAGCTGCTATTTCCTTACTTTACGTACGGGATGTGGTTAACGAGTTGCGGGTTTGGTCTGATAGGAAATTCTATTTTCTATTCTTTTCTTTTTCTTATTAATAAAATATATATATATATACATATACCTATTTATTTATAGAAAATCTGGATAGGGTATTGGTGTATACGGTTAAGGTAGCAACTGTCCAAAGGGTCTTCTACATGGAATAAAATTTAGAAAAATTTTATAATGGCTCCATAAATCCTCTAAATGCTCAATACCTCAGAATAAAATCTATTTTCTCTATTAGCTCATAATTACCATAAATAAATAAATAAATAAATAATAAAAATACGTTTTTTAGAATTAGGGGTTTTATAGTGTGACTATAATATATTGCTGTGAGACCCTAGTGTTAATAACGGAGATCCCGTATTTACCTTGACCATGTGACCCTGATATTAGAGAACTATCTACCTTATGTACACCGACATACTGGCTAGACATGTGTTAGTTGACTGTCTGATTTGATATAGCATTTGAAGACGTGACACTCGCGTAATTAGATAAACAGTTGACCCTGTTAGTTGACCAGTGTCACCCCTAGCGTTTCCTTTGAGTTCAGGTAATTATGGTTGTGTATGTGCTAGTGTAATGGCTGATGTTGTACTGTATTATATCATATGTATATAGGACCATTGGATTATTCTGCGAGACTTCAGGAGCAGGTTATTGGCACTACGCAGCTTTCTTGCCAGGCAAGTATACCTTGCCATTGTACTGTGATTTATATTCCATATGATGCATGTATTTTAGTTCTGTTATTTAGTTCATATATTTTTAACTGCTATATAAACTGTGCGTCCAAGGATAACTTGGGTGCAACGAAGGTGGCGTCGTATTTTATCTTTATTATATATTATGCATATCGACCTAGTTTTATGAGACCACCACATGATTTGGAGGCATCATTAGGTTTCATTGGCCGTGACACAGTTGTTACACGAGTGTGAGTCTCATGTAGGATACGGACTTGCGTGACAGGCTGGCCTCTTGTACGTATGGGACGTGCATTAGGGATAACTGCTGTTAGAAATTGTATGCTAAGAAGACTTGGTAGTTATTAGAGGTATCATCGTGTCATGGATGTGACATGCTTAGAGCATGGGGTGGGGAGAACAACAAGTAAGACGTTTGGGCTCCTTTGCACTTTTCTTTTTGTAACCCGTACGCTTCGCCGGAGATACGCGACGGTGATGACCCCTATATATTACTGGCGGCCTCTGGCGTTCAAAAGACGACATGCTTTATAGGCCCCTGATTCTCCGAGAGAATCATGCCAATCCTATCTATGGCCAGATAGCCCACTTGTTGGAAAGTTGTTCTCAAAATGCATGCACATAGATGGTTAGACGACCCATTGGATATTTATTTTCAGTACTTTATTGGCATGCTTCTATGTATCTTGTTATGTCCCTCTGAGGACCTGGTCCCTTTCCAGGTGTAGATGTTCATGAGTATTAACAGGGGCGCGGATCCGGACTTGCTACTTATATTTCGAGGAGGTCTTCTCTTCGAGTCTCATTGATTATTAGTTGATGTACCTATATTGTTTCTTTTATATTCTAATTTGGTAGTGGATTTGTTTCTACCCGACTATCATTGATATTTCATATTGAGATTCAGCTATATAATGGATTGGTTATTTATTTATTTCTTTATGATTTCTGTGGATGAGATTTAGTTATGCCCTGTGACTTATGATATATATACCACTGGTGAATTATTGCTCATAATACATCGTACGCATGTGTTATGGTTTCCATATATTAGAGTTTTCATATACATGTGGCTGGCATGCTTACGCATTCCTAGTCCTACATATTTTGGGACTGGGGCGTGACATATTTTTAGTGGTGGCCCATGCAGGTCGAGAGCATATTGTCTCGGTTACGTTACTGTACTGAGCAAGCCTGCAAATAGGATTAGAATATAGGATCTCATCCATAATTGACTATGACTCACCTTTCTTCCAATCTGTTCTATTTAAATAATTATATCCTGCTTGATTCATGTACTTTCCTAATAGTTTCTTGAGTGTAGCCATCTGCTAGAACATATGAATCATTATTGTTAGGATGAAAATTAGGGTAACTTTCCTATTAAGAATACAACTAGAATATCGGTACATCACTAAGTTTAGAATACCTAATGAACCCTAGCATCCCTTACCTGTAGATTAATTGACCATTATTCCTTGATATATTTATGAAGGACTTGAGAGTAGTATAGACACTACTAGGGTTAGTTAGAGATTTGAACATATTGTTTGACCCTAGTATTGAGGAACCAATAGAAATCCAAGGTGAAAAAAAAATTAAAATTAGGACTTAACCTAACTTTCATAGTTAGATAGTATTAGAGAATAATAAATTTAGATTCTTGTCTTGGTATTAGCAGAACAGTACCTTAGGAAGCCAAGAGGAATGAATAGAATATTTTTCTTCATCTTTCAATTCGTGCCATCTAACCCTTCTGATTGTAGGCCAAGTAATTTTTTTTTATGTTAGGATATATAGTTTGCTAGGATTATAGTTGTTAATCTTGAATTTTGAATTTCTGTGCTTGGTAGTTAGAACTTGATAGTTTGAGTTATTCTTTTAGATTGTGAATTGATGATTATTTTTTAGTTTTAAATCACGTAATTTGTACCCACACCGCAATACAAGTTATATCCTCTTTCACTTGAGAGCCAGTAACTTCTTCATTCTTAATATTAATCCTTTTATTTTATGAACACTATGATTAAGACTTAAGATGACTATTACCTATATAATGCAATAGGATACCCTAATAGATACCAAGATCTTTTCCTCGTATACTCCAATAAGAGTTTCTACTTTATTTACAAGTGCAATGTTACTTTGTAGAATTTCCTTTAAGGCAGTCATAATATTAGTTAATTCTTTTAACTTGGGTAGTATGCCTCATAACCTAGTAACAAATAGTCCTTTTTGACCCATTAATGTAGTGTAATGGAATAACACCAACTATAGACTTGCATAAGAAGATAGTAGTTATCCAGACTGTAGAACTTAGAGGCCCATACCCCTATTTGGTCGACTAGCGACTTAGACAAAGAGTTCGTATGGCAACTGTAGAGGCACAACACCGGATGAGTCTCATCTTCTTGGTAAACTTAAATTATTTTGTAACTTCTTTCATCATAATCCAGTGTACTTATATTTTCTGAACTACCTCAATATATGCTGCTATTATAGCCTAGTTTTGCAAGCTTACTCTTTTATCGAGATTGTTCATGACATATGTATTATTGGGGTCCCACACTAATACATTGTCAAAAATTAGAATCAGTGTATTATGGTCTAGCTAACCTTAGTACACTTGGTTCGCTCTTCGCATGACTACCTTACGTGAATTGAGATATATAGTTGACTAGTAGAGGAATATACTTGCCCCTAGACGTGTCTGAGCATATCGTATCGGTTATATAACTGTACTGATATGAGCATGTGAATAAGAATCTACCAAAATAAGATTCAATCCACAACTGTCTTGACAACACCCTTTTGAATTTTTTTTGCTTTGAATTCCGTACTTGTATTCTATCACCTCCACCTTGAATTCTTTATTATTGCTCTCCGTCTTTCCCTATTTCGGAAAGATGAATACTCATGCTTGGTGTAAGTTTTATACACATAGAGTACTAGATATACCCATAGGCCAAACACATTACTTGGTGACTATCTTTTGTAAATAAGGGCACATCGCATGTGATATATTTTGTGTGTTAAAAACTTTTGAGGATTGAATAACATGATTAAATAATTTGAGAAAGTCTTTCTTAAAGGTATAGTCTTATGTGATAGATGTGTAAATTCTAAGTTGGGTAGAAGTTGCATGCCAACTTGAGATGAATTTCTTTTAGATTGTGATCAAGTAAGATTAGATTGAGAGGTTCAAGTCGTTTTAATTTTTGAAATTTTTTAGAAGAATGATTAAGATAAAGAGGATTTAACAAATTTTGATATCTTTATATTGCTGACCAAATATTTATAATTTGAGCACATGATTTAAATTTTGAATATTGAAGGTTGAATCATCGATTTAAATTTCGAGGATAAATATAGGATTTTAGACTGGAATAATTGTTGGATCAGATTTAAAATTTTATAATTTGACGATTTAAATTAAAAGTTGAGTTTTGATTGTTGGACCGCCCATTTGAAATGTTAAGGATAAAAAATTAAATTTAAAATTTGAAGAGTACAAAATTCATAAGTGAAAATAGGAATAATATTTGATTAGAATTATTTTCTAGAGGAGATTATGAAAGTTGGAGATTGCGATGTAAATTTTGATGTGGGATGTCATATGAATTTGAATTAGATTTGGATGTTGATTATTTAAAAATCGAGAATAGATTACAATTGGTTAAATTTTGATTAAACATAGGTTATCTTAATTTTGAAAGTGATTGCGAAGGATTTGAATAGATTTTAAATTTTTGGAAGAGATTGCAATTGACTTGCCTTATATACAAATGTGAAGGATTTAACAAAATTATGCCTTATTTTAATTTCGAGGACGAAATTATTTTAAGTTGGGTAGATTGTAAACCCTCTCGACCAAAATTAGGCCTACTTGGCTTAAATAGAGAGACTAGGGCTAGTTTAAATCCAATTAGCAAATATAACACTGTGTTTTAGATAATTTTACAATATTTATATCACTTAGTGTACCTTACCGTTGCTTCAATAATTGGAGCACTACACTAGCCATTTCCTTTCAATGAATTTCATATCCTTGTCCTAGATGTGCCAGTCATCTATTCTGACCTTTGTGTAACTTATAATTATGCTCTCTTGTGCTATATTTTAGTCGCACAATATTCGTCGCAGACGTTTATATTTAATTCTAAATAAATCCAACTTAGTATCCTTGTGCGTTCCAATCGATATTGGAGACACAATCTTGACCCATTTTATGCAACCCAAATTATGATAAATATTCTATTCTGAGTCATCTACGTCCATGAACTTGTGTCCCACCAAATTTTAACCCCATATACTTCTAATTAATTTTAGAACACCGATTATATTAATTTTAATTAATTTAACCCAATTTTTATCTTTGTGTAATTTTCCAATGGTTGGGGACTTTATTGCAAAAAGGTCCACACCATTGGACCAAACACATGTAGAAACCCCATTTTTACCCATTTCTTTCATGTGATTTTCTTCCTAATTTTGGAGTGTAGCACTCAATATCAATCCTCATTCAACCTTGGCCCTCCATTTTGAAACCATGCAATCCTAGCCCTCCAAACATCTTCATATAAAGCCAAGGCCCCTTTCCAAGGATGTTGACCAAGGCCCAACTACCTAGGTCAACCCCTAACCCTATTCCCCACATATATAAATACAACTTTTTCCTTTTCTTTTCTTTTTCTATTCACCCTAAACTAGACCTAGCCGACTATACCCCCCTTTCATATTCATCATCTTCCCCAAGCAGACCCGTCGGCCGGAGCCGCTCCCAACCGCCAACTTAAGCCCTTTCCTGACCGACTGAATGCCACCACCACGACCACTGTGCCTGAGATCCTGCCAACCGGAGCCCAGTCCTCCCGTCCTCTTCCCTCGGCTGAACTGGACCGCCTACAGGCTGACGACAGCCCGCCTGTCGACTTCCCCCGCTGTGCACCGCCTCACCAGATATCGACTCATCCTCGACTCACCTCCCTCCGGTGATCACCGTAGAGTCTCCCCCGTCTCTGCAATCGCTCGACCCATCTCCTCCTCTGTCGTCATCTCCACCGCACCTCCCTCGTCTTCATCTTCCCTGTCCATCCTTTCGCCGAACCCAAATCTCGACCTCCCGAGCCACGTTCTCCTCCGCCCTGTCAGCCATCATCTACCACCATGACTCGACCTCCTCTCCATCTTTCTCTTCTCTCCTCCCTCTTCGACTCATCCCTCGATTGAACCCCGACCTGTCCTCCACCTTCTTCTCCGGTCCATCACCACTGCCAGCCGAGCCAGCAGCATTCTCCCGACCTCCTCTTCAACCTCCACTCTCCTCCTCTTTCGCCTGAACCAACTGCCACCGTCTCCTCTCATCCCCAGCACCTCGTTTGAGCCCACTCGTCGGACTTCCCCTCAGACCTGGCCGGAGCAGCCCCCATCCGTTCATCATCATCATAACCTTCATCGTCATCATAACCTTCATTATCACCATCATCATCACCATTATCATCCTCATCATCATCACCATCATCATCATCGTCATTGGGGACCCGTCACCATCGTCGAAGATGACCTGCAATAGTCGTCCTCGATCCTCGTGCCGTGTACGCTAACCTCAAGGTTCAAACCTGTCTCTTTCCTTTCATATTGTGTATATGTGCTTGTGATTAGTATTGCTTCATGGTTCAGTTTAGTCGTTATGAGTTCAGACCGTGTCGGTTAACCTAAAGACTAGTGTGCGTGTGTGTAGGATAATTAATTAGTATATATATATATACATATATACATTATATAAGTAATTAAATGCTAGTACTAGATGTGACTATAATATATTGCTGTAAGACCCTAGTGTTAATAACGGAGATCCCGTATTTACCTTGACCATGTGACCCTGATATTAGAGAACTGTCTGCCTTGTGTACACCGACATACTGGCTAGACATGTGTTAGTTGACTGTCTGAGTTGATACAACATTTGAAGATGTGACACCCGCGTAATTAGATGCACAGTTGACCCTGTTAGTTGACCAGTGTCACCCCTAGCGTACCCTCTGAGTTTAGGTAATTATGGTTGTGTATGTGCTAGTGTAATGGCTGATGTTGTACTGTATTATATCATATGTTTATAGGACCATTGGATTGTTCTGCGAGACTTCAGGAGCAGGTTATTGGCACTACGTAGCTTTCTTGCCAGACAAGTATACCTTGCCATTGTACTATTTTTTATATTCCATATGATGCATGTATTTTAGTTCTGTCATTTAGTTCATATAT
This sequence comes from Iris macrosiphon, assembly GCA_036927795.1. NCBI lineage: Eukaryota > Viridiplantae > Streptophyta > Magnoliopsida > Asparagales > Iridaceae > Iris > Iris macrosiphon. The sequence goes on along the minus strand of JAYESA010000011.1, from coordinate 42,573,487 downwards.
TTTTAACTGCTATATACACTGCAGTCCAAGAATAACTTGGGTGCAACGACGGTGGCGTCGTATTTTATCTTTATTATATATTATGCATGTCGACCTAGTTTTACGAGACCACCACATGATTTGGAGGCATCATTAGGTTTCATTGGCCGTGGCATAGTTGTTACACGAGTGTGAGTCTCATGTAGGACACGAACTTGCGTGACAGGCTGGCCTCTTGTACGTATGGAACGTGCGTTAGGGATAACTGCTGTTAGAAATTGTATGCTAAGGAAACTTGGCAGTTATTAGAGGTATCATCGTGTCATGGGTATGACATGGTTAGAGCATGGGGTGGAGAGAACAACAAGTAAGGCATTTGGGCTCCTTTGCACATTTCTTTTTGTAACCCGTACGCTCCGCCGGAGATACGCGGCGGTGATGACCCTTATATATTACTGGCGGCCTCTGGCGTTTAAAAGATAACATGCTTTGTAGGCCCCTAATTCTCCGAGAGAATCATGCCAATCCCATCTGTGGCCAGATAGCCCACTTGTTGGAAAGTTGTTCTCAAAATGCATTCACATAAATGGTTAGGCGACCCATTGGATGTTTATTTTTAGTACTTTATTGGCATGCTTCTATGTATCTTGTTATGTCCCTCTGAGGACCTGGTCCCTTTCCAGGTATAGATGTTCATGAGTATTAGCAGGAGCGCGGATCCGGACTTGCTACTTATATTTCGAGGAGGTCTTCTCTTCGAGTCTCATTGATTATTAGTTGATGTACCTATATTATTTCTTTTATATTCTAGTTTGGCAGTGGATTTGTTTCTACCCGACTATCATTGATATTTTATATTGAGATTCAGTTATATAGTGGATTGGTTATTTATTTATTTCTTTATGATTTCTGTGGATGAGATTTAGCCATGCCATGTGACTTATGATATATATACCACTGGGGAATTATTGCTTATAATACAGCGTACGTATGTGTTATGGTTTCCATATATTGGAGTTATCATATACATGCGGCTGGCATGCTTATGCGTTCCTAGTCCTACGTATTTTGGGACTGGGGCGTGACAATCACAAATTAGGACTTCTTGAGAGATTCCTGGGACGACCCTTGAGAATCTTATTTTGAATTCCAATTTAAAATCTTTTTCCCTAGTTTCCATTCACTCTCACGTGTTGTTATTGAATTTGATTCTGGATAATCGGTTGTTAAATTTAATTCTTGGTGTTCGTTGTGGAGTTTGATTTCATATCGAGATAAATTTTATGGACTAAATTACGGTATCGTCTGATGACATATGTTGATGAGGACAGTGAGAAAGGTAAAACGTCTGCTTTGGTTATGGAGCCTAGAGTTTATCGCATCCATATTAGCTGGCGTGATAGAAATGGAGTTACCTGACTTCGGATGTACATATCTTAGTTATAAAATTTAGTGTTTCTCGCAGCCATACCAGTTGGCGTGTTGAAGATTCTAGATGATATGATTATAGAGTTGCATACATTGGTTATGAAATCTATCGTTTATCGCAACTATGCTTACTGGCATGATGAGGATTCTGAGTATCATAATTTCGGACAGACGTGTATGATTATCAGATTGTATCTTAAATTGGTTCTTAATGTATCATCTCTATCTTTCTATTTTTGTTATTATAAGATTATGTTCCATCATTCTTTAGCTCAGGAGTAAAGATACCTTCTGTTCTTTTAGTCTAGTTTCTTATAGAGCTTTATTTTATGAGAGTTCTTTGAAACTATAATAGTTGGTGATTTACAATTAGTTCTGAGTCTTGAGTATCATTATTGGCTGTTGAGAATATAGCTTGTGAGTCTATGAGTGGTTCTTGGTTGGGCGTGTGAGCAAATAGGCATCAGACTAGAGATAACTCATGGTACAATATCCTTGTAGCAATAGTTCTATGGTAGGTGGCGGTATAGTTAGTAGTGGTACCAATGGTATGAGAGTAGAGAGTATCAGTAGTGATTCTAGGAGTTTTTTAGATAGATATAAATTCCTATAGTTGAGTGCATCAGTATATGACTAGTGATAAGTATGTCACACTTGATTTTGAGGGTGTTTATGTGTTAAGAAGCAAGGTGTAGTGGAAGAATGAAGTGCATTGTCCAGAATGAAGTGCCCACAAATATTAAGAACATATGATGTATATAGTTAGGAGCTAGTATTTCTGTATCTAGAGTGCCTAGAGAGAGTAGCAGTATTCAGAGTACAACAAAGTTTAGTTGAGTGATGTGTTAGTACCAGTAAATATCTTGTGTGATCATATTAGTTTGGTGTATCAGTTAATATAAATAGAAAAACATTTGGAAGTAAGAGTATAAGTGATCCAGGTAGTAAGATAAGGGGTAATCTATATAGAAGTAAGTTTAGTAGGTATAGGACCTTTCTAGTTTTGAGCATAGAAGTCGTATGTATCAGGAATAGAAGAAGGGGTATAAGGATACCAGTGAGATGTCATGGTGTCGTAATGGCTATAAGGTATTTGTGTATGTATTGTAATACTAATGTATAGATGAGAACCCTAGAGTGATTAATAGGTGTTAGAGTATGAGTTTGCACCAAGTATTAGGATAGGAGGAGTACCCTAGTAGCAAGAGCTAGAGTATCTCAAGTATTATGGAAGTTTAGGCACAAATATTTTAGTAACTACTACAATAGTATAGAGGAGAGACGAGAGTAACTTGGTATGAGGATGTCATCTAAAGCGCCATATAAGAGTTAGTGTCGTGTGTAGACAATATCAAGATATGAGTAGGCATCCTATTAAGGATATCCAAGATGGATAAGGGAATATCAATAGAGAACATGATTTAGGTCGTATACAAGTATTTCTTACAAGAGAATGATTAAAAAATTTGGATAATTTCAAGAACTGAAAAAGATAAAGGAGGTAGTGCCAGTAAGTTAAGTATGTCCATGACATAGAACTATAGTATACCACCAGTATTTGACAACCCTCGATATTAAAATATCTTGACTGGATGATGATTACTGAATGCTTAGTAGGAGATGAACTAGGCCACCTGTGGCATAGCAGATTATCCCGCACCAGCAGAAGGGGAGACCCCAGCGGGGTAGGGCTTTCTGAAATGTGGGTCAAAGGGACTAAAGCTACAGGTGTTGGGTTAGCAGGTTCTGTTTCTTTTTATCTAGTTAATCAGTGTGATACCTGATGGATTATAGTTGCCTTAGTGATTTATGCTATGGTATATAAAAATCTTGATAGAGACTGAGATTCATGATAGTTAGAGACTATATCTAAGTATGGTTGCACTTTTAGTAGAATGGTAAGATTGTATGTTATAAGATAGGACTGACTTAGACTATGATTGTTGGGGGTTGGGCCGTAATAGAATTTGCATGTATATGTTATGACTGGCCCAAGAGAGAGGGGTGACCGTTTTAATTTTGAGGGCAAAATTCTGCTAAGGGGGGTAGACTTGTCACTACGACTTTTCTGGAGAGGGGTATTTTTATCTTTTTCTATTATTGGTAGTATTGTAATATTGGCATTTCAAAAATTTATTATATTGAATGGTATTTCATAATTGTTTATTTATGGTGCCTGTTATATATTTATTATTATTATTTATTTATTGTTAGCATATTACATTATATTTTGGACTTTTGTTAATGGACCTAACTAGACTAGACTTGACTCTTGAACCAACAATTTATTAGTTTAGACTTGAGCCCAATAACTAGCCCAATTCATTAAGTTAGTGATTTAATTAGTCAAACCCTTAGGAGTAGTAGCTTCCTTCCTTAATGACTTTCTCCATGACAAGCCCAAGGGGTATAATAAACATAATACATTGCTTGGAGGCCAAGTAGGGGCCGGCTACTATTAAAGGGGAGGTTTCTTTCTCTCTCCTCTTATTTTATTCCATTTAGATCTAGAATTTGTTCATCCCCAAATTTATTTTTTTTCCACCAAACCTACACCAAATCACTACCAAATTACTTCCTAATTTATCCCTACTTCACCATTGGAGGATCTAGAAGCAAGAAGGAGGAAAGGATCTATAATTTGGTGGAAGGAGCACAAATTGAAGGCTCTTGACATTTATTTGGATGCTTGTATTGAAAATCCATCTCCTAATAGGTACAATTCAGATTTCCCTTTCTAATTAGACTCCAAATATGTAGTTTAATTATTAGAAACCCTGCCATGTACTAGGGCTACCTATTGGAAGAATAATTAACTACTAGGGACCCTTAGTTTGGAAGTGATAATGTGTTTTGTGCAAATTTTGGAGAAATTCCGAGATTGGCACGTCATGTGTTTGTCAATAGGTCATTTAGACCAAATTGACATGTGTTTGGTTGTGTGAGGCTAGATATGTGTCCACAATTGGATAAGTGTAGAGGGTATCGCGATACGTCATTATACGGGAATTGAGAATTGGATATTTCATGATATTGATGTCCTAGTGTATCCCTCTTTATTAATTTCTTTGTAATTAGTTATTTTAGATAATTATATATATCATAATTTACTTAATATAATGTATTTCATGAGGATTGGGAGTTGTCTCATGGTGATGTATTGTTTTGGAGAGCGTATCATAGAGTATCCTAGTGTGATACTAGGGTGCACACTAGGAGTTTGCTATAATGCCACTAGTGTATCGTTAGTGTGTGTGTTTGATGACTGGTGGTGTATCAGTATGTCCGTGAGGAGTGTTTTAGTCCAAGAGAGTGTATATGTTCTAAAAGATAGTGTAAGTATTGGTTAGTCGGGTGGGAGTGCGTTGTGCACACTGGGATAGTGAGTGCACTGCCAGTGTGCAACACTCTAAGGATGTTAAGTGGCCAGGTGTAGTTCCCAGGTATGTGTATATCACCTTGGTTGTGGACTGCACACAAGTGCTCGAGCATTTCTTGTGTATGTGGTGGATCAGTGCAGTTACAGTGCACATGTGTCCTCAGTTGAACACTATATTGTCTTGCTATGAAGCTTATGGCTAGCCGCAATCTCATCCTCCCTGTTGTAAAGTTAGTTTTTGGTCACCGTCTCACCTTACTCCCAGCGATGGTCTGCAACATCCATTACGGACTTCGTGCTTTTACCAGCAAGGTGCTGGCCCATGATGGTATTATAGAATTCAACCGGGTTGAGATGCCTTATCATTATTTAATGGGTTGGCTATTAATGCTCTACCCATCTCTGATGAGTCCTGGCCTCGAGGGGACGACGACAGAAGTTTATGCCTTTATTCGTCGATATGGTATGATGCCCTGGGTTCATACTGAAGTTCTCACCTGCCGACCCACACTCGCCCATATGGCAAATTATTTCCTCTATATCTCGGTCCCCAAGTTCACCGAAGATGAGGTTAATAGGGTTCAATGTGATAGTGGCGGGGACTGTCAGGTCTTATCTCCAAGGCTCTTTCGATGGTTACTCTCCATCCAGCCTTCACACTTGGTGTATCAAAACCGGAACCTTGTCTTCTTGGAGCCTTACCTGCCGAGTAGGTTTGCCCGATAGTTCGGGTATAGCCAACTCATGTTGAGCAATCCAATCCCATGCCTTAGTTTCGAGGGTAGAATTCTTGATAGGGCTCAAACCTGGGATTATTATTTTGCAACCAATACCCAGGTCCGATTTGCTCTGCCGGATGTTAGTACTTCTGCACAGATTATTTATGTAGCTGCTAACTTTCATATAGCAGTAAATACGCTACCGTCCGATTTTTATAAGGATACCAACTTCATCGTAGGCACTAAGCTGAAGCCCTGAAGCGATGGGTCCAAGAAATATAGGTGGAAAGGCAAGGGGAAGGCTGCATTATTACCTATTGACCCCAATTCGACGAAGGAGAAATAGAATAATTCTGACAACCCCTTGCCTCTGGCAGACTCGCCAATGAAGCACAGGGCTTCTCCGGTACGGAGCCCTCCATCTAAGAAGAGACGACAGGGACCATCTACGGCTGCGAGGTCGAGTTATAGAAAAATAGTTGCTACCAAGGCCCCTATGCAGGCTGTGGGAGAAGAAGAAAAGAACGATGAGGAGGTTAGACCCCTTGCATTGGTAAAACCGAATCCCATTCTTGATGCCGAGGCAGTATCCCTACATCCTCTTAGCTTTATTGCTATGTCCCCTTTTAATGACCTTTTTCGTCCTGGTTTATCTGAATTTATGCAGAGACCGGGAGCAGGGGTGAGGACACTTCCTCCACGGACCGCTACAGTGGGGATTTCTTACCGGGAGGAGATGACAACATCATCTTTTTTTGAACCATATATTAGCGAGCCTTTCATCGAGACAGTATCTTTCTGAATAGAAGAGTAAGCTTCTGCCCCTCTCCCTTCTTTTGAGTCTACGCGCTTCTGCTTAGTATGTCGTTTATATGCTCCTTAAGCCAGAGGCCCATTTAATTTTGCTTCTCATAGGTGGAACACACTGCCTGTAATTAGCTCATCCCTTATTCTTGCTTAACCTCAGCACCTATTGCACTGATTGGATTGACGCCTACCAGGAGTGCTTACCGAAGCCCATATCCGTTAACTGCCAACCGTTTTCTTGCTTGGATTATACCGTCACTCTTTGAAAGTTTGATGAAGAAGGGGATGCTTCCTTGGCTGACCCCTCGGTTGGAGACATAGTCATCTTGGGAACGGCCTTGTCTACGCTGATGGAACCGCAGACTCGATACCTCACCCAGGTATATTGTTTCGCCATTTCTCAATATATGGGGTTTTTTTTATTCAATTCTTCGTCGTTTGGGTGAGGTTACAAACTGATTGCTTTGATTCGATATGCCATTTCTCGCCGATAAAGATATTTAAAGTGGCAACGGAAGAGAGTATGGCGGAGAAGGCTGAACAAGAACTCACTAGGGCAAGACCTGGGTCAGTCCCATCTTCCTCCGTGGTTGGAGAACCTCTTAAAGGACCTTCGACAGGCATGGATCCTGCTTCAGATACGGGTCTCCCTGTGTCACGCCCCAGTCCCAAAATACGTAGGACTAGGACACGTAAGCATGCCAGCCGTATGTATATGGTAACTCCAATATATGGAAACCATAATACCTGCGTACGCTGTATAATGAACAATAATTCACAAGTGGTAAAACTATCACAAGTCACAGGGTATAATCTAAATCTCATCCATGGAAATCAAATATACATGAATAACCAATAACCAGGTAACTAGATCTCAATATAGAGTATCTCAAGATGACAGTCGGATGGAAACAAATCCACTGCCGAACTAGAATATAAAAGCAATACCACAATATAAGTATATCCCTACTAATCACGAGGCTCGAAAGGAAGACCTCCTTGGAATAGAAGTAACCAGTCCGGATCTGCGCTCCTGCGAATACTCATGAACATCTACACCTGGAAAGGGACCAGGTCCTCAAAGGGACATAACAAGATACATAGAAGCATGCCATAAAGTAAATACTGAATAAATAAAGGGGGTGTGCTAACCATATGCTGACGTAAAGATAACTTAGTACGTATGGGAAAGTGTGGGCTAGACATATGCTGACGTAATTCACCAATCATCGTGACTGGCTAGTATATGCCACATATGCCCCCGATAACACGGGCGCATGATAACGTCCATCTCCGAGGAGCATGGTATCTGAAATAGTATAACGTCCAACGTTCTATAGAGTGTGGTATCTGCAAAAATAACAAGTGATGCCCAACACTCTAAAGAACGTGGTATCTGCAATATATATACGTCTGTATCACTCCGTCGAGTGCAGTATCTGTATAATGGGAGTGGGTGTCCCATATGCCTACTAGTAGTCCTCCCCTCCCAATGCAGATATACAAGTCGTGAACACGACGTAGACATCTCGTACTGTAATGCAAGTCTTTATAGAAATAAACAACTAAGCTAAATACCGTTACACGTGTTGCTCACACCGATGGCCAGTCGAGTATGAGACACGCGTCCCTACATAAAATCACTCTGTGATATATAATTATACGTGTCAAGGCCTGGGGAGTCATACCAATAACTCCACAACTTTAGGTGGGTCTACTAGACAATAGGTCAGACACAAGTCCTAACGTCAACGCCTTCGTTGACAGCACCCGAGTCTCTCTCGGACGCACACAATTATATAATCTAAAATAATAAACATGCAACTAAATATATAACTGAATTTAAACAGTACAACAAGCAAAGGTATACTTGTCTGGCAAGAGAGCTGCAAAATGTAACGTCCAGATGTCAAACACCAAGAGTCAGAAACTATGGCCTCAGAACGAACGTCTCCGGATGCTGAAATAAACATCACCAACGTTCCCAGTATAAGCGAAATATCTAGAAAGTACTACCCTTTTGTCCAATTAGGATACATGGGCAAAACGGTAATTTTGGGCCAAAGTGGGGTCCACATGTGGGCCACCTTTGTATCGAAAAGCGTGCCAAGGGTAAAGGTATAGGTTAAATAAACTCTAAATATCAGTACGAACTCAACGGTATGTCCAGATGTGAATTCCGATGAGCCGAACACAAATTTGCCCAAAAGGTCAACTATGGGGCCCGCCAATTGGCGACCTGGTCAACTATCTCAGAATTGCGTGAAAATTGGGTCACAGGACCAACGCGATACCACGAGTCCAGTGGTGCAAGTTTTGTCGTATTCTGACGAGCGTGCACAAAATACGTACGACTTTTGCAAAAGTCGCGATACAGGGATTTGCTGCGGATACGGGCTGATTTCGACGCGCACACACATCCAAATCAGTTTCTGCAAAATCTCACATGTCCGGGTATACTGTGCGCACCTTTTGGTATACTTGGTACACAGCGGGGCGGTCCCGTTTGGCAGGGCGCGCTCCGTTTCACAATTTGGAATTTGAAAAAAAGTAAAATTTTGGATTTTTTTTCCTATTTATTTTAACATACAGTAACAAATAAAATATTATCTTTGACAGAAAATAAACTAGGTTAGGTGGTCTTCATATACCAAAAAGAAAGACCGAATTCGGATCTCTGTGGTGGGATATACGAGTCCGGGAACATAGATAGTTTACCGCAGTTTTCTGCGTTACCAAAAGTTGTCATTTTCGTCAACTTGGACGCTCTTTTTGCCAATGTTTACGTGCTGAACGAGGTAAAATAATACACAGAATTTAGAGAGGAATAGGTGGTGAACGTACCGGCGAAGACGGGGTCGAGTTTGGTAGAGCGAGGGCACGGAAAACGGAGCTGGAACACAGGCACTTCGTGGTTCAATACTGTAGTCGCGGCGCGCTGGAATTGTGCAGCCACGCGGGTGACGCGGGGCATCTCCGGCGGCCCTTGGTGGCGCGGGGCGGCTTCGGCGGCCCTGTCTGGCGTCGGCGGTGGTCGTAGGAGGCGGCATCGAGGCTAGAGTGGATGGGGGAGAGATGAATTAGGGTTAGGGTTCGAAAAAGAGTTATAAATAGAGAAATTGAGTCGGCGGGGGGGGGGGGGGGGGGGGTTTGAAACCGTGTGGTTTCAATTTACTGCGGCTGTTGCTGCTATTTCTTTCTTCTTACTTCTTTCTTTCTTTCTTTCTTTCTTTGTTGTTTTGGTTTTGGTTTGGGGTGGGTCGGGTAGGTTTATGGGTTTGGGTTTGAATCCATTAAGGATTCAAATCCAATATCTTTTCTTTTTCTTTTTTCTAATCTAAATAACTATATATATATATATATATATATATATATATATATATATATATATACATATATATATATATATACATAGAAAATTCTAAAAAATATATATGTGCATACCATTAAGCTAGCAACTGTCCAAAGGGTCTCCTACATGGAATAAATTAGAATTTTTTTTATAATGACTCCATAAATTCCCTAAGTGCACAAACATCTCGAATAAAAATTAAATAAAATCTATTTCCTCTATTTGTCTCATAACTACTATAATTAAATTAAATAATTAATAAAAATTTGGTTTTCAGGATTAGGGGTCTTACATTCTACCCAACTTATAAAAATTTCGTCCTCGAAATTAAAATAGGGTAGGGTCTCTCTATCTAATCTCTCTTGATCACAATCTAAAGAATTCATCTCATGTTTAATAATATAATTTCTACCCAACTTAGAATTTACCCATCTATCACATAAGGCTATACATCTAAGAAAACTATTCCTCGAATCATTTAATCATGTTATTCAATCCTTAAAGTTCATACAGAATATATCACCTATGATATACCCTTAATTACGGAAAGTAATCATCAAGTAATGTGATTGGTCAAGTAATGTGATTGGCCTATGGGGTATATCTAGTACTATCTGCATATCAAACTTATACCAAGCACGGGGTTTCGTCTTTCCGAAGTAAGGGAAGACGGAGAGCAATAATAAAGAATTCCAGGTAAAGGTGATAGAAATACAAGTACGAGGTTCAAGGAGTTTTAAAGAATTCAATTGGGAATCCTCAAGGCACTTGTGGTTTGAAATTTTATTTGGTAAGTTCTTATTCGCATGCTCACATTAGTACAGTTATGTATTTGATATGATATGCTCTGACGTATCCAGAGGGCAAGTATATTTGTCTACTGGTCAACTATATATCTCAATCCACGTAAAGTAGTATTGCGAAGGGCGAATCAAGCGCACTATGGTTGATCAGACCGTAATACACTGATTCTGAAATGTATTAGTATAGCGCTCCAATAATACATATGTCATGAACAAGCTTGATAAAAGAATGAGCTTGCAAAACTAGGCTATAATAGCAGCATAATTCAAGGTAGTACAGAAAATATAAGTATGCTGGATTATGATGAGAGAAAGTACAAATAATTTAATTTATAAAGAGATAAGACTCTTCAATCTCTACGGTTGTCATACTAACTCCTTGTCTAAGTTGCTAGTTGACCAAATAGGGTATGGACCTCTAATTTCTATGGTCTGAATAAACACTATCTTCTTATACAAATCTAAAGTTGTGTCATTCTATTATACTCCCTCAATAGGTCAATAGGGCTATGTGATACTAGGTTATGAGGCATACTACCCAACTTATAAAAATAAACTAATACTGTGATAGTCTTAAGGGGATCCTATAAAATAACCTCGCACATGTAAACAAAGCAGAAACTTTTATTAGGGTATATGAGGAAAGATCTTGGTACCTATTAGGGTATCCTATTGTATTACATAGGTAATGGTCATCTCAAGTCTTAGTCATAGTGCTCATAGAATAAAGGTGTCTACAGTAAGAATGAAAGGGTTACTGGCTCTCCAGTGAAATAGAATATAATTTGTATCGAGTTATGGATACAAATTATAGAATTTACGACTAAAGGATAATGATCACAGTTTAAATGAATAACTCAACTATCAGGCTCTAACTACTAAGCATATAGTTCAAAATTCAAGATTACAACTATAACCTTAGTAAACTAAAAATCACTCAATCTATAATTAGAAGTATCAGGTGGCACGAGTTGAAAGATGAAGAATAGAAAAACATAATTAGTTGTCGCACGACTAGCGAGCACTAAGGGTTCAGAGGAACAAGTCATAAAGATAGAAAGACTCTAGATACTGTCATGGTTTCTTGAGGGAAGGTGGTTGCTAATCTCTGTGTTTGAGGTATGATCAAGGGAAATATTCTAGTTATTCTCCTTGACTTCCTAAGATACTGTTCTGCTAATATCAAGTCAAGAAGCTAAAGTTGTAGTGTTATAGTATTATCTCATCATGAAAAGCTATGTTAGTCCTAATATTCAACCTTGGATTCTTATTGGTTCCTCAATACTAGGTTCAAATATTATGGTAAAATCTCTAACTAACTCTAGTAGTGTCTATACTACTCTCAAGTCTTTATACATACATCAAGGGGTAATGGTAAACCAATCTATAGGTAAGGGACGCTAGAGTTCATCAAGTGTTCTGAACTTAGTGATGTGTCAATACTCTAGTTGTATGCTTAATTGAAAGGTTACCCCACTCAGTATCTAACAACATGGACTTCTATATTCTAGGAGGGGGCTATACTCAAGGAACTATTAGAGAAGTACATGAATCAAGCAGGATACAACTATTAAATAGGATATAGAAGCATGAAATATGCTGGGGAATTTTTTGCATATTTTATAGTCAAAATCCCCAACATACATGAAGTCTCTCCCCGCGTAAAACAGGGCTTCTAGGTTGTTTGCGTAAAACAGGTTGATAAGCTGTCCGCGTAAACAGAGATTCAAGGAAATTTGGCGTAAAACAGAGATTCAAAGTAGTCAGCGTAAAACAAAGATTCAAGGAAGTTTGGCATAAAGTAAAGCTTCAGAGTGGTCCGCGTAAAGCAGAGAAGCGTAAAGTAAAGTTTCAGAACTGACTAGGAAAAGTCTGCTTAAAAGTCTGTCGGCGTAAAGTTGCGTAGAAAATCTGTGCGTAAAAGATTGCTGCACAAAGTCTGGCGTAAAGTTGAGAATCAAAAACTGTCAGCGTAAAGTAGGGCTTCAAAGCTGTCTGGGTAAGAGTCTGTGTAAAAGTTTCCACGCGTAAAGTCTGCGTGAAAAGTCTATGCGTAAAAGACCTGCTACGTAAAATATATGCTGCGTAAAGTCTGCGCGTAAAAATTCTGCACGTAAAATTTGCCTGCGTCAAGTCTGCGTAAAAGTCTGCGTAAAATCTCTGTGTAAAGTTTGAGCGTAAATTTGTACAAGGAACTCATGGGTTTGTCAGTCAAATCAGTGAACCTGACATCTGACTAAAGTTCTTGCACGATGATCGAGAGGTCGGCTGTGATGATAATTTTGCACAGAGACCCAGGTTGTCGTTTAGTGACATATTGGATACAAGTCGTTTTTACGCATTCAAAAAAAAAATAGAGTTTTCTGAATACGCTGCCTATTCTATATTGATAGAAACGAGTTTTTACGCTTAAGTCTGAAATGAGTTTTTACGCTCAAGACATGACAAAATCAAACGCCTACGTCAAAAGCTGTTTCTTGCACAGGGCTCGAGGCATACCTCTGTATTTAATGCACGAGATTTGGTCATGACTGGGAAAGCTAAGACTGTGCCAAATACGCTCACATCACCATCCTTATATTTTATGCCAAAATAGGCTACTCTACGCTGCCTTACATTTTACACCAAATCAGGCTACTCTATGCTGGTTATCTATTTTTCATGAATCATCAAGTTTACGCAGGGATAGTTACCCACGTGGCTTGCATGACGTATCATACGTAGATTTAGAAGTCTAAGGGAATGTGGGTGGCAGTTGTCATAACCGCAGCGTAAAATAGGTAGTCTTCTTCATAGTTTGGCCTTTTACGCCGACAAGGCAGTCATTTGGCTTTTACGCCAACTAGGCAGTCTTTTGGCTTTTACGCCAACAACAGTCACTTGGATGATTTCTATAAATAGAGACCCCTAGTCACAACATAAAGGGTTTTTAGTGTAAAACTTGGTTTATCTAAAAGGAAGAATAAGGTTTTAGTCAAGTGTGGATGAGATTCTTATACTCTATTCCTATATACAGGCTTGTACGGTACAGTTACGTAACCGAGACAATATATTCTTGACCTATATGGGCTACCACTAAAAAATGTCACGTCCTAGTCCCAAAATACGTAGGACTAGGACACGTAAGCATGCCAGCCGCATGTATATGGCAACTCCAATATATGAAAACCATAATACCTGCGTACGCTGTATAATGAACAATAATTCACAAGTGGTAAAACTATCACAAGTCACAGGGTATAATCTAAATCTCATCCACGAAAATCAAATATACATGAATAACCAATAACCAGTAACTAGATCTCAATATAGAGTATCTCAAGATGACAGTCGGATGGAAACAAATCCACTGTCGAACTAGAATATAAAAGCAACACCACAATATAAGTACATCCCTACTAATCACGAGGCTCGAAAGGAAGACCTCATCGGAATAGAAGTAACCATTCCGGATCTGCGCTCCTGCGAATACTCATGAACATCTACACCTGGAAAGGGACCGGGTCCTTAGAGGGACATAACAAGATACATAGAAGCATGCCATAAAGTAAATATTGAATAAATAAAGGGGGGTGTGCTAACCATCTAAGTGAATGCAATTTGAGGACAACTTAGTACGTATGGGAAAGTGTGGGCTAGACATATGCTGACGTAATTTACCAATCGTCGTGACTGGCTAGTATATGCCACATATGCCCCCGATAACACGGACGCTTGATAACGTCCATCTCCGAGGAGTATGGTGTCTGAAATAGTATAACGTCCAACGTTCTGTAGAGTGTGGTATCTGCAAAAATAACAAGTGACGCCCAACACTCTAAAGAACGTGATATCTGTAATATATATATGTCTGTATCACTCCGTCGAGTGCGGTATCTGAATAGAGGGAGTGGGTGTCCCATACGCCTACTAGTAGTCCTCCCCGCCCAATGCAGATATACAAGTCATGAACACGACGTGGATATCTCGTACTGTAATGCAAGTCTCTAAAGAAATAAACAACTAAGCTAAATACCGTTACACGTGTTGCTCACACCGATGGCCAATCGAGTATAAGACACGCATCACTACATGAACTCACTCTGTGACGTGTAATCATACGTGTCAAGGCCTGGGGAGTCATACCAATAACTCTACAACTTTAGGTGGGTCTACTAGACAATAGGTCAGACACAAGTCCTAACGTCAACGCCTTCGTTGACTACACCCGAGTCTCTCTCGGATACGTACAGTTATATAATATAAACATGCAACCAATAATACAGAATTTAAACAGTACAACAAGGCAAGGTATATTTGCCTGACAAGAGAGCTGCAAAATATAACATCCAGATGTCAAACACCAAGAGTTAGAAACTATGGCCTCAGAATGAACGTCTTCGAATGCTGAAATAAATATCACCAACGTTCCCAGAATAAGCAAAATAGATAAAAAACACTACCCTTTTGTCCAATTTGGATACAGGGGCAAAACGATAATTTCGGACCAAAGTGGGGTCCACATGTGGGGCCACCTTTGCACCGAAAAGTATGCCAAGGATAAAGGTCTCTAAAAGGGACAAATTATAGGTTAAACAAACTCTAAATATCAGTACGAACTCAACGGTATGTCCAGATGTGGATTCCGATGAGCCGAACACAAATTCGCCCGAAAAGTCAACTGTGGGGCTTGCCAATTGGCGACCTGGTCAACTGTCTCAGAATTGTGTAAAAATTGGGTCACAGGACCAGTGTGATACCACGAGTCTAGTGGCCCAAGTTTTGTTGTATTCTGACGAGCGTGCATAAAATACGCACGACTTTTGCAAAAGTTGCGATACGGGGATTTGCTGCAGATACGGGCTGATTCCGACGCGCACACGCGTCCGAATCAGTTTTCGCAAAATCTTACACATCCGGGTATATTGTGCATACCTTTTGGTATACTTGGTACACAGCGGGGCGGTCCCGTTTGGCGGGGCGCGCTCCGTTTCATAATTTGGAATTTGGAAAAAAGTAAGTTTTCGGATTTTTCTACCTATTTTATTTTAACATACAGTAACAAATAAAATATTGTATTTGACAGAAAATAAACTAGGTTAGGTGGTCTTCGCATACCAACAAGAAAAACCGATTCGGAAACGTAGGTAGTTTACCGCAGTTTTCTGTGGTGGGAGATACGAATCCGGAAACATAGGTAGTTTACCGCAGTTTTCTGCATTCCCAAAAGTTGTCATTTTTTATCAACTTGGGCGCTGTTTTTGCCTAGGTTTACGCGTTGAACGAGGTAAAATAATACACGGGATTTAGAGAGGGATAGGTGTGAATGTACCGGCGAATACGGGATCGAGTTTGGTCGAGCGAGGGTACGGAAAACGGAGCTGGAACACAGGTACTTCGCGGTTCAATACCGCAGTCGCGGCGCGCTGGAATTACGCGGCCACGCGGGTGGCGCGGGTCTGCTCCGGCGGCCCTGGCTGGCGTCGGCTGTGGTCGCAGGAGGCAGCGTCGAGGCTGGAGTGGATGAGGGGAGAGATGAATTAGGGTTAGGGTTCGGAAAAGAGTTATAAATAGAGAGATTGAGTCGGCGGGACGGGGGGGGGGGGGGGTTGAAACCGTGTGGTTTCAATTTATTGCGGCTGTTGCTGCTATTTCTTTCTTCTTACTTCTTTCTTTCTTTCTTTCTTAGTTTTTTTGGTTTTGGTTTGGGGTGGGTCGGGTAGGTTTATGGGTTTGGGTTTGAATCCATTAAGGATTCAAACCCAATATCTTTTCTTTTCTTTTTCTTTCTTTTTCTTTTTTCTAATCTAAATATATATATATATATATATATATATATATATATATATATATATATATATATATATATATATATATATATATATACATAGAAAATTTTAAAAAATTATATCTGTGCATATCATTAAGCTAGCAACTATCCAAAGGGTCTCCTATATGGAATAAATTAGGAAAAAATTTATAATGGCTCCATAAATTCTCTAAGTGCACAAACATCTCGAATAAAAATTAAATAAAATCTATTTCCTCTATTTGTCTCATAACTACTATAATTAAATTAAATAATTAATAAAAATATGATTTTCAGGATTATGGGTCAGTGTTGGCTGTCGAGAAAGACGTGAGATAGGGAGAAGAAGCTCGAGGGAAGGCTGAGCCTCTCTTTTACTCTTCTACGGGTGGAGGACACCCAGCGGAGCCTCATGTTGAGGCTAGTGTAGGGGAGGCCTCTACTGTTGCGGACCTACTTGATGCGGCGACCACTTTGTCACCTCCTCGGGTTGACGTTGGGCGACATAAAGTCGCAGCTCCCTCAGTTGTTGGGGGTAGCGATCTTTTTGAGGAATCCATTCTGGGTCTTACTGGCATGAAGTCCAAGCTTGTCAGTTTGCTTGACGTCCAAATACTACTTTCGACGGGCAAAGTTTGGCTGCTGCGAAAGTAACTCGTCATCTGGAAACTGTGGTTCAACCACCTGATTTGTCAAGTGTTGTCCTCTATGTTTGACTGGCTACCCAGATTATTGCATTGCCTATAATTCCTTCTGTTTCAGCTCTATTGACGCCTTCCACGAAAGTTGCAGTAACAGCCACTTCCAAGGTTATCCTTCAGGGATTCTACATATTATGAAAGCATGGAATTCAAAATATACTCGGGTAAGGGACATCTTTCGTTTGGTCTAAGCATGGTGCCCTAGGCCAGATTTAGATTTTGAAGACCCTTCCTGGCTCTGAGCAGATGGCTGACCTGCTGCTTCAGAAATTAACTGAAGTAGAACAACACTTAAACGAGTTGCAGCAGGTGCAATAGGTTGACGTCACTGCGATAGTGGCCACGGAATATGAAAGCCTCTCGGGCTCCGTAGAACAAGTGAAGGCTGCCTATGGGAAGACCAAGGTGGGTCTAGTGCAAAAACTCAAGAAACTGAAACTCCAATGTACCCAGTTGGACGTTAGCGAGGCGGCTTGCCTTTCTCGGGAAGATGGGTTTGCCCACACCATTGCTGGGATCTACAAGCAGATTGTATAACTCTAGGCCAACCTCAAGATCCTGGAGGGCGATGTCCATGAGGCTCGCCAAGAGCAGGAGGTTATCCTCGCATAATCTAGTACCGTGGCCCAGTCTTCTGCTGCCCTGGAAGATACTCTGAAGAGAATGGAAAAGAAGCACCGGGTTTATGCTCACCTTGATAATCCTGCTGTTGTAGCTCAAGAAGCCGAGCGCTGGGTCAAATCTAGGATTGATGCTAGAGTTGTCCGACTTCGAGGGAGAATAGAAGAATTGTGTACTGATCAGTAGCATCAGAGGTTGTTTTGCTGTTTCTTCTTTCTTTGTTTTGCTTGGATTGTGATATTTTAGCGGTCCCTCAATGTAATCTGCTTTATGTTTCCTTTATGAAAAAGAAATAAAAGCTTTTTCTTTTGTTCCAATTATCCGTGTGAACTTTGGGTATAGTACTAGAGGTAATATGGACGTAGTATGATACCATAGTTTTTGAGGACATCCCATTGGGGGATCTTTGGTGGACCTATTATCTTTTGCGCACTTGGGTGCAAGTAATAGATTCGAGAGAAAAAATATATCAGAAGTGATATGGACGTGATAGATTTTATAGACTTAACACCTCTAGCGTAATTAGAGTTAAGTACGAGTGATATATTTAGATGACGATCGACATCAGAGGTATTGTGGACGTGATAATCAATAGTCATACAGATTTGTTACGTACAATCATGTTGGGGTATTTTTGTGGAAGGAAAATAAAATGAGCCAGAGGTAATATGGACATGGCTATTTTATTTGGATGGAGAACATGCGCAGCTCATATTTCAGAGGTAATATGGATGTAAACTGTTTGCTTTTGTTAAGGACATCCCACTGGAGGATCTTTGGTAGACATATTACTTCTTGTGCACTGGAGTGAAAGTAATAAGTTCGAAATAAAACCCTATCAGAGGTGATATGGACGTGATTTATTTTGTGGCCTTCATACCATTGGTGTACTTAGAGTTAAGTAGGTGATAAGTTTAGATGACGACTGATGTCATAGGTATTATGGACATGAAAATCGATAATCATATAGAGATGTTTTCTCAGAGGTAATATTGATATGGAAAACCCCGCTGGGGATAACGGTTAGGACAGTAGTTCAGAGGTGATGTGAACGTGAACTAATGCCCAAGAAAACTGATTATGAGTGGACTACTCAAGAGTGTGAATAAACCTGAAGGTGGCTCTGTTGGGGAGCTTTTTGAGAATCAACTGTCTGTTGCGTATTCAGGAATCCTGAATACAGATAATAGATTTTATCAAACTTTAGTGGAAGAGAAGTGCATATTATGCTTACACACTTGTTGGGGATAAACAATGGGGATTGTATACTATACATTTTGGTTGTCCAGCTGATAGTATAGAGAGTATAAGTCTAGCTTAGATATAGTAATTTTTAAGGAACTTGCCATTGATAGGCATCATGAGCAAGTCACCATTGGATTTTGTGAACCGGTAGGCGCCGTTGGAGAACACTAACTCCACAATAAATAGACCCTCCCATTAAGGTTGGAATTTACTGGCCGTCTTGTGGGTCATAATCACTTGTCTTCTTACTGTCAAGATGGTGTCACCCACTTGGTAACTCATCTTCATGACCCGGTTGTTGAAGGCTCTTGAGAGGCGCGCTTGGTACAGCTCAATGCACGGTTGAGCTAAGAAACGTTTCTCGTCGAGTTCTTCTAACTCTTATAGTCGTAGGTGGTGATTGTCGTCAATGGTTAACTGGTTAGAGAGAGCCACTCGGAGTGACATAATTTGGATCTTGAGTGGGAGGACCGCTTCACTTTCGTAAACCAAAGAGAATGGCATGCTTCCAGTGGGTGTTCGAACCATTGTACGGTAGGCCCAAAGACACTCACCTAGCTTCTCATTTCAGCCGCACTTATTAGATGATACGAACTTCTTGAGTATATTTATGATGGTCTTATTGAATGCTTCTACCAGACCATTTGCTGCTGGGTTGTAGGCAATCGAGGCTATATTCTGGATTCAATTTTTGTGACAAAACGGTAAAAAGTATGACTTACAAACTATGGACCATTATCGTGGATGATCCTCTGTGGAAAGCCGAAGCAGTATATGATGTGTTGCTTGATAAAACTGATCACGTTTGAGGTCTTGACTTCAGCGAGTGGAACAACATCCCCCATTTGGAGAAATATTCGGTGATAGCCAAGATGAACCGATGTCCCTTAAAAGAAGGTGGACTTATTGGCCCGATAACGTCCATTCCCCATACTTCAAACTGCCAAGATGCTACTGTTGGGTGTAGAAATTCTGAGGATTAGTGGATAAAGTCTACGTAAATTTGGCATGCGTGGCACTTACTCACATAGTCAACAGCCTCTGCTACTATTATCGGCCAATAGTAACCCATTCTCCGGAGACGGTCCTGTAGCTTTGGTCCGGGCTAATGGATATCACAAACACCATTGTGAGCCTCACGGAGAGCCTACTTCACTTCTGCATTTGATAGGAATTATAGCAGAATACTATCATAGAAACGATGATACAGTATTTTTGGTAGCCGTATCGTAATAGAACCGGAGGGAACATCTTCTGATGGAAGTGACTTCCTTTGGGTTCTCGGAGAGAATTCCATATACTGTGTAGTCGATGAATGGGAGCCTCCAGTCTTGGATGCTGGTGTCTACTTCCACTGTGTAGCTAGGCACACACAGAGGTTATTTTTCGAAAAGACCAGCTCTTGACCGACCACTATGTTCACCTAATGGGTTTTGACCGGGACTGTCAGGGAGGCAGCGAGGCCGTCCAGGGCGTCAGCCTAGATATTATGCAGTCGAGGGACGTGCTCTATGAGGAACCCCTCGAAGGTGAAGATTATTTCGGGCGCAGCTTGGTGGTAGGTAATACAGTCTTCATGCCAGACTTCGTATTCGCACCAGACCTGAATGACTACCAGTTTGGAATCTCCGTAGGCCTCCAAGTAGTCTACTCCTACTTGTTTAGCGAGTTGGAGCCCAATGACGAGAGCATTGTACTCTGCTACATTGTTGGGGCATGGCTCTATAAGGGAGTAAGTGCGGTTGATGACCAGATTGTATGGGAAAATTAGTACTATCCCGATCCAACGACAATATCGCCTTTGGACCCTGTTCTTGAAGCACCATCGAAGAACATTCACCAAATGGCTTCTATGCTTGTGGTCATGTTTGAGTCCGTTACTTCATCTGGGATCTCCTCGTAAAGCTTCGAGGTTTTTGGTACAGGGTGGGCCGCAAAAAAATCTGCCAATGCTTGAACTTTGACCGCCTTTCATAGGATAAATATTATGTCGGAAGACGACATCAATATTGCCCATATAGCTAGGTGAGAGTTGAGCGCTCCACATATAGTCATAAGGAACTTAATAGAATTAACTCGCGAGATCACATGGATGGTTTGTCCTACCACGTAATGCCGGATCTTCTGAATGGCGAAGACCAGAGCAAGACACTCCTTCTTAATGGAGTTGTATCTGTGCTCTGTACCGGCCATCATTCTGCTGAAATAGTATATGGCTTATTTCTTGACCTGTATCACTTTTCTGGGCTAGTAGATCTCTAAGAGAGTGATCTGTTGCCCGCACATATAGCAAGAAAGGTCTTTCCACAACGGGGGCCACCAATAAAGGGGGTTCATGCGATACTCCTTGATGTCGTCGAAGGCGAGCTGCCATTCTTCGTTCCAGACAAAGAAGTTGTCACGCCCCGGTCCTATAAGCGCCGATCGTCCTCGCTTGATCCCTACAGAACCGATTCGTCCTCGCTTGGGCATGTCACTGCCACATTTCTAAAAAAAGGGTATTTTGGTCATTTGGTAATTAATTAAATATTGTGCATGTTGAATATTTATTTATTGTATTATTTTTTATTGTTAGTATGTTAGATTTTATTTTGGACTTGTGTTAGTGGACCTAACTAGTTTAGATTAGATTCATGGACCAACATTTACAATTAGTTATAATTAAGCCTAATTAGAAGCCCAATCATTAGTAGTATGATTAATTAAGTTAAACCTATTAGACTAGAACCTTCCCTCCTTAATTAATTTCTTTATGAGAGGCCCCAAGAAGTATTTTAGACTTTACATAGTAGCTTAAGGGAGGGGGCAAGAGAGGCCTATATAAAGGGGATGCAAACTTTCTCTCTCTTTATTTTTCATTCCAAATCTAGATATAAAATTCCCCTCAACCAAATTTCTTCATTCCTACATCAAATTCCTACCAAATTTCTTCTCAATTCTTCCTAAATCATCATTAGAGGTTATGTCACGACCCGCACCCGGTTTAGGGGCACGAGTGCGTGGGTACGTCCAACCTACGCCGCAGAATCGGCGGTAGAACGCTGTCAAGGTCTTGATACTATCTAACTAATGTCACGCAAGCGTCCAATCTCCATTAGGAGGCACGGATGACACAAATAAGATGAACACATACTCAATCACAGGATTACAGCATGATAAGATTTCGAAACAGAAATTTTAAAATTAAACACAACACAAGTCAACAAATAATATTCTAACTCAACAATATCCAAATCTCATCAAAATGCCGGAGACAAATCCGGTACCAAATAGTCGACTTAAAGAACTAACAATAAATAATAATTCCGGCTGGGCCTTCCAGAATCACGACTAAACTACCAAGTCTGCAGCTACTCACCATATGGTCCATAAAGTGTCGGACAGCGGTCCTCTAAGGCATAGTCTGGAAAAATATTTCCAGTCAGGAAGGAGCAAAGCAACACTCTCAAATAACAGTTCTATTAATTGATAATGTCTATAATACAATAAAACATGTCATGCTAGCTACTGAGAAGACAGTGAAATAAATGCAATGGCAATTTAAGAGAGACAGGCAATGTAAAGAGACAGACAATAGGCAATATGATACAGTCAGTGCATGTATAAAAATTAAAAGGAACAAGGAGCAGTATCATATACGGGTGATGTAGTATATGATTAAAAATAGAGAACTGTAACTATTCTAAGTGTTTGAAATTTTAGTTTCGAAATATGATCGGCTTGGGACTTGTACGATTGCTACATGGCCTGGCTAATCATGCGTGAGGCGAATGATTAACACCAATAATATAAACTTGTACGATAGGTATTTGATCACATTTTTCACTAGCAATTTCCCCGCCCCCAACTAGTACTGTGGATCCAATCATGACACATCACGATACACGAGCAAGTCAAGTCTATCATGTACGATGTCTAAATATACATGTCGTGTACAATGTCAATACGATAATCAAGATAACATCTCATGACTGCAGATCCAAGCTATACTAGTCCGTGTAGCACAGTGTCAAAGATTCTGTTGTAATATTTCAAGATCATTGAACTTATAGCAATTATCAAGAATTGGAAATTATCAGAGAATGTACTTGCCTTTGGTCCTTAGCTGGTAATTATGGATGTCCTGTTCCAGAGTATCCCCTGGGTAAACCAACAGTCCTAAAAACATATCACAATAACACTTGTATCAGGGGCTATACTAACACACAATAGAAATACACTGGCCTTAGGGCTACGCTAGGTACGGTAGGGGTCATCTACTAGATAGGCCAACTATATATTAATATCCCTTAATTACAATAATAGATATAAGTAAAATATATACACTTTAAATAAAACTAATACCTGTATGTGCATATAAACATATCTCAAATTAAATACATATACAAAATATACATGTATACATATATATATATGTACTAGTAAAATATACATTTGTTTACATATACCAAAAATATGTTTTACAAGTACATATATATATATCAATACAGTTTATATATATACTATATATTTTTACATACCAAAATATGTTTATACATATATATATATATATGGGTACACATATTTATACCAAAATGTATTAATTTAATATATATATTTTACCAATATATAATTATACCAAAAATTACATATATATAGGTTTGTACATATACCAAAAATATGTATACTTTATACGAACAGAGAAAATACACTATATTTATAGATATATATATATATATGTACACATATACACACAAATACACTTATACGTATTTATATACATATATGCATATATATATACCAATTACCAAAATACATATTTACATATTTATACATTTTTACCAAAATACATAATTACCTATTTATGCATTTATACCAAAATACATAATTACCTATTTATGCATTTATACCAAAATACATAATTACCTATTTATGCATTTATACCAAAAAGTATTTTAAGCATTAATTAAAAATACTATACATTACATACATGCCTACATACATCTATTTAAACATTTTATTTATGAATAATATACATGTACATATATAAAATTATACATTACCAAAGTATTATATACATATACGTATATACGTATGTATATAAATATATACATACATATACATATATATATTTACCAAAATAAATTAAATACATGCACTTACATTAATCATATATACCTATACATTAATATCTACAAGTACACATACATAATATATACAATACATGTACATATTGCATTCATATACTAAATATATAGATATACTATACATATTAATTAAATAGTTATTAAACATATATATACACTAATTTTGTACAAATACATATATTAGTATATACATTAATACATTATATTAGTTACCTATTCATACATACATATATATATACATATATATATATATATATATATATATATATATATATATATATAAAGAAGGAGGGAGAAGAAGAAGGAGGACTTACTCACAGCAGAGGGAGGAAGCTTGCCGGCCGGAGCTCAGGAAGTCGGCCGGGTGCACAGGGGAGGGTGAACAGTATTCCCTCCCCCCCCCCCTTCTTTTGAATTTCAAATTCAAAAACAAAGAAGGAGAAGAAGAAAGGAAGAAGAAGAAGAAAAGAGAAGAAAAAGAGGAGAAGAAAGGAGAAAGTTTTCCAACGTAGGAGAGAGGGAGGAGGCTTGTGAGGTGGGGGAAAACCTAGGTTTCTTGGGATTAGGTTTTGAGGGTACAAGATATTAAATAAGGAGAGAGAGAGGGTGTGAATGAAGGGTTGTGATTGACCCTGAAAATGAGGGGTCCAGATTGGACATGGGAAAATAATTCATGTGGGAAATGAGGGTGAGAGTTTAAATAAAATATTAGGTTCCCTCATTGTTCAAACAATTGGGTGAGGCCACAAAATACAAATTTGCAATTTAGCCCCCTTAAATTCGGGAAATTGCACAAACACATAAAATAACGGAATTTTGGCGGGCGATTCAGTGTCCGATGTTTTGTAGGGTCAGGGGGCGCTGTATGATCGGTATAGGCTCAATTTACAGGGCACTGGAATTAAATCGGGATTTTAGAATCAGATAAAATAGTATCCTCAATTTAAATAAAAATAAATGCAAGTTGTGTTCAACAATTAATTAGGAGTACATTGAGCCAAAATCAGGTCAGGTCATCAATACCAATAATGAAGAAGACTCAGAACAGAATATTACCCTAATTTGGGCCGCACAAAAAATAGGTCAAGATGGCCTCCAATTTTCGATTGGAACGCACAACGATACAAAAATAGGAATTTTATTAAATAACGTCCGCGACGATTTTTGTGCGGCCAGAAATAATGCGCAGGGAGCAAAATTATGAGTTGCAAAAATAGCAGAATGGAAGACGGGCATGTCTAGGGCAAGATTGTGAAATTTGTTGGGAGACAAGAGTCAGGATAGTGCTCCAAATATCGAAGCAAAGGCAATGCACAAAAATATTAAATAAAATACGGAAATAAATTACAATCTCCAAATATTAAATTCTAGATAAAATAATAAATACAGAACTCTATAATTCGGACAGGTGGTCATCTACTGGGCTTCTAGGTCTAGTCTACTAGCTAAAACACAAATGAGCACTGCATATAATACTATATTTAATTACACATCACGCCTAATTATTCAAAACAACAATTATCACGCAATTAATTAATTGTAACTACCATAATATTAAATATTGTAAAAAGTCAAAAATACCCCTGTTTTCGGAATGTGGTAGTGACAGGTTATTAGAGCAATGATCTACAAGAAAGACATAATGATCTACAAAGAGGAGCAAGGATCTACAAGTTGGAGGCTCTTTTCACCCAATTTGAAGATTTTATTGGGAATCCATCTTCCAATAGGTATAATCAGTTTTTCTTCTTTAATTAGACTTTAAATATGTGATTTAATAATAAAAAACCACCCCACATGCATAGGCAACCTATAGGAATTGAAATTAGTTTCATAGGAGGCCTATGGAGAAAGTTATGGTGTATTTTATGTCAATTTTGAGGGAATTTCGAGATTGACACATGTTGTGATTGTCAATTAGTCAATTAGACCAAATTAACATATGTTTGATTATTTGTGGTAAGCGTCATGTCCACAATTGGATACATGTAGGCTGTATCTCAATAATTTGGAGATACGGGTTGATTTGGGGGGTTTTTCTCCGACACGGGGCTTTGAGCATGTCATATTTTGACACGGACACATAGTTGTATATTTAAATCTTTGTATTATTCATAAATATTATTTTAGACTTACTCGTGTCCTTCGGGGTACGTTTGGTTGTGTGGTGGACTCGTATCGCAAGCGTATCATAGATTTAGTGTGATACGGGTGCGATGCACTCCACGTGTTTGTTTTTTGCATTCTAATTTAATTTACCTTGGTTATAGCTATTATAATATTGTAAATATAATTATTATGTGAGATATATGTATATATATAATTATGTGTATGTTCTATATTTCTTTGTGATGTGTTGGTGGTAATTGGAGAGTAGGAAGTTCATGTGCTTCTCTAATATAGCTATATATATATATATATATATATATATATATATATATATATATATATATATATATATATATATATATATATATATATATATATATATATATATGTGGTATGTATTTATGTGTGTGAGCATGAGGGAAGAAGAAACAACGGAAAAATAGTGAGAAAATAATGAAAACAGTGAAGAAAAGCAATAATAAGCAGTGGAAGAAAAGCTGAGAGAAGCAGCAGCAAGCAGTAAGCCGAGAAGCAACAGTAAGCAGAAGCAGAAGCAGCAACAGAAGCAGAAGTAGCGATAAGCTGCAGTAAGCTGCAGTGAACTGCAATATGCTGCAGTGAGCTACAATAAGCTACAGTAAGCTGTGCTTAATGTTATATATATTGATAAGTTAGCATATATATTGATAAGTTAGTTATATATATTGATAAGTTAGTGTATATATTGATAAGTTAGTTATATATATTGATAAGTTAGTGTGTATATTGATAAGTTAGTTATATATTTTGATAAGTTAGTAAGTTATGTATATATTAGTAAGTTAATATATATATATATATATATATATATATATATATACACATAAGCACTAGTTAGCATTGGTTAGTATTATTTCTAGATTATCTTGAAGATTACATCAAGGTAATGAGAGTGAGGTATCTTGGGTACGGGTATTAAATATCATGAGGTATATTAGTATGTTAATTAGTATAGTATTGTTATAAGTTTATATACATATTAGTGTATAGTGAGGTGTGTGGGTAGTTACTTATATGTTAGATATTGAATTACCTTGTGATACCAAGGTAATATCAAGGTATTGGTTTATACTCAAGGTATTGAGTTTGTATCAAGATAGGTGTGTAGGTGGTGTGATACCGCTTTTTGTTTAAAGTCAAGGTATCCACTTAGCATTAGTTTAGTTAGGAGTATTATATATTATTGTTTGTATATATATTATAATATTATAATATCTAATAAATTATGTATCTTATGATACGGTATCTTGTTGGTTTTATAGTATTCTAGTATAGCTAGTGTGGCCTAGTTGCATAGTGTATGGACCTAATATCCTAGAGATAGACTCATACATCCTATAAATAGCTAGTTTGACCAAGTTTGACCAGTTTTACCTAAAGTTGACCTAGTTTGACTATTTTGACTTAGAAATGGCTTTATGACCTAGAAGTTGACTAGTTTAACTTATTTTCATTCCAAATCTTGTATTAATATAATATTCCATATATAGGTCTGTGTGACACTAGTTCGGATACCGTTTCTCATCATTTGCTCTGGACCACAGGTGAGTACATTCTCTGATAGTTTTTATTATTTGATTAATACTATAATTCAAGTATTTAGAAATGTTACTTATGATTCTTAACACAATGGTACATGGATTGGTATTATTATTGGATCGTCAGTCATAAGATGTTACCTTGATTATTGAGATGGTATCGGATACTGTCCTTGTTGGTATTATATAACATTGAATATTGTAGATTAAATATTAGATAAATTGGCTAGTAACGTATCATGATTCGATCCATCATATCAGTCGGGGCGGGAGAAATACCAATTAAATATGTGATCAAGAACTATCGGCTAGTAGTGTAATCATTAGCTACTAACTAACCATGCATTTCACGTATGGTTGAGTTAGCTCCTTAGTGTAATCATTGAATCTCCCAGGTCGATCACATATTTAGTTAGTATCTCAAACACATAGTATATTGTAGATTCCAAATTCAGTTTATTGATTACCTTATTTTATTTCTGGTATTACATTTTATCTCTTTCATTCTTATACGCATTGATTATATTTTCTGTTGCTAGTATTGCCTATTCTTCCATTATTCTTGATCATCAGTTATATTCTCATCGTAGATAGCATCTTCTATTTTACTGCTTTATAGTTTTGTCAATTAGTTGGAACTGCAATTGGATTGTACTTTGCTTCATTCCTGACTAAAAAATATTTTTCAGAGGATCCCGGGGATTGGTGTCCGACATACTACGGACCTCGACCTATAGATGGTGCAGACTTCGGCCCACTAGTTCTGGAGTGACTGCTGGAAGATCTAGTCGGAATCACTTGTTAGCATAGTTAGTTATCTTTAGCATTTTGGTACCGAATTTATTTTTGGCTTATATTTGAAATTTTAGTTATTGTTTCTATTGTTGTTGTTATATTTTTTAGACTGTATAGTTATGTTAGACTTTCTTGATATCTTATCGTGCTATAGAATTGTGATTGAGTATTGTGTTGTATTCTTGGAGTTGAGATATTGTTGGAGGATATATATTATTGTGAGATAATTAGTTAGTATTGTTGACCTAGACAGCGTTCTACCGCCGATGCTGCGACATAGGCTGGATGTACCCACGTACTCGTGCCCCTTCACCGGGTGCGGGTTATGACACATTTTTAGTGGTGGCCCATGCAGGTCAAGTTTCACAAGTTGTACGATGTCATGGTAGTACGATGGCTTAGTTGTACTACTGCGAGCCTGCAATAGGATATAGGATATAAGATACTAGGATGAGAGGATACACAATCGCAAATTTTTTGAGAGATTCCTGGGATGACCTTTGAGAATCTTATTATAAATTTTAATTCAAATATTTCCCTTATTTTGTCTGCTCTCACTTGTTGTTATTGAATTTGATTCTTGGTGATCGGTTGTTGAATTTAATTCTTGGTGTTAGTTGTTGAGTTTGATTTTATATCGAGATAAATTTTATGAACTTAATTACGGTATCATCTGATGACATATGTTGATGAGGACAGTGAGAAAAATAAAACGTCTGCTTTGGTTATGGAGCCTAGATTTTATCACAGCCATATTAGTTGGCGTATCAGAAACGTAAGGACCTGACTTTGGAGGTACATATCTTAGTTATGAAATTTAGAATTTTTGGCAGCTATACTAGAATATAGAGGTGCATACCTAAGTTATGGAATCTATCATTTATCGCAGCTATGCTTACTAGCGTGGCGAGGATTCTGAGTGTTATAATTTTGGACATATGTGTATGATTATCAGATTGTATCTTAAATTGGTTCTTAAAGTATCATCTTAATACTTATCTACTCCTGTTATTGTAGGATTTGTTCCATCATTTTTTAGGTTAGAAGTAGAGCATTGATGTGAGTAGATATGAGTGTACCATTATATAACTATTGATGGGTATATCACCTGATATTGAGGCCAGTGATGTGTTGGAAGCAATAGGTAGAAGAAGTATATAGAAATTGTGTACAGAAACACAATGGGTGATGAGTGTCAGTGTGGAAGTTCATAAGTATCAGAAAGTGGAAGCTGAAGTATTAGAAAATTTTAATAGTGTGTCATGGGTTAAGAAATATCAAGATTGGTCATGGAAGATATATAGTGTATCACTGATTAGTGTATCAGTCTGTAAAAGGTTTAACGAGAGATACATATACATCAATAGAAATATGGAACAATGTGCCTGCCTTTGAGAGTAAAGTAAAATATGTGTATTATAGAAGTTAATAACTAGAGCATTGGATACAAGTGATCACGAGTTCTAGTGAGTGTGATGAGGTGATCTAATGATGAAGCTAGTGTCCTAGAATATTAAGGGCATATATTGTATAGTTTGGAAGCTAGTGTTACTATATCAAGAGTGCTAGTGTTTCTATATTAGGGATTAGTTGAGTAATGTGATAGTAACAATAAGTACCTTGTGTGATAATATTAAATTGGTGTATCAGTTAATATGGATAAAAAATTATTTGGAAGTAATATAAGTGATCCAAACAGTAGAGGAGAGAGACAATATATATATATAGAAGTAAGTTTAGTAGGTATAGTACCTTGCTAATTTTGAGTATAGAGGTCGTATGTATCAGAGAATAGTACGAGGGGTATAAGGATACCAGTGAGATATCATGGTATTGTAATGGCTAGAAGGTAATTGTGTATTTTTTGTGATACCAATGTATATATGAGAACCTTAGGATGATTAACAAATGTTAGAGGATGAGTTACACCAAGTATCAGATAGAAAGAGATACCCTAGTAACAAGAGCCAGAGTACCTCAAGTATTATGAAAGTTTAGGCACAAGCATTTTAGTAATTAGTATAATAATAATAGAGGAGAGACATGAGTAACTTGGTTTGATGATGTCATCTAAAATACATATGAGAGCTGGTGCCTTGTGTAGACAGTAACAAGATTTGAGTAAGGCATCATATTGGGAGTATTTAAGTTGGACAAGGGTATGCTAATAAAATACATGATTGAAAAAGTATACAAGTATTCCTTGCAAGAAAATGGTTGAAAAATTTTGGTGCTTAAAAGAACTAAAACAGATAAAGGAGGTAGTATCTTAGCAGTATTTTGTATAGCATCCTAGGTAGCAAGTGCCAGTGAGTTAAGCATGTCCATGACCTAGAACTATAGTATATCACTAGTATTTGGTAACCCTCAGTATTAAGAATATTTTGACTAAGTTGATGATTAGTGAATGCTTAGTGTGTGATGGACTAGGCCACCGGTGGTATAACATATTACTCCGTACCAGTATAGAAAGACACTCCAGCAGGGCAGAGACTGAAATTCATGATAGTTAGAGACTATATCCAAGTATGGTTCCTCTTTCAGTAGAATGGTAGGATCGTATGTTATATGATAGGACTATTTTTGACTGTGATTGATGTGGGTTAGACCATAGTAAAATTTGTATGAATAGGTTATGACTGGCCTAAGAGAGAGGTGTAAGATTTTTAATTTCGAGGAGGAAATTCTGCTAAGGGGGTAGACTTGTCACTACCACATTTTTAGGAAAGGATATTTTGGTCATTTGGTAATTAATTAAATATTGTGCATGTTAAATATTTATTTATTATATTACTTATTTATTGTTAGCATGTTAGATTTTATTTTGGACTTGTGTTAGTGGACCTAACTAGTTTAGATTAGATTTATGGACCAACATTTACAATTAGTTAGAATTATGCCCAATTAGAAGTCCAATCATTAGGAAGATGATTAATTAAGTTAAACCCATTAGACTAAAACCTTCCCTCCTTAATTAATTTTTTTATGAGAGGTCCCAAGGGATATTTTAGACTTCACATAGTAGCTTGAGGGAGAGGGCAAGAGAGGCCTATATAATGGGGATGAAAACTTTTCCACTATTTATTTTTCATTCCAAATCTAGATCTAGAATTTTTCTCAACCAAATTCCTTCATTCATACATCAAATTCCTACCAAATTTCTTTCTAATTCCTTCCTAAATTATCATTAGAGGTTATTAGATAAATGATCTACAAGAAGGAAGCAAGGATCTACAAGGAGGAGCAAGGATCTACAAGTTGGAGGCTATTTTCACCCAATTTAGAAATTTTATTGGGAATCCATCACCCAATAGATATAATTTAGTTTTTCTTCTTTAATTAGACTTTAAATCTATGATTTAACAATAAGAAACTACCCCACATGCATAGGCTACCCATAGGAATTGGAATTAGGTTCATAGGAGGCCTATGGAGAAAGTTATGGTGTATTTTGTGTCAATTTTGGGAGAATTTCGAGATTGACACATGTTATGTTTGTCAACTAGACCAAATTAACATATGTTTGATTGTTTGTGGCAAGTTTTGTATCCACAATTGGATACGTGTAAGCCATATCCCAATAATTGGAGATACAGGTTGATTTGTTTTTTTTTTTGACATGGGGCTTTGAGCATGTCATATTTTGACACGGACATGTAGTTGTATATTTAACGATTTGTATTGTTCATAAATATTATTTTAGATTTGCTTGTGTCCTTCGAGGTACGTTTGGTTGTGTGGTGGACTCGTATCGTAAGCGTATCATAGATCTAGTGTGATACGGGTGTGATGCACTACATGTGTTTGTTCTTTACATTCTAATTTAATTTACCTTGGTTATAGCTATTATAATATTATAAATATAATTATTATGTGAGATATATGTATATATATAATTATGTGTATGTTCAATATTTCTTTGTGATGTGTTGGTGGTCAGGAAGCTCATGTGCTTCTCTAATATAGCTATATGTATTATAGTGTTATATATATATATATATATATATATATATATATATATATATATATATATATATATATATATATATATATATATATATATATATATATATATATATATGTATTATAGTGTTATAGTTATATATATATATGAGGTATGTGTTTATTTGTGTGAGCTTGAGGGGAGAAGAAATAATGGAAAAACAGTGAAAAAATAATGAAAACAGTGAAGAAAAGCAATGATAAGCAGTGGAAGAAAAGCTGAGAGAAGAAGCTGAAAAGAAGCAGGAAGTATTAAGCCGAGAAGCAGCAGAAAGCAGAAGCAGAAGCAGCAACAGAAGTAGCGATAAGCTGCAGTAAGCTGTGCTTAATGTTATATATATTGATAAGTTAGTAAGTTATGTATATATTAGTAAGTTAGTATATATATATATATATATATATATATATATATATATATATAAGCACTAGTTATCATTAGTTAGTATTATTTCTAGATTACCGTTATGATTACATCAAGGTAATGGGAGTGAGGTATCTTAGGTACGGGTATTAAATATCATGAGGTATATTAGTATGTTAGTTAGTATAGTATTGTTATAAGTTTAAATACATATTAGTGTATAATGAGGTATATGGTTAGTTAGTTATATGTTAGATATTGAATTACCTTGTGATACCAAGGTAATGTCAAGGTATTGGTTTATATTCAAGGTATTGAGTTTGTATATCAAGATGGGTGTGTAGGTGGTGTGATACCACTTTTGATTTAAAGCCAAGGTATCCACTTAGCATTAGTTTAGTTAGGAGTATTACATATTATTGTTTGTATATTTATTATAATATTTTTATATCTAATAAATTACGTATCTTATGATACGGTATCTTGTTGGTTTTCTAGTACCCTAGTATAGCTAGTGTGGCCTAGTTGCATAGTGTATGGACCTAATATCCTAGAGATGGACTCATACAACCTCGAAATAGCTAGTTTGACCAAGTTTGGCCAGTTTTACCTAGAGTTGATCTAGTTTGACTATTTTGACTTAGAAATGGCTTTATGACCTAGAAGTTGACTAGTTTAACTTATTTTTATTCCAAACCTTGTATTAATGCAATATTTTATATATAGGTTTGTGTGACACCATTTCGGATACCATTTCTCATTATTTGCTCTGGACCACAGGCAAGTATACTCTGATAGTTTTTATTATTTGATTACTACTATAATTTAAGTATTTAGAAATATTACTTATGATTCTTGACACGATGGTACATGGATTGGTATTATTATTGGATCGTCAATCATGAGATGTTACCTTGATTATTGAGATGGTATCGAATACTGTCCTTGTTGGTATTGGATAACATTAAATATTGCAGATTAAATATTGGATAAATTAGCTAGTCGTGTCATGATTCGATCCATCGTATCAGTCGGGGCAGAGAAAATACCAATTAAATATGTGATCAAGAACTATCGGCTAGTAGTATAATCATTGGCTACTAACTAACCATGCAATTCACATATGGTTGAGTTAGCTCCTTAGTGTAATCATTGAATCCCCTAGGCCGATCACATATTTAGTTAGTATCTCAAACACATAGTATATTGTAGATTCCATATTCAGTTCATTGATTATCTTATTTTATTTCTGACATTACAGTTCATCTCTTTCATTCTTATACGCATTGATTATATTTTCTGTTGCTAGTATTGCCTATTCTTCAATTGTTCTTGATTATCAATTATATTCTCATCGTAGATAGCATCCTCTATTTTACTGCTCTATAGTTTTTGTCAATTAATTGGACCTGCTATTGGGTTATACTTCGCACCATTCCTGAGTGGAAAATATTTTTCAGAGGATCCCAGGGATTGGTGTCCGACATACTACGGACTTCGACCTATAGATGGTGCAGACTTTGACCCACTAGTTCTGGAGTGACTGCCGGAAGATCTAGCCGGAATCACTTGTTAGCATAGTTAGTTCTCTTTAGTATTTTGGTACCAAATTTATTTTCTGCTTATATTTGAGATTTTGGTTATTGTTTCTATTGCTGTTGTTATATTTGTTTAGACTGTATAGTTATGTTAGACTTTCTTGATACCTTATCGTGCTATAGAATTGTGATTAAGTATTGTGTTGTATTCTTGGTGTTGAGATATTGTTGGAGGATATATATTATTGTGAGATAATTAGTTAGTATAGTTGACCTAGACAACGTTCTACCGCCGATGCTGCGGCGTAGGCTGGACGTACCCACGTACTCGTGCCTCTTCACCGGGTGCGAGTCGTGACAGGGCGCGATATCTTGTAAGCCTAAGTTGTGCTTGCACCAGGCAAAGTACTTGCACAAGTCACAAGTCAGACGAAAATATACATATATAAGCATGGAATGTAAATGCAGAGAACCAAAGTTGAACACATTTGATAGAAACACAAAATACTTTCTTTATTGAATACTTGAAGATTTGGATTACAAAGTATTTGCTTGGCTGAGTTACAAAATATGCCTTAGAAGTCTTACAACTCTTTTTACATTTCAAAACTAGCCATAATGCCCATACAATATATTCTTTTAGTAGGACAAAAAATCAAAACATCTAGCAGAAGAGGAGTTTACCCACCGGCGAGGAAAGCTAAGAAAGTAGCACGAGCACGGTCTCTCGGAAGGATGCGCTAACACTGATTCAGAATGCTCGCCAAGCTCTCGCTACCAGAACCTGGAGATTTGTCCACAAATGTGGGTCAGTACTACAACATGTACTGGTGAGCGACCGTGGCCAAACTCACCTAGAAATCCATACTAAGTAAGCATATGAAGCTAGCATTATTAGGTGATCTTTCTAGTTGTCTAGTTTTTTTAACAATTAATGCAAGAAAACATAGACGATAGATAGAATATGCATATGATAAATCTTACCCACGTTTGAGCGGGTATCCCTGTAGCAGACACACAAGTTAGCAATAATTTACATATAAATAAACTCATGCATCTATGTTGGCATCAAATGTCAAGTGTGCATATAAAATGACCTATCATGAGACCTAACTACATGATGGTCCACGGGAAAACTTATTCTCTATAGACATGAACACCCCCCGGATCTCGAGGACTTCTTTGCCTCAGGGTGTTCCTCTAATCCCCCCAGGGCGAACGATCCCCAGTGCCCCAGAAATCGTTCATGGGATCTCTCCTTGTGCACAAGTTGTCTTAAGACCGATGCATAGTGTCACGACCCGCACCCGGGGTAAGGGTACTAGTCGGAAACAACGCCCAGCCTACGCCGCAGAATCGGCGGTAGAACGCTGTCTAGAAAGTCTATCTAATATAATGAACCACCAAAAGATAGTGTACTCAATCACAGAACTAAGATAGAATGAACACGGATCAGATAAGAATAAAATAGTCATCAACTCATGAGTTTAAAATAATACATCAATGAGTCTGAAAAGTAACAAAAATAAGCTGGAGACAAATCCAGTACAAAAGAATACTACCATACTACAAAGCTACACTCCAGGGTCAACTGTCTCAGTTGGGATAAGTCCCTCTTGAGCCAGGGTCTCCGAATCTAAACCCACAACATCCTGGGGTCCATAATAGGTAGGGTGCTCCTCAGTGTCATCTGGAAAAATATATCCAGTCAGGAAAGGAGCAGAGTACATCTCTAACAGCAGTTCTAATCCATGATAAAAACTATGTAACAGTAAATAGCTGTGGATAAACAAGATGCACAAAATAGATACAAGAGATATATAGACAATAAGGAAATACTGGAAAGAAATACAATAATGAACAATATGCCAATGAAACAATAATACTAATGACTAAGTATGTGAGTACTAGCTTAACATGTGATCGGCTTGGGCAAGATACAATGCGGCCTGGCTAATCATACGTGCGGTGCATGATCAACACTATTCGCTTACCAATACTTTATTCAATAGGAATTTGATCACATATCTATACTAATACTCCCCACCCCCAACTGGTATAATAGATCCAACCACGGTATGCTATGGCACTAGATTCCCCAAGAAGATAGCTAGTCTCCCCAAGAATCGGTGTCTGTACATGTACAAGATAACCAATGAAACAATACTTGCACCATATACACCATATACCAAGGAATAATATCTCATGACGAGATCCGGATATACCAATCCGTGTAACCATAGTGTCAAGAGAACATGGATATCTACAATAGATACAGTGAACATAGAGGATATCATAAATGAGAAACTATCAGAGAATGTACTCGCCTGAAATCCAAAGAACAGTCTCACAGATGTCTGACTCGGTGCCTCGAAGACCTAGATATGGAATACCATATTAATACAAGGTCCCGGAAAGAGAACAAGTCAAACTAGTCAACTCCTAGGTCAATAAATAAATTCTAAGTCAAAAGTCAACTATGGTCAACTCTAAAGTCAACTAAAGTCAAACCAAGGTCAACCTCACAAGAAATCTATATAAATAATATTGAAATAAAATACAACAATTTAGGAATAAAAATTAGATCCCAAATCATACTCACACAAAGTATACTACTAATACAAATAATATATACCCTAAAATAATATATATACAAACCAATATGTATACAAATAACATAATATATTATTACAAATATTATACAAAACACATATATATACACATATATATATATACAATAATAATATATAAAACATAATTTAAAACTGTCAAAGCGTCACTGAAAAATGTCGCAAAAGCCACTGTATAATAAAACCCACTGCTGCTGCATTGGTGACAGTTAATCAAATGTCAACGAAAACTGTCGCCACTGCTGCTAAGATCCCGCCCGCAGCATTAATGACAGAACTGTCATTAATGCACAGTGGGCTACAGCGGCTGCTGCTGACCCGCCTATTTAGCGACAGTTTCACTGTCACAAACCCACTGTCACTAAAACACAGAAATATATATATATATATATAAATATATATATGCAATAATAATCACAATACATATATATAAATAAATAATTATATACTTATATATATATGCACATATAAACTTATAATTAAATACTAATAGTTACAACACATGCATATATTAATGTTCATATTTTACATGGCTAGAAGCACACCTAAAATATATACATTAATATACAAATAATTACATAATAATTATAAATAATATAATTACACAATTAAACACATAAATATATTTTATAAAACATTTATGTATAATTTATACTATTAACATAAGTACATATATAATTACATGCAAGAAAGCTACATATTATATTTGTACATCATATTAGCACACACAAAAATATATAGATCTATGCTACAATAATTACTATAATAAATACACAAAATAAATATATAATATCTATATATATTTACTAATTATAATTGAAGAATTTAAACCATACATAATTAGATCTATTCAAAAATCCACACAATTGGAGAGTATCACACCGTATCCCACTAGATCTAAGATACGCATGTGACACGAGTCCAACACACAACCAATTGCACCCCGAATGATACAAACAAATCACAAATAATATTTATGAATAAATCAAAGTGTCAAAAGTAGATCTATGTGTCCGTGTCAAAATACGACATGTTCAAAGCCCCGTGTCGGAGGAAAACCCCCCAAAATAACACGTATCACCAAATAGTTGGGATACGAACCACATGTACCAAATTATGGACACGACACTAGCCTCAAACACATAAGCTCATGTCCAATTGATCTATAGGATCAATTGATACACACAACAAAATGTAAATTCGGAATTCCAACAAAATTAACACAAAAAGCACCATAACTTTCTTCATGGTCTCCTATGAACACAAAACAAAGTCCTATGGGTAGTACATACATATAGGTTGATTTTACATGATTAAATATCAGATTTAGAAGCTATTTAAATGGAAAAATCTGAATTATACCTATTGGGAGATGGATTCTTAATAAAACCTCCAATTGAGAAGAACTTGCTTCCAAATTGTAGATCCTTGCTCCTCTTTGTAGATTCTTGCTTCCTTCTTCTAGATCCTTGCTTCCTCCTTCTCTAATGGTGAATTGGAAAGAATTTGGAATAAATTTGGTAGGGAATTTGGAATAAGAATGAGAGGAGAGAGAAATTTCCCCCCTCTTTTAATAGGCCGGCCTTGCCCCTCTCCCAAGCAATTGTAAAATGTCCAATGTACCCCTTGGGGCCTCTTATGAAGAAATAATTAAGGAAGGAAGCTTCTAGTCTAATCACTTAACTAATTTAATCCATCTCCTTAACTATGGGCTTTCTAAATGGGCCAAATCTAACTATTTAATTCATGTTGGTCCATGGGTCCAAACTACACTAGTTGGGTCCACTAAAATAAGTCCAAAATAATTAAATAACATCCAACAATAATTAAATAATACAACAAAAATTATTTACCATGCACAATATTTATTTAAATAGGAAATTACTAAAATATCCTTTTTTTCTAAAATGTGGTAGTGACAAGTCTACCCTCCTTAAAATAATTTCGTCCTCGAAATTCAAAGACGAAAACAACCCCCAGAAAAACACAGAACAGAACTAAAGAATCACAACTAACTAATGAACAGAACATAACAATGAACAGAACATAACTAGAAATAACATACCTCAAGGTACAAACAAATATGGATAACGCTCTCGCATGTCATCCTCTCTCTCCCAGGTAGACTCCCTCGGAGAGTGATGCCTCCATGCGACGCGCACCAAAGGAATAGTCTGGTTCCTCAGCACCTTCTCTCTCCGATCCAGAATCTCAACTGGCTGCTGTGGATAGCTAAGAGTAGGGCCCACCTCTATCTCCGAGTGATCCAATACATGACTAGGATCTGCCACGTATCGTCTCAACTACGACACATGAAACACGTTGTGCACTCCCTCCAATGCAGGTGGCAAGTCTAGTCTATAAGCAACTTTACCGACCCTCTCTAGAATAGTGAAAGGTCCGATGAATCGCGGACTAAGCTTTCCGCCTCCACCGAAGCGAATCGTGCCTCGTGTCGGAGAAATCCTCAGAAACACCAAACCACCCACCTAGAACAAAACACCATCTTAAGAACTTAATCTATAACAAACAAGAACAAGCACAAACAAAATCTAAACTATACCTCAAACTCCAAAGGTCTCTGATGGCTATCGGCCCAATGCCGCTGTCTGTCCTGCGCCACTCGAAGTCTGTCTCTGATCAAATGAACCTTCTCCCCTGCATCCACAACCATCTCTGGCCCAATCAAAATTCTCTCTCCAACATCGTCCCAAGACAAAGGAGTACGACACCTCCGACCATATAGAGCTTCAAAAGGTGACATCTCTATACTGGCCTGATAACTGTTGTTGTAAGCAAACTCTACCAAATGGAGATGGTCCTCCCAAGAACCCCCGAAATCTAGTACACAAGTGCGCAACATATCCTCGAGAGTCTGGATAGTCCTCTCTGACTGCCCATCTGTTTGGGGATGATATGCAGTACTGAACTTGAGCTGAGTGCCCAAACTCTCCTGCAAACTCCTCCAGAAATGAGAAGTGAAACGACTATCTCGATCTGAGACTATGCTAACGGAAACTCCATGTATCCTAACGATCTGCCTCACATACATCTCTGCCAGCTTCTCCGTAGACAAACCCACTTTGAAAGGCAAAAAGTGGGCCGACTTGGTCAATCTATCAACAATGACCCAAATTGCGTCTTTCCCTCCTGGAGATCGTGGAAGTCCGGACACAAAATCTATAGTAATGTGTTCCCACTTCCACTCTGGAATGGGTAATGGCTGAAGTAACCCTCCTGGCCTCTGCCTCTCGGCTTT
This sequence comes from Iris macrosiphon, assembly GCA_036927795.1. Taxonomy (NCBI): domain Eukaryota; kingdom Viridiplantae; phylum Streptophyta; class Magnoliopsida; order Asparagales; family Iridaceae; genus Iris; species Iris macrosiphon. Next base: position 42,533,268 of record JAYESA010000011.1, on the reverse strand, counting down.
CACCTGCTGGCACATTAAGCATCTGGATACAAACTGTGCCACTTCCCTCTTCATACCATACCACCACACACTCTCTCGCATATCCCGATACATCTTGTTAGCACCTGGATGTATGGAATACTGAGAGCGATGCGCTTCCTGCAACACCTCCTCGCGCAACTCCCCACTAGGCATACACAATCTAACTCCATGCCTCAAGGATCCATCCTCTGCAATAGTAAAATCATCCTCTAATCCTGCTCTCACCTGAGCTCTGATACTCCTCAAAGATACATCATCATACTGTGCTGCCTTGATCCTGTCCATCAAATCTGAGTGTATCTGCAATCCTTATATCTGCATAGCACACCCAGGAACAATCACCTCAATGCCCAAGCTCTCCAAGTCCTCCAACAGATATCGATCCTGCGTCAAGAACATAGCTACCGGATACCTGCTCAAAGCATCGGCAACTACATTGGCTTTCTCAGGATGATATTGCAAAGAGATATCAAAATCCTTCATCAATTCCAACCACCGACGCTGCCTCATGTTCAACTCCTTCTGCGTGAAAACGTACTTCAAGCTTTTGTGGTCTGTGAAGATCTCCACACGCTCTCCGTACAAATAATTTTTCCACAACTTCAGGGCGAATATGACAGCTGCCAACTCCAAATCATGGGTATGATAGTTCTTTTTATGAGGACGCAATTGCCTGGATGCATAGACAATCACTTTTCCATGCTGCTGAAGAACACAACCTAAACCCTTCCCCGATGCATCACTATAAATAGTGAAACCTCCAGACCCTGATGGCAACGTCAAAATAGGAGCAGACGTCAACCTCTTCTTCAACTCCTCAAAAGCAACCTGACAATCCTTCGTCCAAACAAACTCCACATCCTTCCTTGTGAGTCTGGTCATCGGCTCGGCAATCCTCGAAAAATCTTGCACAAACTTCCTGTAATAGCCTGCCAATCCCAAGAAACTCCTGATCTCTGCTACTGAACTCGGAGTCTTCCAAGATTCCACTGCTGAAATCTTCTTCGGATCCACTGAAATACCATCACCAGTCACAACATGCCCCAAGAATTCTACTTTGTCCAAGAAAAACTCACATTTGGACAACTTTCCATACAGCTTCTCCTTCCTCAGCACATCCAACACAATCCTCAAATGCTCCTCATGCTCCTCCGGTGTCCTCGAGTATATGAGTATGTCGTCGATGAACACCACCATGAACTTGTCAAGGTACTGGTGGAACACCTTGTTCATCAAGTTCATAAATACCGCCGGTGCATTAGTCAAACCAAACGGCATCACCATAAACTCGTACTGACCATACCGAGTTCTAAAAGCAGTCTTCGGTATGTCCTTCGGCTTCACCTTCACCTGATGGTAGCCTGATCTCAAATCTATCTTAGAAAATACCTTCGCACCACTCAACTGATCAAACAGATTATCAATCTGTGGCAAAGGATACTTATTCTTGATAGTGAGATTATTCAAAGCCCTGTAATCAATGCACATACGCACCGATCCATCCTTCTTCGGTACAAACATTACCGGGGCTCCCCATGGTGAAGAACTCGATCTGATAAACCCCTTATCCTGTAATTCGTCCACCTGCTTCTTCAACTCGACCAGCTCGCTGTTGTTTACTCTATAGACATACTGCAAAATTGGTTCTGCACCTGGCACAAAGTCTATAGAAAATTCAACATCTCGATCTGGCGGTAATCCTGGCAATTCCTCAGGAAACACATCCAAAATTTTTGCTATCAACGGATGCGGCAACTCCTTGTCTTCTACCATAGCTCCACAAATAATGCCTTCTCCCTGCTCCGCAGCTCCTCTAGTAAACTCGAACTCTGGCTCTCCTGGCGGACCAAACAAAACTCTACCTCCTCTACAGTCTATGCTAGCACGGTGCCTACTCAACCAATCCATCCCAAGTACAATGTCATAGCTTGGAAGTGGCATTACAAGTAGACACGCACTCAACTCCCGGCCTCCCAGAGTAACTCTCCGATCCTTGCAAATATCATTAACTAGGATAATGCCTCCCCCGGTCATGATCTTGCAAGTCCTAAGCAAAGACTCAGCTACCAAACCATGCTTCAGAGCAAAAGAAACAGATACAAAACTATGGGAAGCACCACTATCAAACAAAGCTAAAGCTGGAATGGAATCAAGAAGAATAGAACCTGCGATGACATCTCCGATGGGTTCCTCCTCTTCGACGGTCATAGCAAACGCTCGTCCCTGCCGAGCACCTTCCTGCTGTTGATGCTGGACAAAATGCTGCTGCTGTGTCGGAAGTGGTCCCCTCGGCTGTGCTGCAGGTGGTCTCGTCTGTGTCCTCGGAGCTGGAGCTGCTCCCTGAACTGCGCGACGAGGACACTCCCTTGATTGATGCCCTTCAGTACCACAATACAAACAAACTCCTAGCCTCCTCCTGCAAACTTCCCAGATGTGGCCAGGCTTCTTGCAGAAGTTGCATGGAGCTTGCTGTAACTATCTCTGCTGCTGAGGTGCCTGGTGAAAAGGTGCTCTAGCTGGAGTCTGGTTCTGCTGTGGCTGCTGGAAAGGTCTGGACTGGAAATGAGGACGTTTGGCAGACACTGCACTGCCGTTGGCCCCCAGAAAAGAATTACGGTCTCTCTTGGTCTTCAAACCCAGATCCCGCTCAACCTTGCGTGCCTCCGCAAGTATCTCCGAGTATGTCTCATAAAAAGACGGAATGAGAATCTTGACCTCCCAGTTTAGACCCTCTCGGAAACGAATAGCTCGAACCTCCGACTCCCTCACCAAGTACTCTGCAAATCGGCTCAACCTACCGAACTCTGCAGCGTATTCCTCCACAGACATGCTTCCCTGAATGAGACTCTCAAATTGTCTCCCCAAGTCAAGCCTGTCTATCCGAGCGAAAAACTTCTTCTTGAAAAGGTCCTTGAATACCTCCCAAGATTGTCCTGCGTCAACTAGAACCGGCTCATTCCTGAACCAAGTACGAGCGACGTCGAACAGTTGAAGTCCTACCGCCTCAACCTTCAGATCTTCAGAAAGACGGGACACCCTCATAAGATGCTCAATGTCCTCGAGCCAATCATCAGCATAGACGATGCCCTCCGTCCCTTTGAAAACCCTAGGCTCCAGTTTTTTGAAGTCCTGAATGTTGCCTGGCCGAAGCTGAGCAACTTGAGGAACAACCTGCTGTTGGATCGGAACTCCTCTCTCAACTACAGCACGAGCAAGCTGATGAGCACTCTCGATGCCCTGCCGTAGAACGTCGGTCTGCCTCTGATGTACCTCTGACTGAGCCCTCTGTGCCTCGAGCATTTCACGAAATAGTGTAAACATCTGTGACGCCTCTGCTGGCACAGGAGGTGGAGGTGGAAGCCCCTCAGATACAGCTGGCACAGTCCTCTGAGTAGGTGGTGGACCTCCGAAAGCAGCTGACACTCCAATCACCGGAGAAGTGACTGGTGCAGGCCCTCGGGATGTCGCAGACCTCTCAGAAGCTGCTCTTCCCTGCTATGATCTAGTCTTAGGCGGCATCCTGAGACAAAGCAAAAGAAAGAATCAATATGGCACAAGATGTAAGATATCAAGGAAAGGACAGTTTAAGAGATCAAGTATCAATATCAAAGGAGAATAGTTGAATCAAAAGAATTTTCCAAGATGTGATTGAGTATCTCAGCCTATATCCTATATCCTATTGCAGGCTCGCAGTAGTACAACTAAGTTGTTGCACTACCACGACATCACATACTTGTGAAGCTAGACCTGTATGGGCCACCACCAAAAATGTGTCACGACCCGCACCCGGGGTAAGGGTACTAGTCGGAAACAACGCCCAGCCTACGTCGCAGAATCGGCGGTAGAACGCTGTCTAGAAAGTCTATCTAATATAATGAACCACCAAAAGATAGTGTACTCAATCACAGAACTAAGATAGAATGAACACGGATCAGATAAGAATAGAATAGTCATCAACTCATGAGTTTAAAATAATACACCAATGAGTCTGAAGAGTAACAAAAATAAGCTGGAGACAAATCCAGTACAAAAGAATACTACCATACTACAAAGCTACACTCCAGGGTCAACTGTCTCAGTTGGGATAAGTCCCTCTTGAGCCAGGGTCTCCGAATCTAAACCCACAACATCCTGGGGTCCATAATAGGTAGGGTACTCCTCAGTGTCATCTGGAAAAATATATCTAGTCAGGAAAGGAGCAGAGTACATCTCTAACAGCAGTTCTAATCCATGATAAAAACTATGTAACAGTAAATAGCTGTGGATAAACAAGATGCACAAAATAGATACAAGAGATATATAGACAATAAGGAAATACTGGAAAGAAATACAATAATGAACAATATGCCAATGAAACAATAATACTAATGACTAAGTGTGTGAGTACTAGCTTAACATGTGATCGGCTTGGGCAAGATACAATGCGGCCTAGCTAATCATACGTGCGGTGCATGATCAACACTATTCGCTTACCAATACTTTATTCAATAGGGATTTGATCACATATCTATACTAATACTTCCCACCCCCAACTGGTATAATAGATCCAACCACGGTATGCTATGGTACTAGATTCCCCAAGAAGATAGCTAGTCTCCCCGAGAATCGGTGTCTGTACATGTACAAGATAACCAATGAAATAATACTTGTACCATATACACCATATACCAAGGAATAACATCTCATGACGAGATCCGGATATACCAATCCGTGTAACCATAGTGTCAAGAGAACATGGATATCTACACTAGATACAGTGAACATAGAGGATATCATAAATGAGAAACTATCAGAGAATGTACTCGCATGAAATCCAAAGAACAGTCTCACAGATGTCTAACTCGGTGCCTCGAAGACCTAGATATGGAATATCATATTAATACAAGGTCCCGGAAAGAGAACAAGTCAAACTAGTCAACTCCTAGGTCAATAAATAAATTCTAAGTCAAAAGTCAACTATGGTCAACTCTAAAGTCAACTAAAGTCAAACCAAGGTCAACCTCACAAGAAATCTATATAAATAATATAGAAATAAAATACAACAATTTAGGAATAAAAATTAGATCCCAAATCATACTCACACAAAGTATACTACTAATACAAATAATATATACCCTAAAATAATATATATACAAACCAATATGTATACAAATAACATAATATATTATTACAAATATTATACAAAACACATATATATACACATATATATATATACAATAATAATATATAAAATATAATTTAAAACTGTCAAAGCGTCACTGAAAACAGGGAGTTAAAAATATAATTTAATTAAAACAGCTTATAGTGACAGTCTCAACTGTCACAGAAAAATGTCGCAAAAGCCACTGTGTAATAAAATCCACTGAGAATCTCGTTATCCTTGCTTCCTTCTTCTAGATCCTTGCTTCCTCCTTCTCTAATGGTGAATTGGAAAGAATTTGGAATGAATTTGGTAGGGAATTGGAATGGGAATGGAGGGAATTTGGGAGTGGGAAATTCTAGATCTAGATTTGGAATGAGAATGAGAGGAGAGAGAAATTTCCCCCCTCTTTTAATAGGCCGGCCTTGCCCCTCTCCCAAGCAATTGTAAAATGTTCAATGTACCCCTTGGGGCCTCTCATAAAGAAATAATTAAGGAAGGAAGCTTCTAGTCTAATCACTTAATTAATTTAATCCATCTCCTTAACTATGGGCTTTCTAAATGGGCCAAATCTAACTATTTAATTCATGTTGGTCCATGGGTCCAAACTACACTAGTTGGGTCCACTAAAATAAGTCCAAAATAATTAAATAATATCCAACAACAATTAAATAATACAACAAAAATTATTTACCATGCACAATATTTATTTAAATAGGAAATTACTAAAATACCCTTTTTCCTAAAATATGGTAGTGACACATAGAATGCAACTCTATCATATAAACTCTTACTATGCAGCAAGTTTAGACTATTAAAGAACATCTCTATCTATCTTTACTTTATTCTTTTGTAACCTATGTGAGGTTCTATAAACATCTCTAAGCAGCATATGAGTAAGGAACATATACACATATATTTGAGCAAAGCATTTGTAACAGTTCTATATATATAAAATCAAGCATGTAGTTCATCTCTTTTAGCTTATTTTATTAAGTGAGGCATCATTTGTATAGGAACAAGTAACATGTACAGACTAGAGATTATTTTACTAAGGCGTATGGACTGAAGGATTCATCGAAAGGACTAAGCCACTCATCGATTGAATCAAATGAGAGGATGGAAAAGCCTTATGCAACGATCACTCCTTGGTTATGCATCCTGAAATTACAATAATTACTTGGTTAGCATCATTCGATCTATGTCCCTTACGATTCGAAAAGAACGCGCAAGCGAGAAAAGCGAGTCATAAAAACCTAGTCATCGAAAGCAAGACAAAACACAAAGCAACACAAAACCAAGAAACAAAACAATTAACAAAAACTCTTGGACTTATTTTAATAGAAGTCGTTCCATCAATTGGAAAGGTTTATTGTATTTCGTCCGTGTTGATTTGGCGGTAAGATTTCTCCGAGACTCGATTCTCAACCGAGTCAAAGTAACAAGTATTCCATAAGTAATCGTTTAGAGCGGAGCATTACAGGAGACTCCCTTCTTCATGAGCTGAGTAAACGACTGACAACATGCAGAGAGGTTTGATATGAACATCCCGATGTATGCCAATCTTCCTTGAAGGATACAAAGTTCTTTAAGATTCTTCGGCGGGTGCATTTCAAGGATTGCTTTAGTCTTGTCGGGGTCTACGTGGATACCCTTCGAAGTTATGACAAAACTCAGAACTTTATCATTGGAGACTCCCAGGAAGGATTTGGTAGAATTCATCTTGAGCTGGTGCGCACGTATCAGGTCAAACACAGTCTTCAAGTCTCGAAGGTGATCATCTTTGGAGCAAATTTTGGCAGCGATGTCATCAACATAACACTCCACTGTCTTACATAGATATTCATGGAAGATGGTGCTTATAGCTCGCAAGTATGTAGCACCTACGTTCTTCAGATCGAAGGGCATAACTGTGTAGCTGTATACTCATATCGACGTTCAGAACGATGTATGCTTCTCGTTATCAGAAAATATATTTAGTTGATTGTAGCCTGAGAATCTGTCCATGAAGGACATGCGCTCGAAGCCACAAGTGTTGTCGATCATTATGTTTTTAATCGGAAGGGAAAACTCATCCTTAGGTCATGCCACATTCAGATCATGAAAGTCAATGTAGATTTGAATCTTTTCATTCTTTTTGATGACGGACACGATATTGGCTACCCAATCTGGATGTTGTTCCTCACGGATGAAGCCACTAGCTATCAGTTTGTTAACTTCAGTCTCGAAGGCATTTATGATGTCCGACCGAAACCACTATTGTTGTTGCTTGACCGGCTTAGTGTTTGGCAATATGTTGAGTTTGTGACCACAATTTAGGGGTCCAGTCTTGCCATGTCTTCGTAACACTAGGAAAAGATATCGACGTACTCCTTGAAGAGCTATAGTAGGGATTCATGATCCTCATCGAATAGACTTTTGCTGACGAAGATAGCTTTAGGGGTGATTCATCATCCAGATCGATTTGTACGACGTTGTCCTCAGTAGAAGGTTCCCATTGCTCGAACCGTATCTCCCATTGTGAGTCTAGGCATTGGGTCCACGGTTCTACTGCAAAAATTTTATATGGATCCTCGTCGTCTTCCTCAGGGTCAGTTGACACCATGTAAACAGACAACGTTTGTTTGAGTATCTCCCTGATATTGATGTCGGAGTCCCAAGCGGAAGATTTTAAAGAGTGGGAGTATAACTCATCTTCTTTATCCGAGCCTTCGGGGATTGTGGGAGGCGTGATGTACCATAATCGATGCTTGGTATTATTGTAGTAATCCTCAGCCTTGCCTGCAGGAGCATGCAGACGCAGAGGCATCCGTCGACCTTTTTCGTATTTCAAGCCCTATCGAATTTCAGATCGTATCTGTTTCGGATAATAAACGAGAGAGGATATGGAAAATGAGGTCTTATATGAAAACCCGCCCTTTCTCTGGTGTTTACAAACAAGATTATACAATCTAATCCTATACGAGGATGTCTAAGTATAATTTATTTAATCTGGGTAAATATTGCTATGGGTGTCTGATCTGCAGTCGATCACTTTAGTCCTTGGACCACACGATGGTGAAGAAGTGCCGTAGAAGACAGAAAGCAGCTTCGCAGGTTGCTAAAGAAGGTGGATGCCCGATGCCAAAGTCGTCAATCCCTTCTCTTTGCCTGAGCTCTGGATTCTTCTCTCTCTCTCTCTTGACCGTTTGACCTTCGATTCTTACGACCGTTGGATCTGATACTGGATTTCTTGATCAATTCTCCGACCGTTTTCTTTGACCTTTTCCTCTGTTGATAGAGGTCTCTATTTATAGAGTTTTTAGTGACAGTGACCACACAGTCGGCGTAGAAATCGAGTAGTGGAAAGTACAGCACCATTTTACACGACGATTTAAAATAACCAATGCCTGCGTATAGATGACCTTTTGAGTGAGCATGTGATGCGTGTCCAACTGAGGGACAAACGCGTATATCTGCTGCGAAGATCACGGCGTAGAAGCCACGTAGGTAGTTATCCCTTGTGTAGAAGAGGTTGGCGTAGAAGCCAATGACTGTCACCATGGCATAGAAGCCAATGACTGTCACCATGGCGTAGAAGCCAAGTAGGCATAGAAGTCGAGTAGGCGTAGAAGCCAAGTAGGGATAGAAGCCGAGTGGGCGTAGAGGCCGAGTGGTCATAGAGGCCGAGTAGGCGTAGAAGCCGAGTGGTCATAGAGGCCGAATGGGCATAGAAGCCGAGTGGGCATAGAAGCCGAGCTGATGTGGACGTTTTAGCCGAAATTACGGCTATTGGAGACATAATCAAATCTCTTACATTAAATGCAGAGATCTGCCCCCATCCTGCGCATTAAATGCAGAGGCTTGTCTTTAAGATTTGCCATCATTTTGTGCATTAAATGCAAATACGCACCTCGAATCCTGTACGAAGAGTAACTGCTGACGTGGTGGTCTGTTTGCCTTCTGCGGAGCGTAAGAAGCTCATGTCTGTCTGTGTAAAACTGGGTAGCGTATTCCCTTATATGCGTAAGAGTAGTTTACGCAAAGGGGATATTACTAAACGACGGTTCGGTAACATTTAATCAAATCTCCTGCATTAAATACGGAGATCTGCCATTATCCTGCTCATTAAATGAGGAGGCGTGTTTTGAAGGTCTGCCACCCTTCTGTGCATCAGGTGCAGAGACGTGCCTTGGGCATCTGTCAGTATTCGGCGCTTTAAGTGCAGAGAGGTGCCTCGAGAAACTGTCACCGCTCTGCGCATTAAATGCAGAGACGTGCCTCGAGCCCTGTACGAAGTGCAGCTTTTGACGTGGCAGGTTGTTTGTCTTCTGCGGAGCGTAAACAGCTCACATTTGCCTGTGTAAAACTAGGCAGCTTATTCCTTCGTATGTGCAAAAGTGGTTTACGTAAAGGAAATGGTAGTAAATGACAGCCTGGGTTGCAGTGCCGCGCCATCATTATACCCGTCGCCTGGGTAGTCGTTCAGTACTCTTTGTTAGGAGTCCAGACGTCAGGTTCATTGCATGATCTGACAGGTTTATTTTGAAGAATACGAAGCGTTCCTCGTACACTTCAATGCTGCATTGAAAGCGGATGAGTTTTACGCCATATAGGCAATGAACTACCCGGTTTATGCTGAAGCAGCCTGGACATACTGCATTATACGGATGGTCCTTGAGCCTATATTTTTACGTTGTGCTCAGCGAAAAAGCTCTGTTTGCACGTCTAATGGCTCTGAGGTCCTCTGTTTATGCTGCCCTGCATCAACATGTTGCGTATAGCTATCCAGCGTATTTTTCATGCTTCTACAAGACCCCTTTCAAAGCTTTTAAATTCCTCATAATTTGAAACGCTTTGAATGAAGCATGAACCGTTCCTCGTAACTCGAAATGCTCTGAATGGAGCCTGAAACGGTCAAGCCTGACACGTTCTTTCATGGCTGACTTTATGGCGGAGTTATTGGGGATCAGTGTGATCTCTTTCGCCTATAAAAAGGCTGAGGAGTTTTCTTGTTCTTCCCACACTTCCTTCACCACACGGAGATGATGGCTGGAGTTCATCGGGTCGACTTGAGGAAGAAGGAGACCATGTTCTTCCAGCATGTAAGGAGCCAAAAAAGACGGCGTCTTCGAGCAAATGTCCTCTGCAACGATGGATTATTGAAGGATATCATAGCCTCCTTTGCTCGGGATAATCAGCAACTTTGTATGGTGGTTCTTCGGGAGAGAGGAAGGGTCGTATTTCACCATGCAGCTTGCAAGTGGTGCCTTCTCCCGTTACCTCCGTGGACGAGAGCAGATAGACTAGTTCTGTACAGGATTGAGTTGGGTGAAATATCTCAACTCAATTTGTCACGGCGTTGGATGTAGGAAAGCAGATTTACTCTGCTTTTATTCTGTTGGAGGATGGGTCTATGCCCAGTTTTGTATCCTCCCGCCGTTGACCAATATGTCAGTTAGTTTGCGGTTACCGACTGACTGTTGGAGAAGATGGATAAAGAATTTCGCCTATGCGAGAACCTGGCAGAACAGATTCTGGGCGCGATCTTCAGACGACAATGAGGAAGTCCTTTGTAGACGGGATTTCCCTCATACGTAATCATGAAAATAAAGAAAACCGTTGTAGACTGGATTTTCCTCATATGTAATCATGATTTTAATCTTAATAAAAATCGTCTTCTTCTTTGCATATGATCATCTTGCCATACTTTGCTGTGAAGTCTAAATATGTGTAGCTTCGACACGTCTGATACTTTATGCCGACTCTGTATAGAAAGAGTGCTAGGTCCTGTTCTGTCTTTTACGCATAACTAAGGATGCGCAGAAAGCCGCTTTAGTAGTCGAGTGTTTGAACTGTCCTGCTGTTTAGGAACCGCATAGAATTCTGAACTGTTTTTACTTCTGATAAACAGAATTTTTGTTCAGACCGTCGTCTTCATGAGTGATTTCTCGAAAATCCCTTGGAACCGGGCGAGAACTGGCTGTCAAAAACTGAGTTGCCATCTTGTACTGCAGACAAAATATTCAGACTGGATTCTGGATGAACTTCGAATCGACCCATGAAGAAGAGTATTTTTTAATGTTGAACTATGTATGCTTCAGGTACTTGGGGTATCTTAAGGTCAAGAAGGAGTATCTTCTGTGTGAACTCCTGTAATTGACCGCCTTGAGAATCGTTCAGATGTACGCATACTCTGTCCGGCGTATCTTTCAGATGTGCGGAAAGTCATAGAGCGTAAAATCATAAGTTTGCAGCCTTTGAGCGTAAACTAAACGCCACCAAGCGTAAAATTATAGACTTATAGTTCCTGAGCGTGAAGTCGTAGGTTTGTAGCCTCTCGAGCGTAAAAGCTACCGAGTATGAGAGCATCCGGGCATAAAACCATAGACTTGTAGCCTTTGAACGTAAAACCGTAGATTTGTAGCTGTCGAGCGTAGAAAGCTCCTTGGCGCAGAACTGTAGATTTGTAGCCTGTGAAAAGGAAATCTTCCGAGCGTGAAATTGTGGATCTATTGCCTCTGAGCGTAAACTAAACGCCACCGAGCGTGAGATCATAGATTTGTAGCTACTGAGCGTGAAGTCGTAGGTTTGTAGCCTCTCGAGCGTAAAAGCTATCGAGCAAAAAGGCATCCGAGCGTAAAACCATAGACTTATAGCCTGTGAGCGTAAAACCGTAGATCTATAGCTGTCGAGCGTAGAAAGTTCCTTAGCGTAAAAACCACGAATCTGCTTTGCGCGAAAAACTTTTCGAATTCGCTGACTGTCCGCCTTCTCTGAGTAATAGGCTGACGTAGTACCCAATCATAACCGAATATTAATTAGGAGTTTTGGTTCGGGATTCGAGGAGTCCATCCGAACTCTATATATACCCCAAGTTTCTGAGAGAAAAACTTTTCATCCGTCTTCTGCGAAAGAAAGCCTTCGACTGTTCGAGTTCTCCTTCGTTTCTTCTCCGAGATTTCAAAGTTTTCAGTAATGGCCACGAAACAATCCTCCTCCACTAAGGGAAAGAAGGTTGATTCTTCTTCTCGTTCTTCTGCTCAAGTAAGAGCGTCTTCGGTCGGGCAAGGCGAACTTTATTCTGAGCGAAGTATCCCGCCGACGAGCAGTGCATCCGGCCTTAAAGGTAGAGCTTTTGGGACGAAAAAGAACAACTGAAAATCCTTCGCACACGTTGTACGTGACCGCACTAGGTCATTTTCTGTGCTGATAGCCTCTTTGAGGAAAATGATGCACATAGACGTTTCATCTTTTACGCCCATATTTCTAATGTGTCAGCGCAAAAACTCCATATTTTTGCAGTCTGGCGTAAAAGCTTTGACTGTCGAAAGTTGGCGTATAAAATTTGAGTATTACGCTTTTGGATGAAAATTCTGGCGCAATACCTCAATTTTATCAGAATGGCGTAAAGCACAGACTGTATACTGCCAGCCTTGAACTTTACGCTTTTAGAAAATGGATTTCAGCGTAATGGTCAAGTTTTTACGGTCTTGGCGTAAAGCACAGACTGTTGATTTTTGGCGTATGCTGCAAGATCTGTAATATCTAGTTATAGGAACTGACGTATTTTTCTTGCACTCTTGCAGTTAATTTGCATGTGTCTCCGCTAGCCGATGTGATGGGTTCTGCCGCCGGGATGCTGCACTCCAACTATCTGGAGGATCTGTCACACGTGACATTTCCTATCTTCGGGCCCCAATACCCCGAAGGAAGGGAAATTCTGATATCGGCTCAGGGCGAGCGAACGCTGCTGAACTTGATCAACGGAGAGCCCCTGGCGTACATAGACGGGGACCAGTACCTAAAGCCGGCTTTCCTCTTCGGGGACATGATTGACAAGCAGTCCCAGACGAAGCCCAAGAAAGAACTCTGGGTTTTCCCTGCCGGGAGCTTGGTTTTGTATCTGCCCAAGATGCCGAGAGACTATCCCATCTCGGCTTTCTTTTATGCTACACATCTCAGGAGGATGTCGTGGATGCTGACTCCCGATCTTCACGGCAGGTCGGGGAAGATCTTTTATCTGAAAGGAGCTGACCAGGGGTCGTTTGTCAGCCGCCCTTCCGGCAATGTGACGATATTCAGGGGACTGTACCTGTCACGACCCGCACCCGGTATAGGGGCACGAGAGCGTGGGTACGTCCAGCCTACGCCACAGCATCGACGGTAGAACGCTGTCTAGGTCATGTAACTATCTAATCAATCTCACATGAATATCCAACTCCATAAGGAGACACAGATATCACAATATAATATGGAATATACTCAATCACATAAGCTAAAGCACGATGAGATATCGAAGCAAACAAATAAAGTACAAGACCAGTCTAAACAATAATAAATAATCTAACCTACAATCAATAACATCATGTCTCCAAGTATGCTGGAAACAAGTCCTCTATGTCACAGTCTGGAAAAAATATCCAGTCAGGATTGGAACAAAGTACAAGCACTAACAGCAGTTTCATGTATATTGACAAAAACTATAACACAGTGTAAAGAAATACAAGACAGATAGGAAATACTGGAAATAAGAAATACTGGCGAGCATGGATATACTGGAAATAGAAATACTAGAATAATTGGAATACTGGAGCATGTTATCATCAAGGTACATCTAGCAATAAAATAGAAATCCAAGTACACGCAAGAATAATGAACTGATATATAAATATGTACAAGAACAACAACTAGAACATGTAGAGATGCTAGATCAATATACTAGAGATGCATGTTAATGATCCTCTAACCAAGTGTGTGAAATATTAGTATATCATGTGATCGGCTTGGGACTGATCAGGCTTGTTACATATGATTAGCTATGATTCATGTAGGGTCAGGCTAACCATCCGGATAGCTATGATGCGAGCAATAGTCAGGCTAATCGCATGTAACAGGCTATGAGGCATCTAATGGTCAGGATGCACCGACGTGAGATGTGGGTGAGCTATGATGCATGTAAGGTTGGGTATGATCACATAAGCTACTAATATTTCCCTATTTCCCCAGCTAGCACGATGGATTCCAATCACGACTCCTCGTGACAGGTCTCAATGATGCCAACTCGTGTAAAGAACAGTGTCAGGGTCATGTACTCTATACAACAAAAATTATAGAGATAATCAACATAATGGAAACTGTAGAGAATGTACTCGCCTGTGGTCCTGCTGCTGGTATGAATCAGAGTCCAAGTCACAGTCCAAATAGCCTATGTATTACAAACTTACCATGTCAAAAGATAATTTAGTTTAATTTATTTAATTCTGGAATAATTACTCTAAAATCCTATTTTAATCTTATTATTCTGATTTTTAGGTTAATTCCTAAATTTTGTCTAAAGGAACTAAATTTTATTAACTCGAGACTCATAGCACGCAAATCGAGGCGATCTGTTGACCAAACAGTCAACAGACACAAACTCGACTTTCATGCATGATTTCCTGTAGATTTCAGTATCAAAAATATGCTGGAATTTACGGATCGTCCAAATTCAAATTCGTTTGGGAATTATGGCAATACAAGTTTCGTATCGTGCACCGATGGTTAAATTCTAACCTAGAAGTTCTACAGAATTAACTGTATGAAAATACATCGAATTAAATTCTGGGAAAAACATGTCTATTATCTCGACATTAGATTTCCGAAACTTTAAACGGTTCATGATTCTGATTCCTGGTTTTCACGAAATCGCGAAAACATCAAAATACGTCTATTTTCGGAAATGCTGTGCTCTATGAATTTTCCAGAATTTAATACTCATAGTTTCATAAAAAAATTATATAATCAGAAAGCTAACCTCAATATCTTTCTAACACAAAAAACTAGGCCTCATTTGGAGTCCGAAGCTATGCGCAATGGCTTCTGGAAAATGAAGGAACCCTAGATGGCAATTCTCCAAAATTGGCTCAAGAAAAACCCTAGAAAATAACTTAAACTATTATATATATATAGAGGTGAGAGAGAGCAGCCGCGGCTCGGAAAGTGCCATGTGGCAGCCATCCGTGGCTCCGTGCTCAGATCGAACGGTCGTGGATCCACGCGGTTCGACTCAGCTGAGTCCGAGTCGAACTCTGACTCGGCTCGGCTCGAGGTCGGCTCGGCTTCACCCGCGGTCGCTGACAGACGGGTCCCGCACTATTCGCTACAGGAGGCTGACAGGTGGGCCCCTGTTTGCTGACTGGGCAGAAATAATTACTTTTTTGGTTTTCTTTTTCAGAAATTAGTTTTTAATTCAGTTTTTCATAATTAACTCAAAATAAATGCTAAAAATAATCAGAAAATTCCCAAAAAATTCTAGAAAATATATTTGACTATTTAGAACCTACAATAAAAGTTTGGGATATTTATAATTATATTTATCCCAAAATAAATTCTTGAAATTTCTAAAAAATTAGGATTACTAGTTTTTAATTAACTAAAAATTGTGGAAAAATCCCACTAGCCCCAAATTAACCTAAAAATAATATTTAAGCACGAATTTCAGGATACGGAGGTTACAAGTCTACCCACCTTAAAAAAATTTCGTCCTCAAAATTTAAAATTCTCAATAGTTGTATGTATTCATTTATATTATTTTACAATCAAAATTAAATTCATCAAACCATATAATCATGAAGTAAATCCATATTTCTATAAAACTTCCAAAATTCTATAGATATCATATTCCTAAAATCTTCAAATTTAAAATCGAATTCCATTCGTATCATAATCTCCTCAAAAACTTTATGCTAATTACTAAATACAAAATTTAATATCTAATCCTCTAATTTTAAATCCACTCAATGTATATTTATAAAATTTAAAAATCTCGTCCAAAAATTTTGTATTTAAATACTAACCCATTAATCATCTTACTCCTCAAATTTTGAGTAAATCACTAAATACAAAATTTACTATCCAATCCTTTAATTGAAATCCCGTCAATGCATATTTATAAAATTTAAAAAAATTCTCATCCGAAAACACTTTTTCATTAATCATCTTACTCCTCTAATTTAAGTCCAATCGATGCGTATTTATAGAATTTAAATCCTCATCCCAAAATTTGAATTCAAACACTAATCCATTAGTGATCTTATTCCTAGATTCTTTTTCCACACAATACTCAAATAATATAATACTCGCAAAATCTTCAATTGTAATATTCAAAATAAATCTATATCTTGCAGTCAAATAAATATAATAATAATCTTCTTTATTCCTCAAAATTTAATGACAATTTCAATCATATTGTAATCTTCATAAAAAATAATATTTTAACAAGATCGTCAATCCTGTCATATTAAGTTCTCAACTCTTTGTTTAAATTAATGTTTATCCTTAAAATTTAAGGCACATTATCTCTCTTTGTCAAATCATAACCTCTTCATTAACTCTTTCACTACGGTCAACTTCCAACAATCAAAGTCTAAGAAAATTCTATCTACAGACATACAACATACAATCTAAGGAAAACATGTATGGTTTATGGTCTCTTTTGTCATGGTATTACAGTCTCTGTCAGGGTGTACTACTAACTATATCCTAACAAGAAAATTATTGATACAAGCTATGGTACTAAGGAATCAATCAATCAAACAAACAGGTGAAAAAGAAATATGAGGAAGAACAGAACATAGCCTTCTAACCCATTACTTGGACATCTTAATCCTCTAATATACACTTAACTCTGGCACATTCACTCACTAATTCCTATCTCTATATACTGATATCCATACCAACTAATCATTAGTCCACAACATCCATGAATACATCCTCATTACATACACCTGTCTATTGATACCTAGATACGATACCAAGAATCTCTAACACAACCATAGTTTAATAATGCATCCAAAGTTTGATACCTCTATCCCTTTGTACTACTGTTTCTGCTACAAGTACACCCACTGGTAACTCTCTTACCTACTGCAATTGTTTATACTAGTTGTTCTTATCACTCAAGTGCACACCAAGTGCAATACACCATACTAAGTACTACTCCTTCTAATATAACTCTAGATGGACACCCAAGTCAGTTTGCAGTGCCATCTCAATCATGCTCAAGTCAACAGATCCTTACGTATGCAGTTCATCCACTCATATTCTAGTATATATTTCTTATCCACCATAAAATTTTATCCTCAAAATAAAATCATCAAAATTTTACTTCTTGAACAATTTAAAATAAAATGCATATACTTTCCTCAAAAGTCAATGCTCAAATATCGAAATAAAATTTTAATCACTTCCCAAAAATCTTTATAGCTTTGTCTATGTTTATTGAATTGAATTTGAATCCTCAAAATTTAATAACATAAAATCTCAACTCCTCAAAATTCTTTAAAAAATTGAAATTTATTTCCACTCTTCAAATTATAAATTTAATCCACAACCATCTAAGTACACATATATGCTCACAGTCTCTAATACTCAAGGTGCACACAAATACATCAATTATCTACAACTCTCAACTGTGTACTGAATATTGTACTGCCTGGATTACTTGCATTATTACTTCCAATAATCAAAGTTATCATCACACATATTTTCTTCAATGATTTTCTATCTATATTAATTGATACACCAATCTAATTATCATCACACGAAGTACTTACTGTTATTAGCACCTTGCTCAACAAATCCTTGATATAGAATCACTAGCACTATTGGTATTGTAACACTAGATTCATCATTAGATCACCTCATCAGTCTTATTAGAACTCACGATCATTCGCACTAGTTATAACACTAATATTTCACTTCACTCTCAAAGGCAGGCATATGGTTCCATATCTCGATTGATGTATAAGCATATCTATTAAACCTTTTACAGCCTGTTAAACTAATCTGTGATACACTTCACAACTTTTATTACCAATCCTGATATTTCTCTACTTATGACATCTCATTAAAACCCTTTATGCATATACATTTTTTTTACTCTTAACATACCCGGTATCAATCATCCAATTGAACATCATGCTCCATTAATCTTTAACACAATTCCTTGATACTTAATTGTTTACATAGATCATCCAATTACATAATTTAATGACTATCCAGGACTGGCATACTGATTCTGACACTTACTCTTGGAACCATCATTGATACTCTTACTCCTTCTTCTACCTATAGTACCAATATTAACTATAATAACACCTATCATAGAACTATTGCTACAAGGTACTATACTATGGGTATCTCTAGATTAATGCCTATTGCTCACATGACCAACTAAGAAACACTTACAAACTCACAAGTCACACTCAGTTACAACTAATATAAGACACAGACAAAATTGTAAGTCACTAATTATCATACTAACAAGGAATCCTCAAAGAAAAGAAGCTCAAAAGGAACTGGATATGGACTGAAGGTATTTCTACTGCTGGTAAAGAAAAAGAAGCGATGGAACAAAGTCCTGGAATAACAGAAATAGATAAGTCTTGAGATGATACTTTAAGAACCAATTTAAGATACAACCTGATAATCATACACGTCTATTAGAAATCATGACACTCAGAACCCTCGCCACGCCAGTAAGCATAGATGCGATAAACGACAGGTTCCGTAACTAAGGTATGCAACTCTATAATCATGTCATCTAGAATCTTCGCCACGCCTACCGGAATGGCTGCAAGAAATTCTAAATTTTATAACTAAAGTATGTACATCCAAGTCAGGTTCCTACGTTCTCGTCACGACAGCTAATGTGGTTGTAATAAACTCTAGGTTCCATAACCAAAGTAGACGTTTTACCTTCCTCACTGTCCTCATCAACATATGTCATCAGATGATACCGTAAAGTTTAGTCCGTAAAATTTATCTCGATATAAAATCAACTCAACAACGATACCAAGAATTAAATTTAACAACTGGTCAACAAGAATCAAACTCAACAATGATACCAAGATTTAAATTTAATAACTGATCAACAAGAATCAAGTTCAATAACAACAAGTGAGAGCAGACGGGAACAACGGGAAAAGATTTAAATTGAAAATTCTAATAAGATTCTCAAGGGTCGTCCCAGGAATCTCTCAAGAATTTGTGATTGAGTATCCTCTCTCATCCTAGTATCCTATGTCCTATATTCTATAGCAGGCACGTAGTAGTACAACTAAGATGTCGCACTACTACGACATCGCACAAATTGTGAAGTCAGACCTGCATGGGCCACCACTAAAATTGTGTCACGATCCGCACCCGGTATAGGGGCACGAGAGCGTGGGTACGTCCAGCCTACGCCGCAGCATCGGCGGTAGAACGTTGTCTAGGTCATGTAACTATCTAATCAATCTCACATGAATATCCAACTCCATAAGGAGACACAGATATCACAATATAATATGGAATATACTCAATCACATAAGCTAAAGCACGATGAGATATCGAAGCAAACTAATAAAGTACAAGACAAGTCTAAACAACAATAAATAATCTAACCTGCAATCAATAACATCCTGTCTCCAAGTATGCTGGAAACAAGTCCTCTATGTCACAGTCTGGAAAAAATATCCAGTCAAGATTGGAACGAAGTACAAGCACTAACAGCAGTTCCATGTATATTGACAAAAACTATAACGAAGTGTAAAGAAATACAAGACAGATAGAAAATACTGGAAATAAGAAATACTGGCGAGCATGGATATACTGGAAATAGAAATACTAGAATAATTGGAATACTGGAGCATGTTATCATCAAGGTACATCTAGCAATAAAATAGAAATCCAAGTACACGCAAGAACAATGAACTGGTATATAAATGTGTACAAGAACAACAACTAGAACATGTAGAGATGCTAGATCAATATACTAGAGATGTATGTCAATGATCCTCTAACCAAGTGTGTGAAACATTAGTATATCATGTGATCGGCTTGGGACTGATCAGGCTTGTTACATATGATTAGCTATGATTCATGTAGGGTCAGGCTAACCATCCAGATAGCTATGATGCGAGCAATAGTCAGGCTAATCACATGTAACAGGCTATGAGGCATGTAATGGTCAGGCTGCACCGACGTGAGATGTGGGTGAGCTATGATGCATGTAAGGTTGGGTATGATCACATAAGCTACTAATATTTCCCTATTTCCCCAGCTAGCACGATGGATTCCAATCACGACTCCTCGTGACAGGTCTCAATGATGCCAACTCGTGTAAAGAACAGTGTCAGGGTCATGTACTCTATACAACAAGAATTATAGAGATAATCAACATAATGGAAACTGTCAGAGAATGTACTCGCCTGTGGTCCTGCTACTGGTATGAATCAGAGTCCAAGTCACAGTCCAAATAGCCTATGTATTACAAACTTACCATGTCAAAAGATAATTTAGTTTAATTTATTTAATTCTGGAATAATTACTCTAAAATCCTATTTTAATCTTATTATTCTGATTTTTAGGTTAATTCCTAAATTTTGTCCAAAGGAACTGAATTTTATCAACTCGAGACTCATAGCACGCAAATCGAGGCGATCTGTTGACCAAAAAGTCAACAGACACAAACTTGACTTTCATGCATGATTTCCTGTAGATTTCAGTATCAAAAATACGTTGGAATTTATGGATCATCCAAATTCAAATTTGTTTGGGAATTATGGCACATACAAGTTTCGTATCGTGCACCGATGGTTAAATTCTAACCTAGAAGTTCTACAGAATTAACAGTATGAAAATACATCGAATTAAATTCTGAAAAAACATATGTCAATTATCTCGACATTAGATTTCCGAAACTTTAAACGGTTCATGATTCTAATTCCTGGTTCTCCCGGAATCGCGCAAACATCAAAATACGTCTATTTTCGGAAATGCTGTGCTCTACGAATTTTCCAGAATTTAATACTCATAATTTCGTAAAACAAATTATATAATCAGAAATCTAACCTCAATATCTTTCTAACACAAAAAACTAGGCCTAATTTGGAGCCCGAAGCTATGCGCAATGGCTTATGGAAGATGAAGGAACCCTAGATGGCAATTCTCCAAAATTGGCTCAAGAAAAACCCTAAAAAATAACTTAAACTATTATATATATATAGAGGAGAGAGAGAGCAGCCGCGGCTCGAAAAGCGCCATGTGGCAGCCATCCGTGGCTCCGTGCTCAGATCGAACGGTCGTGGATCCACGCGGTTCGGCTCAGCTGAGTCCGAGTCAAACTCTGACTCGGCTCGGCTCGAGGTCGGCTCGGCTTCACCCGCGGTCGCTGACAGGCGGGTCCCGTACTGTTCGCTACAGGAGGCTGACAGGTGGGTCCCTGTTTGCTGACTGGGCAGAAATAATTATTTTTTGGGTTTTCTTTTTCAGAAATTAGTTTTTAATTCAGTTTTTCATAATTAACTCAAAATAAATGCTAAAAATAATCAGAAAATTCTCAAAAAATTCTAGAAAATATATTTGACTATTTAGAACATAAAATAAAAGTTTAGGATATTTTTAATTATATTTATCCCTAAAATAAATTCTTGAAAGTCCTAGAAAATTAGGATTACTAGTTTTTAATTAACTAAAAATTGTGGAAAAATCCCACTAGCCCCAAATTAACTTAAAAATAATATTTAAGCACGAATTTTAGGATACGGAGGTTACAGTACCCGGGCAGTGTCCCGAGTGAAGATAGCTTAGTGATCCAGCCGGTCCAGTTACCGACTTTTTGTAATGATTTTATGGGGCACGGGGGAGTATACCCTAAGGTGAACCCTCGGTGCGGTGGGTGGATTATCCCTACAAACCTTCGATGGGCTCGCTTAGCTGATTGGGCCCTGAAGCATTTTCAGACCGAGTTGGAGAGCATTGGTCTGTTTGCAGCTGTGAGTGCTACCAGTGTTGGGTTACCTCCTAACCCCAACCTGTTTCTGGCACTGATGGAGCGATATATTTCGCTCACCGGGACTTTCGTCACTTCACTAGGGGAGTTGGGATTGGCCCTCCATGAGATGGCAGAGATCTCGAGACTGCCGATGGGGGATACTCCGTATGAAGAGTATGTTCCTACGAACCAGGAGCTGGGAGATTCTGTCACGACCCGCACCCGGATATTCGGGCACGAGTACGTGGGTACGTCCAGCCTACGCCGCAGAGTCGGCGGTAGTATGCTGTCTAGGTCATATCCACAGTTAAAATAAATCTAGCTCATTCACAAAATTATAAGTAGGCAAGGATAATAACAGGAAAAGGAATGCTAGGATTTCAAATAAAATAAATGTGACAACAAGATCCAGAGTTTATTACAGAACCAGAAATTAAATCGGGGACAAACCCGATTACTAGGATGAAAGAAAATACTAGCTAACTGGCTGACTACTCCTCGAAAGTAGTCTCCTGAGTAGGAATAGGCTCCTCAACAGTATCATCTGCCATGTCATATGGGTCATAAAAGGTGGGGGCATAGTCATCATCATCGCCTAATATATCAACGGATCCAGTCAGGAAAGGAGCAAAGTACACAATGCACAACAAGATTAAACTAAATATTTATGACAAGTAGAAAAAAAACTGACTAAACAATCACGATAAGAATATGCACAATAAGTAGTAAAATTAACTAAGAATTAAGCACTAAAAATCAGGAATATAAGTAAAACATGATTAATTCCTATAACCAGGGACATGAGTGAAACAGGACATAATGAGACAAGAAAATAGAACTGTAACAAGACAACAGGAACTATATGTGTGTTATTGTGTATTTAGAATACATAGTTGGCATGTAGGGGGTTATAAGGCTAATCCGGCCGTCATAAACGACTATTAGACAGGAATAATCGAGATCCGGCTGATGGTACGGTCGCGTACCAACAGCTATTAGACAGGAACAGGGGGAAGGGTAAACTACATGCCTCCTAGTATTCTCCCACCCGACACGAAAAGCAAGACATGAACTCCAGTATTCAAGACATAAAATCCAGTATTCTAATACTACGTGTAAATATCCAATGGTGGTAGTAGAGCAAGGAACTAATTATCATAATATAAAGAATAAACTTGAAGTGCAGGTACTTGCCTGATGTTTGGATTTACAACTACGGTTCTGCTCTCGGGGAAATTCCAGAAATGAGTCCAGATGCTGAAATAAACATTACCATCATACTCAGAAGGTATCAAATAGCTAGAAACGCCTATCCTTGCGTTCAATTTGGAGACAAGGACAAAAATGACAATTTCGGGTCAAAACGGGGTCCGCATGTGGGTCCGCTTTGCACCAAAAAATGTATCAGGGTCAAAGGTCTCCAAATTCACCAAACTTAGTGTCAACAGGTCAGGAACGATGATACGAACCCAACGGAACTTTCAGAATTGAATTCCGATGAGTCGATCACAAAATCGCCCGTCGAGCGGGGCTTGTGGGGCCCTCGACACGCGATTTCGTCAACATTCTCAGAATCGAACCAAACTTGGGTCACAGGACCAGCGTATCGCTACGAGTCCGATGGCGCAAGTTTCGTTTCAATCCGACATGTATACAGAAAGTTAGGGCTTGATTTAGAAAAGGCGGATACGGGGCGGTGTCCGCGGATACGCGTTGATCCCGGTGTGCACGCACACCCGAATCGACTTTCGCGAAATCCCACACGTCCGTATCAACGATGCGCACGTATCTGTGAAGACCGCGCGCGACCAAGTCGTCCCGTTTGGCGGGGCGTACCCAGTTTCGGGGTGAATCGAGTCATTGTTTTTCCTATTTTTGGATCGCGGTGTGCGATCACCACAGGACGTGATGCCCCGAGCGGTTTGTCCGGGCACCGAGAGGGTCATATAGGCTTCGCAACGCAATTTACGGAATTAAAAACGGGGCAGCGAGGAGAAATTTATGAGTACCTGAACAGGGCTCGAGAAATTGGGATTTCTCGTGTCCGTGTCATTTCTGACACGTGTCGACACGATTCTGGAATTAGGGTTAGGGTTAGGGTTTGGGGATCTCCGACGGAGCTCAGGCGGAGGGGTGGCCAGCCGGAGGCGCTGGGGGCAGCGCCGAAGAGGACTGGACGTGCCGGCGAGGGCGGGCACGACGTGGCGGCTGCCGGAGCGGGCTGGATCGAGTGAGAGGAGGAGGCTGAGCGTTGGTGGACGGCGGCGAGGTGGGGCAGAGCTGGAGGAGAGGAGGAGAGGAGGAAGGCGGGGGCTAGGCGGAGCGGGGCTGGGCACGGCGCTGGGCGAGGGTGGCGGGTGGAGTTCGTGGTGGCCGGAGGGGAGTGGTCTGGTGTATATATAGGGCGGAGAGGGGGTCTGGGCGGCCGGAGATGGCGGAGGACGTGTCGTCTAGGCCGGGCGGAGCGGAAGAGGGGGTCGTGGGGGGGCTGGCCGCCGGAGGCGGCAGAAAATGCGGGCGTCGGAGCGGTGGACGGGGTCGTGGGGAGGGGACGGGTCAGTTCGGTTTAGGTGGCGGGTCGGGTTCGGGCAAACCCGACCCGACCCGTTAAGGCGGGCTGGGTTCGCGGGCTGGGCTGGGCCCAATGGGCCAGGGTATACGGGCTGGGCCGGAGAAACAAATAAATAATAATAATAATAATAATAATAATAATAATTAATTAATTAGTTAGTTTTTAGGTATTTTAAATTAGGTCCGAGGCCCAATAAATTCTAGAAAAATTATCCTAAGTCTAGTTTTCCATTTTACACCAAAATATATTATTTCCATGGTATTTTAAGATTATCTATTAACAATAAAAAAAATTATTTAATAATTAGAACCCTGATTTTAATTACAAAAAATTCTCAGAAAATTTCAGAAAATTGTGAAAAATCCAAGTTCAATATTTTTAAAAATTCAGGGGGTTTACAATCTACCCAACTTATAAAAATTTTGTCCTCAAAATTTAAGAATATGGTAGGGTTCTCTCTATCCAATCTCACTTGATTACAGTCTAAAGGGTTCCTCTCAGGTGAACATTGCGGTCGCTACCCAACTTAGAATTTACCCATCTATCCTCTAAGGCTATACAACTAGTAAAGCTATGTCCCAACTTATTTAATCATGGTATTGAATTCTTAAGTCTTTAATACAAATACATCACCTATGGTATTCCCTTAATCATAAAGGGTCATCATCAATTCGACCGGCCTGAGGGGTATACCTAGTACTATCTATATATCAAACTTATACCAAGCACAAGATTTTGTCTTTCCGAAATAAGGGAAGACGAAGATCAATAATAAAGAGTTCAAGGGTGAGGTGATAGAACAGAAGTATAGGGAGCAAGGCGTTTAAAGAATTCAAATGGAAATTATCAAGCAGTTATGGATTAAAATTCTATTCTGGTAATCATTTGTTCGCATGCTCGTATTAGTACAGTTATGTAACAGATACGATATGCTCGAACATATTTAGGGGCAAGTATACTGGTCAACTATATATCTCAATCCACATAAAGTATTATTTCGAAGGGCGAATCAAAATGCACTAAGGTTGATCAGACCGTAATACACTGATTCTAGATAGACACTTGTATTAGTGGGGTTGATCAGGCCTCAATAACACATGTGTCATGATCAAGCCTAATAAAGTATAAGCTTGTAAAACTAGGCTATAGAATAGCAGCATAAGTCAAGGACAACAAAATTAAGTGCGCTAGATGATGATGAAAAGAGGTACAAATTTAAGTTCACAAAACAACACATAATAAGCATAATAGTAAAAGTCTCTACAATCTCTATAGTTATCAAATATAAAGCATACTAGGTTATTAGAAAGTTCAAAATTACTAGGTTGGGGCTGAGGTCACGGACCAATAGGCACGAGCTAAACAATACTAGAAACGGTATCTACAAATCACTTACGCGTATTAGCTGCTCCAAGAGTCTGCGCGTTCTCCACGGTCATCGCGTAAGCTTGTCCGTATCCTTGAGGTGGTGCCCTCTGCTGCGCTGCTGGGGGCCTGGCCTGAACTGGAACTTTTTGTTCAGTTGTACGTCCTTGAGCAGCAGGACAGTCCCTCATCTGATGTGCTGTTGATCCACAATATAGACAGGCACCTAGCCTCTTTCTACAAACTTGCCAAGTGTGACCTGGTTTATGACAAAAGTTACAAGTGGGAGCTTGTAGATTCTGTCCTTGAGTTTGGTGTTGGGGTGCTGTGGCTTGAGGGAGAGGACGCTGGGTTTATTGCGGGGCCCTCTGCTGTAGTTATTGTTGGAATGGTCGTTTGTGGGGTCCCATACTTCCAGTATCTCTTTCCCGCTTTAGTCTATGTCCCATGTCTCTCTCAACACCTTATGCCACGCTCAAGATTTCCTCGTATGTACGAGCTCGGCTAGTGGTGACAGCAAGGCGAATATCAGGAGACAACCCCTTCTTGAATCTACGGGCTCTATCCTCAGGGGTACGAACCATATATTCTGCAAAGTGGCTCAGTCTGCTAAATTCGACAGTGTACTCATCAACAGAAAGGTTACCTTGTTCTAGCCTCTCGAATTGACTTTCGAGAGCTTCCCGAGCTACTTCGGGATAGAATTTCTCCTTGAACAGCCTCTTGAAGTCCTCCCAAGTGAGATCAGGAGCAGATAGTTGAGGTTCGTCTCTAAACCAGGTCCGAGCTATGTCAAATAGTTGCAGGCTTGCAGACTCCACTTTAAGATCATCAGGGACCCGAGCAGTCTTCAGGAGTCGCTCCACATTCTCTATCCATTCATCGGCATAGAGAATACCTTTAGTTCCATAGAATTCCAGGGGTTTAAGGTTCTTGAAGTCCTTGGCACTTCCAGGCCTCTTGTGCGGTGCCTCCTGGAAGCGAAGAGCATCCGAAAGGCTAGTTCGTAGCAGGGTAGTCTATTCCTTCTGGGATTCTATGAGTCCCTGGAACACTCCGAGTAGCTGTGTCCCATCCATAGTAACTGTCGGAGTAGTTGGAGGCGGAGGGAGCGTAAGAGTTTCAGGCACAGTCTGCTCGGCGGGTTCGGATGTGCCTCCTACGGTATTCCTTGTCTGAACCATTCTGAAAGATTAAGGGATAGGAAGATTAGAATAGATTACTTGGAAATCAAGGGCGATAGAAAATTTTTACTAGGAACGATATCGAGATTTGAAATAAAAGATCCTATTCTGTGAATGAGCTTTTCCTAAAATCCTTAATCTTATTGCAGGCCTGTTCGGTCCCTAAGTTGAAACCGAACAATTTAGTCGTGGACCTGTATGGGCCACCATAAAAATGTGTCACGACCCGCACCCGGATATTCGGGCACGAGTACGTGGGTACGTCCAGCCTACGCCACAGAGTCGGCGGTAGTACGCTGTCTAGGTCATATCCACAGTTAAAATAAATCTAGCTCATTCACAAAATTATAAGTAGGCAAGGATAATAAAAGGAAAAGAAACGCTAGGATTTCAAATAAAATAAATGTGACAACAAGATCCAGAGTTTATTATAGAACCAGAAATTAAATCGGGGATAAACCCAATTACTAGGATGAAAAAAAATACTAGCTAACTGGCTGACTACTCCTCGAAAGTAGTCTCCTGAGTAGGAACAGGCGCCTCAACAGTATCATCTGCCACGTCATATGGGCCATAAAAGGTGGGGGCATAGTCCTCATCATCGCCTAATATGTCAACGGATCCAGTCAGGAAAGGAGCAAAGTACACAATGCTCAACAAGATTAAACTAAATATTTATGACAAGTAGAAAAAAACTGACTAAACAATCACGATAAGAATATGCACAATAAGTAGTGAAATTAACTAAGAATTAAGCACTAAAAATCAGGAATATAAGTAAAACATGATTAATTGCTATAACCAGGGACATGAGTGAAACAGGATTACAATGAGACAAGAAAATGGAACTGTAACAAGACAACAGGAACTATATGTGTGTGATTGTGTATTTAGAATACATAGTTGGCATGTAGGGGGTTATAAGGCTAATTCGGCCGTTATAGACGACTATTAGACAGGAATAATCGAGATCCGGCTGATGGTACGATCGTGTACCAACAGCTATTAGACAGGAACAGGGGGAAGGGTAAACTATATGCCTCCTAGTATTCTCCCACCCGACACGAAAAGCATGACATGAACTCCAGTATTCAAGACATAAATTTCAGTATTCTAACACTACGTGTAAACATCCAATGGTGCTAGTAGAGCAAGGAACTAATTATCATAATATAAAGAATAAACTTGAAGTGCAGGTACTTGCCTGATGTTTGGATTTACAACTACGGTTCTGCTCTCGGGGAAAATCCAGAAATGAGTCCAGATGCTGAAATAAACATTACCATCATGCTCAGAAGGTATCAAATAGCTAGAAATGCCTATCCTTGAGTCTAATTTGGAGACAAGGGCAAAAACGACAATTTCGGGTCAAAACGGGGTCCGCATGTGGGCCCGCTTTGCACCGAAAAATGTGTCAAGGTCAAAGGTCTCCAAATTTACTAAACTTAGTGTCAATAGGTCAGGAACGATGATACGAACCCAACGGAACTTCCAGAATTGGATTCTGATGAGTCGATCACAAAATCGCCCGTCGAGCGGGGCTTGTGGGGCCCTCGACACGCAATTTCGTCAACATTCTCAGAATCGAACCAAACTTGGGTCACAGGACCAGCGTATCACTACGAGTCCGATGGCGCATGTTTCGTTTTGATCCGACGTATATACAGAAAGTTAGGGCTTGATTCAGAAAAGGCGGATACGGGGCGGTGTCCGCGGATACGCGTTGATCCCGGTGTGCACGCACACCCGAATCGACTTTCGTGAAATCCCATACGTCCGTATCAACGACGCGCACGTATCTGCGAAGACCGCGCGCGACCAAGTCGTTCCGTTTGGCGGGGCGTACCCAGTTCCGGGGTGAATCGGGTCATTATTTTTTCTGTTTTTGGATCGCGGTGTGCGATCACCACAGGACGCGATGCCCCGAGCGGTTTATCCGGGCACCGAGAGGGTCATACAGGCTTCGTAACGCAATTTACAAAATTGAAAACGGGGCAGCGAGGAGAAAGTTATGAGTACCTGAACAGGGCTCGAGAAATTAGGATTTCTCGTGTCCGTGTCGTATCCGACACGTGTCGACACGATTCTGGAATTAGGGCTAGGGTTAGGGTTTGGGGATCTCCGGCGGAGCTCAGGCGGAGGGGCGGCCGGCCGGAGGCGCTGGGGGCAGCGCCGGAGGGGACTGGACGCATCGGCGAGGGCGGGCACGGCGTGGCGGCTGCCGGAGCTGGCTGGATCGAGTGAGAGGGGGAGGAGGCTAAGCATTAGTGGACGGCGGCGAGGTGGGGCGGAGCTGGAGGAGAGAAGGAGAGGAGGACGGCGGGGCTAGGCGGAGCGGGGCTGGGCACGGCGCTGGGCGAGGGTGGCGGGTGGAGTTCGTGGTGGCCGGAGGGGAGTGGTCTGGTGTATATATAGGGCGGAGAGGGGGTCTGGGCGGCCGGAGATGGCGGAGGACGTGTCGTCGAGGCCGGGCGGAGTGGAAGAGGGGGTCGTGGGGGGGGGCTGGCCGCCGGAGGCGGCGGAAAACGCGGGCGCCGGAGCGGTGGACGGGGTCGTGGGGAGGGGACGGGTCAGCCGGGTTTGGGTGGCGGGTCGGGTTCGGGCAAACCCGACCCGACCCGTTAAGGCGGGCTGGGTTCGCGGGCTGGACTGGGCCCAATGGGCCAGGGTATACGGGTTGGGTCGGAGAAACAAATAAATAATAATAATAATAATAATAATAATAATAATATAATAATTAATTAATTAATTAATTAGTTTTTAGGTATTTTAAATTAGGTCCGAGGCCCAATAAATTCCAGAAAAATTATCCTAAGTCCAGTTTTTCATTTTACACCCAAAAATGTTATTTTCATGGTATTTTAAGATTATTTATTAACAATAAAAAAAATTATTTAATAATTAGAACCCTGATTTTAATTACAGAAAATTCCCAGAAAATTCCAGAAAATTGTGAAAAATCCAAGTTCAATATTTTTGAAAATTCAGGGGGTTTACAGATTCAGATCCTCGGGTAGTGGAAGTGTATCCAGGAGCTGATGTGCCACTACCTCGCTTGCACCGCTTTTTATGGTAAGCCCTCAGATTTGGCTCACATCAATAAATGGACGTCCTACCTCTTCTTTCACCGGTCCAGGACTGCTAAGCCGAAGAAGGTATTGGAGGGCAAGGATCAGCCTGTGAATCTTCTGAGCGTGCTTAATGCTCAGGTAGTCGACGATCTCATGGTAGACGCTGGGGCTCCGGACTTGATCCTCGACGAAGGGATATGACAGTATCCTGTAGGCACTAAGGCCTATAGTTATTTAAGGCACTGCCGCAGGCCTCTATCCAGGGAATCTCAACTGGCTGGCTTCCTCTACATATGGCTGCGCCGACTGGTGGTGCCCGGCATCGCATCTGCGGACCGCATTCACCGCAACACGCTATGGCCTGCAGTGTGTCTGGTATTCGGGACAAGACTGGGCTTGCTCCCTGCCATGGTATGCCGTATACAAGCTGGCCTGGAGGCCATAACTGACGGGCTGCTCGCCGATAAAACTCGGCGTGATAGCTTTCCCAGGGTAGAATTACCATACCTGTATTTGATGGGATGGTTAATTCTTCACAACCCCAGGGTTATGTCTCCCGGCTCCGATAGTAGTTCGGGGGATAGTTTCTTGTTGAACTACCAGAAATCTTCCTGGAATGTTGGGGCCGCGGTTCTAGACTGTCGGCGGGTGCTGGGCTTCAGTCACAGCTGAAAGCTTTTCTGCACTGTTCCCTCTGTACATCGCAATCAATCGGGGATTAGGCTTGAGGATTCAGGTAGAGAGAAGACCAATCTTTCTGCTGAAGCTTTTAATTGGTTGGTCTGCATTAGACCTTCCTATTTACTGTACAGGAGTGAAGACCATTGCTTCTTGGAGCCCTACCTGCCTAGTCGGTTTGCCAGGAAGTTTGGGTATGATCAGTTGCACGCGGGCAACGCCGTCACCAGCTTCCGGTCCAGGGGTGGACTCATTGATGGAGCGAGAGGCTGGCGATACTTCCTCATGGGTTGTACTGGAGCAATTTTTACCGTGCCGGTCATTACACTCTCCACGGAGCTGCGTATCCTGCACTCGTATGCCCGTTTTTATGTGGCAACGAACACCTTCCATCGCGATTTTGACATGCATGGAAGTTTTAGGGTGCCCTCTTCCAAGTCTGGGGGAAGAGTCGAAGTCCCTTCGGTTTCTTCCGATGAGGGTGAGGAGTCCGTCAACCCAGATGAGCCTCTGTTGGCGGTATCGAGGGGTGAAGTACCTCTGCCTGCAGGTTCTTTGGTAATCTCCGGGAAGCGAAGGGATCCTGCTCCGAAGGAGACTTCCCCTCGCAAGAGGAAGATGCAGACGGTAAATCGTCCTCTTCGGATTCCTGGTATTGAGGCTCCTGGAAGTGAGCCTGCATCTCCCCATGTTGGGGATGATTCTTTGATTGGAGGTTCCTCGCCTTTTAGAGAGGGACCCTCTAATGTTCCGGCCGGTGGTGCCGAAGAATCTCTGCTGGAGGCCGTCGTTGCTGCTACTGCTTCAGGTAGTGGAACGAGGTCGCCTCCGGGGCTGAGTATACCTTTATGCGGATCAGTATCGGGAGGGACCCCTGTCGTGCCTGTAAGCGCACCTGGCGAGATTCCAGCCGATGAGCCTCGGTTGGAATTTGACGAGGACCTGGAAGACTATTTGCCAGCATCGGTTAGCAGACCCCTTTCTCCAGGTATGACAGCTTGCTTAGCATCCTTAAGAAATGATTTTGCTGTACAGGCCGCAGACGCGACATATATGCCGTCGACCATGGGTAAATGTAGTCTTCACGCCTCTTCTTTTAGGAAAATTAGCATTATGCTGATATTAACTTCCTTTCATCCTCTTTTCTGGGGAAGACCTCTTCGGGGAGGGCAGTGTAGATGCGCCTTTCGGCTCTGTGTCAGGTCCTGGCGATGACACGGAGGTGCCTGTTTTTGAATATGAAACATCTTCGGGTGCCGGCTCGCCTGTCGACGAAGGTCCCGATATCTCAAGAGGAGGACGAGCCTGTCATTGCGACAATGCATCCTTTGAGTATGCTGGTATCTTCGTCGGTATTGGCGCGACGGCCATGGCAACATCGTCTACGGCTGTTCTTGGAGGGGGATTTGCCAATATCGAGGCCACTCCCGGCGTCCATTCGGATCTAGCTGCGCTGATCGAGCAGTACACCGGCATCTTCTATACCACTTTGAAAATATTAATATCAAGGGTTTTGGCGAAGAATCTGAGCTTTGTGTCGCTGAAGAGGTTCTTTCGGTCTGCGATAGTGTCGATCCGAGAATTCGACGACACTGGGCTAGCTGAAACGCTGGAGGAGATAGTTAATGGTTTGGAGCAACCCATTAACGAATACTTGCAGCTAGCTCGAGACAATGTTGAAGATCTGGTCCAGGCTAGATACGACTCCATGACTGTGCGGCTTGCCGAACAGATGGCAGGCGTAAATAAATCCATCCAGACACATCAACAGAAGATGGATGAAGGAAAAGCCGTCCTGGAGGAGGCCATCGCTCTTCAAACGAAGTGCCAGACCGAGCATGAAGGGAATGTAGCGAGGGTCTGTAGGCTGGAAACAAAACTCACTCAGGCAAAGGAGTGGGCTTCTCAGTCGTAGGAAGCTCTAGCTGTGGCGGATAGCCGATCGGGCGTAGCACAACAGAACTTGGCGCGTGCAGGAGTCGCCCGTGCTGGTTTTCTTCGGGCTAGAGCCGAACTGTCCCTCCTGAGCAACGATGAGGCATGGCTGGAGCGGGCTCGCGCTGATGTCTTGGATTCCAGGACTGAGAGGATGGGCGAACTGGCGCGGCAGCTTCGCGACCTGATTGCT
Organism: Iris macrosiphon; assembly: GCA_036927795.1. Taxonomy (NCBI): domain Eukaryota; kingdom Viridiplantae; phylum Streptophyta; class Magnoliopsida; order Asparagales; family Iridaceae; genus Iris; species Iris macrosiphon. The sequence goes on along the minus strand of JAYESA010000011.1, from coordinate 42,500,332 downwards.
CCCCCTCAATGATGTACTTTTGCTTTTGCTTTTCAATGTACTTTCGCTCTTTTTTGGGAATAATAAAGAGGCTTTCATCTGACTTTGTGGACCCATCATTTCAGAATGTAAATGACAGGTTTGGGTGAGAGTGATATCAGAGGTAATATGGACGTGATATACTCTCGGTAAGTTTTAGCAGGATATATCTATTCAGAGGTTATATGGACATGATATAAATATGCTTTTTAGCTAAAATTTGTACACAAGACACTATCAGAGGTAGTATGGACGTGATAGGTCTTGAAGTTCCAAATTAGTTAAACATATCTATTCAGAGGTTATATGGACATGATAGAATATGATCCAACTAGTTTCGTTTTGGTAGTAGTTTTGTCAGAATGAGGTTTTCGCCATATTCCACTTGAGCAGAGGAGGTTTCAGGAATTTGCCATTGATAGGAACCATTAACAGGTCTTTATTAGGTCAGGCTAACCTGTAAGCGCCGTTTGAGAACGTCGTCTCGATCACATAAGGGCCTTCCTATTTGGGCTGGAATTTGCCTTTACTTCTGTGAGTAAGAATCATCGGCCTTCTCACAGCTAAGACTAGCTTGCCGACTTTGAACACCCTTTCCTTCACTTTTTGATTTAAAAGCCCTGGAAATACGTGCTTGGTAGAAAGCGATGCGTTGTTGAGCTTGGAGGCGTTTCTCGTCTAATCCTTCTAGCTCTTGAAGCCTTAACAGGTCATTCTTTTCTTGAGTCAACTCATTAGCCACGGCTATCCTGAGTGACAGAATTTGGATCTCGATGGAGAGAACTGCTTCGCTCCTGTAGACTAATGAGAATGGTGTGCAACCTGTCAGTGCTCGTACCGTTGTGCGGTATGCCCAGAGACATTCTCCCAGCTTCTCATTCCAATCCCTTTTGTTCGAAGAGACGAACTTCTTCAGGAGCATGATAATGGTTTTGTTGAAGGCTTCCGCCAAACCATTAGCAGCAGGATTATATGCCGTAGAGGCGACATTTTGTATCCGATTTTTATCGCAAAATTGATGAAACGCTTGGCTGATGAATTGAGGCCCATTGTCATGGATTATCCTTCGGGGTATCCCGAAGCGGTAAATAACGTGATGCTTGATGAAGCTGATCATATTAGATACCTTCACCTCAGCAAGAGGGATCGCCTCTGCCCATCTGGAGAAGTAATCCGTGATGGCCAGTATAAACCGGTGACCTCTGGAAGAAGACGGGTGAATAGGACCAATGATATCCATACCCTATGCTTCGAAAGGCCAGGATACAACCGTAGGATGTAGATATTCGGGAGGTTGATGGATAAAGTCTGCATGGACCTGACAGGATCTGCATTGTCTTGCATACTTTATTTCATCTGTGATCATAGTAGGCCAGTAATAGCCCATTCTCCTGATGCGATCCTGTAGCTTAGGATCGGGTTGATGCGCTCCGCATACGCTGTCGTGGGCTTCACGGATAATCCGCTGTGCTTCGTCACCAGAGAGACATCGTAATAATAGTCCATCATAAGACCGGCGATATAGACATTGTGACGATGCGTCAAAATAGAAGCATAATGATCGTCTTTTGACGGATACTGCTTCTTTAGGATCCTCTGGCAAGATTCCGTATGCTACAAAATCTATAAAAGGACTTCTCCAGTCTCTCCTGGGAGGATCTGTGTCCACCGCGTAGCTGCGTTCTATGTAAAAGTTATTTTTTACACAGAATAAATCTCTGTTAAGAAGGATTACCGAATTCTGCCTTCTTATAGGGGTAGCTAAATCTACAGGTAGACTGGCTAGGGCATCAGCTTTTAGATTCTGAGATAGAGGCACATATTCCAGGAAGAATCCTTTGAATGTCATGGCTATCTCGACTGTTGCTTGGTGATAGGGGATGAGGACTGGATTTCGGACTTCATATATTCCTCTGACTTGATTGACGATCAGCAGAGAATCACCGAAAGCTTCCAGAGATTGGACGCCCAATTCTTTAGCGACTTGGAGGCCGATTAGTAGAGCGTTGTACTCTGCCATATTGTTGGAACAGGGCTCGCTAAGAGAATATGCTCGGTAGATGACGAGCTTATCAGGAGTGACCAGAACAATTCCTACTCCCGAAACCACGTTTCCCATGGGACCAGTCTTGGAAGGAGATTATGTTGGTCGTGACCGTCTTCTCGCTGTTGCGCAGAGTGATGGCCTTAGCATCGATCAGCTCCTGGATCTTCCTTTTCAGTATATAACACCCTTTGTGGGGTGGTGTATGTACCTATGGAAGATACAGTACTTGGGGTTGTTGGTACTGCCGGCCTCATTGGGCCGTCTCACCTCAGGAAGGGTAATCTTGCCGCTTTTGACGAGACATTCGAATATGCTCGGAATATCGTCGTCGTCAAAAGAGTACACTTCAATGGGCCTGGAAGTCCCAGGTTTCGTCTGCGTGGTAGCCACCATCTTTTGCCTGGACGTGTTGATCGCCAGAGCTTCTTTACCCTTGGTACCACGAGGATGGTCGATGTTGGAGGATGACCTCTTGCCTTTATCAGAGGCCGAGATCATGATGCCATTATCGTGCGCCTTCTGACTATTGTCCTCCGCGGCTAATGTCGAGATGATGAACGAGGGCCAATCATGAAACTGATATGGTCTTGTGAACACCGAGATCACGGGGAGAAGGTTCTTCCTGCAGATGTCGACCAACGCCGAGTCTGGGACTCCTGGAGGAATTTGCAGAGTGGCTTGACGAAAACGTTCGATGAAAGTGCGAACATTCTCTTTTTCCTTCTGCCTGACTTCGATGAGAGAGGACATAGACATGTCCATCCCTCCCTCGTAGAATCGCGTGAAGAATAAAGCCTTGAAGTCTTCGAAGGAAGTAATGCAGTTGTCTGCCAGGCTGCGGTACCACTGGTAAGCTACTCCCGAGAGACAGCCCTTGAACACCAGAGTGAGGAGGGCATCGTTCCCTTGTAACAATATTGTCATCATGCTGAAGTAGTTCATGTATTGACTCGGTTGATGTTTTTTCCTTGAACAAAGTCATAGTCTGTGGTTTGTATCTAGGAGGGAAAGGGACCTCTTCCCAGATAGCTGGATAAGGTTGGTTGATTCCCAATTTCTTGAGCTGATCTTTGTACTTCAGGGCATCAAATTGGGCTTTCAAATCCCGTACTGCCTTCATCGGATCTTCATCCGGTAGCGGGACCACGGAGTGATGAGGAATTGTTTGCATCGCGACTCCGACGGGAGGTAATACATTCTCCGAGTGAGGAAGCGGAGGAACTGCTGACTCCTGATCTAGAGCAGGCTCTTGGATCATGTTGGATGGTGGTAAGTCCACCCCCACGCGTATCTGAGTTGGAGGGGCCGATGCTTGAGCCATGGCCGCTGCGTGTTGAGTTAGCATCATCTGGTGCATGTTCTCCATCATGAATTGCATCTCTTTTAGAGATGTCTCCAGTACAGTAATGCGCTGCTCAGCGCTCCCGGATAGGGAAGCTTCCTCGTGTTTATCTCCAATGGCATAAACTCCCATCTCCCTGGGTGTCATTGAAAGATTAGTATAGGTCTCTGTAGAAGTTGACTCTATACTTTCGGCATCTGATTCGGGAAACTGGTGACCCCCAGCATCGGAATCAGAAGAGTACGAAGCCAGTTGTCGTGACCTCGAACAAGTGTTTTGGAACACCCCAACTTCGGTGTTCCTAAGGAGCATGTTAAATCTCCTTCGGCTCAGAGTTCTAGAGGGATGACGTCTTGAGCCTGACCCTCCTCTAGGTACGTGTGAAGCCATGTTCACAGATGCATGCGTGGGCTTTTCTTCCTGGAAAGATGGAGAGTAGCTCAACCGGTCGAAAACTGACTGTTTTGCTTCAGAACAGCAATAATTAATTATAATCTTATGACTATTACAACAGTGCTCGCTAGGAGACGTAATAGACATGATGTAAGATCCCCTCTCCTTGCATTTCTGGATCAGATAATTGCGCAGGTCAGGAGGCGTCACAGAAGAAGAAGATGATGGCTTGTTCCTTCTGTTCACATCAGTGGGCATGAGGATGTTGGGAATCATAATTTTCCCTGTGCCACCTATATACAACAGGTTGGCCATCTGGGTGGCGAATAATCCCCGAGGAGGGTGTCTCCCTGCAAATTGAGCCTTCTTTAAGCTGAGTGGCTTCTCCTGGCGTAATTTGGATCTCTGCTCTGGTTGGCGTAAAGCTGAGGATGTCCTCAGTCGGCCATCAGCTTCTCACATAATCCGGAGGGCAGGCATATTGTTCCCTTGTTGGCATAAAGGTCGAGAAGTTGAGTAGTCCGCCGTTTGCTTTCCTTTGCATAGATTGCAGGGATCATCTGCTTTTCCGCAGAAGATAGATGCATTTTTACGTGCGGAGCGCGTTTGTGATTCATGTTTTGGCGCTGAGGCATCATCAGAAATTTTGTCTATTCCGCCAGGGACGGGAGACTGAATTTTATGCACAGAGCGCGGAGTAGGCTTCTGGACTAGCGCTGAGGCATTGTCCGAAGTTTTGTCTTTTCCGCCAGGGAAGGGAGACTGAATTTTACGCGCAGAGTGCGGATTTTACTTCTGGGTTAGCGCTGAGGCATTGCCAGAAGTTTTGTCGGCCCTATTAGAGACAGGCGACTGAATTTTACGCGCAAGGCGCGGAGTATACTTCTGGGTTAGCGCTGAGGCATTGCCAGAAGTTTTGTCGGCCCTGTCAGAGACAGGCGACTGAATTTTACGCGCAAGGAGCGGAGGGAGCAATGCTATAACCTCATTGGTCGGAGAGATAGGAGAGTCCACTATGTCTTGGGCATCCAGACCTTATGGCGACTCTGTTGTTATCCGAAGACACTAGTCTTCCAAAACAACAGGAAGACCAGTGTCTTCTTCACAGGTCAGGCGGCGTCACAGAAGAAAAAGACATCCCCAACAGAGTCGCCATCTTGTTTCGGATAATAAACGAGAGAGGATATGGAAAACGAGGTCTTATACGAAAACCCGCCCTTTCTCCGGTGTTTACAAACAAGATTGTACAATCTAATCCTATACGAGGATGTCTAAGTACAATTTTTTAATCTGGATAAATATTGCTATGGGTGTCTGATCTGCAGTCGATCACTTTAGCCCTTGGACCACACGATGGTGAAGAAGTACCGTGGAAGACAGAAAGCAGCTTCGCAGGTTGCTAAAGAGGTTGGATGTCCGATGCCAAAGTCGTCAATACCTTCTCTCTGCCTGAGCTCTGGATTCTTCTCTCTCTTTTGACCGTTTGACCTTCGATTCTTGCGACCGTTGGATATGATACTGGATTTCTTGATCAATTCTCCGACCATTTTCTTCGACCTTTTCCTCTGTTGATAGAGGTCTCTATTTATAGAGTTTTTAGGGACAGTGACCACACAGTCGGCGTAGAAACCGAGTAGTGGAAAGTACAACACCCTTTTACACGACGGTTTAAAATAACCAATGCCTGCATATAGATAACCTTTTGAGTGAGCATGTGACGCATGTCCAACTGAGGGACAAACGCGTATATCTGCTACGAAGATCACGGCGTAGAAGCCACGTAGATAGTTATCCCTTGTGTATAAGAGGTTGGCATAGAAGCCAATGACTGTCACCATGGCGTAGAAGCCAAGTAGGCATAGAAGCCGAGTAGGCGTAGAAGCCAAGTAGGCATAGAAGCCGAGTGGGCGTAGAAGCCGAGTGGTCATAGAGGCCGAGTAGGCATAGAAGCCGAGCAGGCGTAGAAGCCGAGTGGTCATAGAGGCCGAGTCGGCATATAAGCCGAGTGAGCATAGAAGCCGAGCTGATGTGGACGTTTTAGCCGAAATTACGGCTCTTAGAGACATAATCAAATCTCTTGCATTAAATGCAGAGATCTGCCCCCATCCTGCGCATTAAATACAGAGGCTTGTCTTTAAGATTTGCCATCATTCTGCACATTAAATACAGATACGCGCCACGAATCCTGTACGAAGAGTAACTGCTGACGTGGCGGTCTGTTTGCCTTCTGCGGAGCGTAAGAAGCTCATGTCTGCCTGTGTAAAACTGGGCAGCATATTCCCTTATATGCGTAAGAGTAGTTTACGCAAAAGAGATGTCACTAAACGACGGTTCGGTAACATTTAATCAAATCTCCTGCATTAAATGCGGAGATCCGCCATTATCCTGCTCATTAAATGAGGAGGCGTGTTTTGAAGGTCTGCCACCCTTCTGTGCATCAGGTATAGAGACGTGCCTTGGGCATCTATTAGTATTCGGCGCTTTAAGTGCAGAGACGTGCCTCGAGAAACTGTCACCGTTCTGCGCATTAAATGCAGAGACGTGCCTCGAGCCCTGTACAAAGTGCAGCTTTTGACATGGCAGGCTTTTTGTCTTCTACGGAGCGTAAACAGCTCATATCTGCCTGTATAAAACTAAGCAGCGTATTCTTTCGTATGTGCAAAAGTGGTTTACGCAAAAGAAATGGCAGTAAATGACAGCCTGGGTTGCAGTGCCGCGCTATCATTATACCCGTCGCCTGGGTAGTCGTTCAGTACTCTTTGTCAGGAGTCCAGACGTCAGGTTCATTGCATGATCTGACAGGTTCATTTTAAAGAATACGAAGCGTTCCTCGTACACTTCAATGCTACATTGAAAGCGGATGAGTTTTACGCCATATAGGCGATGAAGCACCCGGTTTACGCTGAAGCAGCCTGGACATACTGTATTACGCGGATGGTCCTTGAGCTTATATTTTTACGCTGTGCTCAGCAAAAAAGCTCTGTTTGCACGTCTGATGGCTCTGAGGTCCTCTGTTTATGTTGCCCTACATCAACATGCTGCGTATAGCTATCCAGCGTATTTTTCATGCTTCTACAGTATCTTATCTTCTAGATAAGGTTCTTGGTTTATGAGGTTTACCAATGAAGTGGTATTTTGCCGGTGTCGAGTTCTGGCTTCAGTTCCTTTGGGACGAAGGATTGGAGACTTTTCACTCTGCCGAAGATGATAATTTTGTCTTCCCTCTTGCTTGCTGGAAGTATGAAGTAGGCATTTTGAATAAGGAGAATTTGGTTCACATCGTAGGTGGTAGTTGCGTGTGTATGCAGGTACATGCCGAGACTGTGCTCAATGGAATACAATGTTCTTAGATGTGCAAAATCCGAGTAGTTCAAAGATAACCCTTTATTCATAAAATAAGGTATATTATCCTCAGTAATTATATTGTCAAGAGAAGGGACGTTAGCATGCACGGCTACGTACCCTTCCAGTTCTTCCTTTTCGAGATCTACCCCCAGTACGAGCGACAGCTTCGGAGGTCTCCTGCTCATCTTTACCACTAGAGGTTCAAAACTCATAGTAGGTGACGGATCTTCTTTCAGCAGTAGACTTGGTCTACGAAGGTGAACGACCAGAGGTTCAGGTGCTTTCTTGTGCAGTTTTACCATGAGAGGAGGGGTTGTGTCAGGAGCATATGCTTTGATATGGACTCTTAAGGGCTCGTCCAATATTGTCCCAGTCTCTGCCTCATCGTCGGTATCATTGCCACCTTCATCTTGGTGGACTTGCTTGTAGAGGATCGAGTCAGAGTAATATGCCTCAACCCCTTTGAATGGATCAACGTCAGCAAATTCTGTCTTGATGACGCCATGATCATCCACGTACTTCAAACACTGGTGCAAGGTTGACTGTACGATCATGTACTGATGTATCCACGGACGTTCCAATAGGATATTATAGGATACGTCTACGTCTATGAGGTAGTAGGTGACCTCTTTTTTTAAATTACCGATCTGACACTTCAAGCGAATCATGCCCAGAGGTTAGCTCCTTCCTGCATTGAAGCCACTAATGGTAGTATTGGTTGCTGCTAGGTGATGCATCGGGATGCCCAAGGTCTAAAGCAGACTCTGCGAGATGATGCTAATTAACGAACTTGGGTAGATGTGCATCTGGTCTACCTTGATGGCGTCAATGTATCCTGTGTAATACAGAGGACGATCGTGCCTATTATTTTTTAGCAACATATTTTGTTGCTAGAATATGATGTTGGGTTTCGCCTCTATCACATTATTGCAATGGTGGCATGCTGCAAGATTCTCAGCTGGCGGCTTAACGTGCTCGAGGTAGGTATCGGTATTCTGCAATGCCTCACTCAGATCAACCTGAGTGTATTTATAGAGTTGGAGAAGCTCAAATAGTAACAACTTCGCCGGATTATTAGCCAGCTGTGCTATGATGTCAAAGTTGTAGCGCTTCTCCAGCCCCTGAGCTATATTTTTGTACAGCAGTTTGTCAAAACGAGTTTCTTTCTGCTTTGACTTGTCCGCTGTCGGAGGCTGGGATGGACCCGGATCGGATATTATAGGTGAGACGATTGGGAGCGCATCATTATTAGGGATGTCATATTCTCGTTGGTACTCCAGGCCTGACCTTGTCATTTCTGCTATAGCTTCTTCGGAAGAAAGAGAAATCTTGTAGCAGGACTTGGACTTCTTTCCCTTGGACTTGGTGACGGAAGGTGTTGCCTCCTACATCAAGTCTGGATCAAGATCTGGATGAACCCACCTCCCGTGATGTGGTGAGAGGTATCAGCCCAGATGTATGGTCATGAGCTGATGGGAGATTGGCAACCTCCATTGTTGTCCTGGGGATCGGGATCACTCTATCTTGGGTTTTCGTTGCCGAGAAGTTACCGAACTGGAGAGATACTATGTTAGCGGCAAATGTTTTGTCATCGAAGTCCAAGGTGAGGGCCTTGGTGTCGAGCAGATGCTGGAGGTACCGCTTCAGTATGTAGCAATCCCGCGTAGCATGGTGAACATATCGATGGTAGTGGAAGTACTTCAAATTATTTACATCAATTGCCTTATCAGGATGCTTGACGTCAGGGAGCCGAATCTTGTTTTCCTTCATTAGCACGTCAAAGATTGTCCTGACATTATCATCTTCGAAAGAATAAATTTTCTTCGATTTTGGGATCTCAGCAGAATTTTGCTCGGGTTTTTAGGTTATATTTGCAACAAGAGCCTGCTTTCGTTTGCCATCCCGGGCATTATTGCCGCTGTTATTGTTTTAAGGGCATTTTCCCCTATCATTAGCGAAGGAGATTTGTATTCCCAAGAGGCGGGCATCCTTTACTTTTTTCTCAGCACCGATATCATTTATGATGAATGTCATCCAGTCTTTAAACTGAGAGTCGTCCATCCAGAGTTTGACTGTGGGAAGTAGATTTCTCCGGCAAGTGTCCATCGGCGTAGACTCAGGGTTACTAGGGGGTAACTTTAGAGCCGCTTGCATGTACTGCTCGAAGTATTCCTATACAGTCTTTTTCTCTCTTTGCGTAATGTCCATTAAAGAGGACATCATTATGTCGTTTCCTCTATCGTAGAACCGAGCAAGAAAAAGACCTTTGAGATCATTAAACGATGAAATACAGTTGTCATGGAGGCTGCACAACCAATCGAAAGCTATTCCATATAATATCCCGACAAAGAGCTTGGTTAAGAGGGTATCGTTGCGAGACAGATGCCCCATTACCATCTCAAAGTAAATCATGAATTGACGAGGATATGTTTTTCCATTAAATGGAGTCAAGTTAAAGGGCTTGTAATTGGGCGGGTACGGTACATCTCTCTATTCGAGTGGATACGGTTGTCGAATCTCGAGCTTGCGCAATGAGTCCCGATTGTCCATTAAGTCTAGGCGGGCTCGGAGTTCTCGTACCTTCTATATTGCTTCCAGGATTTCATCGACTGTCGAAGGAGTAGATAATCCGGGCAGGGGATGATTATCGCCAGCAGGTGGAGCGGTTGCATTTGAATTCCCGTTGGTCCCGGGGTCCAGGCTTGCTTGACCAAAGGCCCTTGTTGGTTTTGAGGCTATATTTGCCTTGATCTCCAACATTGTTTAGGTTAAGGCCTGAATTGATGTGCTCATGGTTTCCATCATGGTCTCAAGGGTTTTGAGGCACTGTCGATCACTGGGGCCCTCATGATCGTTCCCGGTCATGTATGTTGTTCTCATATGGGGAGAAATGAATGGGACGGTAGACGTCGCACTTTCTACCTCAAACTCTTGTCATGAATAGTCATCCGGAAAAGTTGGTAGTGCCACATCCTCTTCGAACTGCGAGGGAACACTACCCCTGTCACGCCCCAGTCCAAAAAATACATAGGACTAGGACACGTAAGCATGCCAGCCGCATGTATATGGCAACTCCAATATATGAAAACCAAAGCACCTGCGTACGCTGTATCATGAACAATAATTTATGAGTGGTTTAAATCTATCACAAGTCAAAGTGTATAATCTAATCTCATCCACGAAAATCATATATAAATAAAGAACCAATATCTATGAATCTATATCTCAATATAAAGCAGCTCCAGATGACAGTCGGATGGAAACAAATCCACTACCGAACTAGAATATAGAATAAACAAGATAAATACAATATAAGTACAACCTCTAACAATCATGAGGCTCGAAAGGGAAGACCTCCTCGCAATATAAGTAGCAAGTCCGGATCTGTGCTCCTGCGAATACTCATGAACATCTACACCTAGAAAGGGACAAGGTCCTCAGAGGGACATAACAAGATACATAGAAGGATGCCATAAAGTAAATACTGAATAAATAAAAGGGGTGCGCTAACTATCTAAGTGAAATGCAACTTGAGGACAACTTTGAGTGTATGAGAAAGTGTAGGCTAGACATATGTTGACGTAATTCACCAATCGGCATGATTGGCTAGTATATGCCACATATGCCCCCATACAAGGGCGCTGTATAATAACGTCCATCTCCAAAGAGCATGGCATCTGTATAATATATCTTCCATACCGCTCCGAAGAACGTGGCAGCAGTGTAGTATATAGTCCATATCGCTCCGAAGAATGTGGCAGCAGTATAGTATATATCGTCCATATCACTCCATCGAGTGTGGCAGCAGTGTAAAGGAAGTGGATGTCCCATACACCTACAAGTCATCCTCCCTGCCCAATGTAGATATACAAGTCGTGAACACGAAGTGGACATCTCGTACTATAATATAAGTCTCTATAGAAATAAATAACTAAGTTAAATACCGTTATACGTGTTGCTCACACCGATGGCCAGTCGAGTATGAGACACGCATCCCTACATGAATGCACTCTGTGACGTGTAATGATACGTGTCAAGGACTGGGGAGTCATACCGATAACTCCTCAACTTTAGGTGGGTCTATTAGACACTAGGTCAGACACAAGTCCTAACGTCAACGCCTCCGTTGACTGCACCCGAGTCTCTTTCGGACGCACACAGTTATATAATCTAAAATAATAAACATGCAACTAAATATATAACTAAATTTAAATAGTACAACAAGGCAAGGTATACTTGCCTGGCAAGAGAGCTGCAAAGGGTAACATCCAGATGTCAAACACCAAGAGTTAGAAACTACGGCCTCAGAATAAACGTCTCCGGATGCTAAAATAAACATCACCAACGTTCCCAAAATTTGCAAAATAGCTAAAAAACACTCCCCTTTCGTCCAATTTGGACACAGGGGCAAAATGGTAATTTCGGGTCAAAGCGGGCTCCACATATGGGCCACTTTGCACCGAAAAGCGTGCCAAGGGTAACGGTCTCTAAATAGGACAAATTATAGGTCAAACAAACTCTAAATGTCAGTACGAACTCAACGCTATGTCCAAATATGGATTTCGGTGAGCAGAACACAGTTTCGCCCAAAAAGTCAACCGTAGGGCCTGTCAATAGGCGACTTGGTCAACTATCTCAAAATTGCGTAAAACTTGAGTCACAGGACCAGCACGATACCACGAATCTAATGGCACAAGTTTTGTCGCATTCTGACGAGCGTGCACTAAATGCGCATGACTTTTATAAAAGTTGCGACACGGGAGGTTTTCTGCAGATACGGGCTGATTTCGACGCGCACATGCGTCCAAATCAGTTTCCGCGAAAGCCCACATGTCTGGGTATACTGTGCGCACCTTCTGGTACACTCGGTACGCGACGGGGTGGTCCCCTTTGGCGGGGCACGCTCCGTATCACAATTTCTGGAAATTACCAAAAAGTATATTTTTGGGTTTTTCTATCTGATTTAATTCTGCAAACAGCAACTAATAAATTATTGTATTTGACAGAAAATAAACTAGGTTAGGTGGTCTTCGCATACCAAAAAGAAAAACCGAATTCGGATCTCTGTGGTGGGAGATACGAGTTCGTGAACATAGGTCATCGTAACAGAATTTTCTGAGATTAAAATGTCACAGTTTTTTATCGACTTGGCGTCGATTTTTACCTATGTTTGCGCGTTGTTCGAGATAAACTAACGCACAGTATTGGAAGGGGGATAGGTTACGAATATACCGGTGAAGACGGGGTCGAGTTTGGTCGAACGGGGGCACGGGAAACGGGGCTTGAACACAGGTACGTCGCAGTAACTTTCTGCAGTCGCGATATGGCGTTGATCGCGGTCGGCCAGGGTTGGTCGCGGCTGTTTGCGGCGGCTTTGGGGTCTCGGCGGCACGGTGGCTGGAGTCTCGACGGCGTGTGGTAGAGGTCATGCTAGGTCGAGATGGTTTCGAGGCGTTAGGGTTTATCAAATATATATATATATATATATATATATATATATATATATATATATATATATATATATAGCGGGGAAGAGGGGTTCACGTACGGGGGGGTGTGATGGGGTTGTAGCTGCTGCTGAGTTGTTTCTTAATAGTTGCGGGTAGCAACGGGTTAGGGTAGGGTTATAAGTTAGGGTTTAGATCCATTAAATCTAATTTCTTTTTCTTTTATTTCTTTTCTTTTCTTTTCTTTTCTTTTCATTTCTATTTTTATTTATTTTCTATTTTCTTTTACTAACTTTATATATATATATATATATATATATATATATATATATATATATATATATATATATATATATATATATATATATATATAATTCTATAATTTTATATTTGTGCATACAATAAATCTATCAACTGTCCTCGGGATCTCCTACGTGAAATAATTAGGAAAAATTATAATTTCTCCACAAAAATCTCTAAATGCATAATTACCTAAAATAAAATCCAATAAATTTTATTTCTTCTAGTTAGCTAATAATTACTATAATTCAATTTAATAATTACTTAAATAATTTATACCGTTTTTAGAACTTGGGGTTTTACATTCTACCCAACTTATAAAAATTTCGTCCACGAAATTAAAACTAAGCTACGATAGAAAATTAAGGATGGTATAAGATTAGAGATTGCAACTTATTCTGTATCTTCCTCCATCCTTACCACCATGATTTTTCAATTGCCACGGGGACGTTTGGAGGGCTATAATTTGCATTATTTAAAATGCAAGGCTAGGCTTATAAGAGGAGGCGATGTTGCGTTGCATATTCCAAAAATTCATGGAGAAGATTCATATGGAGGAGAATTAGGTTTCTTCATATGCCACGTCCAATGGGGTGGACACCTCAATGCACCTTTGCATAAAAGTACCTAACAATTAGAAAATAGCACAAAGATGGGAATTGGGTTAAATTAATTAAATTTAATGCACAAGGTGTTCTGGAATTAATTAGAAGTACATGGGACTAAAATTAGGTGGAACGCAAGTGTCATGGGCATAGGGGACTCAGAATAGAATATTACTCTAAATTGGGTTGCACGAAATAGGTCAAGATTGTGTCTCCAATTTCAATTGGAACGCACAAGGTACAAAGTTGGAATTATAGAATTAAATAGAAACGTCCGCGACGAATATTGTGCGACAAAAATGTAGCATAAAAAAGCATAATTATAAGTTACACCGAGGTCAGAATGGTAGGTGGGTACGTCTAGGACAGGGTTGTAAAATTTGTAGGAAGGCGATGGATAGTGTAGTGCTCCAATTATCGAAGCAATGGTCAGGTGCACTATGTGATATAAATATTGTATAATTAAATGCCGTGTCCTATTTCCAATTGGATACCAACTAGCCCTAGTTTCTCTATCTAACCAAGTAAGCCTAATTTTTTTGGGTGGGGGGTTTACAATCCAGCCAACTAAAAATAATTTCATCCTCAAAATTAAAATAAGGCATAATTTGTTAATTCTTCACATTCGCATATAAGGCAAGTCAATCACAATCTCTTCCAAGATTTAAAATATATTCTAATCCATCGGCATCACTTCAAGGTTAAGATAATCACTGTTCCAATCAAAATTCAACCTATTGTAATCTCTTCTCACTTTTTCAAATTATCAATATCCAAATTTAAATTAAATCCCTATAACATCTTCAAGAATTAAATATGCATATAAATTTTATATTACGATCTCCAACTATCATAATTTTCTCCAGAAAATAATTCTAGTCCAATATTATTCCTATTTTCACTTATGAATTTTGTATTCTTCAAATTTTTAAATTTAATTCACATCCTCAATATTTCAAATAGGTAATCCAACAATAAATTTTTAACTTTTAATTCAAATCATCAGATTTGGAATTCAATCCGTCAATGTACATGTTTAGAGTTTCATTAATTTTTTCTCAAGATTTAAATCGATGATTCAACCTTCAATATTCAAATTTTAAATCATGTACTTAAAGTACAAATATTTGGCCCTCAATATCAAGATTTCAAAATTTATTAAATCCTCATCATCTTAGTCATTCTTCTAAAATTCTCAAAATTAAAATGGCTTGAACCTCTCCCAATATAATCTTACTCGATCACAATCTAAATAAAATTTCTCTCAAGTGGACAATGCACTGCTACCCAACTTAGAATTTTCCCATCTATCATATAAGGCTATACACTTAAGAAAAATATGCCTTAATTTATTTCCTTACGTCATTCAATCCTCAAAACTTTAACACCAATTATATCATATATGATATATCCTTAATCAATTATAAATGATAGTCACCAAATAATGCGATTGGCCTATGGGTATATCTAGTACTATCTGTATATCAAACTTATACCAAGTACGAGATTTCGTCTTTCCGAAATAAGGGAAGACGGAGATCAATAATAAAGGGTTCAAGGGAGGGGTAATAGAATAGAAGTATGGGGATCAAGGCGTTTAAAGAATTCAATGGGAATTGTCAAGGCAGTTGTGGATTAAAATCCTATTTGGTAAATCCTTATTCGCATGCTCGTATCAGTATAATTATGTAATCGATACGATATGTCACACATATCCAGGGGCAAGTATATTCGTTTACTCCTATATATCTCAATCCACGTAAAGTAGTTATGCGAAGGGCGAACCAAGCGCACCAAGGTTAGCTAGACCTTAATACACTGATTTTGAAATGTATTAATGTATGCATCCACTAATACATATATCGTGAACAAGCTCGATAAAGGAATAAGCTTACAAAACTAGGCTATAAAATAGCAGCATAAGTCAAGGTAGTATACAAAATATAAATGCGCTAGATCATGATGAAATAAGATACAAATAATTCAAGTTCACAAACAAAACAAAAATAAGACTCTACAATCTCTATAGCTGTAGTACTAACACCTTTTCTACGCTGCTAGTCGACAAAATAGGGGTATGGGCCTTTAAGTTCTACCGTCTGAATAAATCCTATCGTCTTATGCTAGTATATAGTTAATGTCATTCAATTATACTACAATAATATGTCAAGATGACTATGTGATACTAGGTTGGAAGGCATACTACTCAACTTATAACAATTATCTAATACTGTGACAATCTTAAGGGAATTCTACAAAATAATATTGTCCTTGTAAATAAAGCATAAACTCTTATTGGAGTTTACGAGAAAATCATCATATTGTATTATATCGGTAATGGTCACCTTAAGTTTTAATCATAGTGCTCATAGAACAAGTGTCAATGGTAAGAATGGAAGAGTTACTGGTTCTTAAGTGAAAAGAGGATATACCTATATTGGGTTATGGATACGAATTACGCAATTTAAAACTAAGGGTAAACATCAAGTTAAAATCTACAAGAACAACTCAAAACTATCAAATTCTAACTATCAAGCACAACTTTTCAAAGTTTAACATTGACAACTATAATCCTAGCAAACTACATATCCTTATCATAAGAGAATTCATCTGGCCTACAATCAGAAGTGTCAGTTGGCACGAGTTGAAAGGTGAAGAAGGAAAAGCATAATTAGTCGTCGCACAAATAGCGAGTGCTAAGGTTGCAGAGAACAAGATAAAAAAAAAATAGGAAGACTCTAGATAGGATCATGGTTTTCCTAAGGGGAGGTGGTATGCTAATATATATGTTCGAGGTATGATCAAGGAAAATGTTAGATTCGTTCCTCTTGGCCTCCTCAGGTACTGTCTGCTAGTATCAGGACAAGAACCTAAATTCATAGTTCTAAAATTCTATCTCACTATAAAGTTAGGTTTAGTCCTAATGTTAAATCTTAGATTTCTATTGGTTCCTTAATGCTAGGGTAAAACAGTGTGGTTAAATTTATAACTAATCCTAGTAGTGTCTGTACTACTCTCAAGTCATCCCCAATCATCAAGGGATAATGGTTACTCAATTTACAGGTGAGGGATGCTAGGGTTCATTAAGTATTCTAACTCAGTGATGTGTCATTATCCTAGTTGTACTCTTAATAGGAAGGTTACCCTACTTATCATCCTATCAACAGGGATTCCTATATTATAGCAGGGCTATACTCAAGGAACTAATAGGGAAGCACATGAATCAAGCAGGATGCAATTATTCAAATAGAACAGATTAGAAGAAATACGAGTCATAGCCAATTGTGGATGAGATCCTATACTCTATTCCTAGGTGCAGGCCTGCTCGGTACAGTAACGTAACCGAGACAATATGCTCTTGACCTGCATGGGCCACCACTAAAAACATGTCACTTCCCAGTCCCAAAAATACGTAGGACTAGGACACGTAAGCATGCCAGTCGCATGTATATGGCAACTCCAATATATGGAAACCATAGCACCTGCGTACGCTATATCATGAATAATAATTCATGAGTGGTTTAAATCTATCATAAGTCACAGTGTATAATCTAATCTCATCCACGAAAATCATATATAAATAAAGAACCAATATCTATGAATCTAGATCTCAATATAAAGCAGCTCCAGATGACAGTCGGATGGAAACAAATCCACTGCCGAACTAGAATATAGAATAAACAAGATAAATACAATATAAGTATAACCTCTAACAATCACGAGGCTCGAAAGGGAAGACCTCCTCGCAATATAAGTAGCAAGTCTGGATTTGTGCTCCTGCGAATACTCATGAACATCTACACCTGGAAAGGGACCAGGTCCTCAGAGGGATATAACAAGATACATAGAAGCATGCCATAAAGTAAATACTGAATAAATAAAAGGGGTGCGCTAACCATTTAAGTGAAATGCAACTTGAGGACAACTTTGAGTGTATGGGAAAATGTAGGATAGACATATGCTGACGTAATTCACCAATCGGCATGACTGGCTAGTATATGCCACATATGCCCCCATACAAGGGCGTTGTATAATAACGTCCATCTCCAAAGAGCATGGCATCTGTATAATATATCATCCATACCGCTCCGAAGAACGTGACAGCAGTCTAGTATATCGTCCATATCGCTCCGAAGAACGTGGCTGTGGTATAGTATATATCGTCCATATCACTCCATCGAGTGTGGCAGTAGTGTAAAGGAAGTGGATGTCCCATACGCCTACAAGTCGTCCTTCCCGCCCAATGTAGATATACAAGTCATGAACACGACGTGGACTTCTCGTACTATAATTCAAATCTCTATAAAAATAAACAACTAAGCTAAATATCGTTACACGTGTTGCTCACACTGATGGCCAGTCGAGCATGAGGCATACGTCCCTACATGAACTCACTCTGTGACGTGTAATGATACGTTTCAAGGCCTGGGGAGTCATACTGATAACTCCTCAACTTTAGGTGGGTCTACTAGACACTAGGTCAGACACAAGTCCTAATGTCAACGCCTCCGTTGACTGCACCCGAGTCTCTCTCGGATGCGCACAGTTATATAATCTAAAACAATAAACATGCAACTAAATATATAACTGAATTTAAACAGTACAACAAGGCAAGGTATACTTGTCTAGCAAGAGAGCTGCAAAGTGTAACGTCTAGATGTCAAACACTAAGGGTCAGAAACTACGGCCTCAGAATGAACATCTCCAGATGCTGAAATAAACATCACCAACGTTCCCAAAATAAGCAAAATAGTTAGAAAACACTCCCCTTTCGTCCAATTTGGACACAGGAGCAAAACAGTAATTTTGGGTCAAAGCGGACTCCACATGTGGGCCACTTTGCACCGAAAAGTATACCAGGGATAACGGTCTCTAAATGGGATAAATTATAGGTCAAACAAACTCTAAATGTCAGTAAAAACTCAACGGTATGTCCAAATATGGATTCCGGTGAGCCGAACACAGTTTTGCCCAAAAAGTGGTGGTGTTCATTTATGCTTGAGGGGTTTGCATCAGGTATGGTTCATTTGTGCTTGAGGGGTTTGCATCAGGTATGAGGTGTGCAAGTGCTTGGTGTATGAAACAATAGGTTGCAGTAGCATGAAAAGCATGGTTGGCATGCAGTACAATCTGCACTTGGCTAGGTATAGCATCAGTGCACTGGGTACAAGTTGGCAGTTCTTGTGCAGTACATGTTTTGGTCTAAGGTAGTGTTTGAGGGGCAAATTGGAGTAAGTGTCAGGTATTGGTGCCAAGTTTAAATAATGACAGTGGGTGTAGTGTAAGTACTATTGAGGGTGTGGATAGTGACTGTGATACTTGATTAAGTTTGGTGTATGTGAGAAAAGTCATTAAATTGAGTATTGGTGTAAACCCCCTAAAATTTTAAATTTTTTAATTTAAGTATTTTTATTAAATTATTGAATTTCTTTAGATTATTTTCATAGATAATTAGAAAATAATTTTATTGATTTATTTACTTATATAAATACTGATTTAGAATTATTCCACAAAATAATTTTTTATTATTTTTAGAATCTTGTTAAAGGGCGATAGATTTTCTAGAATTTTTTTGTGTGCAAATGTTCTTTTTGAATTTTTATATAGCCTCATCTATATATGTAAATATATATATGTGAATAAATATATAGTATAATAATAATAATAAGTAATAGTAATAGTAATAGTAATAATAATAATAATAATAATAATAATAAAAGAAATAGTAATAGTAATAGTAATAATAATAATAATAATAATAAATAAAAACAAAAAAAAGAAAAGAAAAGAAAAAAAAAGAAAAGCAAATAAACCTAAACTAAGCCCTAAAGCAAAACCTAACCAAATCCTATACTAACTACCCACAGCAACCCAGACTACCCCCCCCCCCCCCCCCGCGGCCCAGGCTTCCGATCTCTTCCTGCCTATATATATATATATATATATATATATATATATATATATATATATATATATATATATATATATATATATATATATATATATATACATATAAGTCAAACCCTAACCCTAGTCCCAGACCTTCGGCCGACCTCCGCCGACCGAAGCCCGCCGCCGACCGACCACAGCCGCGCCCGCGCCGCCGACCAGAGTCGACCGCACCGTCGTCCGCCCGCCCACGCGCACGTGTGTGCACAACCGCACAGGCAGCAGTGTCCCTCTCTTCAAAGTGATGTATCTCTCTCATCTTTGATCCTTTTCTCAAACGGTTTATCCGTGTACATTCACAACCTAAACCTCTAGGATTTTCCTTCAAGCGAGATGAGTTTTCGTGCCCTTGATTGGTCAAAAAAATAGATCGGAAAATGGCCAAAAAACTGACCAAAAATAGTCCAAAAATTTGACCCAAACCCCCATGTTCATGCCCAATTTGACACCAACCTGTTTAATATTTTCAAAATCTAATTGAAGGATTTTCTTCTCAATATAACCTAGAATTTTACTGTTCTTTTAGTTTTTATTATTTTATTTTATTTGTTAAATTATTCGCCCTCCAAAATGACCAAAAACTTGGTATTTTAAAAATAAAATTTTGTGATACGAAGTGCCCTCCACCAAACGGGACCGTCTCGTCGCGTACCAATTACACCGAAAGGCACGTATGATATATCCAGAATTGTGGGCTTTCGCGGAAGTTGATTCGGACGTGTGTGTGCGCCGGAATCAACCTGTATCCGTAAAAGTCCCTGTATTGCGACTTTTGTAAACCACCATCCCACTTTGTGTACGCTCGTCGAAATACGATAAAACTTATGCCATTGAATTCGTGGTATCACACTGGTCCTGTGACCCAAGTTTTATGTGATTCTGTGACAGTTTACCAAGCCGCCTATTCGCGGGCCCCACGGTTTGACTTTAAGGGCTAATTTGTGATCGGCTCACCGAAAACTAAAATTTGATATACCGTTGAGTTTGTATCAACGTTTAGAATTTGTTTGACCTATAATTTATCTCATTTAGAGACCTTTACCCCTGACACGCATTTTAATGCAAAGTGGGCCACATGTGGACCCCGCTTTGAGCCAAAATTACCGTTTTGCCCATGTGTCCAAATTGGACGAAAGGGTAGACTTTTCTGACTCTCTCTTATTTCGGGAACGTTGGTGATATTTATTTCAGCATCCAGAGATGTTCATTCTGATGCCATAGTTTCTGATCCCTTGTGCCTGACGTCTGGACGCTTACACTACGCAGCTTTCTTGCCAAGCAAGTATACCTTGCCAAATTGCTTACAGTACATTGCATGCTTGTCCTATTTTTATATATTTATATATGTGTTTTCTTTCAGTCATAATTATATATTATATATGTTGACACACACTTGACACATAGTATCATAGGTGGGGAGGACAGTCAGTAGGCGTATGGGCTACCCACTCTGGTAAACCGTAGTAACTAGCACGCACTATGATAGTTGTGTTACGATGGTCGCTACCCTCACAGTTTATCGATTGATGGTGTCACGATGGTCCCTACCCTCGCAGTATGTCGATTGATGGTGTACATGGACGTGTGTGAGAATTGTGAGATCGATGTGTTTTAGAGTAGCCTACACCTGCCCATATGTTGAAAAGTTGTCCTCATTATGCATATTCATATAGATTGTCTAGTACAGCGTACTTATATATTTTTTGTCTATTATGTATGTTTTATTGTATTCAATTGGCATGCTTCTATGTATCTTGTTACGTCCCTCTGAAGACCTGGTCCCTTTCTAGGTGTAGACGATCATGACTATTTGCAGGAGCACGGATCAGGACTTGCTACTTCTCTCTTCCGAGGAGGTCTTACCTTCTGAGCATCTTTGATTATCTCTAGCGATGGATCTCTTAGCTGATACTCTTTTATCACCATCTTATTTTATATTGGAGTTTCGTCCTCATCTCTCATTTTAGTTTTGATATAGTCATTCGTAGTGGTTTTGTCTCCACCCGACTATCATTTTTGGATTATTCAGACTCATTATTTTGGTTTAGTTATTTCTTTACTATGACTTGTTTTGTGGATGAGATTAGTATTTTCTGTGACTTGTGACAATATATATACCACATGTGAGTTAATATTCATATTACAACGTACGTGTGTATTATGGTATCCATATATTGGAGTTGCCATATACATATGGCTGGCATGCTTACGTAATTCTGGTCCTACGTATGTTGGGACTGGAGCGTGACATATTTTTGTGGTGATCCATGCAGGTCGAGAGCATATTGTCTCGGTTACGTTACTATACCGAGCAAGCCTACGCATATGATTAGAGTATAGGATCTCATCCACTTATTTAATCACCTCCCTTGATTTCATTTCGCATTCTTATTTTATTGCTTGCATTGCATCTTGCTTGATCCTTTTAAAACATTAATCTTATCTTTTCTTTCGTGCTTGATAGGGGTTAGGAAGGTGACTTGTACTAGGTATATACACTCTATTGTTCAATAACACTATTAGTTAAATTTTTGTAAGTTGGATAGTATGCCTCATAACCTAGTATCACATAGTCCTTTTGACCCATTAATGAAGTGTAATTGAATAACACCAACTATAGTCTTGCATCAGAAGATAGTGTTTACCCAGACTGTAGAACTTAGAGGCCCATACCCCCATTTGGTCGACTAGAGACTTAGACAAGAAGTTAGTATGGCAACTGTAGAGGCACAACACCGGACGAGTCTTATCTTCCTTCATCATAATCCAGCGTACTTATATTTCCTGGACTACCTCCACTTATCCTGTTATTTTATAGCCTAGTTTTGCAAGCTTATTCTTTTATTGAGCTTGTTCATGACATATGTGTTATTGGGGATGCCTACTAATATATTGTCTAAATCAGAATTAGTGTATTATGGTTTGATCAACCTTAATGCATTTGGTTTGCTCTTCGCATGACTACTTTACGTGGATTGAGATATAGTTGACTCAGCATGTTAGACGAATATACTTGCCCTTTATACATGTCCGAGCATATCTTATCGGTTACATAACTGTACTGATATGAGCATGTGAATAGAAATTTACCAAAATATGATCTCATCCGCAACTGCCCTGACAACTCTCTTTTTGAATTCTTTAATCGCCTTGAACCCCGTACTTGTATTCTATCACCTGCTCCTTGAATTTATTATTATTATTTTTTGTCTTCCCCTATTTAGGAAGGACGAACGTTCGTGCTTGGTATAAGTTTGATACACGGAGAGTACTAGATATATCCCATAGGCCAATTACATCACTTTATGACTATCTTTTGTAATTAAAGGCATATCACATGTGATATATTTGGTGTTAAAATTTTTGAGGATATGTTAATATTTTAACTAGATGGCATACCCACGATGCTAATGGATGACACGGGTAGAAGTAATAATATTCTATTTTTTTTCACCATCTTGTCCCCTTGGGTTGCTCATCTTCTCTTCCATATCCATTCCTTGTCCCATGCTTAATTCTTCCTATCGTAGTTGTATCTTTTCGTGCCATCATGAATTGTTGATTTACTTCAACCTCACCCTTATTTTCACTACCAGAGAAAGTCAAATTACCGACATAAATAAACGTCGCTAAATGACCAATAAACGTTGCTAATCACTTTTAGCGACGTAATTAGCGACATTTTACAGAAGTCAGAACTCAGCTAGTCGCTAAAAGAAAAAACGTCGCTAAACATCGCTATACCGACATTTTTTAGCGACGTAAATATGTCGCTAGATTAGCGACGTTTAGCGACGCAACATCGCTAATTAGCGACGTGCTCATCTGTCGCTAAACGTCGATAATTAGCGACTTATACAGCGACGTCTTTAATGACCTGGCAAAACTGCCAAGTCAGCAAAATTAGCGACATTTAGCGACGTATTTAGTGACGTATTTAGTGACGTATTCAGCGACATTTAGTGACGTATAACAACGTCGCTAAACATCGCTAAACGTCGCTAAATTTTCAGTAAAAAATAAAAAAAAGTTAAAAATTACCAATCTTCCAGCAATTTATGAATTTTTAATTATAAATAGACCCGGAGCAACCCTCCGTTGAATTCTCTTGGTTCGCCGACCCCTTCGGTGGAACACTCAACACCGGTAAATTAACATATATTTAATATGAATAAAAAGTATCACAGTCACACAATACACACAAATATTATAGACAGACCTGTAGCAACCCTCCATTGAATTTTCTGCATACGAAATAACACAAAAAGTATATAAATATCACAGTCACACAATACACACAAAATAAAAGTATCACAGTCACACAAAATGCATAATATAAAAGTATCACAATCACACAATAACCACAATAAAAGTATATAAAACATCATAGTATCAATCTCGAGGATATCCACTACGCTGGGGCACATACCAGCCCCTCAGATACTGCGCATAAATATCGTTTATGTGATCAATCTCCGCTATAGGTGATGGGTGACTGGAACTCCTTCTCTAAGCCGGTGCCTGCCCAACAGTAGGAGGCACAACTTCCTCCTTAACAACCGCTTCCAATTTAACAGCAGGTGGTATCTCTTCCTCCTTAACATTCATTTCCTCCTTAACAGTAGGAGGAATCACTTCCTCCTTAACATTATGAGGCATCACTTTCTCCTTAACAGTAGGAGGTGTCTCTCTCAAGCAACGTGCACGTGCTCGGGTCATGGGTGCCATCTGGTAAGATAGATGAAAACAAAGAATATAATTGATAACAGATATAAATATATTGTCTAATATTAAATATTGTGCAAATTTTAGCGACGTGAACTCAAACCACAAATTGATCTCTGCCACAACTATCTATCTTAACTTTGGGATGCATGTGATGGTCTTCCATGTTTCCCTCATCCACAAACCTGACCGAGTATAGATGGAACATAACATGATTAAGGTTAAAGGCTTGGTTTGGTTTTGCTACTGCTTTTCAAAAAAAGCAGACGCAGCATCCTGGACAATTCTATATAATTAATTGCTTATGAACAGTGTATTTGATAAAGAAATTGATCTCTGCTTGAACTCAAACCACAAATTGATCTCTGCTACAGCATCTATCATAATTTTGGGATGTGATGGTTTTCTAATGAAGCTAAGTTGCATTTAACTTCTGTAAGAAAAAATGAGTTGGGTTTTCTAATGAGCACATAGATGGTTTTCAAAATGAGTTGCGTCTATGTGATCAATCTCCGCTATCTTAGGGATGTTAAGGTATTCTAATGAAGCCAATTGGGTTCCCATCTGAATTAATTTTAGTGTAATGCTCCAATCTACGCGATCTATAAATGTAAAATAAATGAGTATGGGAGTATAATCCAATCCTTACCTGCATCTATGTGCTCCTTATTGGAATAATCAAATAAAGTCATTTTATATGGTTTGTTATTGTGCCATATCTGAAAAAATAGCCCTTTTAATATAGCTCTCCTAAATATTTCATATGTTAGGATAAATATGAATCATCGATGGCAACCTTTAAATCTGATCCGCATACCAATACAAGACTGAGGCGTCGTTCGCACTCCATATATTTAACACGAGCCGAAGAGCGAAACTACTTGTGACAAATAATATCTTGTTACATGAAGACTATAAATTTTGAGTAATAGTTGAGTTGATAAAATTAAGTGGTTGAATAATGGAAATTTTATTTCATTGAATACTAAGATTATGGTTGAATGTGTAGCTATATCCATACATCTGGATCATCTCCTTTCCTCCTCAACACTTCTTTGTTTTGCTAGTTCTTTTTGGCTCCAAAGTGAAGGGTGGAGTACAAGTGTTGAGATGGTGTCCAACCCAATTTCGTAGACTTACCAAAATGGAATTTATGTTTATGCAGCATATATATGAATGAATATTCTAAAACTTACGAATAACGACAAGAATGTCTTGAACTATCACTAATTGGAGGCCGTAAATAATATTCACTCATTACTAAATATATATTGTAACAAAAATAGTAATACTCATGATATATCAGATAAATAAAGCATACCTCTAGAAGAGAGAGAAAAATAGACACATCTTGTGGAGAATGCTTGGTAGATATTAAATTCCTTATATGTGACTGTATCATGTCAAGCTGAACTTGTATATCTCGTAGTAATTTCAACTCTTTTGCAAAGTCTTCTTGCTTCATAATATAGATATCATCATTAACATGATGTATCCTACTCTCTAGTTTCTGAATATCGTTTTGAATTGAAGCATATAAAGTATAAGGTTCCACAGATCGATAACTCTTGGAGACATTTTTATTCCTTATACGTGCGCGCAACACTGTGCTCCGACTTCCTTTTGCAAAAATCACAGTATGTATCCTATAAATCATTACATACAGTATGTATCCTATAAATCATTACATACAGTGTGACTATGAACTTAGTTAGGACAAATCGTCATACATAAAAAGTGAGTAGACAACTATAATTTAACTTAGTTAGGACAAGTCGTCACACATAAATGCATCAGGAGAACGAGGCTTCACCCGGATGACAAAAATGGTCAATTATAAATGTCCAGATGCCCTATGCTTTTATTATTTTTTGTAGGAG
Source organism: Iris macrosiphon (assembly GCA_036927795.1). Lineage (NCBI taxonomy): Eukaryota > Viridiplantae > Streptophyta > Magnoliopsida > Asparagales > Iridaceae > Iris > Iris macrosiphon. The sequence goes on along the minus strand of JAYESA010000011.1, from coordinate 42,474,281 downwards.
ATATCAGGAAATGTCTAGGAAGGGGCACCTAGCCTCTCCTGCATGTTGTACTAGAAATGCAGATACTAAGACACGGACACATGGACACACGGACACGGACACGGGAATGAGGGTGTGTATGTGTGTTCGAGTTTGTGACAAACCCAAACCAGTGAGCTTCACTTCCAGTAGCAATATCGAAGTGTATGCAGTGCAGTGACAAAGTGCAGAGGTTCAACAGCAGCTCAGAAGTAGCTTAGTAGCAGAGTAGCAAGAGTCTCAGCAGCATAGCCAACTCATCATCTACTAGCCAATCGTATCAGTAGTCTGAGACATCATCTACGAGCTAGTATCAGAGTGAGCCACATGAGTATCACTCATATGCGAGTATATAAACATTTCTTAAATTCTTCAGGCAGAGAGAGAGAGAGAGAGAGAGAGAGGGGCAAGAAGTAGCACTCATAATTGTGCATCACCGTCAAGAAAGGCCTACTACATAAATTTATAGGCGTAAGACAATAACAGTTTTATATAGCCAAGTGCTATAATTAAGATGGTGTCGTGTCATGTTTATCAGAGTTAGGGCTAGTACTCACAATGCCAGTATCACTCACATGCGAGTTTATCAGAGTTAGGGTTAGTGTTGTGTCATATGTATAAGTATTTCAGCACTGAAACATTATTTTAGTGGCAGCAACATTCAGCAATTACCCGAGCTACACTAGCAGCAATGCAGCAAGGCCCTTCGAGCACACAACAAGCAGTACAACATTGCAGCAACAACAAGCAACATAGCGTTGCTGCAACAGTAGCTTCCTTTTGTAGCACTAGAATAACCAAGACCCCAAATCAAAAACCCTAATCCTAACCCCAGGTTAAAAACCGTAACCCTAACCCGAGGTCAAAAACCCTAACCCTAACCCCAGGTCAAAAATCTAACCCTAACCCCAGGTCAAAAACCCTAACCCTAACCCGAGGTCAAAAACCCTAACCCTAACCTCAGGTCAAAAACCCTAACCCTAATCCCAGGTCAAAAACCCTAACCCTAATCCCAGGTCCTGATCCCAGGTCGTGTCAGTTTTGGGTTAGGGTTGGTGTCACATGTGTGTGTGTGTCATATCTGTGTCAGTTTCTGTCACGTGTGTGTGTCGTGTCAGTGTCAGTATCATGTGTGTCCTGTGTGAGAGAGAGAGAAAGAGAGAGAGAGAGTTAGGGTTTACCTAGAGGAGGAGGAGGAGGGGGGTGCCGGAGTAGGCCGCTGTGGAGACGCCGGTTGCCGGAGAGGGGGGTGGGGGAAATCGAAATATTTTGAAAACTTTCAAAAAATTCGACAGATAGGGGAAAATCAGAACTGATCCCTAATTAACAAAATTTTAGCGACGTTTAGCGACGTCAAATAAAAACGTCGCTAAAATAAATATTTAGCGACGTCACAGACGTCGCTAATTACGTTGCTAAATATTTTTAATATAAACATCGCTAAATACGTCGCAAAACATCGCTAAATTATAAAATTCAACAACATTTAGCGACCTAAGATAACTTATAGTGACTATTCTTTTAAAAAACTGAATTATAGTCGCTAAACGTCGCTATATGTCTCCAAACAGTGACGTATAGCGACGTTAATATTCGGAGTCGCTGAATTAGCGACGTTTTAATTTACCATCGCTAAAAACGTCGCTAATCCCACAATTTTTAGTAGTGTTTGTTAGTTAAAATATAACCGGGTTAGTAACGATTAATAACTAAAAGATGAGTTCATGATAACCCTTATGTATATGCACTATAGCAATATATGTATTCTCTTCTTTTTTTTAAACCTTAAGTAGCATACTTTAGTCTAACATGAATTAGTTGAATTATTGAAATGGTTCATACTTTTAAATAGTTTTATAAAGTTAGTCAAGACCTTAATTGTTGTCCTAAACTTAGACTAAGCTTAGGAAAGAGTTGAATGCACTTGTTACGAACTGATGACTATGACAAATCGCTGGCGAGGTAGCGGCAGCTGCAGCTAGACGATTATAGTAGATTATTCGAATTATTTGCAGCCATACTGGCCAAAAGCGTGGCAGTATTAGACTACGATACTTGACGGTTACGAAAAAAAATCATGGTTATGAAATTTCAGACAAGTATCCCAAAATTCTCGACCCAATGAATAAATTCGTCTTACAACCTAGAGAATAGCCTCAAAAGACTTTGACTAATTGTAAAATTCTTGTAAGTTGGGTAGTGTAGACGAGTTATAGCATAAAAGAATAGTGTATAGACAATAAGGGAGAAAAGTGTTAGAGTGGCTGACCATAACCTGTTAGGAAGCACTACAAGCTAGCAATGAAGTGTTAATAGCTACAGTGATTTATTACGAATATGAGTTAGTGTTAATTTCAAGGACAAAATTATTGTAAGTTAGGTAGAATGTAAACCCCATAAAAATTTTAAATTTTTATTTTAAGTATTTTAATTAAATTATTGAATTTTTTATAGTATTTTCATAGTTAATTAGAAAATAATTCTATTGATTTATTTACTTATATAAATACTCATTTAGAATTATTCGATAAAATAATATTTTAATATTTTTAGAGTCTTGTTAAAGGGCGATAGATTTTCTAGAATTTATTATGTGTGCAAATATTCTTTTTGAATTATTATATAGTCTCATCTATATATGTAAATATATATGTGAATAAATATATAGTATAATAATAATAATAATAATAGAAATAGTAATAATAATAGTAATAGTAATAGTAATAGTAATAGTAATAGTAATAGTAATAATAATAATAATAATAATAATAATAGAAATAGTAATAGTAATAGTAATAATAAATAAAAAGAAAAGAAAAGAAAAGCAAATAAACCTAAACTAAGCCCTAAAGCAAAACCTAACCAAATCCATATACTAACTACCCACAGCAACCCAGACTACCCCCCCCCCCACCCCGCGGGCCAGGCTTTCGATCTCTCCCTGCCTATATATCCCCCCATATATATATATATATATATATATATATATATATATATATATATATATATATATATATATATATATATAACTCAAACCCTAACCCTAGTCCCAGACCTCCGCCGACCGAAGCCTGCCGTCGACCGACCACACCGCCGTCCGCCCGCCCGCGTGCACGCGTGCGCACAGCCGCACAAGCAGCAGCGTTCCACTCTTCAAGGTGATGTATCTCTCTCATCTTTGATCATTTTCTCGAGTGATTTGTCCGTGTACGTTCACAACCTAACCCTCTAGGATTTTTCTTCAAGCGGGATAAGTTTTCATGCGGTGGATTGGTCGAAAAATAGACCGGAAAACGGCCAAAAAACTGACCAAAAATAGTCCAGAATTTTGACCCAAACCCTCCATGTTCATGCCCAATTTGCCACCAACCTGTTTAACATTTTCAAAATCTAATTGAAGGATTTTTCTTATCAATATAACCTAAAATTTTACTGTTCTTTTAGTTTTTATTAGTTTATTTTATTTGTTAAATTATTCGCCCTCCAAAATGACCAAAAACTTGGTATTTTAAAAATAAAATTTTATGATACGAAGTGCGCCCCACCAAATGGGACCGTCTCATTGTATACCAAATGCACCGAAAGGCGCGTATGGTATATCCAGACTTGTGGGCTTTCGTGGAAGTTGATTCGGACTTGTGTGCGCGCCTGAATCAACCCGTATCCGTAAAAAGTCCCTGTATCGTGACTTTTACAAACCACCACTCCACTTTGTCTACGCTCGTCGCAATACGACGAAACTTACGCCATTGGATTTATGGTTTCACACTGGTCCTGTGACCCAAGTTTCACACGATTCAGAGACAGTTGACCAAGCCGCCTATTCGCGGGCCCCACGGTTTGACTTGAAGGGCGAATTTGTGATCGGCTCACCGAAATCCAAAATTTGACATACCGTTGAGTTCGTATCGACGTTTAGAATTTATTTGACCTATAATTTATCCTATTTAGAGACCTTTACCCCTGGCACGCATTTCGGTGCAAAGTGGGCCATATGTGGACTCGTTTTCATTCGAAATTATCGTTTTGTCCATGTGTCCAAATTGGACGAAAGGGTAGACTTTTCTGACTATCTTGCTTATTCCGGGAACGTTGGTGATATTTTTTTCAACATCCGGAGACGTTCATTCTGATGCCATAGTTTCTGATCCCTTGTGCCTAACGTCTGGACGCTTACATTATGCAGCTTTCTTGCCAGACAAGTATACATTGCCAAATTGCTTACAGTACTTTGTATGCTTGTCATATTTTCATATATTTATATATGTATTTTCTTTCAGTCATAATTATATATTATATATGTTGACACACACTTGACACATAGTCTCATGGGAGATGAGGACAGTCAGTAGGCGTATGGGCTACCCACTCTGGTAAACCATAGTAACTAGTACGCACTACAGTAGTTATGTCGCGATGGTCGCTATCCTCGCGGTATGTCGATTGATGGTGTACATGGACGTGTGTGTGAGTTGTGAGATAGATGTATTTTAGAGTAGCCTACACATGCCCATACGTTAAAAAGTTGTCCTCATTATGGATATTCATATAGATTGTCTAGTACAGCGTACTTATATACTTTTTTTTTCTATTATGCATGTTTTACTGTATTCAATTGGCATGCTTCTATGTATCTTGTTACGTCCCTTTGAAAACCTGGTCCCTTTCCAGGTGTAGACGATCATGACTATTTGCAGGAGCACGGATCAGGACTTGTTACTTCTCTCTCTTCCGAGGAGGTCTTACCTTCTGAGCATCTTTGATTATCTCTAGCAATGGATCTCTTAGCTGATACTCTTCTATCATCATCTTATTTTATATTGGAGTTTCTTCCTCCTCTCTCATTTTAGTTTTGATATAGTCATTGGTAGTGGATTTGTCTCCACCCGACTATCATTTTTGGATTATTCAGACTCATTATTTTGGTTTAGTTATTTCTTTACTATGACTTATTTTGTGGATGAGATTAGTATTTTCTGTGACTTGTGACAATATATATACCACATGTGAGTTAATATTCATATTACAGCGTACGTGTGTATTATGGTATCCATATATTGGAGTTGCCATATACATACGGCTGGCATGCTTACATATTCCTGGTCCCACGTATGTTAGGACTGGGGCGTGATAATTGGGTAGTGTTAGAGTACAGGTTGAGGTGATTAGTTTAGGTTATTGTCAAGTATATCTTAGGTGTGTCAAGTTTAAGACACCAAGGTATTAGTAGTATCGGTTTATATATTATAAGGTATTGGTAAGGTAATGACTAGGAGTTGAGGGTTTGGCAAGGTAAATACCTATAGGCCAAGGTATACATATATAGTAGATATTAATATAGATACTAGTATATAGGGCTAGTATCTTACCAGAACGACCTAGAAACCTAGAGTATTAGCTAGTTTAGTTTAATTAAGAAACTTTGAAGCTAGTTTTGGACCCGAATTGGAATGTTGGCCTAGTTTGACTAGTACGACCTAGAAATAACCTAGAAATGATCTAGAAAACCATAGTTAGCTTATTTAAATATGTTTATCATTTTATTACACTAAATGACATGGAATTTCATATATAGGTCTGTGTGACACCAGTTCGGACACCGATTTGCATTATTTGCTCATGACCACAAGCGAGTACATTCTCTGATAGTTTCTATTATTTAAAAATTACTATAATACAAGTATTTAGAAATATTTTACTTGATTCTGACACAGTGGTTACACGGACTGGTACTATATGGATCCTGTCAGGAGATGTTATCCCATTATCGTGTACTCCGGATACTCCTACCGCATATACTTTATCGTATGCATCGGGTATTCCTTGTGCTCGTGTTCATTCGTGTTCTTCGTGTACTCATATTATATTCGTGTTCATGATGTATCGTGATCGGATCCATGAGTATTGGTTGGGGGCAGGGAAAGTGCTAGATTGATATGTGATCAAAATCTTGAACATTGTATTGCATCATGTAGACAACATCCAGTCATACATCTCACGTGTGATTATTTTACTCTGTTGATAATAACCAATCTTAAATGATTGTGTTCTTATAGACAATAATTAATCTTAAATTATTGTGTTCCTTGTATACAACAGCCAATCATACTGATCATATGATTGTGTTATTAATCATGTTAATAGATCTTGATAACCCAAGTCGATCAAATATCTAACTAATATTTCAAACACTTAGTGTAGTTACAGTTCTTCTCTATATTCTAGTTCGTTGTCTTTATTCTATTTTATCGCGACCAGTCTATACCATATTGCTCTTGTTTATCTATTTCTTCTACCGTAGTATGATATTATTTTATTGTCTCTTGTCATGTATTACATTCTCTATTTCTCTTTATAAACATTACCAATTAATTGGAACTGCTATTGGGTTGTACTTTGCTCCAATCCTGACTGGATATATTTTTTAAATGATTGGTTAGAGCAGATGTGTCCTACCTATTACGAGCCATAGGATATCGAGGTTGTTGAGATTGCACCATAGAGCCTCTTGATATAGTACCACCAGTTGGAGAATTTTAGATCATTCATTAGGATGTTGTATTTGATCTTAGCTGGACTTTATGACAAGTACTATATTTGAGATCTTAGAGTTGAGATTTAACTATTAGACTTAGACTTGTGATATATTGTGACTCTGTATTTTTTTTCTATTCCATATCGTGTTATATCTTCCCCTAGTTTTTATATTGTGATTGAGTATTGATTATCATTATCATATTTTATTGTCCTCCATTTGGAGTTGAGATAGCATGATAGGTACCTTATATATATATATATATATATATATATATATATATATATATATATATATATATATATATATATATATATTGTGTGAGATATTTAGATAGTATTGTTGACCTAGACAACGTTCTACCTTCGATGCTGCAGTATAGGCTGGACGTACCCACGTACTCGTACCCCTACACCGGGTACGGGTCGTGACAGCATTCCCTTCAGCAGGGAGAGACACAGGGAGCGCATGGTCCGTATTTTGGTAAGGCACAGTGGCCTTTGCAACCCGTCCTACGGATCTTCTTAGGCTTTGTTAGCCTCGGTGAAGCACAGCCCTCAGAGAGCATTTTCTCAAAGGCTTGTTGGTCGAAGCGTGCAACCAGCATCATATGGGTCGAATCCAGCTTCAATGAGTCAGACTGCGTCACGACCTTCTCATCAGAGGAGAATGAAGTCCCCTATAGAGTCTCCACCTTGTTTGCCATTAAAGTAAGTTCAAGAAAATTTTGCTTAACAATCAACAAAAAGTATAAAGAAATCCCAGATAGAAAATCTAAGTATAATATTTTTGATCTGAGAAATGTGACGATGGAGATCGAGTACAACAGCAACTCCTTTACTCCGTTGACGGTCCGACGAGTGAATGAGGATGCTCTCTTCTTTTTTTCTCTCTTGATCTTGTGTGCACGTACATAACTTGTCTGGGGGGGTTTGTGGTCTCTGAAGCACAAAAGCCATTCCTTTAGAATGTCCAAGTTTCTTCTATTTATAGCCATCATGTTAATGGGCTATAGGTGCCATATAAGCTTCTGTTTGGTGGCCGCAGGGGGCTCCTTCAACAGAATGCAGTTGCAACTGTAGTCGCATACTATGGACAGGCTGCTACGCGACTTTGGTTGAGATATGTTATTTGATAAGATCTTGGGGTTGTTTTTAACTCCCTCGTATGCTTGACTCGGTCAGCTAGACATGTAATCAACACTAACAGTGTGAAGATCTTTTCAGTTGCAACGGACAGATCTTGCAAGCTGAAAGCCGCATAACATCTTGGTCGCATAGTTGCTTGGCCGGATAACGTCTTGGACGCATATGTGTTCTCCTTTGGCCTTGGTCTTATGGATACTTTGGCCGTATGGTGTTGTGGCCGCATGTAAACTCTCGTCTGGCCTTGGTCGAATGAACACTTCGATTGAATGATGACGAGACAGTATAGGGCCATAGCCGCATATGAGGGAACACGTAGCATGACACATCTGACAAAGTTATTAATGCACTGATATGACTTTTCATCTTTTTATGAGCCATCTCCTCTCTCACGATTCTTGAAGCGCTATGGGTGATGAGTAGTGTGCCAGGCATTGGCTGTCTTGTCAGGGAATCTCTTGCGGCCCCTTACTTCGTGGCAGTTCAGGCCGCATAAATTCTGCTATGCGTCTTCCTCTTTGCCTAAGTTCTTCTGAGTCAAACTTGGGGCGTATGTTTGTTGGATGCATGGATCTGGAGTTTTCATGCGCATGTTTGATGCACGCATGGATCTAGATTTGTTTATGCTTCTACAAATGTTTCATACAATAAGCCTAAATATTGTGATTGTCCTAAGTTATGATTCTTGATTTGTAAAAGATACCAATAACTCAATAATGATTCGATGTCATAGAGAATAACTTGTGATTAATAATCTTGCATGTGGGAATAAAGAGAATAAATATGTGTACTGTAATCAATAAGAATTGTGACTGTGTAATTTCAATAGAGGAAATCAACGGGAATACTGAGTTGATCTGTGTGCACGATAGATGTGTTGTATTTCAGACTCGAGTAAATGGTTATCATGTTTGTGATAGGCAATGCCTACCATGTGAAGGTAGTACGGAATGGACATTGGATCAGTGTAAAGATAGTATGATTATCAGGAATGACTTAGTCTCTGAGTGGTATACTCCTCTACCCTCTTAGTGATTCTTGTGCAGTGACCTTCCATAAGTGATAGTATTGAGCCTACCAGTAAGAATGGTGTAGTGCAGAGACTTCGTTGGGAGCGATGCCTGCGGTATTATAATGCGAGTGTCCATGGTATGTTTGATTGAATATCAATAGCAGACTCTCGATAGCTTGATGTTATATTGGGTAGCAAGGAAGTCAGAAGTATAAGATGGATGCCTTAACTGGGAACAACATAATGGATTATACGGTTAGAAGGTGACTGGAATCGGCTGGATAAAAGTTTTAAATTTTACATCAGTGATTGAATTTTATAATCGATAAATAAGTTGTATCATGTATCGAATGAGATTGGTTGGAATTGATTGGGAATCACAAGTGGGATATTTTGTTTGGTTTCATGAATTTGGAAGTTCTTGAAGATAAATTATAGTTGGACTGAGTATGTGGAAAATTGTGCCCTTTGACCTTAGTGTGTGATGGTTACATGCCTAACTTAAAAGGGTACAGCCGTAAAGTGAGAATACTTGAGCTTCAAGTTGATGGATAATAGTTAGTCAGCATATGAACTCGACAGATTGGAAAGGATAAATCGATGACCCTTATTGCTTAGTATTATATGGAAGTTCCTTATGAGAACTCGTTGGATGAAATACAAATAAAGCTTGAAGTATAGCAAGTTGGGATAGATACTTTCGGTGGAAAGTTTTATTGCATGGATAACAGTTGGTCGAAAGAAACTTAGTCGCTTTGATGACAGTTGGATGACAGATATAATTTATCAAATTATAAATATCATGGATGATCTCTAGATTGGGGGGATGACCGATATATCCAAAATTTGAATGATTAACAAATATAGCCTAGCGAGATAGAATTTTATTAGACCTTGATGAGGAGATGAAATTGAGTTGCCAGATAATGCAAATAAAAGTAGACCCTTATCGGAATAAAATTCGGTAAGAGTAAGATCGATAGAACGAATCGTAAGAGAGACATATCTTCAACATGTTGATTGGATAAGATTGTTGGCTATAAATAATTTGGGTAAAATTGAACATACAGATACGTAATATGGATGGAAAGAGAATTGGGAACAAGGATCATAATCAATATGCAAGTAAAGGTGATTGATCAAAATTTGAGTTTCGATTAGATGCATGTCCCATAGATAAACCAGATGCACAAAAATTCAATAATGATATGTTGGTATGACTAGAGTATGATTATGTTTTCAAAAGCTTGAAACAATATGTGAGAACAATGCAGATATTGAATGTCAGTAATTTACTTGATGGATATGGGATTTGAGCATTTAGTTCTAGATTGACCTTATCGGTTTGGGATAAGTCTAGAATAAATATTATTGAGGTAGACCCTTAAGAATTGACCGTGGGTAGATAGACCTGACCCATATTGTTGAATGTTATTTAATTGTGGATAGGTCAGTGGTAGTGCATTATGGTTTGAGTTGACTATAAGATTTAGAGTAGAAGTCCCTTAGATTGGTCGAATTTCAGTTGGACCTAAGAATAGAGATGAGTACAGTTCCTACAACTTTCTAGCATAAGATGAGTTGCCTATGAACACTAGGTTTAGCTGTCGGTATAGCTAATCATAGAGACTTAACCAAGAGTTATGTTAGTTGTCTGAAACCCATAGGATGAATTGATGTTTGCACGGGTAATATGGCACCGTGAGACTTGGATAGAGTACATTGCGAGTCGACGTATTGATAGCCTGTATGGGATAGTTGGTTGTGAGATTCGAGAATGAGTATTTCGAAATAACAGGTCATGTTGGAATGGTTAAACTTTTGGATAAGCAAGTTTAGGAATTGATGGTTACTAGAGTTGGATTTGATTTCCTCGATGGTTATACTGTTGGTCGTATTGGATTGTTAAACTGTCTTTATGCTCGGAGCTACGGATATGTACCCCGTGTGTCTCTGTGTTCAGAGCTACGGATTTTATATTTAGACAGCCCTCACATTGAACGTTATCCTCATTTGCATAACACATAAATTAGTTAGACTATTTGTTGTTAGTTGTACATAGACCCATGTTTATTTCTTCGCATAATATTTACTATTTTTTATATGGCATGCTTCTATGTAGCTTGTTATGTCCCTCTGAGGACGTGGCTCCTCTCTAAGTTATTTTTGAGTGCTGACATAGGATAATTGGAGTACTTCTCCGTGATCCAGGTATCTCTTGATGGTACCTTCTTTATCGTTTTTCCAGAGTTCATTTCTAGTCCTAGTTTCTTAGTGGTTTAGTTAGAATTGTAGATGTATATTATGGATGATTGGACACATTATCTGATTAGGATAGCTTATATGTATTCGAGTCGGACAAGATTTTGGTTGAATGCGTACCTGGCCATTGCCACATGGCCTGGTCCCACATATTTTGGGGCTGGGACGTGACACCTGAGTTATGGGAGCTTGTGCCTACCTATGAGAAATATTGTACATATAAGTAATATGTAGTAATGTTTGGATTCATGTACTATTAAACTCTTCTTTCTTCCTTATGCATATATAGTTGCTAACTCATAATGATATTGTCTTTAACATTTGGGATGCCTTACTGCTTATTCATTACATGAGTTTCTCAATACGTCTTATTTTCCATGATTGAGATATAGGATTGAGAAGATCTCAAGTTGTCATATAGATAATGCCAATGTCCATCACAGTCGTCACCATATCTCAAGGTATTAGCGTACTTCGTATGTGTAGATGTCCTTCGTCCATCCCCGCTCTCTACTATACTGGTTCTAGGGCGTGACATGGTTTAAGTAGTGGCCCATGCAGGTCTATTTTTTTTAAATTGTGGGGTTATAATTTATAGAAATCTCAATCTATATTGAACTCCTTTGATCTCTTTTACATAATCTTGCCCTACTATTCATTGAACTATTAATAGTTTGATATAGTTGATTCTTTTGTATGTTATTGATAATCTTGTGTTCTTATTTTTCAGGGACACTGTCCCCGATCTGGCACAATAATATTTAGATGATTCTCAATGGTCTACCAGATGATTGTCAGTAGGAAACCAGAGGACAGGGAGTAAGACACATAGGAGAACAGAGTCTAGGGCAGAGGGCCAGGTAAAGTCAAGGCCAACGGTACCCATTTATATGATACGATGTGGTGATAAGGGAGTACCTAACATCGCATCAACAATAAAACATATTTTTTCATCAGGGATTTTATGTAGTGTTAGAGAGGACAGGATATCAGGGTATTAATTCTGCTAATAATTTCAAGCGTCTTCGGCCCCTGACCTTCCTTGAGATCAATTATGCGACAATAACAGACAGATTGATCCAAGATATGAAGGAGATAATGGAGGCCGCAAGGATACCAACAGTTGATCGAGTTGCAATGGTGAAGCTCCAACTTCTAGATTTGGCTCGAGATTGGTAGTCATCCTGGGAGATGACATTGGTTCAACCCATACCGTAAGCGGAGTTCAGCGAGAGGTTCTAGGTCCGATACTTCAATGTTGTCTTACTATACAACTTGCAACAAAGGTTCGTTAACCTCAAGTAGATGGGACGAACAATAGATTCATATGAAGCTGAGTTTTGTCGACTTAACTGCTTTGTCCATTTATGCTTTCTACAGAGGGAGATACGGTGATAAGGTTTTAGCAGGGTCTATATCTAGAGATCCTACTTATTTTAGAGTAGCACACATTCCATACCTTCGATGTCGTGCTCCTTGCCACAAAAGGATGAGTTCACCATTATAACTTTAAGGACCGGGGGCTAGAAGAGATCATATTGTTTCATACGAGGATCTTCCTCTTAGTTAGCACTGGGTTTCATAGTAGTTAAGATCAGAGAACCTTGGTGACCGCCAGTTTAAGTGCAACTGCTTCAGCAGGCTCGACCCCATCATCAGAGGCAGTTACAACCATCATGATGTTCATATTGCGGGAAGGCCTAACATATCCGTACATAGTGTCGTAGGGTAAACATGTTATGTCTCATTTACGGGGAAGCGGATCATGTCACGAGCTCTTGCCCGTAAAGATCTTTAAGAGGCGTCTAGTTCCCAAACTACATGCACCACCAGTTCATCTGGTAATACAACTCAGGGCACCAACACCAACACAACCTAGAGGACCAGTTGCAGCGGACCACAGGACCACATACAGCCCAGCGTCCACTTCCGATGCAGTCACAAAAGTTTTAATAGATGCATCTCCAGCAGTATCATCAGGCCCATGCGCAAAGGAAGAGGTACTAGGATGGACGAGCGCAACAGAGGCATAAACAAGCTTTTGTCATGTCAATAGAGGAGGATTTGGCGTCAGGAGAGGTGGTAGAAAGTACCATCCTTGTTGTCACGATCCGTTCCAAGTAATTGGATACGATTACTTGGCCAAACCCAGCCTATGTCGCAACATCAGCGGTAGTACGCTGTCATACCTCAATTATAATATATGCTCAATAATTTAATCTCAATCCTATCCTTTCTCATTCACAAAAATAACAAACTATGGAATAAGATAAAACAAGACTTACTATAATATCAAAATATGTACAAGATCAATATTACATTAGAATCTAAATAAAGGGACAAACCTGAGAGAGGGATGATTTGGGTCACTAGATGGATATGAAGTCATCAATTCCTACCCCCTACCCAATCATATTCACCCAACACAAAACCAAATACCCAATGTATATTAATTTAGTCCAGTCAGCAACTATTGACTGTGCCCACAACACCTTAGGGGTATACCAACGGTATTTTGGTAGTATGAATTTTTTTTTCATTTTGGAGAATTTTGGGGTACATCAGTCTATGTACAGGGTCTAGTATAAGTCTAGCAATGTCAATGGGCTATCTAGGGATCTTGGGTAGCCTAACATATAATTATCTAGTTAAAAACAGAAATCCATGATACCATATCTATATTGGATACATGATAACACAAAATATATGATACAAAAATAAATATCCATATAAATACTTATATCCAAAATGGAGAATGACAAATTAGTATTTGAGCTACTCAATATTTTGTTTATAAGGTGATGATAACATAAAATATATTTATATAAGTATCATTACAGGGGAAGGATGAGTGCAAGTGCTTACCGTATACTGTATATATAAATTGTAAGAACATATTCACATATATATGTCTATGTATATATTTTATTTAGTTCTATTTTGAGTACGATCTGTCATTGCATTTGTCTAGTTATCTTTTTGTGAAGGTTGAGTTTAGTTATGTTACCGAACTCGAGTTACCTTGTAGTTACCAGAAAGATGTATAAGATCTTGGCTGGATGACGAAAGATCGATGGATCGAGCCAGGGAAGCATATTATTTTTTCTATTTATTTCGTGGAAGTTTGTAACAGTGGGTCCAAAAGACATGCAACGCAGTGTGCACAATATCCCTAGCATTACGTATCTTAAAAAAAGGTTATGTTTAAATAGTATTCGAAGAGGTGGAATTTAAAAAGACTGACGTACAGTGGTGATGAGCATTCTTGTCGCCTATTTTTTTTCATTGATCAACAGATTATTTTTTAATGAGTTACAACAGAAACGTCGCAACAGCATGAGCAAAACTGCAGCAACATAGAAGCAGTCTCGTGGCCTCGCGACCTGCAGCCCAACAGTCTTATGCCATCAAAGTGTCACTTTGCAACATTCGTCCGAGCATATGCCTGAGTCGCTAAGTCCTTCTAGAATTTGGTGATGAAAACTAATATTTCTTACGAGATTTGAATATTGTCCACAAGAGAAAATTCAATTTTAGCTAACTCACTCCCATGTGTTTAAGTTAATAAATGGTAGCTGAAACATTAAAATACATATCCTTGAAATTTGTCACATTATGGAGTGGTAGAGATGGATGATCAATTTCAAATTATATCTCGTCGAACTCGAGTGACCCATGTGATTACCGGAAAAAGGTATAAGAGTCATAGCTAGATAACAAAATATCGGTATATCGAGTCACATGGGCCTATTATTTTTTTTAATTATAAAGATGGTAAAAATTATGAACTGTGGATCCAAAAGATATACAATATAGCATACACAGAGTTTCATACGTTCATTACTCCGGACATCTTAAAAAAAAAAAAAAATTCAAATTATATCCCAACAGTTGTGTCCTGTACCTGTATTTGTTACCAAGCCTGAAATACCCTCACTCTAATTTTTTTTTTTCTATTCTGAGGCCAAAAAAATCCCACGGTAGCAAATCGAATAGGCTAGTTCCAGTGGAGGAAAAGATGAACAAAGCACAGGCATGTTTCCCATCTTCAGGGCACGTAGCATAAAGCAAAGTTACGTGTCCTTCCACCTCACCTGTTCCGGGACCTCCCCCTTCATCTGTCATTAATTGATATTTCACGACAGTACGTAAATACAATACAAATGAAATTAAGCCTCAAAATCTGTGTTGACCCCCATTTCATTGCTTAAACAAAACAAAACAAAAAAAACAAAACAAAAAAAATAGGTAGAAGAGGATACTGGCGATGAGCCAGTACTGTGATCCTAACTTGGATGGTGAAGAATTCCCAAGCCAGCTCTCCCTCGCCGTCCACGTCCCGACGTAAGTCGGTCTTCTCCGTCGACAGATAGAGCGTTGTTTATACATACAAAAAAGTGCTTTCGCTAGTGCTTTTGCTGGCGCTGTGCTAGCAAAAGGACGCTTTGCCTCCTTTACATCACCTCCCTCCTCCCCCCTTTCCTTTTCTGCTCCTCGTACCCGACCTCTCCACCGTCGTGTCCGTCGTCTCCGCTAGCACAGCCCTAGTAGCACGATTGTTACAAATATTAGAGTATTTTTAACTTAGAGCTGATTGGTAGTTTCGTATTATAGAACTAATCTATATTAACAATCGTTGTTGAATTTGGAATGTAAGACTAAAATTATAAAAATGTATAAATATCTACTTAAAAGATCAATTCAAATCTAACTTACTTACTATAATATAAGTTAATTTTATAATATGAAACATCCGTCTAGTTTAATTTTCGAGTATATACAAGGATGAATCAGAATCTTCACTTTTATGTATCTTCAATTTTTTTTCATGATCATAATACGTGATGTCTAGGTGGTGGGAGTGTGAGCCGGCCAAAGAACTGACTTGGGACAATGGCCAACCTGCCGAAATCGAGCTACTGAGCAAAACATCACATGATCTCGACGGCATGCTCGAGTCGGTCGTGAGCCAGGCTATCCATGTGCCGACGTCGGCAGTCATGCCTAACTCAGCGCAAGTTGTGCCAGCTTGCTCAAACCAGACCGATGTTTCCGGAAGACGACGAGGAGGAGGAGGAGGAAGTTGTGGGAGTCGTGACACGAAACGGAGGATGGGGAAAGTTGAAGAGAAGCGTACTAGTGAGAAAGGTTCCTCCAGGTCTTCTAAGAGAAAGCAAGTTGCGGCCGCACATAACCTATGTGAACGGGTAAGAGAAGTTGGAATTATATATTAACACCTTTTGGAAAGAATAAAATATATCATAAGAACAAATTATTATTATAAGTAATTATCTAGCCATTCTTAAACAATTTTAATTAATAAAATTAGATATACCTTAAAAACATATTTAAAATAAAAAAAAATAACCATAAAGTTTTTTAAGCAAGAATCTATTATTATGAATTAGTAGAGCATGTGTTGGTCATATCCATGCAGCATGTGAGATGAAAATACATGAAGGTGTAAATCTCATACGAGAAAGCAGGAATGCTAGAGAATAGAGAGTGAGAAGCTAGAAAAAGTCTATTTTGACCGTCTCCGAAAGGAATCGTGCTGACCTATGTCCCTGTGGCCATCAGTCATTGTCCTCGTGTTAGTTCGGACATATCCGGACGGAAGGAACCAATGTCTAAGCTGCCATGTAGGTGCGGGCTGGCGCAGCCCTCCCCCTCCCGGGGACGGTCAAAGCAGAATCCGAGAAACTAATGTCTGTGCGGCTACATTTTCCTTTCTTTGATTAAAAGCAAAAGAGTTATTATTATACTGTAGTGTAGACCAGAGAAAGAGGAGACATACAAATTCACGGACACAACTAAAGCTAGAATGTTATGGATAATACACCATTATATATACATTTAGAACTAGAAAATGTATGGACATACTTAAAAATTAAATCTATTTTTAAAAAAATTAAATCTATTTTTAAAAAAATTTAACTTTTTAAAATATATATATATATATATATTGTTGGCTGTGTATATATGTCTATACACATGTGAGCAAAAGTTCAATTTCTCCTTTTACTTTAGTCCCATATCGGTTGAACCTCTTTTCCCTTGTATGTATTTATTAGTTCTTCTTCATTGCTCCCTTAAGATGTTGTGTAGGGAACCCCTTGGACCACACTCGCGCGTCGTTGCCGCCACCCGGTTCGATTCGTTCGGTTCGACGCGCGTAACGGGTGCGGATACGTGCCCACACCTGTGGGCGCCGAATGTCGATCCAATTTACTCTTCGGGCTGGGATCCAAAAAAATTTTTGTTCCCCTTTATTTTTGAATCGTTTTGAATCGCTCATGCTCATTTTTTGAACGTTGGACATTTATTACTCCCTATGTCTAGGTTCATTTTTCACATTTTAAACATGTGACAGCTCGGTTTACATGCGAAATTTTTTTTTCATTAAACACATGGATTAATAGCATTTATTCTCTTGTCTATAGTGAAAGGTTTGGTGCTCTTCCTATATATTTGTTGATGTTCTCTTCTCAAGACTTCCTACAGGAAATTTTCCTACGTGAAATCTCTTTATCTCATTCTTCTCTCGAATCACATTTTGTTCTCTAAATCCTTACTCTGGGCAGAGCTAAGTTCGGTCTCTTTCTCCGAGTTGTGTGCAACGAAGAGAACCCGGTTGTCAGAGAATTTTACCACTAGGAGCTTCCGAGAAACGTCTGCACATAGACCTCGGATCAACTCTTAGAGAAGTGCTTTGTGCATGAATTTTTCGGAGGCCGGTAACACTTATTTTCCTTTCTTCTCTTATCAAATTTCTGGAAATTATTATTATTATTATTATTATTATTATTATTATTATATATGTATATATATATATATATATATATATATATATATATTAACAACAATCTAAGAGTTGATGCATTTCTGATTTATAGTTCAAATTGAGAATTGTTCTAACGTGTAAGTTGTATACAACTTTACTCTTCCGATTTGAAAATTCTTACTTACTGTTTGTTGTGCATAACCAACTAATTTCATAGCACAAACTCGACAACTATTGTCAAGTATAAATTTTGATTTTATTGCTACCATATTGGCAAGCACTGTTGGGTTGGTGCAACATTTGTATGTTAACAAAACTTGTTAGTTGAGTTGCATAAGTCATTTGTCCACTGTTGTTCTAAATTTATTTAAGCAACTTTGTTTATAGACATAATTGAATTATATCAGACTTCTTTAGTTGAGCTATATTATACTTCTTTAAGCAATTTTGTTATATAGATATAATTGTCTGTTTTGTGATTAAATTGTCTACTTGTTATAGAACAAGTTCATACCTGCTATAAAATAATACTTGGATATATTTCTGCTGCAACTTAGAACAATAGAAATAGTTTTCTAAAAGTAAGAAATAGCTAAAGTGTAATTGCAAATCTCTTTGAGTCTGAATTCTAAAAGAAGAGATATATTTAGGAACAAGCCGAAAGGATCTTTCTGTCAACCGAGTGTAAATAGCCCTAAGCGACACGGTATTTAAGTATCTCCGGACCACCGCTAGCTGGGAACCGGCCCCTACAGCTAACCCAAGTTAATCAACACTTGATAGACTAAAAATTTTAAGGTTGATTAGCAAAATCACTTGAACTATTATTCTAGATCATTGGACATTGTTATTGAGTAATTACATATCTTTCAGTTTCAGACTTTTTTCATTAGCAATCATGACTGGAAAGGATGAGACTTTTACTGTTAAACCTACTAAGTTCAGCGGGACCTACTTTAAGAGATGGCAAAGTCAAATAAAATTTTGGTTCACTACCTTAGGATTGATCTCAATCATTGATGGTTCCACACCTATCACAAATGACTCTGATGACACTGAGTCTGACATAGGTGTATCCAAGCCCTCTAGCTCCACTAGACCCAAGACCCCTGAGGAAATAGACTACCACTGCTTCCATAAAATTCTAAGCGCTTTATCTGAATCATTATATGACATATTCTTTGAATACAAAAGTGCTAAAGAAATTTGGGATGCCCTGGAAGATGAATATAGTTGTGATGATGCTGGAATTGAAAGATTCAATTTCTCCTCATTCAACACATACTTTATGGTAGATAATAAACCTATGAATGACCAAATACATGAATTCCAAGAATACATTAGGCATATTCAAGTCAAAGGCACTTTCTTCTCTACTGAGTATAAAATAGCCTGCTTAATAGACAAACTCCCTCCTTCTTGGTCTGATGTTAAGAAAGACCTTATTCATACTTAAGGTGACCTTACCTTTTCTCAAGTCCTAAAAAAAATTAGAACACAAGAACAAATTAGGCTAAGGTCTAACCATAAGTCTGAGTCTAAAGTTAAGGTAAACCTAGTAGAATCCCAAGGCAAACCCAAGCCTCATTATGATCACAAACCCAAAAGGAACCTCTTCAAGAAGAAGCGGAACCTTCAGCCTCAGCACCAAAACCATCGTCACCATAAACCAAGAATCTAAAATGGTTCATATGAACTTGCTAATATTATATATGACACCTTTATTGTCGATGGCGAGGTGGCCGGCAGGCGTTGTGTTGCTCACGCGGTAGAGTTTATCGGTTTCACGAGCGAACGATGGAGACTGATGCACAAGGGAGATGTCGGGAGTTGACATGTTTATGGTGGAGTATGCGAATGAGAAATATTTTGAGAAAACATGAGTTTTTAGTTAGAAAGGACGTGAATGATGGGTTATACTTAAGTAAAGAGAAGATTAGAGAAAGAGAAAAACATAACTTGATTGCATCAAAAATATAATTAGTTTAAACTTTAAATAAGTGTACATAAATATAACTTTATCTAAGAATTTATATAATTCAAATATTTTTGTTATTTGGATTATATAATGGTATAAATATAGATCGAATTACTTTTGAAACTTACATTGGAGCATGAAGATAACAAACTAATACACAATCTAAACTATTTAGGCAAAAAATATTAGTCCCGAGATGGATCAAAAATGTAGGAATGTCTCGATTGATCCTGAAGTTATAGCCGAGAATGTACAAGTTCACACAAACAAATTTGTCCTCTGAATATCTCGATTCTGACGAAGAACTATAAAAGATCAGATTATAACTTCTGGATTACAAAACTCAAGAACCAAAGTACGTTCTTCGGAATTCCATGCAAACACGGCTACAATTAGGACATAACGTTTACAACTAGAATTATAGAGAAGTAGAAGAAGATAGGAAGTAGGGCTTCCTGGGCGATAAGGATCACCATTGCGCAAAGCAAGATTCGTCCCACACGATCTGCTCCTAGGATCCAGCGAGTTCTGAAGAGAACTTTTGGAACGCTCGTCGTCACCTCTGTCATGACTCGCACAAACTTCTGGACTCCTGCAGCATAATACTCTCTCCGTCTCTCAATTTTGAAGTAAGTCCTTAATGGAGGTACAAAGAAAAAAAATCTCAATCTTTCCTTAACTGTCCAAATCCTGCAATCAGCGACATTATGCGCTAACAACGCTATATGTACATATGCGCAGAGTAGCACAGTCGCAGCTGCTCCTACACATAGACCAGCAACGCAGCGACTCGTGTCCAGTAGTGCGGCAGTGCATGTGCGCATACACGTAAACGCGCTTAGCTGCACATAGCCGCGCAAGGCCTCGCATAGCCCGCACATGCGCCTGCGCATGCAACTCACGAATAAAACGAGTGCATGAGCGCAACATATGTCCAGAAGCACCATGCGACGATGCTGACACACTAAGTAAAAATTGCACCATCAAAGCTCCACTTTGCGCCATTAAGTCCGAGTCCGAGTTGCTAAGTCCCTTTGGGGCTTAACTTATAAGGAATTTTTTTCCAAGAGTGTGACAAAAAGCAGGGCCGTCTCGAGTCATTTGGAGGCCCTAGACAAAAGTCCAAATATGAGACCCTTTTTTTAAATATACCTATATACTAGTATCCCATATTTTTAAAAATATACCTATATACGAGTATCGTTCTTGCAGGCGCTTGCAGCTGTATGAGAGAGAGAGAGAGAGAGCATGGCTTCATCTTTTTTTCTTTTTATATAAAAGAGGGAATATGAAGAGGCGAGGACGGTACGGTAATTTCTATAAGAGATGAGAGAAAGAAGCGTTAACTAATCTTAATTGATTGTTATGTTTTACCAAGCCAACTGTATCATTTTTCATATTCTTCTTTTTTCAGCCAGATATAGCTTGTCCGGACCTTTCGTAAAATTTGATGATTACATATATACCTATATACTAGTATCTCATATTTTTGGAGCCCCTAAAAAAGTGGGGTTCTAGGCAGCTGTTTCCTTTGCCTAAAGGAAGAGCCGGCCCTGACAAAAAGCATAAATACTTTTTTGAGGAGTTTTACCTTAATCCTACTAGAAAAAATCCCACATGACACCTACTTTGGCCACCACCCCATGCGCATACCACAACATCAAGCATGATATTATATTGAGATACCCACTTGGAGTGTTTTCCAATGTGGTACTATCTTTCTAGGCTTGAAACAAGAAAACCTCTCACAAGCAAATGAAAACTCCAACAATCCCCTACATATCTCATTATATAGGTTGAGTGTTCCCATAGTGACTTCCCATCATGTATTAGGATAAATGTCGCTGACGACATGAATCTTCCCGCATGGGTCAAACAACAATTCGATACAATAATGGACTAAGCCTTGAATTATGTACCATAGCTGCTATTCTTTCCACTCACACAATGACACCAATTGTGCCTCTGATCGCACGTTAAAGGCCCTGTGCTGATCTGATCTTAGTGTATGTATCTTGGGTGTTTACAACTTTATCTTCAAGAGACGGTCCACATCTCTTTCCATACACTTAGGTGAGTTATTTTTAGAGAGTTTAAAATTCTCAGTATGAAGCCTTGTGCTTCCTTTGCGGTGCTACGCCGCTATGACATGGTCCAAAGTCGAGGTCTGCAATCTCTTGGTGGTGTCGCTCCACTGTAGCATGAGGTCACCGGCCTCTTTGTAGTGTTGTCTTACTACTCTTCACATATTCAAAATTAGACTACCTACCTATGTGTGGTGCTACTACCGCTGACATGGCCCAAGGCCGAGGCTCTTACCACTTCGTGGTGTCACGCCACTATAGCATGGGGGTTACCATCTCCTTTGTAGTGCCGAGTCACTCGTGCTTCCTGTAAAGCACGTACGTAGGAGATTAAAAATGCACGAGAACTCATTAAGTCCTATGGCCTTCCTCCCACAGGACTTGTTCTATACATAGAACAAATAGTAGACAACAGTGGTTTTGGGTCCGTATTCACTCAATGTCTCAAAGACTACCTACTGTACCTGAGAAGTTTAACCTCAAGAAAGTGACAAAAAAACATAAATGCTTTCTTGAGGAGTTTAACATTAATCCTAATAGGAAAACATCCCACATTGCACCAACTTGGACCACCACCTCATGTGCAAAAGTATGGTATTATATTGAGATTCCCACTTGAAGTATTTTTCAATGTGAGACTATCTTCCTGGTCTTGAAAGAGAAAAATCTTTCACAAGCAAAGTAAAAAACTCCCACCAAAAAATTCTTATATTATTTGTATCATTCGTAACTGAACGCAGCTACGTGCTTTTGCTCGCAGAAAAGAAGGAACAGGATTAGCGAAAAGCTGACGACTCTCCACAAGCTTGTACCCAACTCAAGTAAGGTAATTAGCTGGTAATCCATCACAAAACTCATTCTCGTTCTTGTTAGTTAATTATTGTTCCCTTGCACTTCTATTCTCTCTCTTCACTTTGAAGGCCAAGATGGCGTCCATGCTCGACGAGGTGGTCGATTACATAAAGCAAATGCAAGCCCAAGTCCGCATGATGAGCAGCAGGACGACTCACATGGCGTTCCCCATGAACATCAAGCAGCCATATTGCCAACAGCACCAAATGGTTCTGATGCATCCGTGTTGTGGCTCCTCCTTCCTAATTCCCGCGGGCAAGCACAGCTTCAAGTGATCCTCCTCCGTGGACGAAGGCCTCCACGGTCCAACGAGTGAAGTTCATGGGCGCCGGTGGCATTCTCCTCGAGGAAACTAACCTCCTTAGAGCAGCTCCAGCCATGGAGCGCGGCTCCACTGGGATAAATTCAGTTTAGCTAGTTTGCGGCGCCACTAAGCTAAATTTAAGCTAGAGTTTGGAGTCTTCAAATAGTGTTCAACTAGTGTGTAACTTTTGTTCCAAGGAGGCTGGTTAAATTTATCTAGCCATAATAGTTTCATATTAGAAGTTGCTACATAATTAATTATAGTCATTATTAAATAGGGGTTCACATGAGAATAAATTATTGGGTCTAGTTTTTTATTCGGACTGAACCAAAAACGTCTTAAAAAAAATTTCCAGCAAAAAATATTATCTGCTTAATAATAAGTTAAATTAAACATTCAACGGTTATTTTTTATTTATTTATAAATAATGATGCCAATGAATTTTTTTTATAAACTAAAGAATTGGTGTCGCTGACCTTGATCCCATGTTGTGATAGAAAACACCTTCTGTAATAGTTAAGAGTAGATTATGAACAATCAAATCCCAAGCAACTGGGCCACCAACAATAGTTCAGAATATACGTAGATATCTACATGCAGACATATGTAACTACTTTATATATATCAATTGATTTTATTTGGTCAAACGCATTGATGAGTTCACATGGCAGTCATACATATACCAAAATTAAATATTTAACATATTGCTAAGCTAAGCTAAATACGATTAATTGATTAGCAATCAACAGCTGAAACTAAAATTTAACATATGAAAATCATGATGGTTGATTTAGGAGATTGCTCAAAAGGATAAGAGCTGTCATGTAGCAAAAACTATCAGAAACATGCATGACTGCTTCATCTAGTCATATATGGTTACTACATCCACGAATTTTAGAAACCAATATTTCTAGGTTCATGTGGTAATTAGGGGTCTTCATAGGAGGATCATCTAAAAAATTGAAACGTGACAAAAAATATATTTAGTTTACGGTTCTCAAATCTATCCTTTTAAAAGATAAAATGGAGATTATAGGGGTTATCTCATTCAAAATATAAGCTTTCAACAAGCATGATGTCACGATCTGCTCCCGAATAATTGGGTACGAGTTCGTGATTACGTCTAGCCTACGTTGCGGCATCTGCGGTAGTCTATTGTCTAAACCTCATTAATCATTATCAAGATATATGAAATTTATCATAATTGCATCTACTCAATCACATTGTAACACCGAACTCGAGTGATTCTTGTTGTTACCGAAAAGAGGTATAAGACCCCGGCTGGGTGCCAGAAGGTCAGTGGATCGAGCCACGGGGGCGTATTATTTCTTCCATTTATAAATGGTGGGAGTTGGGAGGCAGTGAGTCCAAAGGCATGCAATGCAGTGCAGTGTGCACAAAAGTTTCGAACGTTACGTCGGACCCCGTGCATTATGCCGGAAAGACAAAAAAAGAAAAAAAATATCACAGTTTAACCAAGAAAGATAAGACATGAAAGAGAAAAATAATAATCCATAAACTTATCTCTATAACATCGTAAGATCCATAAGTTTTGATCCACAACTTAATTACATCATCAAAGTAAAGTTTTCTGGAGACAAATTCGATCAAACAACTATGAAAAAGTAAACTAGAAATGGAACTAAGAAAAATCCTAAATTATATCCCTCCGGGGATCTCCTCAGGGTCCCTGGTTGCATTAGGGCCAAACTCTCTTATTGGCTCATCAAGTGGTTCATAGTATATAGGGCAAATATCCTCGCCATCGTATAATATGTCAATGTATCCAACCAGAACTAATATGTCAACGTATCTAGTCAGGATTGGAGCATACCCCAGCCTCTTTCAATAAATCTCCTAGTTATGGACTGGCTTCTTACAATAGTTGTAAAGATGATTCTGTTGCACTTGTTTCTGTTGATGTTGTTGTTGGACTGGAGCTCTAACTGGTGGTTGGTACTGTAGTGCCCCATTCTACGATGACACTATATAGAAAGAGAGATCGATTTACTGGCTCGAGAGGAATCCTCCAAGAAGAGCTCACTTATTGGGACAGAAGATGATTGATCTTGGTGAATGGACAATACTTTATTTTCTGATTCTTTCACGCTTAATAAAGAATCCATCTGAATGAATAAATGTTTGTTTCTAATAAGAGACTCGTAATCACTAAGAATAATAGTACATTACTTGGTATACTTAAACAAGAGAATGTGCATGCTCACATAACTAAAGAACAATGCTTGCTAAAGAAAGATAAGAAGGTCTCATGCTAAGTAGACTGTCACTACAATTGAAAGAACCATTGCCATGCTTAAGAAGTAAGAAGACAATACATGTATGTCCCTTAGTGTATGTTATCATGAGTAGAACTACATGCTTAGGTATAAAAGATAGAAGAATTGTTGCTATACTTATGTCACGCCCCACTTCCCATAATACGGTGAGTTGGGTACGTAACATCATCCCCAGGCTACGCACCATACGAATACACCTGTACCCGTATCTGCGATTGTCGCCCGTAAGGTTTAGGATAAGATTATAACAGGTCACAAGGTGCATAAACCATTAAACAACAAGTTGATTCCAGAATATTCTAAAATAGAAAATACTATTCTACCCGATTACAATTATTTACCCAATGTAATAATAATACAATTATACCTTTAATAATTAATAAGAACAATCTAATATTAGTAGATCTTCCTGAAAAGTGGCATCACGTTCCTGCTCTCCAATTCTTCAATGTCTGATAGCAGCTTCCTTTGGCATTGCTACAAAACTAGTGAACAATACTAGGTCGTCAAACGGCATGCAAGCCCTCAGTCAAAGGCGGAAGTAAAAAATAAAATAAATCGAGAATCAGAGGAGAATTAGAATTCTCGAAATTCTGGAGTAAGGAATTGGATAATTCAAAATGATTAATGTGTTAACTTAAAATATGATTCTGACTAAAGTTATTTAGTGAATTCCTCAGTGTTCGCTTTATACCTATGTTATAATAAGAAATACTCATAGTTATTATAATTACAATCACAATCACAGTCATCATTGATAATTTATTAAGCATAATGCAACAACGAACAACAGCTTATCGTAAATCATCTAATTCCTATCAACATTTGCTTGGTCAACTGAATTCCGTAACCTGTCATCAGTACAGTAGTCCACCCCTACACCAAACAAGGACAAGGAAATGGATCACGGCACCGGAGCAGCTCACGTAACGGTTGACTAGCAAGCTGGACATCCTAGCTAAGAATCAACAATCAATCGCAATCACAAACACATGCAAATTTCCTAAATGATGATGCAATTTGGAGAACAAACTTTAAATAACTACTTCACCTAGTTTTCCGCCAATAATCCCGTTGTGAAGGATTCTGTTGTGACTTGAATGGCACGGTGCTTAGAATCCGGCCCCGCCCTCATGGCTTAGTCTTGAATTCACCTATTCGAGTATTATAATTCGAGATAGGCGTGTTGTTAATTGGTGACTTGAAACATATGATGGCACGGGGTTATAATTCGGTCCAGCCTCTTTGGGCAATCTTGAATCCACCCATTCGATTGTTTATCCTTTTGGATCGAAGAAGGTTCTTTTATAATCATAATCAGGGTGACTTACGGATGCATGGCACGGGGTTATGATCCGGCCCAGCCCCTTATGGGCAATCATAAAGTGAGCTAAGCCTCACCCGTTCACTTCGCAAGGCCTTGCGAGAGAGCCTAAACCGCTGAATTCAGCCAGAGTTTAAAAAGTAGTTGGCGGAATTTCGTAGGTGGTCATTTAAGTTGTTCTCCCCCGCCCAATGCTTCTAGCCTAGAACTACAATCATTCCTTATTCTAATAATTATATAAATTGAATCTCTGCTCTGTATTGTCTTAACCGTTTATTTAAAGATGAAAAGCATATCCAGAATACTGCAAGTATTCAACTTGAGTTCAACATTTAATCACACAATTCAAAGTATCGACTTTTCACAGAGCAGGTCATCAGTTGGTCTGAATTAATTTTCTCGTGTCCGTGTCCTATGTATCCTAGACTTCCACTAGTTACTCCCTAATTTAAAAATATAATCTCTAGTGGTCTGTGATGTGTGAATCTAGGGTTTTAGAATATTGGAATGCCGGTGATATCTCAGAATATCGAAATATTGGTCAACTCCCGGAATTCTTAAAAATTTTGGCAGAATTTCCTATGTATTTCGGCTTCCGAAAATTTTGACAATTTATATATATCCAGCCGGAGCAACCCTCCGTAGCATTCCCGGGCTCGCCGACCCCTTCGGTGGAGCAGCTCTCAACACCGGAACACGCAGTTAATATAGATGAAATAAAAACTCTCAAGATTAGAATTATCTTACCAAGTTTCTTACCATAGTAAATTTTTGTAATTTACTAAACTTCTTAGCAACCGTATGATTTTAAGAGAGCACTTGTATAGCCTCATAGCATCTATAACTTCAAGCCTGCAATTATAAAAATTTATCTACAAAACACAAGCATATATATATATATATATATATATATATATATATATATATATATATATATATATCCACAATATTCATTCAATCATTACATCTCTAGAAAAATTCTAATAGATAAATGACTTTGGAAAATAATCCTAGAGACTTTAATATATATATCTTCTAAGCGCAAAGCATTTATGATTACCCGAAGTCTAAGTTGACCTAACTATTAGGGTAAGCTATATCTAAAATGGGTTGAAAATTATGATACTCGGTTTTAAAATAGATCACTTGGCCTAGGATACGGTCATTGAGAATCTAATAAAATCCAAACATAGTCAAAGTTATTCCTATTCATTTCTAAGTGATCGTACTATATTTATTTCAGAGCAAGGCAATTCCATTAGCAAAATATTACGCAACCAAGTAAGTGAGACAAAATGGAAAGAAACTAATTTAGAGTTATACACACTTAGCAATTCTCTAAAATAGAGTAATTCCTACTTATATATATATATATATATATATATATATATATATATAGCTAGTAATGATTGTTATTCATTTAGTATGGATCTCTTACCGACCTCTATTTCAATACTTAATAAGTAGAGACTCAGTGCGTATCATGATAATATAATTTCTAATAGTTAGTTAAGCAACATCGTATACACAACTATTTATTCATTGTACACACAACTTACCCATAAACGTATACTATAGTGTACCAAGTATGGCTAATAATATACTTAAATATTTTGTATCCATGTATCATACATTGTGTTATATTTAAATAAATGTTCAAGGGTCTATGAAGATCTGGAATTGAAACTATTGGATGTTCAAGAACAAATAAATCTTCAAGTTTATATCATTCGAAAATTTAATTAAAACACAGAGAATGGGAGAGGGCTTGCCTTGGTCAAGGTTCTTCCAATATAGATATCGATGCCCTAATTCAGGAGATATTGGTTAGAATCGAACTTCTGGAACCTAGATTGAATTCTGGAAGAATAGAATTGGGAAAAATTAGAAATACCTAGGTGTCTCTGGAGAAGGAGGAGGAATTCTGTGGTTCGTGTCCGACGAGGAGCGACGTGTCTGATGACAAGGTGATGATGGTGTTCATCTGCGGGGGAGGGCGCCGGCGGCGGCCGTCCGCAACCTCAACAGCGGCAGCAGCAGCAGCAGTAAAGCAGTAGCAGCAATGGCAGAGCAGCGGCAGCGGCGGAGCGTCGGCGGCCAGCGGTGTGGCGGCGGCAGCGGCGTGGCGGCGGCAGCAGCACTCGCGGCGGTAGTGATAGCCTCCGGCAGTAGCAACAGTAAGAGTAAGGAAAGGATAAGAAAGGAAAAGGGAAAGGGGTTTTTTTATTAACTAAGAGGAGATGTATTGGAAAAGCAATAGGGATTGAGAGCTTGCCATATCTTCCCCCTTGGAAATGGAGATGAGGGGAGGAGGCTACAGGTGGGGAGATGGAGATGAGTCAGGCTGCTGGTTTCCCTTCTCCATCCCATGGTTTGGGTTTTGTAGAAAACCCCTCTCCAAAATAAAATTTCCATTTATAGTTCCTATTTGCAAAATAAAAATTGTACAATCTAAATTACTAATTGCATATAAGCCTTGGAGAGATAAAATGGAAATAAAATTATATAAAATTTTAATAAATAGCTAGCAGCTATGACAACTTACGTACGTAAAAGCATGATTACATGTTTTCTTTATCGTTACTGCAAAGATAGAACTGTATGAAATAACTTGTACTATTGCAAAGAGATAATATGAAGGAGATAATATGATTTGACCGTATAGAGAAAAGAGAATAGAAGAGCTATTGCCTCTATCGATCGATTAAAAAGAAGATAAAAGATAGAAACTCTGCTTTGTTTATTGACTGTTTTGCATAAAAGAGTTTTATATGATAGAAGTTGCATTCATACATTGGTCTCAGACAACTTGTGCACAAGGTAATACTCTCTCGACGATTCTTGGGGCACTGAGAATTAATCGGCCTAGGAGAGAGTGTGAGAGCACCCTGAGGTAGTAAAATCCTTGCGGTCAGAGAGTGTTGTGTCTATAAGTGAAGAACTGAACCGTGATTCACAACTGCTAGTATTTGCGTATGTTAGTGAAGATCTGAACCATAAGTCACAGTTGCTAATGTTCGCGTGTACTAGTGCAGAGTTGAACTTGAGTCACAACTGCTAATCATGGGTCACCCA
Organism: Iris macrosiphon; assembly: GCA_036927795.1. Taxonomy (NCBI): domain Eukaryota; kingdom Viridiplantae; phylum Streptophyta; class Magnoliopsida; order Asparagales; family Iridaceae; genus Iris; species Iris macrosiphon. The sequence continues at coordinate 42,444,611 of JAYESA010000011.1, read as the reverse complement.
TGGACCATAATGTAGTTAGGTCGCATGCTAGGATATCCTTGTTGCAAGCCTAACAATTTGATGCAGAGATGAACAAGAAACTTATGCACTTATAAACTGTCATAACACTTGTCTGTTGTAGGGATGAATCGTCGGTCATGGGTAAGAATCACTAAATAGTGATGGTTTCTATTCCTTATGTCCCTTATCATAATTGTTCTTAATAAGAAGTTGGCTTATAAGAAATGATAGTATTCTGCTCATAAGAAGAACCGTATCCAATGAATGTTGCTAATATCCCTAAAAAGAATGAACATGGCTCTTAAAACACATTACACATGTTAAGATAGAAATAAATCGATATGGTGCATGAAATTGTCCCTACTGCATGCTTGAATAAAATTGGAAATGTGGCTTTCAAATATGTTTCCAAAAGAAGTAACATGACTCTTGATTCAGTATATGGAATGAAATGAACGTAGGTAAAAGATAACAAGATCACTAATAATATAATATTTTCTCACATAATTACATAATGATTGTTTCAAAGGGTGTTTCTTTTGTTCCTCACCAGAACATTCCCCAATGTGCTGAACCCCAACCAGTTTGTCCGCATATGCTGGATGTCATGTTGGATTGTTCAGAAACGATAGAAGATCCTCATCCTCAGGAACCGAAAATCAGAAGGAGATGTATTGCATAATTTGAGATATTTTTGTATAAAGGGATGTAATATATGTAATTATATCATTGTAATTATGTATAGTTCAAGATATGTAAGACAAGATGGCATGTATCGATCGGCTATTGACAACCTTGTAATCGTTGCAAAAGATATCAATAAAGAGATTATGTTCTTGTATCACTGTGTTCGTTTAGTTTTCTGCATATATTGTTCGCTGCTTCAAACTTTAAATAGTTTATTTTGTTATTGCACAAGTCCTGCCTTGTGCAAGGCGTAACTTAGGCTTGCAAGGCATCATGCCCAATGGTGACTGACGACCCTTCGAGATTGGGGCGTGACAGGTACTGTTGTTGAAAAGTCCTTGGTTGAATGTTTAAACATTTTGTCGGTCTTTGATTATTGCCTCCATAAGCTTCACGGTCTCTTTTGGGCTTAAGATCCATATATACTTTCATGCCTTGACCCAATATATATTAAATCAAGTCCTAGCAATGTCATGAAGTTGAAGTCCAGCTGCTTCTATTTTAAGATCATCAGCGAGCAACCCACATAATTCGTTCTCTGTCTTCCAACCATTCATCAACATATAATACTTCCTCGGTAGGTTGAGTTTCTTGAAATCCATAGTAGTTCCTATCTTGGCAAAGAAGTCTGTTGATTTACTATTTTATCCATTGTTTCCAATGCCATCAGCTGAGCATTCTCCATTCCTTCCTTCATAATTATCGTCTCTCATGTTGGACTTCAGTTGGAATTCTTTATGCTTTCATCATCACCCAAAAGAATCAAATAGTTGTATTCCATCATAGGGAGCTCTTCAGAAATGAGTACAATATGTATAGTCCCTTGAGATGGTATACATATCCGTATACAAATATCGATACAGTGAGACGAGTCTCACAATTATGCTTGACTGCTAAGTTCCGCAAAGTTGCTCTATTCAATGGATTTGATAGCGTCAAGGACGCTGGATTTGAGTCATTGTTGGCTGATTGACCTAGAAGGATCTATTGAAAACCATTGCTGGCTGATCGATCTAGAAGGATATATTGGAAGACATTGTTGACTGCTCGATCTAAAAGGATCTATTGAAAGCCATTATTTGTTGAGCGATCCAGAATGATATATTTTTTAGAAAGAGAAAAAAAACATCTCTTCATCTATAAATAAGATGAAAACATAAAAGATTAGATTATAATATAAAAAAAAAATCATACTTACTTACTCGTATTGTCCGAGGACGTAAAAATTTGTGTCGGAGCTACGTGCTGATAAATTGTTGTTATCAATTAATGACTAAGAGATGAGAGAGAAATTCGCAAGTGGTTGAACCCTCAGTTTTCTTCTTGTTCCACATTTCCCTTTATTTCTTAATTGCATACATGATATAAGTAAATATCCGTACAAGAGACTTCTGTATTCTCAATGAAAAAAAGGGTTGTGCCAGGGGTTCATTATTACACAAATATCAAAATCTGCTGAGATTTAGTCTTCTTGTGTGTGTTAGTGTGCGAAAGAGCTAAATGTGTGGAACACATTGAACAATTTGCCATCATATAAGGAGATATGGTGCGACATAAGAAGCTGATAAGAAGGGTATCCCTATAAAAAAAAAAACAAGGATAAATCTCTTCCTTTTTTGCTCAGATCTTTGAGCGTTCAGCTACTATCTTGTAATGACCTGCTACACAAGAAAAGAAAAAGAAAAATTGAACCACTTCTTTTTATCATTGAAGCTCGGTAACCAACATATACAAGGTTTTAAGTGCATATGCAATATTATCATATTAGCATTTATGTCAAAAAGATCACTTGATTAGCTGGACCAATATATCCTCAAACCCATCATGTCCTGCAATTTGAAGTGGGGTAGGTCGCTCCCAGGTCTAGCTGATAATCTTCAACCCAACCCGGCTATGGCCATCTATCCTTGATCATTTAGCATAAATCCAAAACAAACACAGGATAACAGATCAAGCAGACCGAACCTGTTTGACCCGTTTACTTAATGGGTTAATGTTGGACCAGACCATACTGGGCATTTTGGGTTTGGTTGGGGTGAAAAGGAGACAGTTGTTAACGATGGAGGAGGCAGTGATTGGAGGCGCATTTGCCAGAGAGGTCACCAGGGAGGTGAAGGGGATGTGTGATCGTGGGACGGTCGTCGTGGAAGTAGTCAATTGTCAGGAGGTCATCATCAGGGAGATCGAGGTAAGTGGAGCCGGAGCAAGAAGAAGAGGAGGAGCCACTGTATGGAAGAGGAAAATAATGGGGGGGAGGGGGGAGGGGCACATTATTTGTACTTCACGTACGACAGTGCAGTCACATGGTGTGGAAGAAGAGGGGTAGAAGGAGTCGAAGAAGCAAATTCACATGTAGTCACTCACATTATTTGTACTTCACGTACGACATTGCAGTCACATGGTGTGGAAGAAGAGGGGTAGAAGGAGTCGAAGAAGCAAATTCACATGTAGTCACTCACATTATTTGTACTTCACGTAAGGCAGTGCAGTCAGCTGGCAAAATCTATTTCAGTAAAGCGTGTGATGTCGATGGCTTCAACCCTATGTCCAGCATCTTGACTGATCAAGTGCTAATATGATACTTCTATGATGGCGGCTTTAAATTAATATCCAAGTGCTTATCTACAGAGAACTTGGTAAACTTTGGATAAAACCTTTAAACTTGACAATGTGAGACTGTCCCTGTCATCTCACCGACAACAACAGCTACATATGTTGCATGGAACAATTGAAATGTCTTACCTGTGAGGGAGATGCATTCAACAGTTGAACAATCTGATACTCTGTGTAACAAACTGTGGTATAGAGTTGCTTACGAGTCCTAAGTTCAAAATTTTGAATACAGTACCTATAGGATTGGTGACTTGTAGGCTTTTTTTTATCTCATTGTCATATACATGAGAGAGACTTTATAGAATGATGCTACTGAAAGATGAAATGATGCTTGAAGGATGTCAATTTTGAGTACAGATTTAATAATCAGAACACAAATCTGATTATTAAAAGTAGGATCCTCTGGCAATTCAACCCCTTCCTCTCTCCAATAGCATCTCCTCCGCCATATGCTTTTTCCATGCCTGGTGATTCAAAATTGGTTTTTTTTTTTTATCAATTTTCTCATTTATCAATGTTTGTTTATACTTTACACAAAACTAAGTACAATGGATTAAAAGTGTATTTATTTATTTATTTTCTATTTCCTAGGTGCCAGGGGTTTTAAATTTGTCTTGCATTGATTTCTGTATCATACTGTACCAAATCATAATATGTTCATCATATCCTATTATTCATGCAACATAAATAGCTATGGATGTCCATCCACATGCAGTTGCTTCAGTGAATGTATATGTTCATGAATTGCATTCAACGATATTTTCCTAATTGCCCTGTTTTCATGCACCAAAATCATGCCTACATCATGTAACCTTGGGGTCTTAATGACATATCACAAGGCATTCAATAGAACTTCGCCACCAGTGTAAATCACTGAAGATGGGAAAAGAGCACGACTTGCATATCCATAAGAAAGACCTTGATTATTTTTTGACATTATTGCGCCATAGGTTGATGGAGTTAATCCAGCTGCATCATATGCAGACTAGGTAAGTTCAACTTCTCTATTACAACTAAAGCAACTTATAGGTCTAATCTTGTGCAGATCCCTGTTTCTGTCATGATGTTTTGTCTGTGACAAGTTTTCTTAATATCTTGACTATCCAAGTTATAAAATCCTACATTTATTCTATTAGGATCATCTACTTTAAATTTTTTAAGAACAGAAGAAAATGACAAACTCATATTCCAGAGCAACAGACTATTAGTCCCTGCCTTAATCTCTGAGAGTACTTCTATCAATGGAATCCCATCTGGACAAATTCTCTTGCTTAGAAAAGGAGTAGGTCACTATTTTTCCATTGATAACTTATTCAATGGATAGAGAGAATCATAATCTTATAACTCCTCTCTAGACTCATAATTTCAATGAAACATGAGACATCCAATATTATCTCCTATACTAATAACAATTTAGGGTATCTAGGCACTGGCATCTTGGAGTGTGTTGGTTGGGTTAAGGTTGCATACGCTTTTATCTCTATAGACCAATTGACAGTAGGGCTTTGCTTAACTTGGACTACTGGAACCATACCAACCATCCTCTGGGTACTGATTCTTCTATAGATTTTTAACCTAAAAGCTAAATTTTACATTAATGGTTAACTATAAAACCTGTAGCCTAACACATCCTGAAGCCTTCAATGCTACCACAATCCTGATATTCCAATCCAGCCCCTCCTACAAAGCACCACAACACCTTCTGACTGCCTACATTTGAATTTTTTTTTTTTTCTCTTTTCCATCTTCTGCCCAACATTTCTCTTAAGAGCATTCTCAGGAAACATCGACTTTTATGGTCACCTAAGTTATCGGTTATCATGTGATTTCAAGAAGCTTCAGTAAGTAGCAGAATGAGAATTGTTAAGAGTATTAGTAGTATTGGGCGTTAGTCCCACATCGGGTAGAACAATAGTGAGAGGGATGTTAGCCTCTCCTATATATATATAACCCACTCTTCAATAATAATCAACCTATTATTTATTCTCTATATGGTATCAGAGCTATCCACATAAAAAAAAAAAGTAAGCCTAGCCGCCAACCTCTCCCCCCCATCAGACACCACCCCTGTCCCTGCACCTGCTCCAACCCCTGCAGCCGCTCCTCTCCCTCCCCGCACCCACTGTCCCCTCCCCTCCACCTCCTCTCCCTCCCCGCACCTGCTGCCCCCTCCAAACCCCCTGCCTCGCCTCCAGCAGCAAACCCCCCCTCCAGAACCCCCCCTTTCCTGCCTGATGCCTCCCCCCTAGCCGTCATTTATCCCAAATCCTAATCCTAACATGTCCATAAACCCTAACCCTAACCCAGCCGCCACCTACTCCAAACCCTAGCCGTCTTTCCACTTAAAAAAAAAGAAAAAAAAAAGGATCCTCAGAGGGTAAACAATAGTTTGTTTGCCGGAAGCTCCGACTCTCATCGACTTCAGAAATCTAACAAAGAGACGACAAGTGGATTTTTTTGCGTGAATCTTTGTTTCGTTCCTTACTTGATCTTCACATCGGGATCGTACAGAGTAACCTGGGTTGCCTCTTTGTCCAGACGTGTGTGATCCATATTCACTCTCTGCTTCCTATACGCGTGCCGGTGTTGGCCATGTTTCTAGCGAATTGACAGAGTTGATGTGATTATCAAGTTGAAAAGATCATACCGACAGTCGGATCCGGATTACTAAAGGATGACAGGCACTGACGCGATTAGCAGTGATACATGCACTAGTGTCGAAAACGCAATGGCTGGCCCAACGGGCACTGGCATGACGATTTCCTCGATTCGACTTGTCGATCGACGGTTGGATAGACCCGAGGGCTACTCGACATGGCGAAAGAAGGTCGAGAAGATGCTTAGGGGAATGCGATTGTCCAAACATCTGACTGACAACCTCCCAGCAGAACTTGATCCCACATTTGAGCAGTGGGAGACAGATGACAGTCGATTGTTTACACAGATGATGAATTCAATAGAACCATCGGTGGAATATATGGTTCAGAACACGGATTCCGTGAAGGAATTATGGGAGGTCCTGGAGGCGGTGTTTGATAAAAAACGCGATTTGTCCTATATCTACGACTCAGTCGTCGGCGTATACCGAGCAAATCAGGGAGACAAATCGCATAAGGACAATTACAGGCCTTTAAGGAATTATGGAAGGTCCTGGTGTCGGTATCATTTTTTTCTGATGGTTGTATTTTTCAGGGCCTAAAGACTGGACAGACTGTCGGTAGGGAACATGTGGCTGGAGGCTTGTACTTGTTTGACGCACCTTCCCCTGTTACTTGTGTCGTCGTGAATCTCGATCCTTTCGAGCTATACCGTCGGTTGGGCCATCCATCTATTCAAGCTCTCCAGAATTTATACCCATCTTTAGATATTCATGTTTCTTTTCATTGTAAGTCATGTAGTTTGGCTAAATCATCAGGTTTCCTATCCGGTGAATCAAAATAAATTTGCATCTGCTCCTTTCGAATTGGTGCATTATGATATATAGGGGCTATATCCGGATGACTCAATGATGTTTGTTATATTTGTTGATGATTACCCACGTGTTACTTTTGTCTATCTGATGAAAAATTATTCTGAACTATTTAAAATTTGGTGCAATTTTTATACGGAAATCAAAACACACGTGTTCCGATTAAATGCCTTCGAAGTGACAATGGTCGTGAGTATATGTCTCGTGAGTTCAATTCACATCTGTCTCGACATGACATCATCCACCAAACTTCATGTTCTTATACTCCACAACAAAATGGTATGGCTGAACGCAATAATCTTCATCTCTTGGAAACAACGCGTGCTCTTATGTTTCAGGTACGTACTCTCAGAAGATTTTAGTCGGATGCGGTACTTACAGCATGCTATCTTATTAATCGCATGCCATCGTCGGTTTTCAATGGTGCTAGTCCCTTTTCTCGGCTAATATCCCAAACAAGAGCCGTTTCTTCTACCTCTCAAAATTTTTGGTTGCTTGTTTTATGTTCGGAATACTCGACCAACCATTTCTAAATTAGATCCTAAGGCAATCTAATGTGTTTTCCTTGGGTATCTTAAAAATTAGAAAGGGTACCGTTATTTTTTTCCTACCTTGAAACAGACTTTTTTCTTTCGGGATGTTACCTTCGTTAAAACCGAGTTTCCTCCACTTCCACAAACTACAGGTCCTGTGCCACAGGTTTACCCAGAAGAGAATTTGTTGTTATTTTCTGTTCAAACACAACAGCCCCCCGTAAGGGTGCCCTCCCCTACCGAGCCAGTATCCCGGTCCGACGGTCTATAGATACCGGTTCAGTCAACACTGTCATCGCCCGAACAAGCATAGCCAATAGTGCCCATGATCACAGAGCCATCATCTTCCTTTAGCTCTACTGATTCGCATGCGCCTGTTCCACCGGCTCGACCTCGTTGTGCCTGTCATGATCCTTTGTATGTTGAAAACTACAAAGGGCTTATAAGCCACGCTCAGTCCTTGATAACTACTATTGATGGGATTCATATTCCTAATTCTACCGAGGAGGGTCTCAAACATCCTAGCTGGTGTGTTGCTATGGAGGAGAAAATAAAAGCACTTCGGCAGAACCATACTTGGGATTTGATACATTTACCTACTGGTAAACATGCAGTAGGTTGCAAATGGGTGTTCACGATCAAGGTGAAACCAGATGGCACTCTTGATCGCCTAAAGGCTCGTTTAGTGGCTAAAGGATATTTCCAGACCTATGGTGAGATTATTTTGAGATATTCTCTCCGGTTGCCAGGATGACATCGGTGCGTGTACTTTTAGCCTTAGTTGTTCGCTATGACTGGTCATTGCTTCAGCTAGATATCAAGAATACATTTCTCCACGAGGATATTGAAGAAGTGTATGTGGTGCAACCTCCCGAGTTCGTTGCAAGGAAGGGTAAAGTGTGTCATCTGCGGAAGGCACTCTACGGTCTCAAACAATCACCTCGTGCGTAGTTTGGTCGATTTACACATGTTGTTACTCAATTTGGCATGTATCAATCAAAGAAGGATCATTCGGTATTCTACCGACAGACATCAGCTGTAAGGATACTACTTGGTGTCTATGTTGACGACATTGTAATCAAAGGAGACGACAGCCAGGGTATTACAGGACTGAAGAAGTTTCTGAGAGAACAATTTCAGACCAAGGATATGGAATCGCTGAACTGCTTCTTGGGCATTGAAGTCACACGAGGTAAGCGGGACATTGTAATGTCTCAAAGGAAGTATGTGCAGGACATACTAAACGATGCAGGACTAATGCAAGCCAAGGGAGCAACCTCGCCCATGGATCCAGGAGCAAAGTTACTCCCAAACGAGGGGGTCCTGATGTCCAATCCGGATCAGTATCGTCGAGTGGTCGAAAAACTCAACTACTTGGCGGTCATGACTCGTCCGGACATTTCCTTCGCTGTAAGTGTCACAATTAGATTTATGGCTTTTTTACGAGTTCCACACTGGCAGGCAGTCCACAGAATTCTACGCTATTTAGTCCAGAATCTAGGAAAAAAATTCGGATGGAGAATCATGGACATACTCGTGTTGAATGCTTTACTGATGCTGACTAGGGTGCAAGCTTGACGGATAGACGGTCTACATCTAGCTACTCGGTATTTATTGGCGGAAACTTGATATCGTGGAAGAGCAAGAAGCAGAGTGTGATAGCACGGTCAAGTTCGGAAGTAGAATATCGAGCCATTGCTTATGGCACGGCAGAAATGTTATATCTCCAACATCTTCTACAAGAGCTGGGAGAAAAATCAGGATCTAAAACAGCAGATATGTGGTGTGATAACCAATCTGCTGTCCATATTGCTACAAATTCTGTATTTCATGAAAGGATGAAGCACATTGAAATTGATGTCCACTTCGTTCGTGATGAGTATAAAAAGGGGACGATAAAGTTTTATCACGTGAGGACTGGTTATCAGATAGCATATCTTCACGAAATTTCTTTTGGGTCCTCGGGTACAATTTTTGTGTAACAAGCTGGGCATGATTGACATCTATGCTCCAGCTTGAGGGAGGGTGTTAAGAGTATTAGTAGTATTGGGCTTTAGTCCCACATCGGATAGAACAATAGTGAAAGGGGTTTGCCTCTCCTATATATATGTAACCCACTCTTCAATAATAATCAACCTATTATTCATTCTCTATAAGAATCATTAGTGGAAGCTAAGTCTTTACCTTTTCTTTTATCAATAGAAAAGTGTACCCACTCTCTCCAACTTTTTCCCTGTCCATCAGAGATGTCCCTTGAGGTTTATGAATGCAATGGATAGTTCAGTAGTATTTCAATTCCTGCCTGAAGTACTATATCTAGTTCCTAGCTCCCAGGAGGAAGGAGATTCATATGAATATCTTGTACATTTGTTTTCAGATGTCTAGTGTACATTTTCCTGTTATTAGGGTCGTATCTTCAGCTACATGTATAATTTTTGCCATATATAGCTTAAACAGGGTCCATGTACAAGCTTCCTCAGTGCAGCCCCTGTAGTGTGTCTGTACGGTAAGGCTGCAGGATGGCTGCAGAGTATTTTGGTCCTGTAGCATTACCTACTCTAAATTCCATTCCCTATTAGTAGAGCTGTCAATGGGTCAGGTTCGGGTCGGATTTATGTAAATCCAAACCAGCAACCTAATAACCTTTCAGGTTCCAAGTCTGTACCGGACCCGAATTACATTCGGGTTTGGGTTTTAGGATCCGGACCCGGTCTGATGTTATATTGTAAAAAAGAAAATATAGTTCATCCATGGGAGTTGAACCATGGACCTCCCAAATAAACACTAGAAGTGACCCAACTGGCCAATGACCGACTTTGTACATGTACGAAGAACAGCAATATATTTACTAAGATCCGAACCGGACCCAAAATGTTTTGGGTTTCACCTGTTGTACCCAAACCCAACCCGAAACTCATTCAGGTTTTGTATTTTTTACATCCAAACCTGAATTTTTACTCGAATCGAAAAGTGTGTTATTCTTCATATCCCCACAGTGTGTGCACAAACAACTACCTAGTTATGTCAAGTTCTGTTATATTAATATGTGAATTGATCTTTTCTCCACTTCCTACTTGTGTGTTCTCATAAGACTAACCAAAGATATATATGTTAAAGTCTAGAGTGCTGTTACTTAAAATGGTATCTTACTCCATTTCCAAGCTTAATTTCCTCAAAATACTAAGAGAAATGTGGTTGATAATTATTCAGTCACTACATATTACATCTTTCTTGGTGGATCTATCCTTTATTGAGAGGTAAGAGACTGCACTAGGAAAATGAGGCAAGCCACCAAAACCTATTCGAAACCACAAGTAATATACAGTACTTTCAGTGCTGTCCCACCATGCTGATATTAGTATATGGTGTTAACATGAAGTATCTAAGAGGACAAAGACTGATGATAGAACTCAAATGACAAAATTGCCGAAGTACCAAATAAATCAGATGTAAGAGATAAATGATGTTAAAGCAAACCCAAGGATACAAATATAATAAAGCTCGATATAGACCATTACATACCAAAACGTATTTGAATCCTATTGGTATATGGTGTTAAGACTACTATAAGACCAATCATGCTTTATGGATCAGTGCGTTGGACAATTAAGAAATAACATGTCCAAAAAAGTTATTGCATCTTAAATGAGAATGTTAAGATGAATGAGTGGCAATATATTAAAGGATAGGATAAGAAATGTATATGTGGAAAGTAGCGCCAATTGAGGACATGGTGAGGAAAAGTTGACTTAGATGGTTTGGACATGTGCAACACAGACCCATAGATGTCCCCATATGAAGTGGCAGGTAATACATCTAGGACTAGAGGTAGGCGTAGACTAACATGATTTAAAGTGTTAAAGAAGAGCACGGATGTTCTTAGCATTACGAAGGACATGGCCTTTAACAGAACTCAATGGAAGAAGAGGATTCAAACAGCCGAGCCCAGAAATCTCGGATAAAGGCTTTTTTTGTTTTTGTTTTTGATGTATAGACCATTAAATACCAAACAATAAGTGATCAACCTGATTCTAATTGGTACCTAGGTAAAATTTACTACATAACTGCAAAAATGAAGTATCTGCATACAACTAAGCAATTAATCAAGATTTTGCAAAACTAAAACAAACCAATAATAATTCTGTTCCATTTTGTGGAAAAATAAAATAAATGTGACCAATTAGTACCTTACAGAAGCAAAAAGTGGCCGGACCTTCTCAAAAACCTCTTCTATAGTTCCAACGCCATTAATCTATACAGAATTTAGTCAATAATTAGTGTGAAAACATACATGTTAAGCACTATACTTCTTTCAGAGGGTAAAATATTATATATTGAGGTACATAATGGATAAAACCAAGGCTATAAGAGATGCAAACTGATTCAGGCGCCAGTGAACAAAATGCAATGTTGCATCAAGGAAAATTGATTAATGGGGATAAGTGGGACAATTTAGTAAGAGAAGATGCTTTTTAATGCTATATGCATCTGAAAGACTGAGAATACATTGATACTAAAAATTCAGAGAAGTGCAATACATGAAATTTACAGAGTCCATCGTTGAAGATAAAAGGTGTTTATACAAAACTGAGCTTACCAAACAAGACAAAATCACCAATGCAAATGAGCAAGTAAACATGAATTAAGCTTCATTATTGAATCATAAACTTCTAAAAAAAGTTGTTCAAGTAATATATACACTTTAAGGTACATCTATCGGAATGTAGGTAAATATTACATTAAACATTAGTACATGGTGTTTTTCTAGAATGCACATAGCTGGAAAAAAACAAATCGAAGAAACTAGGTTTTATACCAAAAATCAACAGTATACCGCAAGGCAATTAAAGGGAATTGTAATAGACGACCTATAATATCCCATCAATGCACTCATTTGAGTGATTTCTTATCCTATATCCAATTATGTTGCAACAAACATATCTTAACAAACTCATTTCAGATACACTTATTTTGATGATAAATTTGTTGTTGCTATGTTTCTTTATCGCCGAACAGTCCAACTATAAAGCATTGTCTTAGGAGATGTTTGTTTTTCTTTCACAACTATATAGTGCTAGCACTTCAAATTTCACATGGTGTTTGTTTTCCTAACTATATAGTACACTTCAAAGAGGTTGTTCGTTTGTTTTTATTTTTTATTGTGCATTATAAATGTATGAATTGACTATTTTACCATGATGACATCATTTTAAACATCGAAAAAACATAAGGTCACCCTGAAATACTTTTATAAACACAACATAAAACAATTTCATCCTCCATTCACCTTCAAATAACAATAAAATCGAAATTATTTAATAACTTGAAAACTAGTTTTTCTTTTTGCACCAAAATTATTTAATTGTTAATTTTAAGCCAAATGCCCATTTTGGGCACCGGAAGTTATTGATAATTAGATGAGTTTGAAACCTTTTTTTTTTTCTAGAACTAAAGAAAATGGGAAGAAGAAGAAGAAGAAGAAGAAGAAGAAGAAGAAGGGATTAGGGTTGTATGGACATGTTTTATAATAATTAAAAAATTTGACTGCTACAATGGTCTATTTTGCACTTACAAGCTAAGTAGTAAATTATAAGCTCAAGATATAACTTACAATTTACAATTATAAAGGGTATCACTATATAGTGATGAGCAATTTAAAGTGAAAAAACAAACACCTTAAGATGATGGGTCCCGTACATAATTTGAACACTCTAAAGTGCATAGCACTATTTGGGAAATGGCTCAAACAAATGTGCATTCTCCAATTTTTTTGGATCGAATAGATAAAACGGTTTTTTTTTCTCTCTAATATGATAAATCACATTTTCAGGAATTGGGTAGGGGAGAATCCAGAATTCCAAATTACTAATTTTGAAGAGAAAAATACAAAACTATATAGTGCAAAAAACAAATACCCTCTTAGTCATCTTTCAATTAGGGGACAAAAAAAAAAGGTATCTCAATACCAAAAGCATTATGTTTATTTAGAGTCTAGGGAGGGTCGAGATGAACTAATTCTTACCCCTGTACACATGGAGACGCTTTTATCGCAACTAGAAACCGCATCCTCCGGATGCAAAAAAAAGGCTTACTTTTGCGTCATACGATACCCTCTTATTAGTCATCTTTAACTTACAAAAAGAATATTGAGTTCAAGAGGATTCCATGGTCAGCCAGCACCATAAGAATACTTCTTAGCAGTATCGATATCAAAATCGGTATCAGATCATTTCTCTGAGGATCGGGAACGGTTGTATTGGCAGTAACGACGATTTCGGATGGATTTTTACTATCGAAAAACAAATAATTATTAACATTTTAGAAAGTATAATTTATACATTTAGGCATAATTTTAAGTATTTCAAGTGTTGTTTCTTAACAGTTTTGAAATTGAATAAAATAGTAGTCACCATTGTCAATTGGTTTACATGCGATAGATAAGTTTTCTTCTTTTACATGCTTTTATAACTTTACTATGTTTTATACTCTTACTGATTGGTCTTTTTCGTTCGATTTTCTTTGTTGAAATGACCGAAAAAGAGACCGTCATTGTCAATATTGATCATTGTCGGAGTCGGAAAAGAGACCGTCATTGTCAATATCAGGTATCGGTCGGATCGGATCGGGACATGTCAAACCGTATCGGTATTGGTCGCACATCGGATCGGTATCAGACGATACTGCAAACTATGACTTCTCCAATTCGACAAACCTGTTCCGGTTCCATGAATAACAACCTCCTCGATTTCATCTCATGATCAAATAAGAAGAATTTTGGTGCAATCAATGGTCAAAAAGATAGAAACGCACTCCAAAAGAGCCTCATGAGTCAGACTGGAGATTCAATATTTACATCAGCAAAATGACAAAATGTAACATTAAAAAAGGCTAGCTGAAGTTTCTATAAGATTAATTCCTTTGATGTAGAATGCATTGCAGAGGTGCACTTGGCACGGCAGTGGGCCTGACATTTGCATACTGGAGGATAAAGGTTCAAATTACAGTAGCAGTCCATAAATCCTAAACAAGTGGAAGTTTTATGGAACTGACACCCCTTCTCTACATCCTTGGGTAAAGTTCAGATAAATTCTTATGTTCAGATGAAATAAAGATAATGAAAACTCGGAGAAACCTAAACTGGTGTAACTCATTCTTAGAACAGACATTTAACCAAATGAAAATATACGCTTTAACAAAACAAAACAAAAACATGTGTTTAAGATTTTGCATCCATTAATTTAAAGAATTTTTTTTAATTAGGCAGTTTTACCACAAATAAGAATTTAAGCCTAAAGGGTATTGTCCTCTGACATATCAAGTCCAACAGGAACATGAATCACGAGATTAAAAACATTGGGATCAACAAATAATAAAGTTTCATTAAGGTAATCATGAAAAGGATTTAGTAATAAACGGCATATTCAATAAGAACATGACAAAAAAGAACATGAAGGGTAATGCTAAAATTATCAATACCTTGTGTACTTTCCCCCTACCAGAATAGTAATTGACAACAGGAAGATTCAATTTGCTGAAAACTTTTAGGCGTTTCTTTACTGTTTCAATATTATCATCAATCCTTCCCTGGAAGTATGTATTAATGCTTAAATGAAGAAAACTCAAATTACATAGGAAATATAAAACTGAAAATTACTTAAGTACTTGCATAGGAGGTTAGAAATTTAACCTGATTACGGCTTAGCACCCGTTTCACCATTTCTTCCTCTGGACAGTCAAAAAAAATCACCATGTCTGGTTCCCTACCGGTCTATAATGCAAATCAAGTACAGATATAAATATCCAAAATCTTAAGAGTTTGCAGATTAACACATGCAACAACTATTCTTCAAGTGTAGGTTTTACCATCTCAACAACAAGAATATTTATAAAACTGCATTATAAATGCACAAACCAGGTCTTAACTGGGACCAAGTCACTTATTCCATACTCATTTAGTCTACGTTGTCCTCATCAAGGTTTGCAATATAAAAGTAAATTACAAAACTACATTATACGTGCACAGAAGAGAAACTGATAAACCGAAACCGACTGATTCAAAACCAACGCCACACCCCTCCCCCCCCCCCTTCTCCCCCCACAAACCCCCTCCTCCTCCTCGCCAAACTGTCAAATCAATAGTCATAGGAAGGGTTCGGAACCAATACTATGAACCATGGCCATCACTAAACAACTTGTGAAAGCTTTATCATATTGTCTTTGTGTAGTATTCTTTTGTCTTCAATGTTAACATAACTTTCTCACTGCTCCTATAATTTTTTGAATCTGTATAGGATGTTATCGTTGTCTACTAAGGAGATTTCTGGAAGAACAAAAGAACTACAATAGTCGAGTTGCATAAACCCTTACCAGTCACCTATCTTTCCTTACCAAGAGCAGAGAGAGAGAGAGAGAGAGAGAGAGAGAGAGAGAGTTGTTAGTAGTGATGTAAGAGTTGTACAATCTCATCAAATTTCATTAAGGGCTCATTATATGAAGTGTTTCTTTATGGTGAGTGAAAATCTCTTGGTTGAAAGCATTTGTATTAGAAACAATTTTCTTGACTGTTGAGAGTGAGAAATCTTCTCTTGATTTGGTGAGTCATCCTTAGAGTGAGTTTGCTCGCTAAGAGCATATCCAACCCTATTGTCTTGTAATGTGATTTGTAATGTGATGTGATTCCTATGTGGCAACAGTGGCATGAGGCACATGACAATATCTTTCTAGGTGGCAAGATTATATTCACACAAGACAATGAAGTAGAAAAATCTTCTCCAATGCAAAAGTATTGAGAAATTAATAAAATTTACTTTTTCAACTTTCAAGACAACTTTTCAACTCCTTCCTTTCTTTCTAAATATTTTTATTCATAATTGATGATGTGGAGGTAAAGTCATTGTCAAGTACATTGTCTAGAACTAAAAAACCAACTTCACAATATCTTTGCCATGTCATACCATGTCAACTTCATAACTTGACATTTGCATTGGAGAAGGACTTTTCAATGAAAACTTGTTATTCCTATGTGGCAATATTTTTTTCTAAACTCGCAATAGCGTTGGAGATGCTCTAAGACGGTCATATTGATCTTGTTTATGGTTGAGTCATTCCCAAACATTAATTTCCTAGTTTCATCAGTTCTTACAACCATTCTATAAATACCAAATGAGTACTTTTTTATTTGGATACCTAATTCACTATTTTTTTAGAAACATCCAGATAGCCCCACCACCTTTTTGACAAAGTTCATTAAAAACTTTTTAAAAGGATCAAAGTACCCTACCTCTCTAGATAAAATGCTAGAACAATGAAAGATGTTATATTTACCATAAATAGATCAACAAAAAACATAACTTTCTTGATGTTGGTATTCACCATAAAAGCTATATTTGGCAATACTGGCTATCTAGGTTGTCAACTCACGATATGTATCGTGTATCAATTTGCTTATATATCGTATCGTGTATAGCATATCATATCTTGTATCGTATGAGACACTTACCCTGGGGGGGGGGGGGCATTTAGTTTAAGTTTTGGAGGCTTGGGAATGGGTTTTCGATTCCTTACCCTTGTTTGGTATATCTAGAATTAGGAATTGGGGGAGAGGGTTGGGGGGGGGGGGGGGGGGATAGGAGGAGCTTCATATTCCCATTGTTGTGGAAAAGTAAAACCCAAGGCCCCCCTTGGGAATAGTTTTACAATTTTACTTTCCTATAAATGTTGTTTGGATGTTTTGTTTGGACAATAATATCCACATTTTACTTTCAAAATTCCAACTTCTATCCCAAACATGTGAATTTAGGAAATAGAAGCATTATGAAATTAATAAAAGAATATTTATGGAAAACTAAATAAATTAATATTCTTTTCCCATATTCCCAACCTAACCTAACCTAACCTAACCTAACCAAACATGCGTATGGGAATGTTGAATTCCTTTCTCATGGAAAATGAATTCCTAGGAATACAAAACCTTCATCCAAACGCCCCATAGGAGTTTAGTATGTACTTCTAAATACATATAGGAACATGATTTACATAAACACTTTACTTGTTTCATCTTTACAGGTCTATCTACTTTCAAAATCTAGATTCTTAAGAATACATCATTACTCAAGTAAAAAAACCCAATACTACCTATCAACCTGTATGTAAATACCGGATCCACCGATAAGAAATGAAATTGTAGTATATCATGTATCATAAGATACTAACAACATAGATAGCAACTAAATCTTCCTCAATGTTCTCTATAGGAAGGAATAAACAACAAATGACAACACAAGTTGCAGCTAGCAAAATCCCACCAAATTCTTATAACTATGACACATTGTCAATCTGACGGTGGATGGTGGAGGAGGCCCTGGAGGGTTGAAGGAGGTGGGGATGATGAATAGGAAGGTCTTGCTGATTGTTATGGAGCTGAAGAAAGGATAAGACCAGAGGGTGGAGTTGGAGATAGGGTCCACGTCTCCACGATATAGTAGCCAATAAGGAAAAAAACTGGTTATTCAGTGAGAGAGACAAGTATGTAGCTTGAAGATGGAGGACAAATCAATTTGACCCTTGGGAATCATGGTAAAATAATCGGACTTCATCCTCACTGCTTGACTTCACACAAGGCTTAGGGTTAGGTGGTGAGTTTAATTTAGTAGTAATTGAGGAAGGAGGGAAAGAGACAAGGTGTTTCCAACAAAAGGTCGCAAGTGTTGGATATTCAAAGATATATGTAGCTATTCTCAGCAAACCTAAGGGAGGTAGCAGAGAGGAAGAGGAGCAAAAGCTGGTTAGTTCACCATCTTCTTTTGTTAACCAATTTTAGTTACTGGGGAAGGAAATTTGATTCCTGTTTAGTTCAAATTTAATAGTTCTCCCAAAAGTTTATAGTGAGAGGGTAGACTCATAAAAAGATAACATCATAGATGAGGTTATTAAAAGACAGTGAATCCTTACAGGATTCCAATATAACCGCTCTTTTTAAAGTATATAATAAAGTTTTTCGCCACATCATAAAAGCTGTAAGAAGAGTTGAGCATAGACATCTGCAAGGGAATATTGAACGGAACTTCTATCAAAAGTTAGAGCAAAACATTGGTCAAGAGGACATACTATTCTCTCAAAAGAAATACGGTTTTCATCACTTCGAGGAAACCCATCAATTAGAATTTTGTGGTTCTTGCTCAATTCAATTGCTTCACAGAGCAAGCTGACGGTTACTTTTGAAGGAACAATCTTTCCTTCCTTGATAGCATCACGAATCATTGCTCTGAATAGTGAACACCAACATCCAACAGCTAGTAAATACAGTTGCATCTCAAGTTGACATCAGTTAGAACTGAATAGATAAATATTACTATCACCACATACCCGTTTACACTGTCTGAGGACATTTCCTTCCTCAACAAATCACCAGCACTCAGATGTGCAAATCCAAATGTATCTGCTATTTTTGCACATTGTGTACCTTTACCACTGCCTGGGCCACCTGAAACATGTAGGTTTCAGCAAAATCTAAAAAGTGCAATCATACAAACAAGATGGCATAGTCCTAAAGGATGAGGGACTTCTTATTCATGTAAAATACAAGCAAGCAACTAACATCCCAGAAGGTAATAAAAAAACAGATTCATAAATGTAGCAAATGGCAAGTCGCTCAGTTTCAAGCAGATTGCATTTATATTCTAAGTTCAGAAAATATCTAAAGAGATGGCTTTGGTTCACAACTCCCAAGACACATTCAGTACATTTTGGTCACCCAATTCTGCTATTACAAATTTACAACGAGTTTTGCAAATGTTTGCATGTCATACAGAACCTAGACGACGTCCAAAAGGTATAAATATATGCTAGTTACTGTAGAATAATTTAATGTTTGCATAAATGCACTTCCACATTATCCTTGTCTATAGAGTACAAAAGGCAAACTTATAACTCATTCTCTCAAATAACAGTCAATATGCAGGGTACATCCTGCATGTGCATTGCACAAAGCCAGGGTACCCACAACTGTTTATCTTGATAAAAACTCAAATAACCAAGTAATCAAAAATGATATATCATGGATGCATCACTCTAGCATAAATGAGATGTATTAACTTATATTGGAGAAGTTAGCCACTGTAACCACTCAATGCATAGGTGAGACAGGAAGAAGTAATCAACATTGTAGATGTCAGGTTTCATTTCCGTCCGAGTTTTGAAATGTCATATGTCGGAAACATTTAAAATGTCGGATATCAACACACTCACACTAGATGTCCTACCTAAGATTCTAAATGTCTGAAAATTAAGAAAACAACTCGATTCTTTGGAAAAAGAAATAGAATCAGAGATAAGACCCATTAAATGTAGTCAAGAAACTTGAAGGAGAACAGAGTTCATGTATAATTATTAATTACATTATATATATTCAGTGATAAGAGAAAGATGGTTTTGGACCTGTAAACCTATTTATAATAATACATAATAAATAAAATATAAAAAATATAAGCTGATCTCTAGAAATCTGGAGAAACATGACCTCGTTCGAGCTCGTGGCTGAGCTAGAGAAGAAGTTTGGGCTCTCATCAAGCTATGAATTAGGGCTCTAGAAAGGGAGGCTCATGGAGAGGAGAAGAATTAGATTAGGATGGCTAGGCTTTGAATTTGGATAAAAAGAAAGAAAGAGAAAGAATTAGGGCTTACGGGTTTATTATTTTAGTTATTGGATTAACGAGTAGGGAACTTAAAAATCCTAACCACTAAGAAAAAAAATTAAATTCTTGATTTTCACTAATTTCATGACGAAAGATATATCGGGATCAATTTTTGTCAAACGACGTACCCGTTTTGTATTGGCTTTCTGTGACTTTTTTACTTGAACGGACATGTCCAACATTGGCAATAACTAAACCAAACTTAAAAAGATGGAAAGAAATTCATAAAACTATGATTATTTCTAGCACAAATATTGATTTTAAAATGTATGATGTACAAAATTGGAGCAACCATGTAGAATCTGCATGCCTAAAACACGATGTATAGATGAGAAGTACCGAATTATGCCGGTTCTCCAAGGTTTGAGTTTTGAGATGTCAAAGGATGTAGGGTCTACAAGCATAGACCACAGTCCCAAAATTTCTAGTTCCCATTATCCAAAGAGTAGAAACTAGAACCCACATTGTGTCTTCCGGGTTCTGAAGTTGTTAATTCTGAGAGTGAAATCCAAACAATAATTGACCCTTGCAAGTCACTTCCCTGCTATGTAATCTGAGGTTTTGTTTACACCCTTCTTTCCTTACCTCTTATACCCCCTCTTACATTTTGCAGAAATTCAATGAGCCACTTTCTGCAGTTGGTTGCATCAGAGGATGAGTTACTGTTCATTCTTTTCTTGATTTTATTTCCCAAGTTATCCTCTTTCAAGATGGCATAATCATCCATTACTGCAAACAATTTCGATCACATCCCCTCTAGTCAAGAAGCATCTTCAACAATACAGGTTTCAGATGTAAAACCATGAGCTTATACATGTCTCTTTAGACTCTCTATGATCTCAAGTGTATCAGAAACATCACCGTACTGATACTGATACTATAGTATTATAGTCAAGACTTACACCGATCGTTACCATTTGAAGCACCTATGAGGACAGTGAGGCATGTACAGACACTACTCTCTAAGTTGGTCACAATTTTTGGTCAACATGCATCTAAAACCAACTTTAATGCATGGCAAGTCAATTAGCAAGTTAGCCTCTTGGCTCATTGCACAATAAATTTCTGATGGTATATTATTTTTCCATCTAATGCAACACCACCTGCACTATTCCTCGACTCTCAACTTTTACATCTGTTATCAGACCCATATGTTGCACCGACATGAATAAGAACGGCACGATACAGACAGCCACAGGGAAACAGCACTGATTTTGTTGCGTCCTAGTGCATTTTGGAGGGTATATTCGTGACTGATACGTGTCCGACACGAGGCAACACGAACAAGGCACTTATTTTCAGATTGTCCGCTCTTCCTAGTCAGACCCTGTTGTCAATGTTGCTAATGTTATAGGTCAGCAATTCCTTATCAGCAACCTTCTCTTTCACAGAGATTTTGTAACCTTTTAGTCCAAATCTTATATTTGCTTCAGTAAACTACCAAGCACGACTATCACATCAATACTATCACACCTTAAAATATACTTTGTAAAAATTAAAATGGCTTCTTATATATTATGTTCTTCCACTACAATACCCATGTAATGATAATAATTGTAGATAATAAAAAACGGCACGTTATAAAGACATAAATGCTGCTAGCAATCTACTGCTCCACAAGCACATATATTTATAATCACCTCACTCTGGACATTATTATTTCCAGTTTATGTTCTCAAGGAAAAGGCTTAGCAGTCAAGGAACAATTGAAAAACTTTACATGCCTGTCAAACTAATTGGCAAGATAAAAATGGACATTTTCAGAAAGAAATCTTGGGTGAACTCTTTTATGACAGACGACGACAACACTCTACCAGAAAAGGAGATGGATTCAAAGTTGTTAATCAAAGATAACTGTAAACAAAACAGCAAGAAAAACCTGCCAAAAGGTTTAACTCCAAACAAAAAAATCCAGATCCATAAATTATAAAACAGTCTGCTCAAACAGAGGTCAAAACTTACCTAGGACAAAAGTTATAAAAGGAATTATTTGGTTAGAAGAAGCCCCCTTTTCGGCCTACATTAAGAGGAGACAGAGTCATATCACATTTAAGTATAACCAGACAAATTAGTACTTCAAAATTGCAAACCTACCAGGTGTAACATGAAGGAAACAAGGCAGAAATATCAATTCCAAAATATATTGTGTGAAAGAAGAAATGTTAGAATTTAGGTTCACATTATCTTATGCATGTTGTGGACAAACCTTATGATATAAATCAAAACCTAACAAGTAAATCCTGGACAAAGAAACAAAATAGGTGACGTATTACGCAGTCACAATTTGTATCAATCAATCGGTTCCAATCGCTACTTTCCTTGAGGACAAGAATGGAAATTCGAGCATACCAACTTAATCACTTCAGTCACGAAGAGTTCCACAAACATCAACCGGGAATGTGTCTGCATCACAGCCAATAAACACAGAAAAGATGATCAAAAGCTCAAAACATAGAAGAGTATGTGAAGATAAAAAAATGAAGATTGTAATTTGAAAATTAGAGATCGTAATTTGAAAATTAGAGATACGCAAGATAGAAAAAGAGAACGTAAAATAATAATAATAAACAGTGTTACCCCTTAATTTTAGGTTTCTATCAATTGATCCCTAGTTAGCAGTGTTGTAGGAACTAAGAAGTGGATGCTTGGGCCCTTTCAGACTCGAAGCCATTTCGCCTAGTGCCTGTGCTATCGGTTGTCGACGGCCTGACATGTTTTGGGTACTAGGACATTCCTCAGCTCCTAGTCCACCTAATCCCCTCCTTAGGGTGCCTAAGCCACGAGTGAGAAATGTCCAGGCCCAAGTTTATGAATAATTTTTTTTTTAACTTTGTTATTCAGAAAAGTACCAGGTTGGTGAATTTCTTGTTCTTATTTGCATCTATGTTGCCCGGACACGGATTTGGCACCTATTTTGGAGTCAGTGTGTGTCCTGTGTATGATACATGTGTCCGACAAGACACGGACAGAGCATGATAGAAGTGTAGGACAGATGTAGTACTACTCTATATTGAGTTGAACTGTAGGCTATGGATTCTCTAAGGGACCTGAATGAGGATGAATCTGGAGGTCACGAACTTAAATGCTGAAGTCGGAACTCAGTTGACTTCATGGGGATTTTGTTAATGGAATGCAATATGCAATTTATCTTTTGTATAACCCTTAGAGTGTGAGGGGTGGCAAGACCGAGAAATGGGTCAACTTGAACAAAGGGGCGTGCCAAACGCGCGACCCACGGGCTGCTGCTACGTTGAGGCGGAAACTAAGGGGTTGATTGGTTCGCGGAATCTGGAGCACGGAAGTGGCCAAAATCCGGATTTGGACCACTTCACGTGTTTGGTTGGAGGATTTGCAAACAAAATTCACTATGATTTGACATGAATGGGTCTTCCACGAAATCGAATTTTTTTTTCCTCCGAAGTGGAGCGCAGAAATAGAAAATCCTCTTTTCCACTCCTTGTGTGTTTGGTTGGAGGACCACTTCCTCTCTACTTTAACATAAAAAAGATTTACTATTCATATCACTTCAACAAAAAGTTACACTTTTTCCGTCACTTCAACAACCAACTAAACATCAAACTTTTGGATTTCCCACTTCTAACCTCCACTTCTTCGAAGCACCCAAACCAACAATTTTTCACTTCATTCAACTTCACCGCAATGTGTACGCAAAATGTCAATTTCCGGATTTTTTTTTTCCTACTTTGCCGCACTTCGCCGAAACAAACAGCCCCTAAGCGTAAGGAATGTGATGAATCTGAAGTGTGCTCCTCATTGGAGCATTTAGTCGAACATTTTGTGGGCAGCTTCTGTAGTTAAGTCATACGGCTAAAGAGGGGGGGTCATTGGCGAGGATTGTCACATCACATCACGCACTTGGTCGGTCTCTTCTTGATGTTTTCATTTCAGGAATCATGTAAGAATTAACCATGAGATTTTCGAATTTCCACTCCGAATCCATGAAACTTTTGATGGATTGATCAGTAGAATGACGAAAGCATCGACTTCTACTACTACTGACCTGGTGATGATTGATGAGGGATCGTGAGGAGGAGGAGGAGGAGGAAGAGGAAGAGATCCATGGCGAGAGGGACAATGCTGCTCTTCTCCACATCTCGTCGTCGACAGCAACTGTGTTTATCTCACTCTGTTGGAGTCGGGGATCTCTTTTCTGAATCTATGTTAAATTTTCTTTTTTCTTTTTGTTGTGGTTTTTATTGGGGAGCTAAAAAAAAAGACTAATTCTACACACAGTCCCAAAATTACTTAGGCTATTCCAAATTTTAGTTTTAGTTATATATAAGTTTACCACTGAAAAATTTATTTCAGACTGGTCTAATCTTTTTTAGGTGACAGTCCTCGACAACGATAGATTGGGGTTCGCCTCCTCCGCCACCGCCTCCTCCTTCTCCTCCTCCTCCTCCTCCAGCCTCCGTCGCCTCCTCCTCCTCCTCCTCTGGCGGTTGGGGTTGGAGTTAGAATTAGAGTTTGGGGTGGGGGAGAGGGAGCGTTTGACTGTCTTGAGTAAATGTGGAACTGTCCTGAGTAAAAATTACAAAAATCTGGACTATCCTAAGCAATTTTTGGAGTGCCTATAGAAATGGCTAAAAAAAAGGTTTGGTATAAAGACAAGACAAATGATTCACTTGTCATGTGTCCTCTACGGTGGTTTATTTTGGCAAATTCTAAAGGCACAAAAAATATTACTTAGGCTAGCCCAAATTTTTTTTTTTACTTATTTACAAGTTTGACACGAGAAAAATTGCTTTAGGCTAGTGTAGAAGCATAAAAAATCTCTACCATACGCCAACAGTAATAAAGAATCATGCATCGCAGTGATCAAGAATCATGCGCCAAAGTGATCCAGAGCCATGCGCCATCCACAACATAAGTAGTGTTTCCATGTGCCAGCAGTGCCATGAGCCACTACCAGTCCAGTGTTCCCATGTGCCAGCAGTGTCATGCGCCACTACTATTTTACTCTAGTGTTCCCATGCGCCAGTAGTGCCATGTGCCACTACTATCTCATTGATCTCCATGCGCCGGGCGGACGTATTCCTAAAGTGCAATTAAAATCGTTATGACACGTGTCACGAGTATTATGGGCATCAGCAACCACAGATCTCGAATAGCTACGTGGCAGCCTATTACAACATGTGCCACTTCACGGCAGCATGAGATGCGTGCGTGCATGCGCGTAAGGCCTTCTCAAAGCTATAAATAGTAGGCATCTCCCACACATTAAATGGGACGACCAAAAAAAGAGAAAGGAGAAGAGAAGAAGATAGAAGCGCCGCAAGGGACACCTGTTGAGTCGTATACTCCAGCTCTCCGAAGTCTCGTCAACCTCCTTGGTTCCAGATCGTCAACGGAGTAAATGAGCCAATGCAGTGCTCAATCTTCACTGTCACACTTGCCCAGATTCTTTTTTTTGTACTTAGACTCTACGCATTAGAGATTCTTTTGTACTATTTGTCAATTCACAATAATAAAAAAAAGTTTATTCAACTTTGCCCTACGAGCATTGATTTGGCGATGTCGACAAAAATGGCAACTTTTTTGAGGATGAGCTTCTCCTCCAACGAGAAGTTGGTGAAGCAATCCGACGTGACCAAGTTGGGTTCGACTCAGAGGATGTCGGTCGTTCACTTCGACCAACAGGCATTCGAAGACATGTTGGACAAGCCGAGCTCTCCAATGAGACCCATACGACCTCGCAAGGCTCGCAAGATTAGAGTCGCCAAGACTGCTGCGCCAAGCCCGAGGTCGATGCTCGAAGCATTGTCAACCTCCGCTACATATGCATATGAGGTTGACGTATGTCTCGCCGACAAGTCGATCTCTCCAATAAGGCTCGTATGACCTCGCAAGATTTGGGTTGCAAGGCCGGTGCACTACGCCCGAGGTCGGTTCCCGAAGCATTGTCAACCTCCGTCGCAGATGCACATGAGGTTGACGTATGTCCCACGGACAAGACGACATCTCCAATGAGGCCCGTATGACCTCGCGGGACTCACAAGATTTGGGTCGTCAAAGCCGCTGCAGCAAACCCCAAATATGTCCCAGAAGCATTGCCAACCTCCGCTGCAGATGCACCTAAGGTTGGCGTGCATCCTATCTCCATCTTCGAAGCCGCTCTTGAGGAGAACAATGTTGAACCTCAAGAGACGTGCCTACAGCGTGACCCGCGCAAGAGAAGACACGTCGTGCCAGAACATAGGCACATGAAGTCCTCTACATGCAAAGCGGTCTCCAACAAGGACTCATATGGTCCTAACCTGGATTCCCTATACTATGCGCCTAGCAACGATGGTTCAAGAAAACCCAAACTAACTTGAGCCATGCGTGCTCGAGGGACTGCGCAACCAGCCCTTTAAAAGCATGTGTTGCTGCTTGTCATGCATGCTGTTAATGGGAGACTACAGGGCTGACCCAGGCACTCATGCATCGGAGGTGGGTCAACCCTTAAAGCCTTCCCAAACCCACTTGGTCGTCGCAGTTGCACGTGAAGTCGGGGAGCGAATACTGTGATGACATACACATTCGTCTAGTTTGGTTGCGCACATAAAATGGGTCCATCTCACATCGAGTCTTCCACTAATGATCCGGTTACAATTTCTGCGGAAGAACTGGGTCAGGGAGCAAACCTTCCACTTTTACCTCCCTGCGCAAGGGTTGCCCGAGCACATGAAATGGGTGTGAAAGTGAAGCTTCCATCGTCTGATTTATGCAACGTGATTAGTCACAAGCTTTAGACGAGAGAAGCAACCCTCGCACATGATATGTCCCCTCGTGGACACACGTACACCAGCATCATCATAAACTGTTGTTGTACTAAGGAATCAATTCCTCCAAGCAGACAGTCGAATTGCCTGTCATTTTATGTTGCTCAACATGGAGGTCTCCTCCTATGAAGAAGATCTCAAAGAAAAGCTCACCTAACCTAAGGGTATCGGTCAGTGCATCACGAAGCCATCCGCGAGGTATCAAACAGGCTCCTACTGTGGGGTATCTAGGGCACGCGCTCAAAAACAAGAACTGGGGGTAGCCATGCCCTCCCAACTGAGGTTACAATTGGAGCTGGGGGTGGTAATCCTTCGTTGTTACACGTCAATCCATTCTTTCGAGAGGACAATGAATCTTTGCGAACGGACGACAGCTTAACAGGGATAGTCATACCTTCCAGGATGAGCCCGCGGTTGAGACTGGGGCTAGCAATCCTTCAAATAATGAAAGTGACGGAACACTACCCACTCTCCCCGAGGACAACGAGACTCAGACATCTGAGGCAGAAAGTGAGGCGTACACCTTCCTGTCCACCTCTTCCCACATAATGCTAATGTACATGGCAGGAGATGAGCACGGCATAGGGTCTAGTAACCAACAACGCCTTAAGGCACTCGAAGCCATAATGCAGACGATAAGCACCTCGATGCAGACTCTAACTCATAAAATGTTGGAACTCAAAGAAAACTTAGTTATGACACAGCCACGGACCCCGGGTGAACAAACCTGGACCAGAGGACCAACGAGGAATCCGGCATGCCTGGTCCGACTCCTCATGTCGCAAGCAGTCAGACCCCACCTCGATCCTTTGCCGCTCTTCTGCCAGACGATATCCAGGAAACTCTTAGGGACTTGCGTGCACACGTTGATGCTCGAGATAATCAATACAGGAGAGTCTTGGGATCCGGAAACCCTATCCTCCCGAGTGCGATAACGTGGTATACCCTCCCAAATACGAGCCATTATCTCTGACTCCATTTGACGAAAAGACATCACCGTAATAATACATGAGATGCTTCCATTCCACAATGGGCCACTTACCTCGGGATAACACCTTACTTACCAACTTGTTCGTCGGAGCGCTATCCAATGTCGCTTTTGAGTGGTTCTGTAGCCTCCCAGATAAGTACATCTCGTCCTTCGAGGAATTGAAGTCCCTCTCTGATTCTATGAAGGAGGAATGAATATGACTATGTCCTTCCTAATGGACATCACCAAAAGGGATAGAGAACTAGCACGATAATACATTGAATATTTTTGACAAGCGACATTGAAGTTGCCTCCCAGTATCCCCGAATCCACGCTGATGGACATGTGTCGAAATAACCTCTTACCATCAGTGAGACTCTGGACGGTATTTGGCCCGTTCAGTGACTGAACGAGATTTATCATAAGTGCTACTACTGCAAAAAAGAGCGCAAAAGATGTTCGATTATTGGGGTTCCAAACCCCCAGCATTGAGGACAAGGGAAGCAAGCCCTGATAGTCAATGTGTCCAAAAGTCTGACCTTGCCCGTCGCGGGGACGATGGAGCCATCGAAGCCGAAGGAGACTTATTCCTTTGACGACGATGATGTCATGGAGATATTTGAAGTATTAATGAAGGGCAACAAGCTCTGGCTAACTAACGTCAAATTCCTCGATGAAGCAGACAAGGTTGACAACCCCAAGTATTGCCACTACCATCGATATGTCCATCATGCCACACATGATTGTTGAAGGACCGTAAGGTAACTCTAGAGGGGGATGAATAGAGTGCAGCAGAATAATCTACCTAATTAAAATTAAGCAGAGTAAAGGCAGTTATTACTAGCAGTGTATATGCAATATAATAAAGTAAGAGAAAGAGAGAGCAAACGCAAATACCGCGATATATACTGGTTTCCCTCTGAGAGGACTAGTCCAGTCCCGAGAACTCAAGCTCGGAGTTTTATCCACTATAATCACCAATAGTAAATTATAAGCTTTAATCCGAAGGCTTGCCATTGCTTTACACCACTAGTTTTGATCCGAAGGCTCGCAACTTCACATACTATGAGTTTTGATCCGAAGGCTTGCAATTTCACACAAAAGAGGGGCTTGATGAACCAAACTCTTTACAACTCTGTAGACTTCTAGACCGAGAATGCACTTGGCACTAGAAGGCTGGGAGTTAATCTTGGAGATAAGAAAGTTTAGGCTCCGAGGGTTTACTCACTATAGGATAGAAAGATTGAGAATGGTTGAGTGAGTAAGAATGTAAAAATCCAACTCTATTTATAGGTTATTACTAAACCGAGTTCAGCCAGAATTCGGTAGGGAATATTTAAATTTCTGAACGTTGGAGACCAAGAAATCAGGAGCTAATTAAACTGGTTGATTTCATACCAAAAGGGTAATCGAGTTCGGTGCGAATTCGGGGCAAATTCGGCCCGAGTTCGGTTGCTAAGTATGGTAGACTTTGTGAATGAATGTGGACTAATTTTTTGGTTGGGTTCGAGGTTTATTTTAGTGGACTTTGGGTTATGCCAGTGTGACTCGAATTATACAAGTCCTAGACTCAAATAAAATATAAGATTATATATGAAAACCAAGAATACTGATGACGCCAAACTTTTAAAACATCTGCTGACTTGAAGACACTTTTTTCCTTGACGACAGTTGTCCAAAGATAACCAGATCTGGAAATCTAAATATCTTTCAGGGGCTTCACCCCTGAACCCCCACGAGGTGCGCTGCCCCCTCGACCCCCGTCCGCTGACCGAGCAGCGGAACCCCCGGGTGCGAGGCTCTAGATAAGTCGTAGGCGGTTGGACAAAATCTTCTGGTATAACGTCATCTTTGGATCATCATCATATAGCATATGTCCATCACTGATCTTGCTTATTTCTTTCTGCAAGTACATGTTAGACGAACAAGGAAATATACAGAAGCAAATATTACATATCTAGACAATGCTGAGTTTAAGTAGAAGATACTATAGTGATTGATCGAATTTCCATAATATTAAACTTAATCGATTAGCCATATTCAAAAACTCAATATAAACATTGGGCCAACAATTATTACATATTAAAAAGGCACATACAATGGTTAATCGACTCCAAAGCTCTCACTTTGGACTTTGAAGACAAGACGGTCACCGCACACATGGTGTCCCTCCAATTTGGCATATTTTCGATAATAGAGGCCTAAGATGGTGTCGTCCCCATACCTAGGACAATAATAGAAGTCGTTAACCTCCCTCCGGACCAAGCAGACGGGTTGGTTCCCCTCACTACTCTAAGAGGCAAAGTCATGTGGGTTCATCCAGCCCTCGTCCCAGACGTGACACAGCCGGCAGTACCTCCTGCTTCCTAATCCAAGGAAAAGAAGACCAAGTCCTGTCACACGGTCTTCCCATCAACAAACGAAGCTCTCACTATCGTAACCAGGTTGGGCCTAGCTTATCAACGCGACTACAATGCTTCTGATAACACTACACCTCCGGTTGCCATGCCCGCGGCGCCCACTACATCTGATCCAGGTCCATCCCAGCTTCCTGTAGCAGACAGGCAGAAGCAGAAGAAAACTCGCTATGATAAACCTCTATGAAAGGACACAACTCAAGGGCTAGAGAAGCCTGACAACTTTGACATTTTGGCACAACTGGTCAATTCTCCCGCGAAGTTATCACTCTTCGAGCTCCTCCGTCTCTCCAAAAATACTCGTTATGTTGTAAGTGAGGCGTTGCAAAACGTCGAATCTTATTTAGCTCAAGTCAAGCCACCGGTCGAGAATCCCGCTGCATGTACTCATTGTAACAGTATGATAGAGGCAATCCCGAACATCACATTCTCTCAGCAGGACATGTTGTTAAAGAATAACAGGCATGATCGTCCCCTGTATTACACATGATACATCAAAACCATTAAGGTAGACCAGATGCATATCGACCCTGGGTCATCTCTCAACATTATCCCACAAAGTCTGCTACAGACCTTGGGGATTCTGATGCAACGGCTGGCAGCTACCAATACCACTATCAACAGCTTCAATGCCGGAAGAAGCTACCCTCTAGGCAAGATTCGTCTAAAATGCCAAATTAGCGATCTCGAAACAGAAGTGACTTGCTATGTCATCGATGTGGATATGTCCAACAATGTCATGCTAGGGCATCCGTGGATACACGAGTATATAATCTTTCTATCCACTCTCCACGAATGCTTAAAATACGTCAGTGAAGATGGCGTGGTCAAGACAGAACTCGCTAACGTGGATCCTTTCAAAGGGGTCAAGGCGTACTACTCTGACTCGATCTTATACAAGAAAATCTACTAAGACGAAGGAGGTAACGATGTCGATGATGAAACTGATACTGCTACAACTTCATGCGATCCCCTAAGGGTCCGTCTCAAAGGACGCCCAACCCACTTAGCTACTTCCCTCATGGTCAAGCTTCGAAGAAGGGCACCGGATCCCTCGATAGTCAGACCCAAGGGACAGAGATACTTTCCATACAAGGATCCCCTTGCTACGATAACCCCATGGCATCTGGTAGTTAAGCTCTACAGGAAAACTCCAACACTATCAACGTCACTGACAACCACTGAAAAAGATGAACTGGAAGGATACGTCATGTAATATACCAACGTACCATCCCTCGATGATGTAATTCCTTCAGAGAAAATACCATATTTCCTCTAATCTGAATCTAAGACTAAGACTACAGACTAGACCTGCATGGGCCACCACTAAAAACGTGTCAAGACCCGCACCCGAAAATTGGGCATGAGTCGTGGGTACGTCCAGCCTACGTCGCAGCATCGGCGGTAGAACGCTGTCTAGGTCACAAACATAGTATATCCTGTCAATAGTCTCAACTCCGTACGGAGGACAATGATAAATAAATCACAGTTCTATAATATACTCAATCACAACTATAAACATAATGGCACGATGAGAATTGAAAAGAGTTCTATTTAAACCAACCACAATAAGTCCAACTCAAATCCTGGGTCTAAATGACCTCACAAAGTCACAAATAAAAATAAATACAACTCAGTCTCAGTCTAAAACAATAGTGCAGAAAAGTAATCTAAGAACAGGCTGGTAAGTTCTCCTCTAGGATAGGCACCTCCTCTGGGATTTCTGGGGTGAAATCCTCCTCTATTCCTGGACCGTAATGAGTAGGGCAAAAGTTCTCCAGGTCCTCTGAAAAATGTTTACCCAGTCAGGATTGGAGCGAAGCACAAGCACTAACAGCAGTTTCATTAAATTGACAAAATCTATAAACAGTGTAAGAGATACAAGATGGAAATAAATGCTGAAAATGAGAAGTACAGGAGAAAATGAAATAGACAATAGAGCATCTAGCAATGAACAATAAACAGTGAATGCTAGAACAAATGTATCTGAATAAAGATAAAACATCTAGCTATGTGTTTGAAATATTAGTTTATTATGTGATCGGCTTGGGACTGGATCAGGCTGGTTATATATGATTAGCTATGATTCTTGAGGGTCAGGCTAACCATATGGTTAGCTATGATGCATGATAATGGTCAGGCTAATCATATATAACAGCTATGAGGCATAATGATGGTCAGGCCGCACCCGACGTGAGATGTGGGGTGAGCTATGATGCATGATAGTTTGGATATGATCACATAATCTACTAATAGTTCCCCATCCCCCAGCTAGCACGATGGATTCCAATCACGACTCCTCATGATGGGGATCTAGGGTGCTAACCCGTGTATCCATAGTGTCGGAATCAAGTATGTAATACACTACAATTTATAGAAGTAATCAACCATGAAAACTGTCAGAGAATGTACTCGCCTGTGGTCCTGAGCAAAGTGTGAGGATCGATGTCCAAAGTGGGATCACAATGACCTATATATAAGATATCAATGTTAAATGGTGTTTGAAATGATAAAGGTGATTAGCTAATTTGAAATGGGGTGTTAGGCCATTTCTAGGTCTAAACTAGGTGTTACTAAGTCAACTCTAGGTTTTTGGTCAAAACTAGTTAATACCTTGCTTCTAGGTTCATACTAGCTATTGTTAACTAATACTAGTTGAATACACTATATTATATGTTCTATACTTACTAATATTAGATTATATTTAGTAATACTACTAATACTAGCTAATATTCATTATACTAGGTATTATCATTATATATAACTCATATAGTGTGGTATATTGGTATCTTGCTGAAACTAGTTACTATTTCTTATACTATATGCTATCAGTATGTAAATAACTTACATATATATACTGAGTATATATCTTAACTGACACCAAGGTAAAACCAATCCTGAGTTATCCCATACTAACACCCTTAGCATTTACCCAATTTGACTGATACCTACTACTTAACTGACACTATAGTCCAACCCAATATCCCAAACCACCTTACCTTACTGATACTCTAGGATAGACACAACATACACTACATTTCACATAGTGAACTCACTGGTTCCTCACTACACATCTCCTAATGTCTGACACAGAACACTATTTCCACACAGTCCTCACAATCACTCACAGGCACCCTAAAACACACACAGACACAGCCATGACCTTTACTGAGAACACACCCTATATCCTAAACACAGACACTTAGACACTGCACTATCAAATCCTATTGATACATAACCCTAGCTGCTACCAACTGCTCCTACAAATCAAATCCAAAACCCCAATTACTGATGCTGAACATAAGTATGGATCAAATCTGCACATTAACACTTAAGTATCTAATACACAGGTACACATAAACTGAAACAAGACACTGCTACCCTGAACTCAGTCTCTCACACATACAGAAATACACCTAGACATTCACACACAATTTACTGGTACTGCTACTCACAGAATTAGCTAGGTTCACACAGTCACACCCAAGTTCACAGTTCTAAAACACACACACACTTTCTCAAAACTGAGACTAGCACATATAATTTCACATATGCAGGTATCTCAAATAATTCTGCAAAAGAACCTTGCAAATAGAGCATCAGGCCAAGTATCAGGGCTAATGAGAGTATCAGTAACAAAGGGTATCAATATCACATTGATACTGAAATTCACAACAGAACTTCCCACTGCTACTCAAGAATACACACTATACATACTCTACACAACAATATCTCACATGTTCTCTAGTCTTAAGGGAACTAGGATACACACAAACACAGTTCTGACTGATACATAGACACACAGCCATATTCACACAGATATCGATACACACAGTTCACATAGGTTCCTACAATCAAACCAACTAAAACCTGTTTTCCCCCAACTCCTTAACTGATACTTGACTGCTCATAATGAAATTTCTGCTCACACAGCACACTGCTCCCTCTCCAACTCTCTCTCAAATACACACAGGATTACCCTAATGCACAGTAAGCCCCAAACACACAGAAATCACAGCAAACACTGCACTAAACTCTGAACCAAACCCAACTGAACGCAGTGCCTTCCCCCAATACACATACCCGATCGTACAGTGAACCCTTCACAGTTTTTCCCCTCTTCTAACCACCCACACACATCTACAACCATAGATATAGATAGAAACACACATCAAATTTATAAACATATGTATAAATATATATATACATCATACATCATTCCTCACATTAGATTATATTAGAGTAGAATAGATAGGTTCATCCCTTTTTGGCATTTCATCAAACACATGCAGGGCAGAGACAAATATACATACAACCCATGAATCCTCAACCCAAAACCCTAAAAACCCGAGTTCAACCTACCCATATGAGATGGAATCAATCTACCTACGAATACCTAGGGTTAGGGTTTCTGATAATTGGGGAAAACAATGTTGGGGACACTTAAACCTAATCAAAACCCTAAAATCAAACTCTAAACAATAGGGTGGGTTCCTAATGGCCATTAACATCTGAAACAGGAATTTAATGAAGAAAAGTAGGATTTTTACCTGCAGGGATGGTTTCTTCAATGAGGTTCTTCTTTCTCCAGGCTTCCTGACCCACGTTCCTTGCTTCCCTTGCTTTGGAGGAGAAGAAAATGGAACCTAGGGCTAGATTTCGAATTCTAGAGTGGGGAATTGGTTTTCTCTTGATGGAGGCTATGGTTTCTCTTTTCTACATAAAGGATGGCTTTGTGAGAAGCTTCCTTTTTATATTAAACCTAGTTTTAGGGTTTCCATGCATAGTTTTAGGTTAAACCCCCCTGTCCCTCTCATGTAGAACCGAATAAACTTAGGTTAAGTCAGTCTAGGGTTTTGAGGGTTCACCCTAAATTTGTATTCTAGGGTTTCACTAGAACTGGGTTTAAAATTAGGGTTGACTCACTAGGGTCTGTCCTAATGAGTTCTAGGGTTAGACCTAAAACTAAACATTACTAATAATATATAATTAGTTTATAAAACTCAACAGATTAATTAAATTCATAATTATTTAAAATAGTTAAATTACACAAACGCCCTTATATGGAAAAGTGGTAGTGACAAGTCTACCCTCCTAAAAGAAATTTCGTCCTCGAAATTGGACTGAACTACCACAAGAATGAAATCAAAAAAAGGAATTACCTCGAGTCTAGAAGAGATACGGGTATTGCTCGCGCATTTCGTCCTCTCTCTCCCAGGTCGACTCCCCTGGAGAGTGATGTCTCCATGCAACACGAACCAAAGGAATGGTTTGGTTCCGCAACACCTTCTCTCTGCGGTCCAAGATCTCTACGGGCTGCTCGGGGTAGCTGAGCGTCGGACCAACCTCAATCTCCGAGTGATCAAGTACGTGACTAGGGTCGGCCACGTACCGTCTCAGCTGCGACACGTGGAATACATTATGCACTCCCTCCAATACAGGCGGCAAGTCTAGTCTATACGCCACTGCACCTACCCTTGCAAGAATACCGAAGGGTCCGATGTAGCGTGGGCTAAGCTTCCCGCCTCTGCCAAAACGAATCGTTCCACGCGTCGAAGAAATCCGTAGGAATACTAGATCGCCAACCTAAAACAAAACAGTCTCAGCACGCAGTCTAAACAAACAAACACAAACCAGAAAATTAACAATCTATACCTGAAACTCAAGGGGTCTACGGTGGCTGTCGGCCCAATGCCGCTGTCTGTCCTGTGCCACTCGCAGTCTGTCTCTGATGAGTTTCACCTTTTCTGCCGCATCCACGACCATTTCTGGTCCTAGCAAGGCTCTTTCTCCAACGTCGTCCCACGATAGCGGTGTACGACACCTCCGTCCATAAAGAGCCTCAAACGGTGACATCTCGATGCTGGCCTGATAGCTGTTGTTGTAAGCAAACTCTACCAGGTGCAGGTGATCCTCCCAAGAACCTCCGAGATCTAGAACACAAGTGCGTAGCATATCCTCGAGAGTCTGAATAGTCCTTTCAGACTGCCCGTCTGTCTGGGGGTGATATGCGGTACTGAACTTGAGCTGAGTGCCCAAGCTAGCCTGCAGACTCCTCCAGAAGTGGGAAGTGAAACGACTATCCCGATCTGAGACGATGCTCACAGGAACTCCATGAAGCCTAACAATCTGACGCACGTACATCTCTGCGAGCCTCTCTGTCGACGTGCCCACCTTGAAAGGTAAGAAATGGGCTGATTTGGTCAACCTGTCCACAATGACCCAAATCGCGTCTTTCCCTCCTGGAGAACGTGGAAGCCCTGAAACGAAATCCATGGTCACATGCTCCCACTTCCATTCTGGAATCGGTAAAGGTTGAAGCAAACCACCTGGCCTCTGCCGGTCTGCCTTTACCTGCTGGCACACTAGACACCGGGATACGAAGCGTGCTACCTCGCGCTTCATTCCATACCACCATACGTGCTCCCTCAAGTCTCGATACATCTTGTTGGCACCGGGATGCATCGAGTACTGAGAGCGGTGTGCCTCCTGCAAAACCTCCTCGCGCAGCTCCCCGCTAGGCACACATATCCTCGTGCCGTGCCATAAAGAACCATCATCTGCGATAGTAAAGTCGTCCGATAATCCCATCTGAACCTGTGCTCTGATACTCCTTAGAGTCTCATCATCGTACTGCGCAGCTCTGATCCTGTCCATCAGCTCGGACTGTATCTGCAATCCCCACATTTGGATCTCAGTACCGGGAACTAACACTTCAATCTCCAAGCTTTCCAGATCAGCCAACAAATGTCTATCAGTCGTCAAGTACATAGCCATCGGATATCTGCTCAAGGCATCGGCGACTACGTTAGCCTTCCTTGGATGGTACTGCAATGAGATATCAAAGTCCTTCATCAACTCCAACCACCTCCTCTGCCTCATGTTCAGCTCCTTCTGGGTGAACACGTACTTCAAGCTCTTGTGGTCTGTGAAGATCTCCACACGCTCTCCGTACAGGTAATGTTTCCACAGCTTTAGAGCGAAGATAACTGCTGCCAACTCTAAGTCGTGGGTGGGGTAGTTTCTTTCATGAGGGCGTAACTGCCTGGAAGCATAGGCAATTACCTTCCCGTGCTGCTGAAGAACACATCCCAGACCCTTCCCTGAAGCATCACTGTAGATGGTGAAACCACCTGTCCCTGCTGGCAACGTCAAAATTGGAGCTGTCGTCAACCTCTTCTTCAGCTCATCAAATGCAGCCTGGCACTCTTCCGTCCAGACAAAATCCACATCCTTCCTAGTCAGTCTGGTCATCGGCGCTGCAATCTTGGAGAAGTCTTGTACAAACCTCCGGTAGTATCCTGCTAGCCCAAGAAAACTCCTGATCTCAGCTACCGAACTGGGGGTAGCCCACGACTCTACTGCCTCGATCTTCTGTGGGTTAACCGAGATTCTGTCACCCGATACCACATGCCCAAAAAATTCGACCTTGTCAAGGAAGAATTCACACTTAGAGAGTTTCCCGTACAGCTTCTCCCTCCTGAGAGTCTCTAAGACCAATCTCAGGTGCTCTTCGTGCTCCTCCGGGGTCTTGGAATACACAAGAATATCGTCGATGAACACCACCACGAACTTGTCAAGGTACTGGTGGAACACTTTGTTCATCAAGTTCATGAATACTGCCGGTGCATTGGTTAAACCAAATGGCATCACCATGAACTCAAACTGGCCGTATCTGGTCCGAAAAGCTGTCTTCGGCGTGTCTTCTTTCTTCACCTTCACCTGGTGATAGCCTGACCTCAAATCAATCTTCGAAAACACCCTCGCCCCGCTCAACTGGTCGAAAAGATCATCTATCCTCGGCAGCGGGTACTTGTTCTTGATAGTGATATTGTTCAAAGCTCTATAATCAATGCACATGCGCATCGTGCCGTCCTTCTTCGGTACGAACAGTACCGGAGCTCCCCATGGTGATGAACTGGATTTGATGAAGCCTTTGTCCTGTAGCTCCTCAACTTGCTTCTTCAGTTCTGCCAGCTCGCTATTGTTGACTCTATAGACATGTTGTGAAATGGGCTCCGCTCCTGGAACCAAGTCTATAGAGAATTCAACATCTCTGTCTGGCGGCAAGCCTGGTAACTCTTCTGGAAATACATCCAGGAACTCCGCTATCAGAGGATGTGGCAACTCCTCTTCTTCCGTCCTGGCTCCGCAAAATGTGCTCCCTCTCTATTCCGCTGCTCCTCTGACAACCTCAAACTCCGGCTCTCCTGGTGGTCTAAATAATACTCTGCCTCTATAACAATCTATAGTAGCATGATGCCTACTCAACCAGTCCATTCCGAGTACAATATCGTACCCCGGAAGTGGCATGACAAGTAAGCTCACGCTCAAGTCCCGGCCTCCTACTGATACTCTCCGGTCCTTGCAGTGATCACGGACTAGGATAATACCTCCTCCAGTCATGATCTTGTAAGTCCTAGCTAATGGTTCTGTCTCTAAATGATGTCGAAGTGCATATGATACAGACACAAAACTATGGGAAGCGCCAGAATCGAATAAGGTAAATGCGGGAATACAATCGAGAAGAACTGAACCTGTGATCAAGTCTCCTGCTGGCTCGATCTCCTCGACTGCCATGGCGTACGCTCGCCCCTGGGGTGCACCTCTCTGCTGCTGATGCTGGGCAAACCTCTGATTTTGCGGTGGAAGTGGTCCCCTCTGTTGTTGGCCTCCTGGTACGGTAGGTACCCTGCCTGGTCCTCTCTGGGCGGCTGCTCCACCCTGACCTGGACGAATGGTAGGGCAATCCTTCAGCTGGTGTGTCGTCGATCCGCAGTACAAACATGAGCCCAACCTCTTCCTGCAGATCTCTCTGGTGTGTCCTGTCTTCCCGTAGTACGCACACTGAAGGGCGGGCTGAGTCTGCCTCTGTTGCTGTTGCTGGACCTGCCCTCGGGCTGGTGCCTGGTGCTGCTGCTGAAAGGGCCTCTGCTGCTGCTGATAGTGTGGACGCTTGCCTGGTCCCGCACTACTGTTTGCTCCTCCGGAAACATCGTGTCCCCTCTTGGGCCTGAGGTCCAAGTCGTCTTCGGCTATCTGGGCATCCATCAATATGCCCTCGAAAGTAGCGGTGCGACGTCCCGACGTGCGAGACTTGATCTCCCTTGCCAGCCCCTTCCTGAACTTCCGGGCCCTGTCCCCCGGATCTCTAATCATCGACGGCGCGAAGCGGCTCAGACGGCAAAACTCCGCGGCATACTCGTCGACGGACGAGCTCCCCTGGACTAAGTCATGGAACTGACTCTCCAAGGCTCCTAGGGCAACGTCAGGAAAGAATTTCTCCTTGAAGAGCTCCCTGAAATCCTCCCAAGTGAGTCCTCTGCGCAAGAGTCTCGGCTCCGTGCGAAACCATGTCAAGGCGATGTCGAACATCTGACTGCCAGCGGCCTCGATCTGAAGCGCCTCTGGAAGCTGCGCCAAACGCAAGTTCCTCTCGATGTCCTCTAGCCAATCATCGGCGTAGAGTATCCCTTCTGTCCCCTTGAACTCCCGAGGCATCATCCTCTTGAAGTCCACAATGGTGCCCGGCCTCTGTTGTTGCTGACCAGGATGTTGCTGCTGCTGAGTGACTCTCTCCACAGCCTGGAGAGCCACTTGGTGAGCATTCTCCATGTTCACCCTCATCATCTCTGTCTGGGCCTGATGTGCCTCAGCCTGCACTCTCTGGGCCTCTGCCGACGTCCTCTGGGCATCAACCATGCCCTGAATCAAAGCGAACATCTGTGCTCCATCGACGGGCACACCTCCTGGATACTGAGCTGGTGGTGGTGGTGGTGGTTGCTCCGTCGTAGCTGCGGGGACCCTCTGAACAGGTGGTGGAGGACCCCCGAATGCTGCAGACACTCCCACATATACTGGAGATGTAGGAGGTGCTGCTGATGTCTGTCCGGCAGCGCGAGAGGTGGCAGACCTCTCTGAATCTGCTGCTCCGAGTCTCTGGGACCTTCTTGGCGGCATCCTGAAGACAGATCGAAAGATTCAATTAAGGCAATAGATATGATATCATCAAGGAAGGACAGTAAATTTCTAAAGGAATTAATCATTAAGAGTAGTATTATAAGAATCAGAAATTTCCTAATTGTGATTGAGCATATCCTCGGCCTAATTCCTATTTCCTAAAACAGGCTCGTAGTAATACTCTAAGCGAGCACCACTACGATATCACTCTAATCTGAATCTAAGACTAAGACTACAGACTAGACCTGCATGGGCCACCACTAAAAACGTGTCAAGACCCGCACCCGGAAATTGGGCATGAGTCGTGGGTACGTCCAGCCTACGTCGCAGCATCGGCGGTAGAACGCTGTCTAGGTCACAAACATAGTATATCCTGTCAATAGTCTCAACTCCGTACGGAGGACAATGATAAATAAATCACAGTTCTATAATATACTCAATCACAACTATAAACATAATGGCACGATGAGAATTGAAAAGAGTTCTATTTAAACCAACCACAATAAGTCCAACTCAAATCCTGGGTCTAAATGACCTCACAAAGTCACAAATAAAAATAAATACAACTCAGTCTCAGTCTAAAACAATAGTGCAGAAAAGTAATCTAAGAACAGGCTGGTAAGTTCTCCTCTAGGATAGGCACCTCCTCTGGGATTTCTGGGGTGAAATCCTCCTCTATTCCTGGACCGTAATGAGTAGGGCAAAAGTTCTCCAGGTCCTCTGAAAAATGTTTACCCAGTCAGGATTGGAGCGAAGCACAAGCACTAACAGCAGTTTCATTAAATTGACAAAATCTATAAACAGTGTAAGAGATACAAGATGGAAATAAATGCTGAAAATGAGAAGTACAGGAGAAAATGAAATAGACAATAGAGCATCTAGCAATGAACAATAAACAGTGAATGCTAGAACAAATGTATCTGAATAAAGATAAAACATCTAGCTATGTGTTTGAAATATTAGTTTATTATGTGATCGGCTTGGGACTGGATCAGGCTGGTTATATATGATTAGCTATGATTCTTGAGGGTCAGGCTAACCATATGGTTAGCTATGATGCATGATAATGGTCAGGCTAATCATATATAACAGCTATGAGGCATGATGATGGTCTGGCCGCACCCGACGTGAGATGTGGGGTGAGCTATGATGCATGATAGTTTGGATATGATCACATAATCTACTAATAGTTCTCCATCCCCCAGCTAGCACGATGGATTCCAATCACGACTCCTCATGATGGGGATCTAGGGTGCTAACCCGTGTATCCATAGTGTCGGAATCAAGTATGTAATACACTACAATTTATAGAAGTAATCAACCATGAAAACTGTCAGAGAATGTACTCGCCTGTGGTCCTGAGCAAAGTGTGAGGATCGATGTCCAAAGTGGGATCACAATGACCTATATATAAGATATCAATGTTAAATGGTGTTTGAAATGATAAAGGTAATTAGCTAATTTGAAATGGGGTGTTAGGCCATTTCTAGGTCTAAACTAGGTGTTACTAAGTCAACTCTAGGTTTTTGGTCAAAACTAGTTAATACCTTGCTTCTAGGTTCATACTAGCTATTGTTAACTAATACTAGTTGAATACACTATATTATATGTTCTATACTTACTAATATTAGATTATATTTAGTAATACTACTAATACTAGCTAATATTCATTATACTAGGTATTATCATTATATATAACTCATATAGTGTGGTATATTGGTATCTTGCTGAAACTAGTTACTATTTCTTATACTATATGCTATCAGTATGTAAATAACTTACATATATATACTGAGTATATATCTTAACTGACACCAAGGTAAAACCAATCCTGAGTTATCCCATACTAACACCCTTAGCATTTACCCAATTTGACTGATACCTACTACTTAACTGACACTATAGTCCAACCCAATATCCCAAACCACCTTACCTTACTGATACTCTAGGATAGACACAACATACACTACATTTCACACAGTGAACTCACTGGTTCCTCACTACACATCTCCTAATGTCTGACACAGAATACTATTTCCACACAGTCCTCACAATCACTCACAGGCACCCTAAAACACACACAGACACAGCCATGACCTTTACTGAGAACACACCCTATATCCTAAACACAGACACTTAGACACTGCACTATCAAATCCTATTGATACATAACCCTAGCTGCTACCAACTGCTCCTACAAATCAAATCCAAAACCCCAATTACTGATGCTGAACATAAGTATGGATCAAATCTGCACATTAACACTTAAGTATCTAATACACAGGTACACATAAACTGAAACAAGACACTGCTACCCTGAACTCAGTCTCTCACACATACAGAAATACACCTAGACATTCACACACAATTTACTGGTACTGCTACTCACAGAATTAGCTAGGTTCACACAGTCACACCCAAGTTCACAGTTCTAAAACACACACACACTTTCTCAAAACTGAGACTAGCACATATAATTTCACATATGCAGGTATCTCAAATAATTCTGCAAAAGAACCTTGCAAATAGAGCATCAGGCCAAGTATCAGGGCTAATGAGAGTATCAGTAACAAAGGGTATCAATATCACATTGATACTGAAATTCACAACAGAACTTCCCACTGCTACTCAAGAATACACACTATACATACTCTACACAATAATATCTCACATGTTCTCTAGTCTTAAGGGAACTAGGATACACACAAACACAGTTTTGACTGATATATAGACACACAGCCATATTCACACAGATATCGATACACACAGTTCACATAGGTTCCTACAATCAAACCAACTAAAACCTGTTTTCCCCCAACTCCTTAACTGATACTTGACTGCTCATAATAAAATTTCTGCTCACACAGCACACTGCTCCCTCTCCAACTCTCTCTCAAATACACACAGGATTACCCTAATGCACAGTAAGCCCCAAACACACAGAAATCACAGCAAACACAGCACTAAACTCTGAACCAAACCCGACTGAACGCAGTGCCTTCCCCCAATACACATACCCGATCGTACAGTGAACCCTTCATAGTTTTTCCCCTCTTCTAACCACCCACACACATCTACAACCATAGATATAGATAGAAACACACATCAAATTTATAAACATATGTATAAATATATATATACATCATACATCATTCCTCACATTAGATTATATTAGAGTAGAATAGATAGGTTCATCCCTTTTTGGCATTTCATCAAACACATGCAGGGCAGAGACAAATATACATACAACCCATGAATCCTCAACCCAAAACCCTAAAAACCCGAGTTCAACCTACCCATATGAGATGGAATCAATCTACCTACGAATACCTAGGGTTAGGGTTTCTGATAATTGGGGAAAATAATGTTGGGGACACTTAAACCTAATCAAAACCCTAAAATCAAACTCTAAACAATAGGGTGGGTTCCTAATGGCCATTAACATCTGAAACAGGAATTTAATGAAGAAAAGTAGGGTTTTTACCTGCAGGGATGGTTTCTTCAATGAGGTTCTTCTTTCTCCAGGCTTCCTGACCCACGTTCCTTGCTTCCCTTGCTTTGGAGGAGAAGAAAATGGAACCTAGGGCTAGATTTCGAATTCTAGAGTGGGGAATTGGTTTTCTCTTGATGGAGGCTAGGGTTTCTCTTTTCTACATGAAGGATGGCTTTGTGAGAAGCTTCCTTTTTATATTAAACCTAGTTTTAGGGTTTCCATGCATAGTTTTAGGTTAAACCCCCCTGTCCCTCTCATGTAGAACCGAATAAACTTAGGTTAAGTCAGTCTAGGGTTTTGAGGGTTCACCCTAAATTTGTATTCTAGGGTTTCACTAGAACTGGGTTTAAAATTAGGGTTGACTCACTAGGGTCTGTCCTAATGAGTTCTAGGGTTAGACCTAAAACTAAACATTACTAATAATATATAATTAGTTTATAAAACTCAACAGATTAATTAAATTCATAATTATTTAAAATAGTTAAATTACACAAACGCCCTTATATGGAAAAGTGGTAGTGACAGTGAGTATGTCAAAATGTACTGGTGAAGGCGAGCTAAACCCAACTATACCAATCAACACGTTGTTTTAATGAAGCATGCATATTATTTGTTGTCTTTCTATCTTGCCTTAGTTCATTTACAAGCAACCGTATATATGTATAATACTGAAATGAACTTGCCACCGTTCGGTGGCTTTTACCTGTCCGTCTGAACCACCTGCACAATACTTACCATGCCTTCCCTGCCATGAAGACACAAGTTAGTTTACAACAGGTTTAAATATACAAGATGATCACTGGCTTGATTGCCATAATGGACATAGTCAATGACGAGAATGGTTTGCAACGGCATAT
Organism: Iris macrosiphon; assembly: GCA_036927795.1. Taxonomy (NCBI): domain Eukaryota; kingdom Viridiplantae; phylum Streptophyta; class Magnoliopsida; order Asparagales; family Iridaceae; genus Iris; species Iris macrosiphon. The sequence continues at coordinate 42,400,135 of JAYESA010000011.1, read as the reverse complement.
ATGTGAGGTGTTGCATACCATCCCATCCAAGAACGTGAGACTAAACGTGAAGTTTCGTCCGGAATTGGATTGGTGCCAGTGCCCCAGCAGCTGTCTGCATGAACTATACCTTGTGCACAAGTTGTCCATGATCGAACGGTATCAATTATTTTTAAAAACATTTTCATGCACTTCAAGCAACACGAGTACGAGACATATCACTAATTGTTAAATATTTCATACACTTCAGGCAACACGAGTGCGAGACATATATCATTGCATAATTTATTTTGCATAGCCATCCTTACAGTTTATTGCATAACAAGTGTATTCCATACTTAGCACGATTTATAGAACAATTGCAACGAACTAGCATACAATAAGATAACAGTTCACATGTTTGATTGACAAGCATAATATCCAAGTCTATTCCTTTTTTATCTTGTAGTCTTTTAGTTATTACTTGGTATCGTCTGATCAGGGCAACAAGGATGCAAGACTTTAGGATGTGAAGTTTGGAATAAGGGCTAGCTAATCAGGATGGTAGCCACTCACTTAGTAGGATGGAAGGGAGAAGGAAAGAGGCGCTTCAAGACTCCGCTCGTAAGCCGCCTACTGCTCGTTCACCTGCATCACGAACAGCTCGATCAATACCTCTTCCTCTCTTTCCATACTCGGAATTGAAATGCAGTACAATGAACAAAAATAATGAAATCCATCGAAACCATTCAAGAAAATCCAAGCAAATCCGAAAACCAACTCAAAGCATGAAAGCAACAAGCGACATCGAAATCCGAGACAACAAAGATAACAACGGAGAGGTCCCTCCTGACCCTGCCGCTAAGTCGATCCCGGGGGCACGGTCCACTGAATATGGGAATCAATTCTGAAGAAGCAAATCCATAACGAGGACGAGTTCTTGTTTCAATCTATCCCGATCGAACAATACCATCTTGTGTTTCTTAGCCGCGCTCCCTGAATAGGAGGAACGGGGCACCACATCCTACCCAACTAATTGGAAGTTTCGTCCACAAAACTTAGGAATAGAACCTACCATTAGGGAACGTTACGTTGGGGATGTCGAGCAGAGTATTTGGGGCATTCATGAATTTTGTGATTTGTATCGCCACAAAGGAGACATAACCCTTGTTTCATGCGACATTCATTAGAAATGTGCCCCGACTTCATGCAGAAGTGACATGTTTTGACCCAATCCACTTTCTGTTGACCACCATTATTATGGTGCTTTATAGCGGTGTTTCCTCTATCGTTGCTTTGGCGTTTGTGACTGGATGTATGCACAGCGCCGGTAGGAACATGAGGATACTGCGGTTCAAGAGATAGAGCATGATTCATGACTTTCCGCATTGTCCGATACTGATAAACGACTATGTGCGCACGGATGGCAGGGCGTAGACCACCTTCAAACCTTCTGGCTTGACTCGCTACATCAGGTAAATAGGTGCTAGCGAATTTGGAGAGTCAATTGAATTCGGCGGAGTACTATTTGACTGTCATGCTGCCTTGCCTCAGTTGTACGAACTCGTTTTTCATCTGACGTCGTACTGAAGGGGGTATAAACTCCTCTTCAAACACGGCACAAAAAGTCATCCACGAGATCGCCTTCTCTCCATAGTCAAATTGAAGAGATCGTCGATGCACGTCCCACCAATCGTGCGCATTGAGGCGGAGCTGCAATTACGCGCATACGACGCGCTTCTCTTCGGGGACCTCTAGCAGAGCGAAGTGGTCTTCAAGTTCGACCAACCAATCTAGAGCCACGATTGGGTCCTCAGTCCCATTGAATGGAGGGTTGCAGACTTTCTTGAAGTGGCCAAAGTTGAAGGCAGTCACGTCCCTCATCCTTGGAATTTGCGGTGTCTCGACTTCAAGCGCGGGATATTCCACCGGAGTCGCTGCTGTTGCCGCGGAATGGTTGGAAGCCAATGCCTGAACGATCTGTTGCAGGGCATCTACCTGCTTCTGTTGGACTGAGAATCGAGCTTCTATATTGTCTTGAAACTTGAGCTGACTCTCCTCCGCCCGCTTCTCGGCCCGTTCGTAGCGAGCCTCGTCCCTTTGTTGGTTTGCCTCCAACATCCGCATCAGTTGCTGGATGGGATCGATGCTTGGCACGGCTCGCTGGCTCCTTGAACTTTCCGAAGTGCCCGAACTACTTTCTTGGCCTTGTATTTCGTCTGATGCTAGCGCTGAGGATTGTGCTGGTGCCATTCCTTCAAAAGAAGGTAAATTACATTAGGATCATAATGTATTATAGACTTATTGCATGAACGTATCTCATTTTGGCCTAATGAGTTCAAGAGTTCGCACAGGAATTTGATCGTTAAAGGAACTTTTCCCGTACGAGAGTGTAAAACCCATATTTCTAAAAATCGTATTTATTATTTTTTATTAATTAATAAATTAATTATATGAATTATGTGCTAATTGGGAGAAATAGATTTTTAATAATTTTTATTTTAGGTGTTGGTGCACTTAGAAGTTTTATGGGACCATTAGAAATTTTTCCGAATTTATTTCATGTAGGAGACCCCTTGAGCAGTTGCTAGCTTAATGGTGTGCATTAGTGTAATTCTAGAATTTTCTATGAGTATATATATATATACAAATATATTTAAATAGAAGTATAAAAGAGAAAAGAAAAGAAAATAATATAAACTAATAATAATATTAATTAATAACAACTTAAAGCAAACTCTACCCTATTCCCTTAGACATTCACAGCCACCAACCCATCCCATTGTAAAGAAGGAACGGCAGCAGCAGCCTTATGCATAAGCCTCGCGCGCGGAAGACTTCCCCCCCCCCCATTTTACTTATATATATATATATATATATATATATATATATATATAATTCTATTCATCTAAACCCTAAACCTAATCATCCAGACTCTCCCTCTTCCCATCTAGACCTAGAGAGCGCCGCCACCGCAGCCGGAGAACCCCGCCAGGCCGTCCAAACAGATTCCGACGACCATGATCCCGCGCACTGCAGATTTCCACAACGAGGTACCTGTGTTCCGGAGTTATTTTTTGTCGACTCGCTCAACCAAACGCCACCCCGTCTTCACCCGTATGCTCATCTCTTAACCCTCTTCCATATCTGTGTGATAGTAGACCTCGAACAACGCATAACCATAGGCGAAAACAGCGCCAAAGTTGGCAGAAACAGACCGAATTCTGGGATAGCAGAAAACTATGGTGACCACCCATGTTTCAGAGTTCGTATCTCCCACTACAGAGATCCAAATTCGATGATTCTTGTTGGTATGCGTAGACCACTTGACCTAGTTTAATTTCTGTTAAATAACCCTAGATTATTAACTGCTGTAGGTAGAATTAAATTCGTTGGAAAACCCCGCGAACCCACTTTTTCCAGATTTCCAAATATTGTGAAACGGAGCGCGTCCCGCCAAATGGGACCACCCCGCCGTGTACCAAGTGTACCAAACGGTGCGCGCAGTGTAACCGGACACATAAAAATTTATGAAAACTGATTCGGACGCGTGTGCGCGCCGAAATCAGCCCGTATCCGCGGACACATCCCGTGTCGCAACTTTTGTGGAAGTCCTGCGCATTTTGTGCACGCTCGTAAGATTGCGACAAAACTTGCACCACTGGACTCGTGGTAACGCGCTGATCCTGTGACCCAATTTTTACACAATTCTGAGACAGTTGACCAAGTAGCCAATTGACGGGTCCTACGGTTGACTTTTTGGGCAAAATTATGTTCGGCTCATCGGAATCCACATTTGGACATACCGTTTGGTTCGTATTGACATCTATAGTTTGTTTAACCTATAATTTGTCCTATTTAGAGACTGTTACCTTTGGCATACTTTTCGGTGCAAAGTGGGCCACACGTGGACCCCACTTTTACCCGAAATTACCGTCTTGCCGCTGTGTCCAAATTGGACGAAAGGGAAGTACTTTGTAGCTATTTTGCTTATTCTGGAAATATTAGTGATATTTATTTCAGCATCCGGAGACATTTTTTTGATGCCATAGCTTCTGATCCTGTGTGCTTGACTTCTGGACAGTACACCTTGCAGCTTTCTTACCAGGCAAGATACATTGCCAAATTGCTTATAGTATTTTGCATGCTTAGTATATTTTTGTATATTTATTGCATTTCTGTTTATTCATTGCATGTGTAGTTTCTTTCAGTCATTACTATATATTAGATATGTTGACACACACACTTGACACTTAGTATCATAGAGGACAATCAGTAGGCGTATGGGCTTTAACCACTCTGGTAAACCGTAGTAACTAGCACGCACTATGGTGGTCGTGTCCGATGGTCGCTACCCCCGAGGTATGTCGATTGATGGAGTCCGAGGGTCGCTACCCTCGAGGTATGTCGGCTAATGATGTCCACTGACGAGTGTGTGGGTGTGAGATTTAGATTGAGTAGCCTACCCTTGCCCATACGTTGAAAAGTTATCCTTATTTGCATTCATATAGACTATCTGGTACAGCGTACTTATTTATTTTCAAATAATATGCATGTTTACTGTATTCAAATTGGCTTGTTATTCTGTATCTTGTTACGTTCCTCTGAGGACCTGGTCCCCTTCCAGGTGTATCTGTTCGTGAGTATTTGTAGGAGCGCAGATTCGGATGGTTACATATATTTTGAGGATTTCTTCTCTCCGAGTCCCATGATTGTTAGCTGGTATTCCTATATTGTATTTATTGTGTTGTACTTTTCCATTCGAGTTGGTAGTGGATTTGTTTTCATCCAACTATCATCCTTAGATACTTATTGAGATCTAGTTTCATAGATATTGGTTATTTATTTATATTCAATTTTCTGTGGATGAGATTTAAACTGCACCCTGTGACTTGTGATAGATTTATACCACTTGTGGATTTGATATTCATATTACAGCGTACGTGTGGATTTTGGTTTCCATATATTGGAGTTGCCATATCCATACGGCTGACATGCTTACGTGTCCTAGTCCTACGTATTTTTGGGACTGGGGCATGACAAAGAGTCTAAGGAACTTGAATCTGTGCTCTGATACCAACATGTCACGACCCGATTTCGTTGAATAGTTGGGGCGTCCCCCGAATCGTGACCACCGTGCGGGCCTGGGGTTGCGCCCGCACAAGGCTAAAGTATTTTGCATAACGAGCACATATTCAGAGTACGTAGATAAATTGAAGCACAGATTAAAACATGGAAAAGTTCTCTTTATTGATAATGAAGATCTATTACAAACTCTTAAACGAGTCAGCTAATTTGCCGCACGGGCTTACAAAAGTGTTGACTCAAAATGAGATAGCAGTCCTATACATTACATCCCTTTACTAAACTTCAAAATGATAAAGACCTCCGGGCTGGAGGACGGTTTTGCCACGGAGCTGCATTCTTGATTGGGTTCTGCTCCTGTCTTCAAGTATACTTCAAAATACGGCGCGATCAGAGGATGCGCCTACAGCTGGACTGGATCGGGAAGACGACTTTGGCTCCTCGCTCGGTTCACCTTAGTACGGAGAACCTTTTTCAACGAGGGTCAGTATGTCGAAACATACTGGTGAAGGCGAGCTAAACCCAACTATACCAATCAACACGTTATTTTAATAAAGCATGCATATTATTTGTTATCTTTCTATCTTGCCTTAGTTCATTTACAAGCAACAGTATATATGTATAATACTGAAATGAACTTGCCACCGTTCGGTGGCTTTTACCTGTCCGTCTGAACCACCTGTACAATACTTGCCATGCCTTCCCTGCCATGACGACACAAGTTAGTTTGCAACAGGTTTAAATATACAAGATGATCACTGGCTTGATTGCCATAATGGACATAGTCAATGACGAGGATGGTTTGCAGCGGCATGTACGTGAGGTGCTGCATACCATCCTGTCCAAGAACGTGAGACTAAACGTGAAGTTCCGTCCGGAATCGGATCGGTGCCAGTGCCCCAGCAGCCGTCCGCAGGAACTATACCTTTTGCACAAGTTGTCAACGATCGAACGGTATCAATTATTTTTTAAAACATTTTCATGCACTTCAGGCAACACGAGTACGAGACATATCACTAATTGTTAAACATTTCATGCACTTCAGGCAACACGAGTACGAGACATATATCATTGCACAATTTATTATGCATAGCCTTCCTTATAGTTTATTGCATAACAAGTGTATTCCATACTTAGCACGATTTATAGAATAATTGCAACGAACTAGTATACAATAAGATAACAGTTCACATGTTTGATTGACAAGCATAATATCCAAGTCTATTCCCTTTTTATCTTGTAGTGTTTTAGTTATTACTTGGTATCGTCTGATCGGGGCAACAAGGATGCAAGACTTTAAGATGTGAAGCTTGGAAGAAGGGCTAGCTAATCGAGATGGCAGCCACTCACTTAGTAGGATGGAAGGAAGAAGGAAAGAGGCGCTTTAAGACTCCGCTCGTAAGCCGCCTACTACTCGTTCACCTGCATCACAAACAACTCGATCAATAACTCTTCCTCTCTTTCCATACTCGGAATTGAAATACAGTGCAATGAACGAAAACAATAAAATCCATCAAAACCGTTCAAAAAAACCCAAGCAAATCCGAAAACCAACTCAAAGCACGAAAGCAACAAGCGACATCGAAATCCGAGACAACAAAGATAACAACGGAGAGGTCCCTCCTAACTCTACCGCTAAGTCGATCCCGGGGGCACGGTCCAATGAATATGGGAATCGATTCCGAAGAAGCAAATCCATAACGAGGATGAGTTCTTGTTTTAATCTATCCCTATCGAACGATACCATCTTGTGTTTCTTAGCCGCGCTCCCCAAATAGGAGGAACGGGGCGCCACCCATTCTCACTCTTCATAGTATTCTGCTTGGGACTCCGACATCAGTATCGGAGATGTAATTAAATAAATGTTGTCCAATAACATGGTATCAGCCGATCCAGAAGAAGATGATAAGTACCCTATCGAACTCTTTGAAGTAGAACCATAGGCTCAAAAACTGGAATCTCTATGGGAATTACGGTTTGAGCAGCAGGAAACTCCTACTGAGGATGATGTTGTACAAGTCGATTTGGGTGACGATGTTGCTCCTAAACCCATCTTCATCAGTAAAAATCTTTCGACAAAAGAGCGTGAATCCCTTGTCTAGCTGGTAAGGGAATACATCGACGTCTTCGCATGGAACTATGAAGATATGTTAGGTTTGAATTTGCAAATCGCGATGCACAAACTCAATATCCTGCCCAACGCCAAACCTATAAAGAAAAAGCAACGACAATTTCGCCCAGACATTATGGACGCCATTAAAGTGGAGGTGAATAAGCTAATAATAAACAGATTCATCCGTGATGAACAACAACCGAATTTGGTAGCTAACATCGTCCACATTATCAAAAATAATAGTAAAATTCGAGTCTGCATCAATTTTCGTGATTTGAATGCGGCTTACGCAAAGGACGAATTCCCTTTCCCAATCATAAATGTGATGATCGCTAACACTTATGGCTTCGAGCGTATGTCCTTCATGGACGGGTTCTCAGGCTACAACCAGATCAAATTGTTTCCAGACAATGAGAAGTATACATCATTCTGGACGCCAGTAGGAGTGTACTGTTATACCATAATGCCCTTCAGTCTGAAGAATGCAGGTGCGATATACCAACGAGCTATGAGAACTATCTTTCATGACCATCTGCGCAAGACAGTGGAATGTTACGTTGATGACATCATTGTCAAGAGCCATTTTTAAGATGATCATCTTCATGACCTGAAGACGATATTCGATCAAATATGAGCCCACCAGCTCAAGATGAACCCCACCAAGTCATTCTTGGGAGTTTCCAGCGGTAAGTTTTTGGGATTTATTATAACTTCAAAGGGTATTCGTATTGACCCTGAGAATACTAAGGCTATCCTAGATATGCATCCTCCAAAGAACCTGCGAGAAGTTCGTGGTCTGCAGGGAAGACTGGAATATATTAGGAGATTCATAGCAAATCTCTCCGGACGATGTCGGCCCTTTACTCAGCTCATGAAGAAGGGAGTATCCTTCGCCTGGACGAAAGAATGCTAGCAAGCGTTCGACGACATTAAGAAGTATCTCACGAACCCCCCGTTATTGGTGGCCCCAATCGTGAGAAAACCCTTCTTACTTTATGTCCGTGCAATAGATCATTCCCTCGGAGGTCTTCTTGCCCAAAATGGCAACGAAGGCTATGAGAAAGCTGTCTACTATCTCAGCAGAACGATGATTGGCACAGAACATAGGTATGATCCGGTCGAGAAAGAGTATCTTGCTCTAGTATTCACTGTCCAAAAGACCCGCCATTACTTGACAGGGCAAACAATCCATGTAATCTCTTGAGTGAACACTCTCAGAGTCCTCATATCAACTCTCGCCTAGCCATATAGGCAATCCTACTGTCACCTTATGACATGGTATTCATTCTGCAAACGGCTGTCAAGGGCCAAGCATTGGCCGACTTTCTAGCAGCTCATCCGGTGCCGGAGACTTCAAAAGTCTACGATGAAATTCTCGACGAGGTGTTAGAGTCTAACACTGTCATGACAGGAGAATCAGTTTGGTAAATATTCTTCAACGGTTCTTCCAGAACATGGCCCAAGGGCAATATCATCGGAGGAGTAGGGATGGTGCTGATATCTCCCGATGACCTAGTCATCCATCGCGTATACTCGCTTATGGAGTCTTGTTCCAACAATGTGGCAGAGTACAACGCTCTCATCATTGGGCTTTAGTTGGCTGAACAACTAGAGTTTGATTACCTAGAAGCCTATGATGACTTCAAATTAATAGTCAGTCAAGTCCATGGTGAGTATGAAGTCCGTTACGAGGACCTACTCCCTTACCACCAAGCAGTCGTCGACATAATTTCTACTTTTATAAAGTTTTTCATAGAACATGTACTACGACTGCAAAATATTGAGGTTGATGTAATCACTGGCCTAACTGCTTCTTTAGCAACTCCAATTAAAACCTACCTATTGATCATAGTGGTAGGTCAAGAGCTGGTCTACCCAAGGAACAACTTATGCTTAAGTCTAAGACACTCTGTGGACGCAGATACTAATGTCAAAGATTAGAGACTTCTATTTATGGACTATGCTATTTACGGGATCCTTCCGGACGACCCGAAGGAGGCCACTTCCGTTAGAAGATGCTCCCTTCGGTTCTACTATGATATAACCACTAAGATGTTGTACTGCCGTACCTATGATGGGATCTTGCTACGATGCCTATCAAACATAGAAGTAAAGCAATCTCTTCGTGAAGCTCACGAAGGTGTTTGTGGTGCTCACCAACCTGGTCCTAAGCTTCAAGATTGCCACTGAGGTATGGGCTATTATTGGCCAACGATGGTGGCAGATGCCATCAATTATGTGAAGAAGTGCAAGATGTGTCAAATCCATGCCAACTTCATTCACCAACCCTCGGAGTTCCTACACCCGACCGTTGTATCTTGGCCATTCGAAGCCTAGGGTATGGACATCATAAGGCCGATCAGTCCACCTTCGTCTAAGGGGCACCGGTTGTCACCACCCCATTTCCAGAGCCGGGTATTTTTTTTATTTTTAATTTAGTTAATTGTGTATTATTTATAATTATTTGTAATTATATTTAATTATTGATTGTATTATATTTTTTATTGTTTGTTTTAGGATTTTGGCTAGCCTGGACCCATGTCAGACCCTAGTGGACCCATATCCGACCTAGCCCACACCCCTGTGAGACCTATTTTGGGTTTTAGAATATTTATTATATTTTTAGGAGGTTAGTTGGAGAGATTTGGAGCTAGTTTGAGTGCTTTTGGAATCCGGAACCCAAAATCGAGAGTTAGGAGGGCATTTTGGGTATTTTTGAGACTTGTAAACCCTTATTACATGTGAGACCCGACCCCTATCCCCTATTTCCACCCGTGGACAGCAGGAGCAGCCCTCCCCATTCCTATTTCCTTCTTCTTCTTCATTCTTCTTCTTCTCCACTTCTTCTTTCTTCTTCCTTCCTTCTCCAAGTAAGTCTTCCTTCCATTTTTCTTCTTCTTTCTTCCATTCCTTCTTCCTTATGCTAACCTTAACCTTGCATTTTCCCTAACCTAGGTGGGTAGAGCCTAGATTTGGTGTTGGAGCTTGGATTTGAGGCTTGGAGCTTGAGGGAGGTGGATTTGGAGCATTCTTGAGATTTTGGCTTGGGATTCCAACTCCCAAGAGGTAAAACCTAACTTTTCCCTTCCTAATTATTTTTGTGTAGTGTAATTAGTGTTGTAGAACCCTCCTAGACCCTAAGCCTACCCGTAGGAAGAAGTTGGAACTAGTTTGGGTAAGTTTAGAGACTTTGACATTAGGTTTTGTGTCGAATTCGGGTGGAATCCGAATTTGGCCCAATTTTGGATGATGTCTTAGGTTAGACAGACCTAGGTAGACGTTGTCGAGTGTCTAGAGGGTGAGTGCGTGTCTTCGTTTGGACACGGGAAGCCATGTCGCGGAGAAACGGACATTTCGGGCGAATTTGGGGGTTTTCGTCGTCGCCGATTCTAAGTGCGTGTGCGTTTCCGCCACGGGCCTAAAATTAATGCGGGAGTGCATTTTCTAGGATCTAGACATCGTTTAGAGCGTGTGGGTAAATTTTGGACCGATTTCGAGTTCGTTTGGTGTACGTTTCAGGAGGTTTTTCGAGCCGCGCACCACATGTTCGTCGAAATAACCGAACGGCCATTTCGACTTGGTTTCCTCGTTTTGGGCTTGTGCGCGCGTTGGGTTAGTATCGGGGAGTGTGTGCTAGAGTTTTCGAGTTATATTTTATATATTTTAGGGTGTTGGTGAGTGTCGGGATCGTTGGGCGTGCGTAGGTGGGGCGTTGTGTGTTGTTGTGCGTTGTGTTGTGTTAGTGTATATGTGTCTATATATATATATATGTATATATTTATATGTATGTGTGTTATGTATATATATATATATATATATATATATATATATATATATATATATATATATATGTGTGTGTGTGTGTGTGTGTGTGTGTATTTATATCTATGTGCTAGTGTATGTGTGTAGGTGAGTGTGTGTGAGTGAGTGCTTGTGTGAGTGTGTAGGTGAGTGTGTGTGAGTGTTTATAGGTATATATATATATGAGTTTATGTATATATGTATATATATTTATATATATATATATGTATGAGGGTTTGTGTGTGAGGTTGTGTGTTTGTGAGAGTGTGTGCTAGTGTGTGTGAGAGTGTGTGTGTGAGGGTGTGTGAGGTTGAGTGTGTGTGAGTGAGGATATATATATATATATATATATATATATATATATATATATATATATATATATATATATATATATATATATATATATGTTTAAGTGTGTGAGTGTGTGTGTGTATATATATATATATATATATATATATATATATATATATATATATATATATATATATATATATATATATATATATATATATATAGATAGATATATGTGTGTATGTATATATAGATATGTGTTTGTATATAATTATGTGTGTGTGTGTGTTGATTTGTGTTTGAGTGTGTGTGTGTGTTAGAATGTATATAAGTTAGTGTGTATATATATCTTTAGAGTTATATATATATGTATGTATATATATATATAGTGATTTATATATATATAGGAGTGTGTGTGTGTGTGAGAGAGAAGAGGGGGAGGGGGACTGGAGACTGAACAACAGCTGCAGCAGCAGCTTTGCTGCACTGTGCTGCAGCTGCAGCAGCAAATCAGCAGCAAAGAGCAGCCACAGCAGCAGTTTTGCAACAGCAGGAGCAGCAGCAAGGTGAGGAGCAGGGACAGCAGCTGCAGCAAATGCGAGGTAGAGAGGGGTGTTTATATATATATATATATATATATATATATATATATATATATATATATATATATATATATATATATATATTAGTAGATAATTAGATAGCTAGATAGATAGATATATGAGATAGATAGGTAGCTAGATAGTTACCTAGATAGGTAAGTGAAAAGGTTAGATAGATGTATATATTGTTAGATAGATAACTAGGTAGATTAGATAGTTAGAAAGATATGTAGATAATTAGAGAAGTAGATAAGTTACTAGAATAGATAGATAGATAGATAGTATTATAGATAGATCTATCTATGGATAGATAACTAGATAGTTAGATAGTTAACTAAGATAAATAGATAGATAGACTAATAGATAGATAGATAGGTGAATAGCTAGGTTGATAGATAGATATACAAATAGATAGATTAATACATAGATGGTTAGATAATACATAGGTAACTAGATACCTAGGTAGTTAGAGATAAATAGATAGATAGATACCTAGTAGATAGATATCTAGATATCTATATAAACCCATGGATAGATGGCTAGATATTAGATAGATATATAGTATATATCTAGATAGGTAGATGGATAGGTAGAGGGATAGCTAGATATATAGATATATATATATAGATATATACATAGCTAGATAGATAGTTAGATATCTAGGGGTATATATATATATATGTAAGGTAAGGTAAGGTAAGGTAAGGTGTGTAGATACCTAGGTATATGCATATATATATTAGATATATATATTTTAGCCTAGATTATAGCTAGATATATATGTTTATGCATAGTTAGTTAGCTAGAGGGGTAGTCGGGTTGAGTTTAGAGCGGTATCTCAATACCTTGAGAGGTATTTCAATACCTTAAGATAACCAAGGTATTGGGTTTCGAACGGGGTTTTTGAGCAATAGCCTAGGAATAGTATTGGAGTGATTTTTATATGTATATGTGTATATATTTATGCGTGCTAGCATAGGTTTTAGAGGGTATAGGCGGGATATATAGCCTAGGTTGAGGTATCGGATACCGAGGGTATCCCGGTATCTCAAGGAGGCGAGTTTGTGAGTTTTCTAGCTTAATGACCTCGGTTTGACCTAGAATTTTAGGAGCACCCTAGTTTGACCCAGACTTGACCGTAGTTGACTCGGTTGACCGCCAAAGTCAACTTTTGACCTAGTTTTGACCCAGAGTTGACTTTTTGGACCTAGAGTTGACTTTTTGACCCAGATTTCACCGGTTTGACCTGTTTGACCTAGAACGACCCTAGAAGCCTATTTTTAGTTATTTTATATCTGTTTAACTCATTAGAACCCTGTTTAACCTTGCTTTTCGCATAGGTCCTTATGACACCGGTTCGGATCGCCAGTTGCTCAGGACGTCAGGCGAGTACATTCTCTGATAGTTTTTATTATTTGATGATTATTATGATTCAGCTTCTAGTATAGTATCATCTGATTATTCTGGCACAACACGGGACACTGATTGATATTTCTGGATTCATTTACTTGCGACACGTACATTTCATATTTCTGGCCTCTATTCTGGAATCACTACTGGCATCACCTACAGGCATCACTACAGGCATCATTCATGTTTAGGCTGGACTCATCTTGATTTGCGTGTTGGGTCTTGGATCCACTTGTATTAGTCGGGGCGGGGAAATACTCGAGTAGACATGTAAACATTCCCATCTGGAATCATCAGGCATCACTCCCTCTGGTCTAATCTGGAATGATAGCAGCCGCGCACCCAGTGCGCGGTGAGCCGTACTTACCCCTAGCCGTTTACATGTCGAAACAAGTATTTCAAAGACACCGAGTTCATTCTTTATAGTCTGGACTCTCATGCATTTCTTGACTTGTCTCACTTATATATTTCTGGACTTGACTCAGTACATGTTTTTCATGCTAGACTCCCTACACAATCTTGTGCACAGACTTACTCTTAGTGTAGATTTCTTGTATCTTGCAGTTATTACTATCTTGCTCTGATATCCATGCATCTTTACCTTTATGCACCAGTTATACATATTTCCTTGTTTCATACTTGCTTCATTCTTCTTGCTACTTGCTATAACTATTTTATAGTTTTTATCATTTAAATGGAACTGCTGTTAGAGATGTACTTGCTCTAGTCCTGACTGGACATATTTTTCAGAGTATCCGGATGATTGGTGTCCGACGTTTTATGGACCTGAGCCTGTCCATGGTGCGGACAGGGACCCTTTAGTTTAGGAGTGATTTCCGGGTTGGTAGCCGGGATCACTAAGACCTTGCTATTATTTTTATTAGCTTTTAGCACCGGATTTGTCTCCGGTTTTGGATTGAGACCTTGTTTGTATATTATTTTGGATATTATTGTATTATTATTTAATGTTGTGGTTGTTGTAGTAGTTGTTGTTGGTTAGACTTTATAGTTGTTAGATCTCTGTGTTATCTTATCGTGCTTAGATTCGTGATTGAGTATATTGTGGTTATCTATATGATATTTGCTCCTCCGTTTGGAGTTGAGATCTTGGCAGGTTTATATTGTTTGTGTGGTTGCCCTCCTTTTGGAGAGGTCATGGCCAATTTTTTGTGTGAGATTATTATCTAGTTAGTTGACCTAGACAGCGTTCTACCGCCGATGCTGTGGAGTAGGCTGGACGTACCCATGACTCATGCCCGATTTTTCGGGTGCGGGTCGTGACACCGGTTCATCTTGGCTGTCATAGATTACTTCTCCAAATAGGTGAAAGTCGTTCGACTCGCATAAGTAAAAATATCCAACATAATTAGTTTTCTTAAACATCATGTCATCTACCGCTTCGACTTGCCTCGTAGGATCATTCATGACAATGGTCCGCAGTTGGTAATCTACGCTTTCTTTAAGTTTTGCGATAAAAATTGAATCCAAAATGTAGCTTCAACCGCCTACAATCCCTCAATATTCAACAAGCATGAATCGACAAATGTTACTGGAATGAGAAGCTAGGCAAATATCTATGGGTCTATCATACAACAGTCCAAACTTCGGCTGGCAGCACGTTGTTCTCCTTGGTCTATGGAAGAGAAGTTGTACTTCCTTTGGAGACTCAAATTCCTTCTCTCCGGGTGACCCTTACCAACCAGCTAACTGCCAAAGACAACTATTACGGACGTTTACAAGAGTTGGAGACACTTGATGAAAAATGCCTTTGGCTCAACATCGTATGAGCTATATCAAGCATGATTATCCAGGGCCTTTAACAAAAAGGTGAAGGAAATGACATTCCAAGTCGGCGATATTGTCCTAACCGTGAGA
Organism: Iris macrosiphon; assembly: GCA_036927795.1. Taxonomy (NCBI): domain Eukaryota; kingdom Viridiplantae; phylum Streptophyta; class Magnoliopsida; order Asparagales; family Iridaceae; genus Iris; species Iris macrosiphon. The sequence continues at coordinate 42,385,000 of JAYESA010000011.1, read as the reverse complement.
AGACCGATGATCATGACCCACAAAAAGGCAAAAAATTACAACTCAAGTGGGAGGGTCCCTTTGTAGTTAAAACGATCTACTCTAGCAGCGCATACAGGCTCGCTAAGCCTAATGGTGACTTTCTCATGATGCCAATCAACGATAAGTTCCTAAAGAAATTCTATGCCTAAGTTAGGCATGCAAAAAAAAATACCATTTCTATCCCTAGCAGAGGGACGTAAAAATATAATATGCACAACTGATGTCTTCCCCAGCCAATTAGTTCTATCTGTAGCACGCGGACAAATCTGTTATCCGTACTCGGGAGTCCCGAGTGCGCAATGGGTAACATATCCATAAAACTTCTCTAAGGCAAATAGTTTACGTCCACATCACCTATGAACTATAAGCCGTTCTTTCCATCAAAAGAAGGCGGTCACGTCCAAACTACCTCTAACTTGTCCCTTTTTTATCTCCACAAAATCTTTACAAAGCAAGTAGTTCACGTCCACATCACCTATGGGCTATAAGCTGCCTATGTTCTCTAGTAAAAGAAAGCAGTCATGTCCATACTATCTCTGACTCATTTCCTTTTCTCTCTACAAAATATTTTACTATGGTTGTACTCAGCCACAAAAAATGTACTTGACTATCGGTTCTACACCAAGGTATTCCTACCATCGCAGATGATGTCCCCACCAAACTTTCTTAATAGAACTACTCTAACCTATCACGTTCATACTACCTCTGATAGGGCTTAGTGTTATCGCCGTTATGATGTTATGCTACATCCATACTACCTCTGGTATAATACTCACAGCCACGATAACCACAACAACAACAAAAAGTTCTAAACAGGAAAGAAGGCAAATTTTTTATTAATATTCAAGATCATGAATACATATGGAAGTCCATTACATTTAAGGACTTTTTATAAATATTCAAGATCATGGATACATATGAAAAGAAGGGGACCCCGTTGTGCTGATTCTGGTACCATCATAAGTAAAACCGACAGCTCAAAGCATTTTGGATCATCACTTCAGCAAACTCCAAAGTGCATGCCACAACACATGGAAAAGAATCCATACTGATGGATAGCGAGGGAGCTTGCAACACAGAGCTGAGCCTACATACCCAACTCTGTTGTATGAAAGAACGCAAATAAAAATCCTGGTTGGGATAACTAGCCCTATCTCTGCCACATAGATATGCCGCCAGGATTCGACCCGAGATTCAGCCATCACATCCTGGCTATATATGAGGAATAGATATAGCGAGCTAGGTTAGAAGATCATGAACAATCCTCCGAGTATAGTGTTTGTTCATCATGAACAACGGTAACTATGATATCCTTTCATGCTTTATCAGGACTCAAGCAATCCTAGGAAGTCCCTGCAAGACGAGTACAGACAGAGTCAAAATATTTGAAGACAAGTATCGGGAAAATCATGCGCCAATCGTTGATTCATGGCAAGCCATCCATCCATGCGCTCAGATGCCAAGTCATGTACATACGCACATTACCACTACAGTACATGCTTAACGATGAAACACCCCAATGGGGCGAATACATCCATCCAGCGTAGTCGTGCATGTTTTCTCAGCGCATGCCTCAGATGAGTGTCCAGAGACAATGTCACCCATGCTACCGAGAAAGGACTCTCACTATCAGTGCATCTTCAGGACGAAGCCCTTCGTCAACGACCATGTGCGTCAAGCTAAGGAGAGTGCATGCGTATGAACGTGCGATTTTTTACCCAAGCAAACAACAGTGTCAAAGTGTCCGAGTGACCCAAGAACAGAGAGGCACAAGTTTTGTGTTGGCTCAATGTTTATATTAAGTTTTTGAATCTGACTAATCGATTAAGTTTAGTATTATGATAATCGATCAATCACTATAATATCTTCTACTTAAACTCAGCATTGTCCAGATATGCAATATTTTTCTTCTGTATATTTCCTTGTTCGTCTAACATGTACTTGCAGAAAGCAATAAGCAAGGTCATCAATGGATATATGCTATATGATGATGAGCCAAAACGAATTTATACCAAAAGATTTTTCTGAACTGTCGACAAGGGGAAATGCATCTTCAAGTCATCAAATATTTCAAAAGATTGGCGTCATCATAGTCCTCTTGGTTTTTATATGTAATCTTATATTTTATTTGAGTCTAAGACTTATGTAAGTTAAATTGCACTGGCAACTAGAAAGCAACTCAGTCCACTCAAATAGTCTAAAACCCATCCAACCAGAAATTAGGCCAAAAATATCATGAACCTATCCACCAAACTAGTCTACATACAAACTTGGATCTACCTAAAATAGATAAACCAAACTCGGGCCAAATTTGCCCTGAATTCACACCGAATTCGGTCACCTATTTAGTTTGAAATCATCCAGTTGTTATATCCCTAATTTTTTGGCCTCCAACGTTCGAAAATTTAAATATTCCTTACCGAATTCTGGCCGAACTCGGTTTGGTAATAACCTATAAATAGAATTAGATTTTCACATTCTTACTCACTCAACCATTGTCAATCTTTCTATCATATAGTGAGTAAACCATCAGGGCCTAAACTTTCTTATCTCCAAGATTAACTTTTAGCCTTCTAGTGCCAAGTGCGATCTCGGTTAGAAATTGTTCGAGTTATAAAAGCTTGGTTCATCAAGCACTTCTTCTGTGTGAAGTTGTGAGCCTTCGGATCAAAACTCATGGTATGTGAAGTTGCGAGACTTCGGATAAAATCTCGTGGTGTAAGGAAGTGTCAAGCCTTCAGATCAAAGCTTGTGATTCACTATTGGTGATTATAGTGGATAAAACTTTGAGCTTGAGTTCTTAGGACTGGACTAGTCCTCTCAGAGGAAAACCAGTATACATCATGGTGTTTGCATTTTCTCTCTTTCTCTTACTTTATTATTGTCACGCCCCAGCCCCAAAATACGTAGGACTAGGACACGTAAGCATGCCAGCCGCGTGTATATGGCAACTCCAATATATGGAAACCATAATACATGTGTACGCTGTATAATGAACAATAATTCACAAGTGGTAAAACTATCACAAGTCATAGGGTATAATCTAAATCTCATCCACAGAATCCAATAGAAATAAATAACCAATATCTATGAAACTAGATCTCAATATAAAGTATCTAGAGATGATCGTCAGATGGAAAAAAAATCCACTGTCGAACTAGAATATAAAATAAATAAGATAAATACAATATAGGTACAACATCTAACAATCACGAGACTCGAAGAGAAGACCTCCTCGGAATATACGTAGCAAGTCCGGATCTGTGCTCCTGCGAATACTCATGAACATCTACACCTGGAAAGGGACCAGGTCTTCAGAGGGATGTAACAAGATACAAAAATATATGCCATAAAGTAAATACTGTGAAAACTCAAGGGTGAACTAACCAGCTAAGTGACATGCAATTTGAGGATAACTTAGTGCGTAGGGAAAGTGTAGGCTAGACATATGTTGACGTAATTTGCCAATCGTCGTGACTGACTAGTATATGCCACATATGCCTCCAGAACATGGGCACTATGCAATCGTCCATCTCCGAGGAGCATGGTATCTGAAATAGTATAACGTCCAACATTCTTTAGAGTGTGGTATTTGCAAAATTACCAAGTAACATCCAACACTCTAAAGAACGTGGTATCTGTAATATATATACGTCCGTATCACTCCGTCGAGTGCGGTATCTGTATAAAGGAGGTGGGTGTCCCATACGCCTACTAGTCGTCCTCCCCGCCCAATGCAAATGTCCCAGTCGCTAACACGACGTGGATATCTCGTACTATAATGCAAGTCTCTAAAGAAATAAACAACTAAGCTAAATACCGTCAAACGTGCTGCTCATACCGATGGCCAGTCAAGCATGAAGCACGCTTCCCTACATGAACTCACTCTGTGATGTGTAATGATACGTGTCAAGGCCTGGGGAGTCATATTAATAACTCCACAACTTTAGGTGGGTCCACTAGACACTAGGTCAGACACAAGTCCTAACGTCAACGTCTTCGTTGACTGCACCCGAGTCTTCTCGGACGCACACATTTATATAATATTAAAATAAATAAATATGCAACTAAAAATAACTAAATTTAAACAGTACAATAAGGCAAGGTATACTTGCCTGGCAAGAGAGCTGCAAAATATAACGTCCAGATGTCAAACACCAAGAGTCAGAAACTATGGTCTCAGAATGAACGTCTCCGGATGCTGAAATAAATATCACCAACGTTCCCAGAATAAGCAAAATAGCTAGAAAACACTACCCTTTCGTCCAATTTGGACACAGGGGCAAAACAGTAATTTTGGGTCAAAGTGGAGTCCACGTGTGGCCTACTTTGCACCGAAAAGCATGCCAGGGGTAACGGTCTCTAAATGGAATAGATTATAGGTCAAACAAACTCTAAATGTCAGTACGAACTCAACGGTATGTCCAAATATGAATTCCGGTGAGCCGAACACAATTTCGCCCAAAAAGTCAACCGTGGGGCCCGCCAATAGGTGACTTGGTCAACTGTCTCAGAATTGCGTGAAAATTGGGTCACAGGACCAGCACGATACCACGAGTCCAGTGGTGCAAGTTTCTTCGCATTCTGACGAGCGTGCACTTAATGCGCAGGGCTTTTGCAAAAGTCACGATTTGGGGATTTTCTGCAGATACGGGCTGATTCTGACACGCACAAGCGTCCAAATCAGTTTCTATAAAATTTCACACGTCCGGGTATACTGTGTGCACCTTTTGGTACATTTGGTAGTAGACGGGGCGGTCCCGTTTGGCGGGGCGCGCTCCGTATCACAATTTTTTGGAATTTGGAAAAAGTAAGTTTTTATGATTTTCTAACTGGTTTATTTCTACACACAGCAGTTAATAAATTATTGTAAATAACATAAATAAAACTAGGTTAGGTGGTCTTCGCATACCAAAAATAAAAACTGAATTCGGATCTCTGTGGTGGAAGATACGAGTCCGTGAACATAGGTAGTTACCGTAGTTTTTTGTATTCCCAAAAGTTGTTATTTTCTGCCAACTTGGGCATTATTTTCGCCTAGGTTTACGCGCTGAACGAGGTAAACTAATGCACAGAATTTAGAGAGGGATAGGTGGTGAACGTACCGGTGAAGACGGGGTCGAGTTTGATCGAGCTGGAAGACGGAAAATATGTCGCGAACACAGGTACTCTACTGTTCAAAACTGCAGCGCTCGGTCGCGCGGGTGGTCGCGGACGTCGTCGGGCGGCGCGGGGTGGCTCCGGTTGGGCAGCGCAGCGGCTGGAGGCGGCGTCGAGGGGTGGAGAAGAAGGTTAGGGTTTGGGAAAGGGTCGATATATAAAGAGAGAGAAGCGGCACGGGGGGGGGGGGGAGAAAACCGCGCGGGGGGGGGGGGGGGATTTTCGCGGTTTTATAAACCGCGGCTGCTGTTGCTATTTCTTTGTTTTCTTATCGGGTCGTGGGTTAGGGGGTTAATAGGTTACGGGTTAGAGTCCATTAGGAATTCAAACCCATTTTTTTTTTCTTTTTTTCTTTCTTTATTCTTTTTCTAATTCTTTTTTTTCTTTTTTTTTCTAATCATTTTTCTATGAAACTATATATATATATATATATATATATATATATATATATATATATATATATATATACCTAGAAAATTCTATAAATTATATTTTAGAGTATACAAATAAATATGTCAGCCGTCCACAGGGTCCCCTACATGGAATAAATTAGAAAATTTTTATAATGGCTCCATAAATCCCCTAAATGCACAAACACCTAAAATAAAAATTAAATAAATTCTTTTTCCTCTATTTAGCTCATAATTACTATAAATTAATTAATTAATAAAAAAATAATACGATTTTTTTAGAATTAGGGGTTTACAATTATATTGCATATACACTGCTAGTTATTTACTGCCTTCACTCTGCTTAATTTTTAATTGGGTAGATTATTATGCTGCACTCTATTCACCCCCTCTAGAGTTGCTTTATGGTCCTTTATTTTGCTCCTTAACTCCACTAACGACAGCTGGATGGTCGACCATCAAAGCGAGGGGATCGATGAACCGCTCAACCGATCTTCCCGTACTCGAATTTCGTAAAGGCATTAGGCGATGAAGAAAGAGCACTATTCTTTCTCTTCCCCCATCCCTCTATTTATAAGCGAGATAGCCATTAATGGCTCCCGAGTGGTTATGCATCAAAACTGAGGAATGAATCTGACAGTGTGTCAGCAGCTAAGTGACCTCTCTATATACCAAATGGCCAGATGCGCCAAACAGAAGAATGCTTCACACATGTGCTAAAGTAGCCCATGCGCCTATCTCCCCCATACTTCTGTTCAAAGTATTCCAAAATTAAATCTAATAAAGTTTAAGTTTAGAAATTTTGAAGGGGGTCTTATAGAAGCATAGAAAATTTTACCATGCGCCAACAGTAATCAGGAGCCATGCGTCACAATGATCAAGACCCGTACGCCAAAGTGATCCAGATCCATACACCATCCACAACATGAGTAGTGTTCCTATGTGCCAACAGTGCCATGTGCTACTACCAGTCCAGTGTTCCCATGTGCCAAACGTGCCATGCGCCACTACTACTCTACTCTATTGTTTTCATGTGCCAGCAGTGTCATGTGCCACTACTATCTCATTGATCTCCATGCGATGGGCGAACGTATTCCCAAGGTGCAATCAAAATTGTTATGACACATGTCACGAGTATTATGGTCATCAACAACCCCAGATCTCGAATGGCCACGTAGCAACCTATTGCAACATATGCCACTACACGAAAGCATGAGATGTGTGCGTGCATACGTGCAAGGCCTTCTTAAAGCTATAAATAGTGGGTGTCTCTCATACATGAAAGGGGACGACAAAAAACAGAGAAAGGAGAAGAGAAGAAGATATAAGCACCACAATGGATACTGGTTGAGTCATATACTCCAGCACCACAAAGCCTCGTCAACCTCCTTGGTCTCGGATCATCAACGGAGTAAAGAAGTCATTGTAGTACTCGATCTCTACCGTCACACTTGTCCAGATTCTTATTTTTTTGTACTTAGACTATATGCATTAGAGATTCTTTTGTACTATTTTTTAATTTCTAATCAATAAAAAAGTTCGTTCAACTTTGCTCTACGAACGTTGATTTGGCGATGTCGACAACTAGCCCAAATTTTTTTTGGCTATCAAAAATTTGACAGTCCTCACCCCAAATAGGACTGGCAAAATTTTTGACAGTCCTTCCTAGTGGAAGGAATATCAAAATTTGTAAGGACAGTCAATTTTTTTGATATTTCTAAAGAAACTGGACTATCAAAAAATTTGACAGTCCTTGACAACGACAGGACGTCGAGTCCATCGTCTGCACCCTCCCGTCCTCCTCCTTCCGCAGCTTCCTCTCCGCCCTCTCAAACGCCCGCCCCTCCGACCGCCCCGCCCTCCACCGCCACTCCCTCCGCCTTTTCTCATTCTTCCCGCTCCCCCTCCGCCCCCACCACCCCGAGATCTCCTCCCCCGCCTCCGCGACCCCGAATACTCCGTCCACACCGCCCTACTCGACGCCATCTAATCCCTCTCCCTCTCTGACCCCTCATCCTTTGCCTCATTTTTCCTCTTTCGCCCCCTCTTCGACTCCTTCCTTTATGAGCAGGACCTCTCTGCCCAGACATCCTCCGCGCTCTGCCTCTCCCCCGCAATCGACTCCTCGAACTCTGACCCGAACCTTCTCCATCGAGTTGGTTTAGGGTTAGGATTTGGGGTGGAAGAGCGGTAAGGGAAGCCCATAGTAAATTTGGGTCTCTCCTGAGTAAAAATTACAAAAATCAGGGCTGTCCTGAAATAATGGGCTGTTTTAAGCAAAATTTGAAGTCTCTATAGAATTTTCTTTTCTTTTTACCTCTAATTACAAGGTAAATCACTAATTAGCTATAATTAGAGATAAGCTAAAAAAAATGTTTTTATCTAATTAGTTACAATTAGAATTTTATAACTAATTAGAGGCTCAAAAAATGGTAGAATATCGCTTTCTTTTTAACCCAGTCTCTATTTAGAGGTAAAAAAAAGACCAGTATAATCCTTAGACATTAGTAACTTGATGTATAACTAGACAATGAAAAATAAATGTATAATCATTAATTTCTATCATGCCTCAGAAATAAAATACTAGAAAGCGGAGGTGGTGTTAGGTCAGGTATGCACTTCGGAGTACGTCGGTACCCCAAAGTACGATTATAATTGTACAAAGATATAGGGTTACTCTGCAATACTAGGTGCCTCGTCACTAGCAAACAAGTTAGCTACATAATATATTATCTCGCCCCGATCTCTCGCAGGCTCGATCGTCCCCGCTGGACATGAATCACCATGCCAACGCTTTTGCAGGACAATCGTTCCCATCATGACGTGATATCGCGCGAGCCTAGAGTTGTGCCGGCGCAAAGCAAGCACCGAAATGACCGATTGATAACCAGTTCGCAGAGTCGTCATAGCAGAAACATTTGAATAAACACAAGTATTAAATAAAAAATAAGCACTTTATTGATATGAAGTAAAGATTACAAGCGGCGTTAGGCCGAGATTACAAGTCACTAATGCTCTCTCTCTCTCTCTCTCTCTCTCTCTCTCTCTCTCTCTCCCTCTCTCTCTCTCTCTCATTACCTTAGGCTTACAAATTAGATCAAACACTCAGGATGATGATATTCCTATATATTACGTCCCGTATATATGAGCTTCAAGTCCATGCGCCACACTCCAAGATACCAAGTGCGATCCTGCACCTCGATGCGTCAAGCAATCTCCAAAATTGTGTGAGTTACTTCCTGTACCCTGCATGCAATCTATTTGGGTGTGAGTACATTGAATGCACTAAAAGGGAGGCCTTTTTCCCATGCCACAAAATAAGAACGTTTATTAGTTATATGCACAGACTGATTATGTTATCTTTCTAGTCTTGCCTAAGGATCAGTTTCATGGCATAATAGAAGTAAAGCATATATTTGTGTTTAAAACAATAATTTCATTCAATAAATAACTGAGTTCTTCTTACCTTTTTTTACCATTCGGCCTTCCCTGTCATGCGCAGCAATAAAATCAAGTATATACTATGAATACTATGAATAGAAAGAACATCTGTGTAACTCAAAATGTCTCTCGAATGGTATCTCAGAAACATGCATAATTTACTCAAACTCTAAGGTGAACCATGCATCTATTCTAAATATGTAATGTATCATGCATTAAACTCCTCTTTGCTAGTCCTCTGTATGCGGATTGCCGCTATGCATGCATGACTTATCTATATGAAAGGTCACTGGCTCTGCGAGGCATATTGGACATATTCTCCTGGATGGAATGACTATCTTTCCCACTCAGTAGCTAGCATTACTGGGCGCCCTGAACCATCCCACGAGTGGCTATTTTTCTAGGTCGGTAGGTATCCTTGCTGGACATCCCGTACTTGTCCGTGCTATGGCCGAATCCAATAGCACGCGCTAGGACTTCCTGCTAGCGCTCACACTAGAACTTCAGCTAGTGATGTCCTCCCAAACACGATTCCGATGCCTCAATAATCCTTCAAGGGCCCTCTTCCTGGTGCACAACTAGTTGTATGTGACCATGCAACTACTTCACCACTTCCATCCTAGCCAAGAACTTCATGCTCGATTTTACATATTCGAGGATTTCATGCTCGGTTCTTTTCATCTCTATGCAGCTCCCTGATTGGAGACTGCCATAAGTATCCCGAGTACTATCTCAACTTCTCTTCTCCTGACTTATAATGACTACTGGATAGTCTTCCTCGTCTATATATGCATTATGACTTTACTTTATCCAGTGTTGTGAGACTCGTCTCACAGTATTCATATTTTATGCGGATACGTATTTTTGTGCTATTTATTGCTTTATATTTGTTCTCGAAGAAGCTTGGAAATTCTCAAAATTGAAACTTTACTACCTGACCGGTATACCGATGGTATACTATAGTATACTGATGATATACTGTCCGACAGATATTTGTTTTACTTTTTGAGATATTTTCGAGAATCTCTCTATATATAGTATTCGAGTTCATTTTATTTCATTATTTCTTTCTCTCTCTTCTCTTCATTATTTCTCTCTCAAGCTTGTAGCTTGGTCTTGAGACCTGGGGTAAGGTTTCTGAACCCCTTTGTGGTGGTGGACTAGAAGGTTTAGGCTGGGAGCTCGCTTTAGGCAAGTACATCTTGTCGATTTCGTGAACTTTTTTTACTTTATGTCATTTTACTTTTCTAGAGATTTGGTGGTTATTTTTTTGCTTAGACATGCTTTACTATAGTTGTTCTTATCTTGATTTCTAGCCTTTTGACCGTTTCAGTTTTAATTTCTGGTAGAATCTTATTCTGTCCCTTTTTGGTAACTCGGTGACGGATACGGTACCCGAGTTATGATCGTGAGATTTAGTCCATATTGTGATATAAGACTTACCTTAGAATTGAGTTCTTGATAGACTTGGTTTTAGTAATTTTTGGGGTTTGATTTGGGTCCCGGAAATCAGACTTGACTTTAACCATGTTTATCCTTGGAAACCGGCATACCGACGGTATACTACAGTATACCGACGGTGCACTAATTTTGACCGACTTTGATTTCAAGATATTTTCTGTGATCCCTATCGGCATACCGATGGTGTACTACAGTATACCGATGGTATATCGATCATTGCCGACACTGTTAACCGACTTCAGGATATTTGTCTTGGTCGTCATACCGACGGTATACTACAGTATACCAACGGTATACCGATTTATGGAATTTTATTTCCAAAAACTTTTTTTGCCTACTTGAAACGGCATACCGATGGTATACTTCAGTGTACCAATGGTATATCAATTTATTGGAATCCAAAATTTATTGTATTTTTCCAATCTCTAGACCGGTATACCGACGGTTTACTGGACTGTACCGACGATATACCGATCGTGCTCTTAGGAATTCTCGATTTTTGGTAATTTTATTTGGATACTTTTGTCTTTTGCTTGGACATGAGATGACTTGACCTGATTGGATATGAACTTACATGGCTTCAGATGACTTGACTTTGCTTTACTAGGTTTCACCCGACTTTCCCCGGCTACACGTGATGACATGATTGACTAAACTTGACTTGGCATGACTTTACATGGCTTCATCGGACATGGTTTCACTTGGTTTCACTTGGCTTCATATGGATGGACATGGCTTGACTTAGTTTCCCTTAGCTTCATCTGGATGGACTTGGTTTCACATGGTTGTACATGGCTTTACCTGGATTCACTTAGTTTAACATGGCTTGGTTGTTGTCGTGGCTTACATGAGTCCGTTTATGCAATGTATATTAAAACTTGGTTATATTATTATTAGAACGTGTTTTGTTGCATCAAGTATAGGATGGATTCTGCGGAATGCCACATCCGATTTTATACAAGAAACTCCTAGGGATTATTAACTAGAGATTCACTTAGTACATGGCTAGAGATTTTCCTAGATTGTATGCAGTCCCTGTTATTCATATGGTTATCTTATGGAGTATCTTGTGGAGTATCCAGTGGTTTATCTTGTGGAGTATCTTGAGGAGTATTCAGTGCTGGTTTATACGTATGGATATCCTGGACAGACTGTAGGGGTATGCGATCAGAAGGAACTCTAGTATCGTGTTGCATTATAATTGTTAATAATTAGGATTATGATAACCCTAGTTAGTTAAAGTATCAAGTCGTACTTATATGATTTGTCGTAATTTATGGATGATGGTTAGTCTAGGCTTTGCATGATTATACCTTTATTTACTACTCTTGTTATTACATTTAATTTATCAGTTCAGGATATGTCTCTTTTGTAGGTTTACATTATTTCTTTTATATTCCTAAGATTATTTACATTCACTCTTTACTTTCAGTATTTGTATTGCTTGTGTTGTTAGTTTAAGTTCCTAGATTGGCTTCATTTGTGGTACTTGCTATTTGGGGGTCTGACCCCACTGGTTTTGCATGGGCAGATCCAGTAGCAGCATCAAGGGATCTTATGTACTTTTCTGAGGATGGTGACCACCAAGAGCACCAGACCACTTAAGTGGGTTTTTTTACTTTCCCACTCTGATGTACATTCTACTTTTGTTGGTATTTAGCCACCGAGCAAGTGTTTAGCTCGTGTTTCGGTTTGATCAGTTAGCCTACGGACAATAGCATGATTGACATATCCTAGGGTTGATCATGTATGACTTGGATTTTGGCTAGTTTATTTATTTTGTGTTCACTAGCTTCATGACCATTTGTATATTATAGTTTGGAATGCTTTACTATTATATTTTAGCTTATCTTACATCTTGTTATTATTCTTGTTGTTCTTATGATTGCGATACTAGGGTTTGTTGGACCTAGGCCTGACTGTTGATTTATAGTAGTGACCCCTCATGTCTTACAACTTCACCATATATGCAGAGTACCAGTGTGCTCTAAGTATACGTAGCTGGCCATGTCAGTTCCGCTCTCTAGTATTCTAGTTTTGAGGCATGACATGGCTTTAGTGGTGGCCCATGCATGTCTGTTTGAGAGGATTATGTCTGTCTGAGCATATTTGATCTAGTTTTTTACATATATGTGAGAGTTGTTGCTATTTCTAAATGTCTCAATCCTAAATCGTTCTTCTTGATCCCTAGTCAATTTTCTCCATCCCTGATTCTTAATCTGATATCTGCTTATTCATTGATCTATCATGCTCTTCGATTGACTCTTGTAATTTTTAGGGGCACTGTTCCTATTACTATCGGCCAGATAGATCGAGTGCAACTCGAAGAGGCTCAACATTCGGAAGTCCAGTGTATTCCTGGAGATCGGCCTCAGCATTCAGGGACAGAGTCTAGAGTAGATCCCGAGGCAGATTGGCCGATAATACTGAACCAGCAGGCAGAACCTGTGCACCAAGTTTATCCCGAGCAGCCAGAGGGTGTTGCCTGAGCCCTGATTGATGTTCTTCGAGGTTTGATGACGACCCAGCAACATCAGAGTGACGTACTCACTCATTCGGTCCAGACAGCGTTGGAGCGAGGTGGTTTTCAAATTCATAATTCTGCACCAGCTTCAGGCGCCTCAGTCCTCCGTACTTCTATAGCACAGAGGACACAATTTCGTTCGTTGCTTGGCTGCAGGACACTGAGACCATCATGGAGGCAGAAGGGACTCCGGCTAGAGAGCGTGTAGCAGTAGTGAGGCTACAGTTGTTGGACTTGGCTCGTGACTGGTGGGCAACGCATGAGGGTTCTCTCACAACACCGATTCCATGGTTGGTTTTTAGTGAGAGGTTCTAGGCAAGGTATTTTGAGCCGGTGGCATGCTATGAGCTTCAGTAGAGGTTTAACAACCTCAGGCAGGAGGGCAGGACAATCGACGGTTACGCGGTAGAGGTTGCGAGGCTTGGTCGATTTGCTCCCACTTTGGTAGAGACCGAGTAGGAGAAGGCAAGGAGGTTCCAGCAGGGACTCCATTTAGAGATTATCTTGGCGGTGGAGCAGCATGAGTTTCAGACCTTTGACGCTGTGATACGGGCAGCCAGGAGGTATGCGTATACATCGCAGAGGATTACAGATCGAGTTGGGAGCTAGAAGAGGCCCAACGTTTCAGGAGGATCAACATCCCAGTCATCAGCACCAGCTCCAGCAGTTCGAGCCCTGATGATTGGATCCTCGAGGAGGATAACATCATCTCAGCAGTCTTCCCAGACGCTCCCTCAGCATAGGCATTCATCTTCTTCTTCTTTCCATAGTTGTTTCCATTGCGGAAAACCTGGGCATATAGTATCATAGTGCCGTAGGGTACATGAATTATGCTTGGTGTGTGGGGCATCAGACCACATGGTTGGAATATGTCCTAGAAGGAAGCAGACTAGATCCTCATCAACCCAGTCAGCAGTTCATCTAGTAGCACCGCAGTACAGGGCACAAGCACAAGTGCAACAGGCGCAGATTCAGAGGCCTTTGCCTCCACAGGCTCAGGCATTCTAGCAAAGGCTGTAGCAGTATGCGCAGGCCCGGGCATAGGCGAGACCTAGAGGTCAGCAACAGAGGGGACCAGCACCCAGAGGGAAGGGTCAAGGCTTCTTGCTATCGATGGAGGAGGCTTTGGCAGCAGGAGAGGTGGTAGCAGTACCATTCTCGTCCAATTTCATTCAACTTCAACTTTATTCGATTCTGGTTTATCCCATTCATTTATATCTGCACGCTTTACGACACGAGATGGATTGGAGTTCGAGTCCTTACTTATAAGGTTGGATATACTTACTGCTAACGATCTTGTGGGAGTAGATAGAGTATATCCTTCGTGTAGAGTTATAGTTTGCTGAAAAGAGTTTCTTGACAGGTTGATAGAGTTTCATATGGGCAATTATGACACCGTTCTTGGGATGGATTGGTTGAGTGCGAGACACACGATGATAGATTGCCATAGTGGCAAGGTTATCTTTTATGTACCTGGTGGAGAGTTCTCATTCTTGAGAGGTGCAGTAGAGTCACCGGAGGTTACATTGATGATGGCAGAGACTGAGGAGGCACAGTTTCCTAGAGTAGTTTGTGAGTTTCCTGACGTATTTCCCGATGAGCTACCTGGTGTACCACCAGTTAGAGATATGGAGTTCTATATTGATCTGATCCTGGGAGCAGAGCCTGTATTAGAGAGAGTTTATAGGATGTCACCATCTGTGTTGGAGATCTTATTCCGGATGATGGAGGATTTGAGAGCCAAGGGATTCATTAGACCTAGTGCATCGCCTTGGGGAGCCCCATTACTTATTGTTAAAAAGAAGGATGGTTCATCACATTTAGTTATTGATTATAAAACATTAAATGCGGCAACTATTAAAAAGAAGTATCCCAGAGCCAGTATCAGAGAGAGTTTATAGGATGTCACCATCTGAGTTGGAGATCTTGTACCGGATGATTAAGGATTTGATAGCTAAGGGATTCATTAGACCTAGTGCATCGCCTTGGGGAGCCCCGTTACTTCTTGTTAAAAATAAGGATAGTTCATTGCATTTAATTATTGATTATAGAACACTAAATGCGGCAACCATTAAAAACAAGTATCCCTTACCCACGATAGATGATTTGTTTGATCAGCTCAATGGGGCAGATGTATATTTTAAGATCGATTTGCGATCTGGGTATCATCAGATCAGAGTCAGAGAGCATGATATACCCAAGATGGCGTTCAGATCTAGATATGGTCATTGGGAGTTCATAGTTATGCCATTTGGAGTGACCAATGCACCAACAATATTCATGTCTCTCATAAATAGCATCTTCATACCTTACCTAGACCAGTTTGTGATAGTGTTTATTGATGATATCGTGGTCTATAGTCAGAGTGAGAAAGAGCATGAGCAGCATCTTCATGTAGTTCTTCAGATTCTTCGAGAGCAACAGATGTATGTGAAGTTTACCAAGTGTGAGTTCTTGCTTGATCGTATCTCATTCTTGGGACATATCATTTCTGGTGGAGGAGTCGAGGTAGATCCCCAGAATGTGGAGGCTATTGAGAGTTGGCCAGTACCCCATACAGCTTCAGATGTGCACAGTTTTCTGGGCTAGCAGGCTACTACAGGCGATTTATGGCAGACTTTGCTAGGATCTCCGCACCCTTGACACGGCTGACTTGTAAGGATATGTGCTTTGAGTGGTCAGATGTTTGTTAGACTTCTTTCGAAAGGCTCAAGTGGAGTTTAATTTTGGCTCCTATTCTGATACTTTCAGTGGGACCAGGTGGGTTCTCAGTGTATTGTGTGGATTTAGGAGTGCGACTAAGGTGTGTCCTTATGCAGCATGGCAGAGTGATAGCTTATGCGTCTCGGCAGCTTCGAGACCATGAGAAGAGTTATCCGACACATGATCTTGAGTTGGAAGTAGTAGTGTTTGTACTTAAGCAGTGGAGGCATTACCTATATGGCGATCGACTAGAGATCTTCACAGACCACAAGAGCTTGAGGTATGTGTTTATACAAAAGGAACTCAACATGCGTCAGAGGAGGTAGCTCGAGTTATTTTCAGACTGTGATCTTGACCTTCAGTATCATCCATGAAAGGCTAATGTCGTAGCAGATGCCTTGAGCAGGAGAGGATGAGCTTACTTCTTGACAGAGTAGTGGCATTTTTTGGAGGATCTGTAGGAGATGGGTATTGAGGTAGTATTACCTAGCGATATCAGTTTTATGGTGAGTCTGCAGGTTGAGTCTTTTATAGTTGAGAGGATCGGAGCAAAACAGAATGGTGATGTCAGGCTTCAGCAGCTCAAAGCAGAGTGTGAATCAGGACGTAGACTAGAGTTGAGCATTCATGAGGATGGGAGTCTTCGGTTTGGGAGTAGACTTTGTATGCCGAGAGGAGATATCCGACAGAAGATTATGTCAGAGGCCCACAGTTCTCAGTACTCAGTGCATCCATGAGGGACAAAGATGTATCAGGATATTCGTCAGCATTTCTGGTGGAATGATATGAAGAGAAAGATAGCTCGGTTCATTTTTTGATATTTAATCTGTCAGCAGGTAAAGGCTGAACATCAGAGACCGGCCGGACTACTTCAGCCTTTACCGATTTTGGAGTGGAAGTGGGACCATATTACTATAGACTTTGTGACTGGTCTTTCTAGATCCCGTCTGGTAGAGATGCTATATGGGTTATAGTAGATAGACTCACGAAGGTTACTCACTTTCTTCCTTTCAGAGTAGGCCAGTCTACAGAGCAGCTAGCTGAGATGTACATGAGACAAATAATCAGATTTTAATGCATGCCAGTTAGCATAGTCTTAGATAGATATTCGTGATTCACGTCTCATTTCTAGCAGAGTCTACAACAGAGTCTGGGTACTAGGTTGAAGTTCAGTTCAACCTACCATCCGTAGACAGACGGGCAGTCAGAGCGTACTATTCAGACTTTGGAGGATATGCTTCAATCTTGTACACTTGACTTCGGTGGATCTTGGGAGGATTACTTGTATTTATTAGAGTTCTCCTATAACAACATCTTTCAAGCGAGTATTCAGATGGCACCCTTTGAGGCTTTGTATGGTAGAAGATGCAGATCACTGTTAGCTTGGGATGACATTGGCGAGAGGCAGATGCTTGGTCCAAAGATGATTGCTCAGTCGGTTGGAGAGATCAGGAAGATCAGCGAGTATCTCAGAGTGGCTTAGGATCGCTAGTATCATTGGGCAGATCAATACCGTTATCATCTTGAGTTCTCTATTGGTGACCATATATTTCTGAGAATTTTTCCTACCCGTGGAGTTATCAGATTTGGAGTACGGGAAAAGCTTAGTCCCAGATATATTGGCCCCTTAGATATTCTCGAACAAGTTGGAGACATATAATATCATCTAGCTCTTCCACCATCGCTTCATGAGATACATGACGTCTTTCACTTATCTCAGTCACGCCGGTATATTCCAGACCTGAGCCATATCCTAGATCATTCTGAGTTGGTCGTTGGTATCGACCTATCATATGAGGAGAGGCTAGTGTCTATTTTGGACTAGAGGGATAAGGTTCTCAAGAATCAGACTATCAGATTAGTTTGAGTTACTTGGGGGCATCACTCAATAGGCGAGTCGACGTGGGAGCGCAAGGACGATATGCATACTCGTTATCCATTTCTCTTCGACTCGGGAGGTATACTTACTCGTATACCCGTGTCCTATCTTAGCCTTTACATGTGATTGATTGTTAGTTTATCTGTTATTGTTTTATTTTCTAATATCTTGTTATTGCCCAGGAAATTTTATGCTCACATGAGTTTCCTGCTTGTTTTAGTTTCGTGCTTGCTTTCTTGGATATTCATGTTAGTTGATTTTGGAACCTTATGGAAATTACGATGATGGAATTTTCTAAGGAGGGGAGAGTTGTGAGACTCATCTCACAATATTCGTATTTTATATGGATACATATGTTTGTGCTATTTATTGCTTTATATTGGTTCTCGAAGAAACTCAAAAATTTTTAAAATTAAAACTTTACTACCTGACCGGTATACCGACGGTATACTACATTATACCGACGGTATACTACATTATACCGACGGTATACTATCCGACAGATATTTATTTTACTTTTCGAGATATTTTCGAGAATCTCTCTATATATAGTATTCGTGTTCATTTCATTTCTTTCTTTCTCTTTCTCTCTCTTCTCTTCTTCATTTCTCTCTCGATCTTGGAACTTGGTCTTGAGACCTGGAGTGTGATTTCTGAACCCCTTCGTGGTGGTGGACTAGAAGGTTTAGGCTGGGAGCTCTCTTTAGGCAAGTATACCTTGCCGATTTTGTGAACTTCTTTTACTTTATGTCATTTTACTTTCCTGGAGCTTTGGTTTTTTTTCTTGCTTAGACATGCTTTACTATAGTTGTTCTTATCGTAATTTTTAGCCTTTTAACTGTTTCGATTTTAATTTTTTGTAGAATCTTGTTCCGTCCCTTTTTGGTAACATGATATGGTACCAGAGTTATGACTGTGAGATTTAGTCCATATTGTGATATGAGATTTACACAAGATTTGACTTCTTGTTAGACTTGGTTCTGATAATTTTTGGGGTTTGATTTAGGTCCCGGAAATAAGACTTGACTTTAACCATGTTTATCCTTGAAAACCGGCATACCGACGGTATACCGATTTCGACCGACTTTGATTTTAAGATATTTTATGTGAATCCTATCGGCATACCGACGGTGTACTACAGTGTACCAACGGTGTACCGACCCTTGTCGACATTGTTAACCAACTTCAGGATATTTGTCTTGGTTGGCATACCGACGCTATACTACAGTATATCGACGGTATACCGATTTGTGGAACTTTACTTTCCAGAACCTTTCTTGCCTAGTTGGAACAACATAACGATGGTATATTACAGTGTACCGACAATATATCGATTTGTTGGAATCCAGAATTTGCAGTATTTTTCTAATCTCTAGACCGGTATACCGATGGTGTACTAGACTGTACCGACGGTATATCGATCGTGCTCTTTCCTTATAAATTCTTGGTTTTTCGTGATTTTATTTGGATTCTTGTGGCTTTTGCTTGGACATGCGATGACTTGACCTGATTATACATAAACTTACATGGCTTCAGATGAATTGACTTGACTTGGCTTTACTCGGTTTCACCCAGCTTTGCCCGGCTACACGTGATGACATGATTGACTGGACTTGACTTGACATGACTTTACATGGCTTCATAGGACATGTCTTGACTTGGTTTCACTTGGCTTCATCTGGATGGACATGGCTTGACTTGGTTTTACTTGGCTTCATCTGGATGGACTTGGCTTTACATGGTTATACATGGCTTTACCTGGCTTCACTTAGTTTCACATGGCTTGGTTGTTGTCATGGCTTACATGAGTCCCTTTATGCAATGTATATTAAAACTTGGTTATATTATTATTATAACTTATTTTATTGTATCATAACTAGGATGGATTCTGCAGAATGCCACACCCGGATTTATACAAGAAATTGCTAGGGGTTATTAACTAGAGATTCACTTAGTACATGGATAGGAATTTTCCTAAATTGTATGCAGTTTCGGTTATTCAAATGGTTATCTTGTGCAGTATCTAGTGGTTTATCTTGTGGAGTATCTTGAGGAGTACCTGGTGCTGGTTTGTGCGTATGGATATCCCGGACAGACTGCAGGGGCATGCGATCAGAAGAAACTCTAGTATCACGTTGCATTATAATTGTTAGTAATTTAGATTGTGATAACCCTAGTTAGTTTAAGTATCAAGCCATACTTATATGATTTGTCATAATTTATGGATGATGGTTAGTCTAGGATTTGTATGATCATACCTTTATTTACTACTATTGTTATTACATTTTATTTATCAGTTCATGATATGTCTCTTTTGTAGGTTTACAGTATTTCTTTTATATTCCTAAGATCATTTACATTCAGTCTTTACTTTCAGTATTTGTATTGCTTGTGTTGTTGGTTTAAGTTTCTAGATTGGCTTCCTTTATAGTACTTTCTACTTTTGTTAGCATTTAGCCACCGAGCTCGCGTTTAACTCGTATTTTGGTTTGATTTGTTAGTCTACGGGCAATAACATGATTGACATATCCTAGGGTTGATCATATATGACTTAGATTCTGGCTAGTTTATTTATTTTGTGTTCACTAGCTTTATGATCATCTGTATATTATAGTTTGAGACACTTTACTATTATATTTCAGCTAATCTTACATCTTGTTATTATTCATGTTGTTCTTGTGATTGCGATACTAGGGTTTGTTGGACCTAGGCCTGATTGTTGGTTTGTAGTAGTGACCCCTCATATCTTGCAGGTTCACCGTATATGCAGAGTACCGGTGTGCTCTAAGTATACATAGCTGGCCTTGTCAGTCTCACTCTCCAATATTCTAGTTTTGATATGGTTTTAGTGGTGGCCCATGATGGTCTGTTTGAGCAAATTATGTCTGTCTGAGCAAATTTGACCTGGTTTTTATAGATATATGGGGGTTGTTGCTATTGCTAGATGTCTCAATCCTAAACTGTTCTTCTTGTCCTTAGTTATTTTTTCTATCCCTGATTCTTGATATGGTATCTGCTTAGTCGTTGATCTATCTTGTTCTTCGATTGACTCTTCTGTCCTTAACTTTCAGGGGCACTGTTCCTGTTACTATCGGTCAGATGGATCAAGTGCAGCTCGAGGAGGGTTAGCATTCGGGAGCCCAACATATTCGTGGAGATCGGCCTCAACATTCAGGGACATAGTCTAGAGTAGATCGTAGGGCAGATTGGCCAACAATACCGAACCAGCAGGCAGCACCTATGCACCCAGTTCAGACCGAGAAGCCAAAGAGTGTTGCCCGAGCCCTGATGGATATCCTTCGAGGTTTCATGACGACCCAGCAGCATCAAAGTAACATAATCACTCAGTCGGTCCAGACAGCGTTGGAGTGAGGTGGTTCTCAAATTCATAATTCTGCGACCAGCTTCAGGTGTCTCAGTCCTCCGTACTTCTATAGCATAGAGGACGCAATTTCGTCCGTTGCTTGGCTGCAGGATACTGAGGCCATCTTGGAGGCAGCAGAGACTCTAGCTAGAGAGTGTGTAGCAGTAATGAGGCTACAATTATTGGACTTGGCTCGTAACTAGTGGGCAGCGCATGAGGGTTCTCTCATAGCACCGATTCCATGGGTGATTTTTAGTAAAAGGTTTCAGGCGAGGTATTTTGATGCGGTGGCGCGTTACGAGCTTCAACAGAGGTTTAACAACTTATGCTTTAATCTTGCCGAGCAAGGTGGGATAATTTTGTATACTTGCGCCATTTGAATTGTCTCTCTGCGTTGAGTGGAGCGGGTCATTACATAATACACTACTCAAAAAAAGTTTCGTCCTCAAAACTTCCTGAGTGGACCCTTTCTATATTATTAATCCTAAGTCAACTCAGATATATCTCGCCTAACTCCTAAAATCATTCAAACACTACTTTTATTCCTTTCCTCATTTCATGCTACATGTAAGCCTAGCTAATTATTGAACGACTCTATCATTCAATGCCATCAAACTATACTTAACTTAATCGTTGCCTTCCCTGAATTAAACTCTACTGCGCCTAGCGCAGTGCTGTATTACTCAATTACGGGGTGCGCTATAACTCAATGTGCACGAGAAAAACTTAAGCTAGGGTGACTTACCCAATCTCTATACTCTATCCTTGCAAATCCAACTCATATTTGACCTACTACTCGACGTTGTCTATCAAAATCCAGTTTTATACCAAAACGAATCCCAACATTCCATAAAACTCTTCAAGTTTAGATCTCGACCGATCTTCCAGACCCAACTAAATTCAAGTCTAAATCTAATCATATATCGATACTCCATTCTAACTAAGAGAATTCTGCTATCCTTCAAGTTATCGTTCGATTCGTCTATCTCTGGAAAATATCTTCGACCCTATGTAACAATCGATCAATCCCAATTCGATTCACTTATGTATACCTCGGTTATATTTCTTCCAATGTGATCACAATTTTAATGACATCGTTTGAATCCTTCCAACTTAAATTCGTTTACGTTTAATGCTTAATTTTAAATCCTCAATCTATCCATCACCTTACACATATCACCTATATTAGTTCGCATTCATTCACAATCTTTCCACAATACAACTCAAGACCATCCCAATCAATTCCATCCATCCCTATATATCTTCCAAGTATTTTTACTTATGTGATCACCACATTTTCTTGAGCGAGTTTATTATAGATCCGAGTTAAGTTCTATCAACTTCAATTCCAAGCGTTGTACTACCATCAAGTATGTCTTCCAATCACATAATTTCAATTTATGATTTAATTTATTCCGTTCTCCAACTTCCTTGATCAATACAATAAGTTCGTTTATAAATCTATCTGATTCAATCCTCGAGACGATCTCGTTCCTCAACTATTTATTAAATATGGCAAATAGTGTTCCAAGTTCTATCATCCATTCTGTTCACGTTAGATATTAACTTCTCTCGCACACATCCAATCCAAGTCCTAACTCTAAGTCTTGCTGCCCTAGTTCTATCGTCTACTCAAACGATACTCTAAAGTCGGTCACACCAATTCTTCTCATAGCATAGGATCATCTACCTAATCACTAGGTTGGTCACAAGGTCATAGGTACATATACGAGTTCATGATCCTCATCGTATAAATTCGTTGCATGATGCTACCCCAATTCCTATGGTCAAACCATTGTTCATTCATACAGGATATTCTACCAAAGCTCATATCACTCAGATTTTTAAACATCAAGTAGTGATCATCCTACCACATCAACACATTCGTTTTACGGGATTCGAGTCCGTTAAGCAAAGTCATTCCTAAAGTAATTCCATTCAGTCAATCTCCTCGAACCAATTTTTATAGTGTTCCTGTAAATCACAAGTTAAAATTCTCTAATTCATCAATCTCAAACACATGTCTAAGTTGCCCAATATCAATTATATATATTCGCTCGCAAAATCTACCGAATATAACTTGATTCAAATTTTGACTAAATATCACGCATCGATCTCTCACGAGTTTGATCATCCTTGCTGGACGTAAAATTACCACGCCAACGCTCCCTGCGAGATAATTGTCATCATCCGGCGTGACACCGTCATCAAAATTTGTCTAGCCAAAGCATCAGAAACTTCAATGTTACCGTTTGATCAATCCGTAGTCTACCTCTAGCATTTCTTAAAACATCCAAGTTTAAGACTTTAATTTGATAGTCTACCTATCATTCATCCAACTAGAAATTCTCTAGCCAAAGTCTATTTACCTTTGTTATGTTCCATTTTTTCGAGTTTGTCTGCATGATCATTGAACAAGTTAGGCCCTGATCTCCCGCGAGTTCGATCATCCCCACTGGACGTGATATCACCACTCCAACGCTCCCGTGGGATAATCGTTCTCATCCAGGACTGATGTCAAGTGTTATATTTTGAACTAGATTCAACATCAACTCATCCAATTCAAGATCAAATCCAATCTCGTCTATATCTGTTCCTCGAGTAACATGATTCATTCACTTGAATTGTTTGAACTATCTACCAAGCATCGATTTTATATCCGTTCATCGAATTCTAAGATATATCAACAATACCTTAACTCAAATCTATCAATCAATATCATTTCTCAATCATAATTTTCTTTGTACACTATCTTCCATCGCACTAATTTTGATCGCATCCTCGATTCTCCAATTCCAACACAAAATCTTATTTACATTGGTTAGATCCAAAACCGTACGTACAATCTACTAATTTTTCTCAACCAAGATTGTTGATTCCAATACTCTGAATATATATCCGATATAAGTCCTATCACTTGCTCAACACATTCTCAATCGTTCTGAATCCTTAGTCGACATTGTTTTGGATTCGCATAACTTGTCTATAAATCGTTCGTACGAACTTCACATAAGACATTCAATTCACGCTAATTACACAACACTCATTCTAAGACTTTGTACGATCATATCGCTTGCTGATAGACTCGTTGCTACCCCAAAATTCTCGATTCGTTCGAATATTTGCAAGACGATCCATACACCACTTAGAGTTTGAGCTACCTGACAAATCCTCAAAACTCATTTTATCCTCCAATCGCTTATTCATTCTTGAGCTATTGCATACACCACTCAGGAATCGAGTCATCCAAATAAGTCATCAATCGTGTTTGCATTGATCATTCACATATCTAACTAATTCGTTCCTTAAACTCATGCACAATCCCTTTGCGTTGCCTCGACAATCTTATTCTTATATATACCTTTATCGATAGTCATCCACATAAACCATACTTTGATTCCTAACTTATCGACACGAATAACTGCTCGAACTATTTATCAAAATCTAAACACGCTCCTCTATATTCGCCTTAGCAATACTTCGATAACGTCTCTAACGATTGCCATTCTAACTCTGACTTATCCTTATCCGAATGATACCTAATTCTTGCTTGCAAACTCGCACGCACCAAAGGGTCTAAGTGCTTGATACTCAGCATAACTTAGCAAAATGACTGTGTGCATGGCTATCCCGTATGAATGATATTCGTAGTCTCGTACCCAATTCACTAGCTTTAGAGGAAAGTTAATCTGGTTCTCACGTAACTTGCTAACTCTAGCATGAGTCTGCTCACATAAAGTATGACACAACTCGGCACAAAGACCATCGCATAACTATCTCGTCCAATAATCCTTTGTACAAATTTTTGAAATATTTAGACTCATCGTATGGAGCATTCATCGAAACATCGAGAGAGAGAGAGAGAGAACCTATCACATCATCTATGAACAAGTTCAAAATAGAAAAAAAATTGATACAAGGGCCAAGGACGTAAAGCCATGCTTTGATACTAAAATGTCATGCGCCGATCTCCCACAGGCTCGATCGCCCGGCTGGACGTGAATTACCACACCAACGCTCCCGTAAGACAATTGTTCCCATCAGGATGTGATGTCATGCGAACCTCGAGTTGCGCCCGCGCAAGGCAAGCACTGAAACGACCGAATGATAACTTGTTCGCAGAGTCATCATAGCGAAAATATTTTAATAAACACAAGTATTGAATAAAAAATAAGCTCTTTATTGATATGAAGTAAAGATTACAAGCAGTAATAGGCCGATATTATAAGTCGCTCATGATTTCTCTCTCTCATTACAATGAGTATACCCTTAGGCTTACAACTTAGATTTAAAACTCTAGATGATGATGTTCCCATACATTACGTTCCATATATGTGAGCTTCAAGTTCGTGCACCATGCTCCAAGACACCAAGTGCGATCCGGTGCCTCGATGCGTCAAGCGATCTCCAAAATCGTACGAGTTACTCCCTGCACCCTACATGCAATCTATTTGGGTGTTATTACATTGAATGCACTGGTGGGGAGGCCTCTTGCCCACGCCACAAATAAGTACGTTCATTAGTTATATGCACCGTCTGATTATGTTATCTTTCTAGTCTTACCTTAGGATCAGTTTTATGGCATAATAGAAGTAAATCATATATTCATGTCTGAAACAAGAGTGTCATTCAACAAATAACTGAGTTTGTCTTACCCTTTCTTACCATTTCGGTCTTTTCTGTCATACACAGCAATACAATCAAGTATATACTATGAATACTATGAATACTATGAATAGAAACAACATCCCTGTAATTCAAAATGTCTCTCAAACTGTCACGCCCCAGTCCCAAAATATCGAGGGACTAGACATGTGGCAATGGCCAACAGCACACACTGATGGACAAACCCAATTTAATGGATCCATCCGGACGTACTTAAGCTGTAAAATAAAGTCTACTACAACATGTCACAACTAATCTCATCCACAGAAGATAAATATGATCAACAGAAATAAGAAATGTAAATCAATAACCAGTCTCAATAAAGTACTTCGGGGAATAACCCGATATAAATCTGATACAATGGTTCAACAGACCAAAACATAAATGTCTGGATAAAGTAGATACTGAGTACGAAACACAGATACTCAGGAAAAGTCTTCAGCCAATACCTTGTCCTCGATAATCGGTACAGCTCCTGTATCAACTCCTGCTCCTGCTGCTGTCCCGTTTATCTCGGGATAGATCTCGTCTGCTAATCTTAGGAACATAATCCGGATCCAGGTCCTCAGGGGACATAGCAAGGTACAGATAATACAAGCCAAAATAAATGCAGTACAACAATAAATAAAATAATAGGGTAAATATATAACCAGCTAAGTGATATGCAAGTGAGAGTTTTAGTCATACTCGGGCTGAGACTACTACAGGATCTGTGTCGGGGAAACCCATAGCAGTATTCTCTCGAAGGGCCAGTACGGTACCAAATCTCTGTGTCAGAGTCTAAGGAACTTCTATTAAAGTATTATATATATATATATATATATATATATATATATATATATAATCAGCCTTTTGTATGGTAAATCTCTCCCCACCCAATGTAATCACACGTCTCATGTCCACAACGTCTCATGTACATGTCACGCAAGATCATAGCTAATGCAATAAGTCATATAATATCTATGAATATAATGCCTATGTCATAAAACCTGTATCCTATACAGAATCACCATGAATATCTCAGGAAGATTTTATCTCATGAATAGTGTCAAGTGTCCTGGGTTATGATGTACTTGATAAGACAAGTACGAGAATGTATAGGGTCTCGGTATCCATGTCTAGGTGACATTACACAACTTCGCGTACGGTGTTGGCACCCGACTATTAATTGGACGCTAAGTAAGTCACACGGTCCTAGGTCAAGCATGTAGAACAATCACAGGAATAAAATAAGAGAATAATATGAATCAATATACTGCAATTATGGCAAGGTACACTTGTCTGGGGTTTGAATACCAACAGTTGTCCCTGTATCAGTGGATCCTGCAGGTACTCCTCCAAAAGCTGTAATAAACATCACCAACAGGCTCAAAAAATATCAAATAGCTAAAAACGCCTGTCCTTAAGTCCAATTTGGACACAAGGGCAAAAATGATATTTTCTGATCAAAGCGGGGTCCACTTGTGGCCTGCTTCGTACCGAAAAATGTGTCAGAACCAATGGTCTCCAAATTCGTCCAACTTAGTGTCAACAAGTCCAGAACGATGATACGAACCCAACGGAACTTTCAGAATTGGATTCCGATGAGCCGATCATAAAATCGCCAGTCACGTGGAGCCGTGGGGCCCACGATACGCGATTTTATCAACGTTCTCAGAATCGAACTAAACTTGGGTCACAAAACTAGCGTATTGCTATGAGTCCGATGGCATAAGTTTCATTTCGATCCGACGTGTGTACACAAAGTTACAACGTATTCCAGAACAAGCGGATACTGGGCGTTGTCGGCGAATACGCGTTGATTTCGGTGTGCACGCACATCCAAATCAACTTCTGCGAAATTCCGTACGTCCGTATCAATGGCGCGCACCTTTTGGCGAAGACCGTGCGCGACCAAGTTGTTCCGTTTGGCGGGGCGTACTTAGTTCCAGGGGAAAATAGGGTATTATTTTTCAGGTTTTTGGATCGCGGTTCGCGATCGCCACAGGACGCGACGCACCGAGCGGGTTGTACGGGCATCGAGAGGGTTACACAGCCTACGCGTCATAACTGACGGAACGGAAAACGGAGCAACGAGGAGAGAGAACGGGTTACCTGAACGGGGCTACGCAGAACGGGGTTTCTTCGTGTCCGCGAGGCGACACGACACAACTGCACAGTGCTGCTGTATCCGGGTGTTGCCGTGTCTGGGTCAGGATTCAGGCGAAGACTCACCAGAGCTTCGTCGTGGCGGCTCAGGGCTACGCTGGGGCTGAGGCGGTCGGCGCTCGGGTGCTGCTGGGAGTCGACGAGGTCGGGGCTGGTGGCTAGGGCACGGCCGGCTCGAGGTGCTGCGGGCTCGTGGTCGAGGCAGAGGAGGAAGACAGGGTGGCCGGGGTTCGGGTCGAGCGGGGCGCTGCGGGTCAGGGATGGGCGGAGGACGGCGAGGGGAGAGGGTCTGATCGAGGCGGATGCGAGTTAGGGTTCAGACGGGCGCTGCAGGTCGAGGACGGGCGGAGGACGGTGAGGGGATTTCGATGGAGAGGGAAGGCGAAGGCTAGTTAGGGTTCAGGCAGGGTGGTCGGAGCGGGGCGCTGCGGGTCAAGGCGGAGGAGAAAGGAGAGAGGTTAAGGTGTCCGGCCGGCGGAGTGAGGAGGTCGAGGGGATTTATATAGGCCGCCGGAACAGTAAATGGGTTAGGATTAGGGTTTCGGCCGGGTTAACGGGTCCGGGTCGGGTTCAATTCGGATCCGACCCGACTCGTTAAGTGCTGGGTTTGGTTTGGTTCAGTTTAACAGCGGTTCGGTTCGGGTTGGTTTGGTTTATTTTCAAATAAACCGGATTCAATTTCAGGGTTTAATTTGGTTTAAATATAAATTAGTTTTTAGGGCTTTAAAAATGTTTTCGGGGTCCAATAAATTTTAGAAAATTATCCTATGTCTAGTTTTTCATTTTATACCCAAAAATATTATTTCCATAATATTTTAATATTAATTAACATCATTTAAAAAATCATTTAATTATAAAATACCTTAGTTTTAATTCCAGAAAATTACAGAAAATTGTGTAAAAATTATTTTTAAAATTTTTAAAAAAATTAGGGGGTTTACAATCTACCCAACTTAAAACAATTTCGTTCTCGAAATTAAACTAGGGTAGGGTCTCTCTATCAAATCTCACTTGATTACAGTCTAAAGAATTCCTCTCAAGTGAACATTGCGGTCTCTACCCAACTTAGAATTTACCCATCTATCATTTAAGGCTATACATCTAAGAAAGCTATGCCTCAAATTATTTAATCATGTTATTGAATCCTCACAGTTTTTAACACCAAATATGTCATCTATGATATGCCCTTAATCATTTATAAAAGATAGTCACCAAACAATGCGACTGGCTTGTGGGGTATATCTAGTACTATCTATATATCAAACTTATACCAAGCAAGATGTTTCGTCTTTCCGAAATAAGGGGAGACGAAGATCAATAATAAAGAGTTCAAAAGGGAGGTAATAGAATAAAAGTATCGGGATCAAGGCGTTTAAAGAATACAAATGGGAATTGTCGAGACAGTTGTGGATTGAAATCATAATTTGGTAATTCTTATTCACATGCTCGCATCGGTACAGTTATGTAGCAGATACGATATACTCAGACATATCTAGAGGGTAAGTACATTCGTCTACTAATCACTATATATCTCAATCCACGTACGGTAGTTATGCGAAGGGGCAAACCAAGCGCACTATGGTTGATCAGACCGTAGTACACTGATTCTGAAATGTATCAGTGTGTTAACCCACTAATACATATATCATGATCAAGCTCGATAGAAGAGTAAGCTTGCAAAACTAGGCTATATTAGCAGCATAAGTCAGGGTAGTACAACAAATATAAGTACGCTAGATGATGATGAAAGGAGGTACAAATTAATTCAAGTTCACAAAGACAAACAAAATAAGCAATAATAATAAAAGACTACAATCTCTACAGTTATCATACAACCTCCTTGTCTAAGTTGCTAGTCGACCAAGTAGGACATGGACCTCTAAATTCTATCGTCTGAATAACCACTGTCGTCTTATGCTAGCATACAATTAATGTCATTCAGTTACACTTCAATAATGGGTCAAAAGACTATGTGATACTAGAGTGTGAGGTATACTACCTAACTTATAACAATTGAACTACTATTGTAATTGTCTTAAGGATACCATAGAAGCTCCTGTTAAGGTCTACGAGAAGGGGTCTTAGTACCTATTAGGGTATCCTCCTATATTACATAGGTCATGGTCGTCTTAAGTCTTAGTCATAGTGCTTATAGAACAAGTGTCAATAGTAAGAATATAAGAGTTACTAGCCGTTAAGGGGAAAGGGATCTAACTTGTATCGAGGTGGGGGTACAAATTATGTGGTTTACAACTAGGGGTAATCATCACAATCTAATTGAACAACTCAACTATCAGGTTCTAACTACAAGGTACTTAATTCAAAATTCAAGATTACAACTATAACTATAGCAAACTATATATCCTATCTTAGAATACAATCACTTGGTCTATAATTAGAGGTGTCAAGTGGCACGAGTTGAAAGATGAAGAAAAGAAGAAGATAATTTATTCGTCACGCAATTAGCGAACGTTAAGGCCGCAGAGGAATAATATATGAAATTTTGAAATATGGGCTCTAGATAGCATCATGGTTTTCTAAAGGGAGTGGGGTGCTAGTTGCTATGTTCGAGGCATGATGAAGAGGAAAAAATATTGATTATATTCCTCTAGTCTTCCTGAGGTGCTGTCTACTAATAATAAGACAATGATATAAGTTTGTAGTTCTCCAATACTATCTAACTATGAAGGTTAGGTTCAGTCCAAATTTTAAATTTTGATTTTCTATTAGTTCCTCAATACTAGGGTCAACCATTATGGTAAACTTCTAACTAACTCTACTAGTGTCTATACTACTCTCAAGTCTTCATAATACATCAGGAGGTAATGGTAAACCACCTTTAGAGATAAGGAATTCTAGGGTTCACTAGATATTCTAAACTTAGTGGTGTGTCTATATTTTCATTGTATTCTTAATAGGTGTGCTACCCTAATTATCATCCTAATAATATGGGTTCCTATATTCGAGTAGAAGGCTATACTCAAAGAACTATTAAGAAAGTACAGGAATCAAGCAGGATACAATTGTTCAAATAGAACATATAGGAGGAAGATGAATCATAGTCAATTATGGATGAGATCCTATACTCTAGTCCTATTTGCAGGCTTGCTTGGTACAGTAACGTAACCGAGAAAATATGCTCTTGACCTGGATGGGCCACCACAAAAACCATGTCACGCCCCAGTCCCAAAATATCAAGGGACTAGACACGTGGCAATGGCCAGCAGCACACACTGATGGACAAACCCAATTTAATGGATCCATCAGGACGTACTTAAGCTGTAAAATAAAGTCTACTACAACATGCCACAAATAATCTCATCCACAGAAGATAAATATGATCAACAGCAATAAGAAATATAAATCAATAACCAGTCTCAACAAAGTACTTCGGGGAACAACCCGATATAAATCTGATACAATGGTTCAACAGACCAAAACATAAATGTCTGGATAAAGTAGATACTGAGTACGAAACACAGATACTCAGGAAAAGTCTTCAGCAAATACCTCATCCTCGATAATCGGTACAGCTCTTATATCAACTCCGTCTCCTGCTACTGTCCCGTATACCTCCGGATAGATCTCGCCTGCTAATCCTGGGAACATAATCCAGATCCAGGTCCTCAGGGGACATAGCAAGGTACAGATAATACAAGCCAAAATAAATGCAGTACAGCAATAAATAAAACAATAGAGTAAATATATAACCAGCTAAGTGATATGCAAGTGAGAGTTTTAGTCATACTCGGGCTGAGACTACTACAGGATCTGTGTCGGGGAAACCCATAGCAGTATTCTCTCGAAGGGCCAGTATGGTACCAAATCTCTGTGTCAGAGTCTAAGGCACTTCCATTAAAGTATTATATATATATAATCAGCCTTTTGTATGGTAAATCTCTCCCCACCCAATGTAATCACACGTTTTATGTCCACAGCGTCTCATGTACATGTCACGCAAGATCATAGCTAATACAACAAGTCATATAATATCTATGAATATAATGCCTATGTCATAAAACCTGTATCCTATACAGAATCATCATGAATATCTTAGGAAGATTATGTCTCATGAATAGTGTCAAGTGTCCTGGGTTATGATGTACTTGATAAGACAAGTACGAGAATGTATAGGGTCTCGGTATCCATGTCTAGGTGACATTGCACAACTCCACGTACGGTGTTAGCACCCGACTATTAATCGGATGATAAGTAAGTCACACGGTCCTAGGTCAAGCATGTAGAACAATCACAGGAATAAAATAAGAGAATAATATGAATCAATATACTGCAATTATGGCAAGGTACACTTGCCTGGGGTTTGAATACCAACAGCTGTCCCTGTATCAGTGGATCCTGCAGGTACTCCTCTAAAAGCTGTAATAAATATCACCAACAGGCTCAGAAAATATCAAATAGTTAGAAACGCCTGTCCTTAAGTCCAATTTGGACACAAGGGAAAAAATGACATTTTTTAGTCAAAGCAGGGTCCACATGTGGCCCGCTTCGTACCGAAAAATGTGTCAGAACCAATGGTCTCCAAATTCGTCCAATTTAGTGTCAACAAGTCCAGAAGGATGATACGAACCCAACGGAACTTTCAGAATTGGATTCCGACGAGCCGATCACAAAATCGCCCGTCAAGTGGAGCCGTGGGGCCCACGATACGCGATTTTGTCAACGTTCTCAGAATCGAACCAAACTTGGGTCATAGGACCAGCGTATTGCTACGAGTCGGATGGCACAAGTTTCATTTCGATCCGACATGTGCACACAAAGTTATAATATATTCTAAAATAGGCGGATACGGGGCGTTGTCGGCGGATACACGTTGATTTCGGTGTGCACGCACATCCAAATCAACTTCTGTGAAATCCCGTACGTCCGTATCAATGGTGCACACCTTTTGGTGAAGATCGCGTGCGACCAAGTTATCCCATTTGGCGGGGTGTACTCAGTTCCGGGGGAAAACGGGGTATTGTTTTTCCTGTTTTTGGATCGCGGTTCGCGATCGCCACAGGACGCGACGCACAGAGCGGGTTGCACGAGCATCGAGAGGGTTACACAGCCTACGCGTCACAACTGACGGAACGAAAAATGGAGCAATGAGGAGAGAGAACGGGTTACCTGAACGGGGCTACGCAGAACGGGGTTTCTTCGTGTCCGTGAGGCGACACGACACAACTGCACAGTGCTGCTGTGTCCGGGTGTTGCCGTGTCCGGGTCAGGGTTCAGGCGGAGACTCGCCGGAGCTTCGCCGTGGCGGCTCAGGGCTACGCTGGGGCTGAGGCGGCAGGCGCTCGGGTGCTGCTGGGAGTCGACGAGGTCGGGGATGGTGGTTAGGGCACGGCCGGCTCAAGGTGCTGCGGGCTCGTGGTCGAGGCGGAGGGGGAAGACAGGGTAGCCGGGGTTCGGGTCGGGCGGGGCGCTGCGGGTCGGGAATGGGCGGAGGACGGTGAGGGGAGAGGGTCTGATCGAGGCGGATGCGAGTTAGGGTTCAGGCGGGCGCTGTGGGTCGGGGACGGGCGGAGGACGGTGAGGGGATTTCGATGGAGAGGGAAGGCGGAGGCTAGTTAGGGTTCAGGCAGGGTGGTCGGAGCGGGGAGCTGCGGGTCGAGGCGGAGGAGAAAGGAGAGAGGTTAAGGTGTCCGGCCGGCGGAGCGAGGAGGTCGAGGGGATTTATATAGGCCGCCGGAACAGTAAATGGGTTAGGATTAGGATTAGGGTTTCGGCCGGGTTAACGGGTCCGGGTCGGGTTCAATTCGGATCCGACCCGACCCGTTAAGAGCTGGGTTTGGTTCGGTTCGGTTTAACAGCGGTTCGGTTTAGGACGGTTTGGTTTATTTTCAAATAAACCGGGTTCAATTTCAGGGTTTAATTTGGTTTAAATATAAATTAGTTTTTAGGGCTTAAAAAATATTTTCGGGGTCCAATAAATTTTCAAAAAATTATCCTATGTCTAGTTTTTCATTTTACACCAAAAAATATTATTTCCATAATATTTTAATATTAATTAACATTATTTAAAAATCATTTAATTACAAAATACCTCAGTTTTACTTCCAAAAAATTACAGAAAATTGTGTAAAAATTATTTTTAAAAATTCTAAAAAAATTAGGGGGTTTACACAAACAGTGTCTAAAAAACATGCAAGATTTACTAAAACTCTAAGGTGAATGTGCATCAATTCCCAATATATAATGTGTCGTACATTATATAGATAATTCATGCATGCATAGCAGCGATCTGTATACAGAGGAGGAGTAACACGGAGGAGTTTAATGTCACTGGCTCTGATAGCCATATTGGACATATTCTCCTGGATGGAACTATTGTCTTCCCATCTCGGTATCTAGCCTTACTGGGTGTCCCGAACCATCCGATGAGTCAGTTGTATTTCTAGGTCGGTAGCTAGCCTTGCTGGACGTCCCGCATATGTCTGTGCTACGTCCGAGTCCAGCTGCTAGCGCTCATACTTTCTGCTAGCGCTCGTACTAGAACTTCATCTAGTACTGTCTTCCTGGGTCGATACGATTTTGATGCCTCGACAATCGTTCGAGGACTCTCTTCTTAGTGTGCAACCAGTTGTTTGTGACCATGCAACTACTTTACCACTTCCATCCTAGCCAAGAACTTCATGCTCGATTTCATATATCCGAGGACTTCACGCTTGGTTCCTTTCATCTCTATGTAGCTTCCTGATTGGAGACTGCCTCAGTGATCTGAGTATCCCGAGTACTTTCTCTACTTCTTTTCTCCTGACTCAGCGACTACGGGATAATCATCCTCATCTATGTATGTAATATGACTCTACTCTATCCCGTGTCACCTTTTGTATGATGCAGTATGTCATTGCATAAATATTACTACTTTGTGGCATAACATATGAAGCTACTCTATGATACTCAATACTCTAAGTTATGTAACTAGCAGAGCAGACTTTCCATGTTCTATACTCATGATAAAGTGATATTATTCCTTAGTTATATGAGTTGTCTCTTTTATTAGCATGCAAATGTTACCGCCTAGCAACTAGCTTGTATCGTTCCTTTTATTAGGTATGCAGCTAAGCAGGGATAGGTTCATCGGAGCCACCCACCTTAGCGATGATTCTTATCGGTCGAGCGAGACTCTGAGCGCACCTCTGA
The DNA here is from genome assembly GCA_036927795.1 of Iris macrosiphon. Classification (NCBI taxonomy): domain Eukaryota; kingdom Viridiplantae; phylum Streptophyta; class Magnoliopsida; order Asparagales; family Iridaceae; genus Iris; species Iris macrosiphon. The sequence continues at coordinate 42,350,075 of JAYESA010000011.1, read as the reverse complement.
AAATTCTAAGTCTGAACTCCATTCTGAAGGCCAAATCTGAATGCCTTACCATCAAACGAGTCATCTCGCCGAGCTAGGCAGAATAGTTTTTCTATACATACGTCATTTGAATCGTCTCTTCTAGTTGAGCGGGGCGGGTCGTTACATAATACACCACTTATAAAAAGTTTTGTCTTCGAAACTTCCTGAGCTGACCCGTTCTATCGTATTACTCCTAAGTCAACTCAAAAATATCTCGCCTAACTCCCAAAATTGTTTAAATACTAATTATATTCCTTTACTCATTTCACGCTATGCGCACGCCTAACTAATTTTATTGAACGATTATATCATTCAATGCCATTGAACTATACTCAACTAAATCATTGCCTTCCCCGACTCAAACTCTACTGCGCCTAGCGTAGGGCTGTATTACTCAATCTTAGGGTGTGCTTTAACTCAATTTGCACGAGAAAAACTTAGGCTAGGGTAACCTAACCAATCTCTATACTCGATCCTTGCAAACCCAAAACATATTTGACTGACTACTCGACGTCGTCTATCGAAATCCAGTATTACGCCAAAATGAATCCCAACATTCCATGAAACTCTTCAAGTTTAGATCTTGACCGATCTTCCAAACCCAACTAAATTTAAGTATAAATCCAATCGCATATCGATACTCCATTTTTGCTAAGAGAATTCTGCTATCCATCAAGTTACCGTTCAATTAGTCTATCCCCCAGAAATATCTTCGACCCTATGTAACAATCGATCAATCCTAATTCGATTCACTTATGCATACCTCGATTATATTTCTTCCGACACGATTACAATTCTAATAAAATTATTCGAATCCTTCCAACTTAAATTCATTTTCGTTCAATCCTAAAATTCAAATGCTCAATCTATCCATCGCTTGCACATATCACCTATGTTCGTTCACACTCATTCATAATCTTCCCACAATATAACTCAAGACCATCCCAATCAAATCCATCCATCCCAATCTATATTCCAAGTATTTTCACCTATAGGATCACCACATTTCCTCGAGCGAGTTCATTATAGATCCGAGTCAAGTTTAATCAAATTCAAATCCAAGCGTTGCATTACTATCAAGTATGTCTTCCAATCACATAATTTTGATTTATGATTTTAATTCGATCCGTTCTCTAACTTCCTCGATCAATTCCATAAGTTTGTTCACAAATATATCCGATTCAATACTTGACACTATCTCGTTCCTCAACTGTTTATGGAATATGGCAAATAGTGTTCCAAGTTCTATCATCCATTCAATTTACGTTAAATATTAATTTTTCTCGCATGCATCCAATCCAAGTCCCAACTCTAAGTCTTGCTGCCCCAGTTCTATCGTCTACTCAAGCGATACTCTAAAGTCGGTCATACCATTTCATCTCATAGCATATGGTCGTCTGCCTAACCACTTGGTCGACTCACATGGTTATAGGTACATGTACGAGTTTACGATCCTCATCGTACAAATTCGTTGCACGATGCTCACCCTAATTCCTAAGGTCAAACCATTGTTCGTTCGTACGGGATATTCTACCCAAGCTCACATTACTCCAATTTTTAAACATCGAGCAGTGATCATCCTACCACATCAACATATTCGTTTTACGGGGTCCGAGTTCGTTCAGCAAAGCCATACCTAAATAAAGTTTGTTCAGTCAAATACTTTATAATTTTTCGAACGACGCACATCGAAGTTAGCATTTCACATAGTCTATCTCCTAAAACCAATTTTTATAGTGTTCCTCCAAATCATAAGTCAAAATTCTCTAAGTCATCAATCTTAAACACACATCTAAGTCGTCTAATATCAACTATATATATTGGCTCACAAAATCCATCAAATATAACTTGATTCAAATTTTGAGTAAATGTCACACACCGATTTCTCGTGAGTTCGATCATCCTGCTGGAAGTAAAATTACCACGCCAACGCTTCCGCGAGATAATCGTCCTCATCTGGCGTTATACCGTCTTTGAAATTTACCTATCCAAATCATCCTAAACTTTAATGTTACCGTTCGATCAATCTATAGTCTACCTCTAGTATTCCATAAAACATCCAAGTTTAAAACTTTAATTTGATAGTCTACCTTTCATTCATCCAACTAAAATTAAATCCTTTAACCAAAGTCTATTCACCATCTTCATGTTCTATTTTATTGAGTTCGTCTGCATAATCATTGAACATGTTAGGCCCTGATCTCTCACGAGCTTGATCATTTCTGTTGAATGTGATATCACTACACTAACGCTCCCGCGGGATAATCGTTCTCATCCAGGTCTGATGTCGAGTGTTATCTTTCGAACTAGATTCAATATCGACTCATCCAATTCAAGATCAAATCCAATCTCGTCTATATCCGTTCCTCGAGTAACACGATTCATTAACTTGTATCATTTTGAACTATCTACCAAGCATCGATTCTGTATCCGTTCATCGAATTCTAAGATCGATCAATAATATCTTAATTTAATTCTATCAAGCGATATCCTTTCTCAATCCTAATTTTCCATTCGCGCTATCTTCTATTGTGATAATTTCGATCGCATCCTCAAGTCTCAAATTCCGACATAAAATCTTATTTCTATTGATTAGATCTAAAATCATACGTACGATCCCCTAACTTTTCTCAACCAAGATCGTTAATTTCAATACTATGAATCCTTATCTGATATAAGCCATATCACTTGCTTAACATATTCTCAATCATTCTGAATCCTTAGTCGATATCATTTTTGATTCGCATAACTCATCTACAAATCGTTCAAATAAATTTCACATCAGACATTCAATTTACGCTAACTACATAAAACTCATTCTAAGGCTTTGCATGATCATATCGCTTACTGATAGACTCGTTGCTACCCCAAAATTCTCGATTTGCTCGAACATTTTCAAGATGATCCATACACCACTTAGGGTTCGAGCTACCTGACAAATCCTCAAAACTCACTCTATTCTCCAATCGCTTATTCGTTCCTGAGCTATCGCATACACCACTCAGAAATTGTGTCATCCAAATAAGTCCTCAATCGTGTTCGCATTGCTCATTCACATATCCAACCAATTTGTTCCTTAAACTAATGCATAATCCCTTTGCATTGCCTCTACAATCTTATTCTCATATATACCTCTATCGATAGTCATCCACGTAAATCTTAATTTTTATTCGTAACTTAACATCACGAATAACTGCTCGAACTATTTCTCAAAATCTAAACACGCTCCTCTATATTCGCCTTACCGATACTTCGATAATGTCTCTATCAATTGTCATTCTAACTCCGACTTATCCTTATATGAACGATACCTAATTCTCACTCGCAAACCCACTCACACCAAAGGGTTTAGGTGAGCGATACTCAACACAACTTAGCCAAACAATTTTGTGCATGGATATCCTGTATGAACGATATTCGTAGTCTCGTACCCAATTCTCTAGATTTAGTGGAAAGCTAATATGGTTCTCGTGTAACTTGCAAACTCTAGCACAAGTCTACTCACATAAAGTCTGACATAACTTGGCACAAAGGCTATCGCATAACTATCTCGTCCAATAATCCTTCGCATAAATTTTTAAAATATTTATACTCATTTTATGGAACATTCATCAAATATTGAGAGAGAGCATCTATCACATCATCAATGAACAAGTTCAAAACTGAGAGAATCGATACGAGGGCCAAGGACGTAAAGCCGTGCTCTAATACCAAAAGGTCACGCCCTGATCTTTTATAGGCTCGATCGTCCCGCTGGACGTGAATCACCATGCCAACGCTCCCGCAGCACAATCATTTCCATCAGGACGTGATGCCGCACGAACCTGGAGTTACGTCAGGCAAGCACCAAAATGGCCTATTGATAACTAGTTCGCAGAGTCGTCATAGCAAAAATATTTGAATAAATACAAGTATTGAATAAAAAATAGGCTCTTTATTGATATGAAGTAAAGATTACAAGCGACGCTAGGCTGAGATTATAAGTCCCTCATTCTCACTCTCTCTCTTTATAATGAATAAGCCCTTAGGCTTACAACTTAGATCAAACACTCTGGATGATGATGTTCCCATATATTACGTCTCGTATATGTCAGCTTCAGGTCCGTGCGCCACGCTCCAAGATACCAAGTGGGATCCGGCACCTCGATGCGTCAAGCGATCTCCAAAACCATGCAAGTTACTCCCTGCACCCTATATCCAATCTTTTTGGGTGTCAATACATTGAATACACTGGTGGAGAGGTCTCTCGTCCACACCACAAAACAAGCACGGTAATTAGTTATGTGCACCGACTGATTATGTTATCTTTCTAGTCTTACCTTAGGATCAGTTTCATGGCATAATAGAAGTAAAGCTTATATTCGTGTATGAAACAAGATTGTCATTCCATAAATAACTGAGTTTATCTTACCCTTTCCTACCATTCTCCTTTCCCTGTCATGTGCATCAATAAAATTAAGTATATACTATAAATACTATGAATAGAAAGAACATCAGTGTAACTCAAAGTATCTCTCAAACGGTGTCTCAAAATTGGTATGATTTACTCAAACTCTAAGGTGAACCGTGCATCCATTCTAAATATATAATGTGACGTGTATTAAACTCCTCCATGCTACTCCTCCTCTATATGAGGATCACCACTATGTATGCATAACTTATCTATATGAATGGTTACCGGCTCTGTTAGCCATATTGGACATATTCTCCTGGATGGAACGACTATCTTTCCAGCTCTGTAGCTAGACTTACTTGGCGTCCCGAATCATCCTATGAGTCAGTTGTCTTTCCAGGTCGATAGCTAGCCTTGATGGATGTCCCGCACTCGTCCGTGCTACGGCCGAGTCCTGTAGCACGTGCTAGGACTTCCTGCTAGCGCTTGCATTAGAACTTCAGCTAGTGCTGTCCTCCCAGGCCGGCACGATTTTGATGCCTCGACAACCGTTCGAGGAATTTTTTCTTGGTGCGCAACCAGTTGTTCGTAACCATGCAACTACTTTACCACTTCCATCCTAGCCGAGAACTTTATGCTAAGTTCCTTTCATCTCTGCGCAGGTCCCTGATTGGAGACTGCCTCGATGATCTGAGTATCCCGAGTACTTTCTCTGCTTCTCTTCTCCTGATTCAGAACGACTACTGGATAGTCTTTCTTATCTATGTATGTAGTATGACTCTTCTCTATCCTGTGTCACCTTCCATGCGATGCGGTGTGTCATTGCATAAATATAACTACTTTGTGGCATAAATATAAAGATACTCTATAATACTAAATACTATAAGTTATGCAACTAGCAAAGCATAATTTACGTATTCTATACTCATGATAAAGCGGGATTATTTCTTTAGCTATGTGAGTTCATCTCTTCTATTAGCATACAAAGGTTATCGCCAAGCAACTAGCATGTATCGTTCCTTTTATTAAGTATGCAACTAAGCAGGGACAGGTTCATCGGAGCCACCCACCTTAGCGGTGATTCGCATCGGCAGAACGAGACTCCAAGCATGCCTCTGGAAAGTCTAAGTCTGAACTCCATCCTGAAGGCCAAGTCTGAATGACTTAGCATCAAACGAGTCATCTCGTCGAGCTAGGCGGGACAGTTTGCTATAATTACGCTGTTTGAATTGGTTCTCCGAGTTGAGTTAGGTCGGCGAGCCCGGGAATGCTACGGAGGGTTGCTCCGGGTCGAATATATAAAATTGTTAAAATTTTGGAAGCCGAAATACAAAGGAGACTCTGCCAAAATTTCCAAGAATTTTGGGAGTTAACCAATATTTTGACATCCAGGAATATCGCCAATATCCCGAAACTTTAAAATCTAGTTATATATATATTTTTGCGACAGACCACCAACGACTGTAAATTAATTAGGGGACGATTAGTAAAAGTCTAGGATACGTAGGACACGGACACAAGTCACTCAACAAAATCTAACTACCTGATAATCTGCTCTGCATAAATAATATTCCCGGATTTGTGTTTGATAACTTAATACCTGTATTCTGGATTATGGATAAAATGAAAAGTATGTATCTTGTATCATCCTGGAAATGCATTTTGCATAAACAATGGTTAAAGTGATACGCAGAGCAGAAACCTGAATACAAAAAAAAATAGAATAAGGATTGTTTGTAGATTTAGGCTAGAAAGTATTGGGCGGGGGAGAATAACATAAATACCACCTATGAAATCCTGTAACATATTTATTATATATGCATAGCTGATCAGCAGTTAAAGCTCTTTCGTAAGGCCTTGCGAAGTAAGTGGGTAAGGCTTAGCACACTTTCCTGTTTAGGCCCAAAAGGGGCTGGGCCGGATCATAACCCCATGCCATCCTGTTCAAGTCACCTGAATATAAGTACACCTACTTCGATTCAAAACCATCGAATGGGTGAATTCAAGATTTAGGCCCAAAAGGGGCTAGACCGGATCATAACCCCGTGCCATGCTATTCAAGACTCCTGAATATAAATGCACCTATTTTGATTCAAAACCATCGAATAGGTGAATTCAAGAGTTAAGCCCATAAGGGCAGGGCCGAATTCTAAGCACCGTGCCATCAAGTCACAACTTGATCCCTGGTATACGGGATTGTTGGCGGGAAACTAGTTAAAGTGGTTATTTAAGGGTTGTTCTCCAAATTGCATCATTATTTAGGGAAATTAGTTGTGTATTATGGTAGTGACATAGGGATGTGTGTTGCTTGATTTATTAGATACTATAGGAATACTAGCTTAGGAATTGTTCAAGTCATAGACACGAAGATATGATTCACCTCCTTATTTTCTATATAAATGTTATTCTTCCTTATCTTACTATCATCATATCTTTTATTTATTTACCGTTCTTGACCGAGGACTTGCATGTCGTTCTGACAACCTAGTATTGTTCACTAGGAGAAGACGAAGCATATAAAGAAATGTTACCTCTTTATAACATGGACGAGATCGAGGAATAATCTTCGAGTAATTCCATGAAGTACAGCACCAAGTGTAGAAGCATGAAAAATACGCTGCAGAGTTATACGCAGTATTTCAGTGCTGTGTGGCATAAGACGTGACTTCAGAGCCATCGGCGTACAAACAGAGCTTCATCGCTAGTACATCGTAAAATATAAGCTCCAGGACAACCTCGCGTAATACAGTATTTCCAAGCTACTTCGGCGTAAAAAGGTTGTTACATCACCTTTATGGCATAAAAACTCATCCGCTTTTAATGCAGCATGGAAGTGTACGAGGAACGCTTCGTATTCCTCGAATGAACCTGTCAGATCATGCAGTGAACCTGACTCCTGACAAAAAGTATTGCACAACTATCCAGACGACGATTGTAATGATGGTGCGGCACAGAGACCCAAACCGTCGTTTAGTGACATTTTCTTGGTATAAACTGCTTTTACGCATTTAAGGGAATATGCTACCTAGTTTTACACAGGCAGATATGAGCTTTTACGCTCAGCAGAAGACAAAATGAACTGTCACGTCAAAAGCTGCTCTTCGTACAGAGCTCGGGGCACGTCTCTGCAGTTAATGCGCAGGATGGGGGCAGATCTCTGTATTTAATACACGAGATTTGGTTCTATTTTCAAAGACTGGGTGACCCATAATTACGGCTAATACGTCCACATCATTACCTTTGCACATTATGCCGTCAGGCTATTTTCAGCTATAGGAGCACGCTGTACGCTATCTCCTTGAAATACGCCAACCTGGCTATTTTCAACCATAGGAGTACGCCGTATGCTATCTCCTCGGAATACGCCAACTCAGACTACATTTACATTTGTGCGTAATAAGGCTATTTGGTCCAGAATTAGCTCAAGACCTCAGTCAAGAATGGAGGATCGGCCATCTTCTACGCTAGCTACCTATCAATGCAGCATCAGGCTTCTACGCCTACTGGGCTTCTACGCCTACCTAGCCTCTATGCCAGTTCAATAACTATTTGACTTCTACGCTATGGTAACAGTTATTGGCTTCTATGCCAACCTTTTCTACGCGAGGGACAGCTACCTACGTGGCTTGTATGTCGTGATCTTCGCAGCAGTTATACGCATTATCTCTTAATGGGACACGCATCACACGCTTATTCAGAGGATCATTTATACGTGGGTGGCAGTTATTGTAACCCCGCGTAAAAAGTGCCCTACTCTCCACTATCCGGCTTCTACGCCGACTGGACGGTTACTGTCACTAAAACCCTATAAATAGAGACCTCTGTTGACAGAGGTCCAGGGTCAAAAAAAGGTCAGAAAAGAAGTCAAAAAATCGAAGAACAGAGAGAGAAGAGCTCAGACAGAGAGTAGTGATCGACGATTTTGGCATCGAGCATCCACTCCCCTTTGCAATCTTTGAAGCTTCTCTGTCTTCTACAGCACTTCTTCATCATCGTGTGGTCCAAGGGACAAAGTGATCGACTGCAGATCAGACTCCTATAATAATATTTACCCAGATTAAAATTTGTACTTGACATCCTCGTATAGGATTAATTATACTTCTTATTTGTAAACCAAAGAGAGGGTTTCGTATAAAACTTATTTTATTTCTTTCGTTTATTATCAAACACAAGATGGTGACTCTGCTGGGGACGTCTTTCTCATCTGACGAGAAAGCAATTGCTCAACACGATGCAATATCACTAGGATCCATGAAGAAGACCTTGGTAGTCCAGTTCGACCAGTCCGCCTATGAAGATATGCTTCGAGTAGGGGGTAGCTCTCATTTTCTTTCTGTCCAAGACAACAGAAAACTGCGTAAGGTCTGGATGCCCCGGACATCCCCTACCATTCCTGTCGACTCTCTGGTTTCTCCGACCAGCAAGGTTGTAGTTAAGCAACCTCCGTGCCCCGCGCGTAAAATTTTGTTTCCCGTCTGTGACATGGCAGACAAAACTTCTGGCGATGCCTCAGTGCTAGTCCAGAAGCCTACTCCGCGCTTTGCGTGTAAAACTCTATCTCCCGTCAATGACATGGCAGACAAAACTTCTGGTGATGCCTCAGTGCTAACCCGAAAGTCTGCTTTGTGCTCTGCGCGTAAAACTCTGTCTCCCGTCTGTGACGTGGCAGACAGAATTTCTGATAATGCCTCAGCGCCAAATCAGAAATTCTAAATACGCTCCACGCATAAAGATGCATCTTCCCTCCGTGGAAAAGCAGATGGTCCCTGCAATCTACGCAAGGGAAAACAAGTGGCAGAATTCTCAACTTCTCGGCCTTTACGCCAGCAAAAGAAGAATCTGCCCGCCCTCCAGATTATGCGAGATCCCGATGGCCGATTGAGGACCTCCTCAGTTTTAAGCCGAACTGAGCAGAACTCTAAAATACGCTAGGCGAAGCCCCTCAGCGTAAAGAAGGCTCAGTTTGCGAAAAGGCACACTCCTCGGAGGTCATCTGCTACTCACATGGCTAACCAGCTGTATACGGGTGGCAGGGGAAAAGTTATGGTTCCCAACATCCTCATGCCAACTGATGTGAATAAGAGGAACAAGCCATCTTCCTCTTCCTCTTCAGCTAATCTTCCTGTCTATTACGCCTCCTAGGGAGCACTATTGTAATAGTCATAGGATTGTAGTTAATTATTGCTGTTCTGAAGTAAAACGGTCAGTTTTCGACCGGTTGAACTACTCTCTGTCTTTCCAGGAAGAAGAGCCTGCACATGCATCAGTGAACATGGCTTCACACGTTCCTAGAGGAAGGTCGAATTCAAGACGTCATCCCTCTAGAACTCCAAGCCAAAGGAGATTCAACAAACTCCTTGAGAACATTGAAGCTGGGGTGTTTCGAAACACCCGTTCGAGGTCACGACAACCAGCTTCATATTCTTCTGATTTCGACACTGGGGGTCGCCAGTTTCCCGAATCATATGCTGAAAGTATAGAGTCAACTTCTACAGAGACCTATACTAACCCTTCAATGACATCCAGAGAAATGGGAGTCTATGCCATTGGAGATGAACGCGAAGATGCTTCCCCATCAGGAAGCACGGAGCAACGTATCGCTGTGTTGGAGACATCTCTGAAAGAGATACAATCCATGATGGAGAATATGCACCAGATGATGCTGACTCAACGCACAGCTGCTATAGCTCAAGCATCGGTCCCTCCGACTCAGATACGTGTGGGGGTGGACTTACCACCATCCAACGCGAATCAGGAGCCTACTCTAGATCAAGAGTCAACAGCTCCCCCACTTCCTAACTCGGAGAATGTATTGCCTCCTATTGGAGTCACGATACAACCAATCTCTCACCATTCCGCTGTCCCTCTACCGGCTGAAGATCCAATGCAGGCAGTACGAGAGTTGAAAGCCCAATTTGATGCCTTGAAGCACAAAGACCAGCTCAAGAAATTGGGAATCAACCAACCTTACCCAGCTATCTGGGATGAGGTCCCTTTCTCTCCTAAATACAAACCACAGACTATGGCTTTGTTTAAGGGAAAGACATCATCGAGCCAGTAAATGAACTACTTTAGTATGATGACGGTGTTATTGCAAGGGAATGATGCCCTTCTCACTCGAGTATTCAAAGGCTGTCTCTCGGGAGTGGCTTACCAGTGGTACCATAGTCTTGCGGACAACTGCATTACTTCCTTTGAAGATTTCAAGACTTTGTTCTTCGCGCGATTCTACGAAAGAGGGATGGACATGTCTATGTCCTCTCTCATCGAAGTGAAGCAGAAGGAAAAAGAGAACGTTCGTGCTTTCATCGAACGTTTTCGTCAAGCCACTTTGCAAATGCCTCCTAGAGTTCCAGACTCAGCATTGGTGGACATTTGCAGGAAGAACCTTCTTCCGGTGATCTCGGTGTTCACAGGACCATATCAGTTCCATGATTGGCCCTCGTTCATCATCTCAGCGGTAGCCGCTAAAGACAACAGTCGGAAGGCGGGTGATAATGGCATCATGATCTCTGCCTCTGATAGAGGCAAGAGGTCATCCTCCAACAGCGACCATCCCCGTGGTTCCAAAGAAAAAGAAGCTCTGGCAATCAATACGTCCAGGCAAAAGACTACGGCAACCACACAGACGAAACCTGGGACTTTCAGGCCTATTGAAGTGTACTATTTTGACGACGACGATATCCCGATTATATTCGAGTATCCTCTCAGAGGTAAAGCGGCCTAGCGAAGTCGGCAGTACCAATAACCCCAAGTACTGCAATTTCTATATGTACATACATCACGCCACAAAGGCGTTTTATGTGCTAAAGAGGAAGATCCAAGAGTTGATCGATGCTAAGGCCATCACTCTGCGCAACAGCGAGAAGACGGTCACAGCCAACATGATCTCTCTTCAATTTGGCAATCTTCCTCCACAAGAAGTTCCGGATAGTGTTGTACCTATTTCCCGGACAACGATGAACATCGTTAATCTTCCTCCAGCCAGGGGTCAAAATCATGACCTGGTACCCCTAACTACCCAGCGGGGCGAGATTATGTGGGTTTATCCAGATCTGGTATCAGAGATCGAGGAAGAGACTCAAGCTGCTAAGGCTAAGTCTAAGAAGAACTCGAAGCGTAAACCATGTCATATGGTTACGGTATCCTCGGCATCAGAAGAAGAGGTTTTGGTTACTGGAACCCGTTCAGAGAAAGCTTACCTCAAGGACTATGGAGCAAGTCAGGAAGATGCATCGGCAGACGCTTCAGCTGCCAAGCCTTCAGAACCGGAACCTGTCATACCAGAGGCCGGTCCTTCGAGACCAACTACGGCAGACAAGGGCAAGCAAAAAGAAGTACGCTTTGATAAACCTTTGAAGAACATTCAAAACAAAGGTTTAGAAAGGCCATATAACTTCGACATCCTGGCCCAATTGGCTAATACACCAGCCAGGTTGTCCATTTTTGAACTACTCAGGCTCTCTAAAGACACTCGTCAAGCCCTGAGTGAAGCATTAATGCAGGCGGATGCATACTTGACCCAGCTCAAGTCCCCTGATGAAGAACCTGTGGCGTGTCCTCAATGCCATAGCGTGATGGAGGTGGTCCCAAATATCAATTTCACCCAAGATGACCTGCTGTTAAAACATAACAGGCATGACAGACCCCTCTATTACACCGGATACGTCGGTTCCATGGAGGTCGACCGGATTCACATAGATCCGGGATCATCGATCAATATTATTCCTCATAGTCTGCTCAGACCGCTAAGGATTCCTACCAGCGAATTGGCTTATATTACCACTACAATTGTGGGTTTCAACGCCAGGAAAAGTAAGCCGTTGGGGAAAATTCGTCTGAGGATCCAGATTGGCGATCTCAGATCAGTGGCTACATGCTATGTTATTGATTCAGAGGTGTCCTACAATATTCTGCTGGGCAGACCGTGGATCCACGACCACAACATCGTTCCTTCAACTCTACATCAATGCTTTAAATATGTAGATGCCCAAGGAATAGTACAAACGGAGTTTGCTGACCTTAACCCGTTTAAAGGAGTAGAATCCTACTACTCTGATGCCATGTTGTACACTCAAGACTACATGGAGGAGGTGTCAGGCAAGACAGAAGAGGAATCCCACCGGGAGCCAGAAGAACCTTCTGCCAAGAAACCTCTGTCAATCAAGGTGAAAGGGCGAACTACTCGTCCGAAAGTCATGTAACCCATGGCTATCCACCTGAACAAAACCAGGTCAGAAAAAGAAAGTGATCCCCTAGTGATCACTTTGAACCAGAAGCCTCCACACTTGGTCATCAACCTTCGGCGCAGCAAGCAGCCGGCTGATGTAAATATAACCAGGAACGTGGTTTCTGATGATAATAAAGATCCTCTTTTCCAGTACATAGACGCTCAAATTCCTAAACAGGAATCCTCTCCCCATAACGATATAGAACCCATAGCACAAAAATTCTTGGAAGCTATGGACTCCTATCATCCGTATATGTGGGAAGTAGCATCACCATCTAATGTCATCACGACATATGGGCCACATGAGGATTCTATCTTTATTGTCTCACCTACTCGCAGCGGTCAGCGTTCAATAGTCTTCGGTCGCATGCGCAATAAACTGACTGTACAAGAAGATTCTCCCGATGACGATGCTGGTAAAATGCAGGTTCATAGATACAGCCCGCAAGCTTTAAAGATTATACAAAGTATGGGTTATGACTTGAAGCTAGAGCCAGGCCTCAATTACGGGAAAGGCAGGCGAATACCGTTGCACGGTGATCCCTACTGTCAACGAACTCGTTTTGGGTTAGGGTATGCCATCTCCCTTGCAACTTCTGAGTCAAATGAGGATATCTCTTCCTCCGCTCAAGATGGCTTGCTGTCCTCCGGCTCATATGATGATCTCGAACGAGCATTATCAGTAAATACAGTATTGACAGATTCTCTCGAAGCAGACGAACAAGAATCTGAACCGTTTGAGAACGACTCGTGGGCTCAGCAAATGGATACACAATGGGAACTCCGGTTCGAGCAGAGAGAACCTCCCACTGAAGATAAAGTTATCCAGATTGATGTTGGGGATGAACTTTCACCAAAGCCGATATTTATCAGTAACAATCTTTCTGAAGAAGAAAAGGAAGAAATAATCCAGCTGATAAAAGAATATATCGACGTCTTTGCATGGAATTATGAGGATATGCCAGGTCTTGATCTGAAAGTGGCTACTCATAAGCTCAATATATTGCCTAATTCGAAGCCTGTGAAGCAACATCAACGACGGTTCCGTCCGGACATGATGGACGCCATTGAAGCTGAAATCAAGAAGTTGATTGCATGCGGCTTCATCCGGGAAGAACAACATCCTAACTGGGTCGCCAATGTTGTCCCAGTAATGAAGAAAAGTGGGAAAGTACGTGTCTGCATCGATTACCGAGATCTGAACGCAGCCTGCCCCAAGGATGAGTTTCCTCTTCCAATTACAGATGTCATGATCGATAATACATGCGATTTTGAACACATGTCTTTCATGGACGAATTTTTAGGATACAATTAAATCAAGATGCATCATAAAGACGAGAAGCATACTGCCTTCCGGACACCATTGGGGGTATATTGCTATACGGTCATGCCCTTCGGACTGAAGAATGTCGGGGCTATATACCAACGAGCTATGAGTAACATATTCCACGAGCATTTACGCAAAATAGTGGAATGTTACATAGACGATATAGCTGTCAAAAGCCGCCTCAAGGATAATCACATCCAAGACTTGAAGACAGTGTTTGAGTTGATGCGCCAACATTAACTCAAAATGAATCATACAAAGTCCTTTCTGGTGTATCTAGTGGCAAATTCCTGGGATTTGTCATTACCGCTAAAGACATTCAAGTGGACCCTGATAAAGTCAAGGCCATCTTAGAAATGTGACCACCCCACAATCTGAGAGAACTCAGGGGGTTTCAATGTCGTCTGGCTTATATCCGGAGATTCATGTCCAACCTCTCGGGGAGATGTCAGCCTTTTTCTCGTCTCATGAAGAAAGGTGTATCCTTTGTATGGGACGAAGCCTGTCAGCAAACGTTTAATGATATCAAACGCTACCTCACTAATCCTCCAGTTCTGGTGCCTTCCGTCATAGGAAGACCATTTTTCTGTATGTTCGAGCGATGGATCATTCTCTGGGAGCTCTCCTCGCACAGAAGAACGATAAGGGTCATGAACAGGCCATCTACTATTTAAGCAGGATGATGGTCGGAGCTGAACACCGGTACAATCCAGTAGAAAAAAGAATGTTTGGCTTTAATGTTCGCCATTCAGAAAATGCGACACTATGTCACAGGCCAGACTATTCATATCATCTCCAGGATTAATCCTCTTCGGGTATTGATGAACAAGCCAAGCGTTCTTAATTCCCGACTCGCGACTTGGGCGATGTTATTAACACCGTATGATATGGTGTATGTCCCTCAGAAGTCCATCAAAGGCCAAGCATTGGCTAATTTCCTAGCCTCTCATCCAATTCCGGAAACCTCTAAACTATACGAGGACATTCCTGACGAAGTTGTAGAATGTAATTCAGCAATGGAGAGTGATACATGGTAGCTATTCTTCGATGGTTCCTCCAGGACTGGTCCCAGGGGAAACGTGGTTTCAGGAGTAGGAATTGTCCTGGTTACTCCTGAAAAACTCGTCATCTATCGAGCATATTCTCTTAGCGAGCCCTGCTCTAACAATATGGCAAAGTATAACGCCCTATTAATCGGGCTTCAAGTCGCTAAAGAGTTGGAGGTCGAATCTCTGGAAGCTTTCGGTGATTCTCTACTGATCGTCAATCAAGTCAGAGAAATATATGAAGTCCGTAACCCAGATCTTATTCCTTATCACCAAGCAACGGCCGAGATAGCCATGACGTTCAAAGGGTTCTTCCTAGAGCATGTGCCTCGATCTCAGAATCTGGAAGCTGATGCCCTAGCCAGTCTAGCTGCAGATTTAGCCATTCCTATAAGAAGGCAGAATTCAGTGATCCTTCTTAACATAGATTTATTCTGTGTAAAAAATAACTCTCACATAGAATGCAGCTACGCTATGAACACAGATCCTCCCAGGAGAGACTGGAGAAGTCCCTTTATAGATTTTGTGGCATATGGAATCTTGCCAGAGGATCCTAAAGAAGCAGTATCCGTCAAAAGACGATCATTACGCTTCTATTTTGATGCGTCTTCACAATGTCCATATCACCGTACCTACGATGGATTGCTATTATGATGTCTCTCTCATGATGAGGTACAGCGGATTATCCGTGAAGCTCACGACGGCGTATATGAAGCGCATCAACCCGGTCCTAAGCTACAGGATCGTATCAGGAGGATGGGCTATTACTGGCCTACTATGATCACAGATGTAATAAAATATGCAAGACAATGCAAAGCCTGTCAGGTTCATGCAGATTTTATACATCAACCTTCTGAACATTTACATCCTACGGTGGCATCCTGGCCTTTTGAAGCATGGGGTATGGATATCATTGGTCATATTCACCCGTCTTCTTCCAGAGGTCATCGGTTCATATTAGCCATCACGGATTATTTCTCGAAATGGGCAGAAGCAGTCTTGCTGAGGTGAAGATATCCAACGTGATTAACTTCATTAAGCATCATGTCATTTATCACTTTGGGATACCCCGAAGGATAATTTATGACAATGGGCCTCAATTCATCAGCCAAGCGTTTCATCGATTTTGCGATAAAAATCGGATACAAAATATGGCCTCTATGGCATACAATCCTGCTGCTAATGGTTTGGTGGAAGCTTTCAACAAAACCATTATCAAACTCCTAAAAAAGTTCGTCTCTTCGAACAAAAGAGATTGGAACGAGAAGCTGGGAGAATGTCTCTGGGCATACCGCACAATGGTACGAGCATCGACAGGTTGTACCCTATTCTCATTGGTTTACGGGAGCGAAGCAGTTCTCCCCATCGAAATCCAAATTCCGTCACTCAGAATAGCAGTGGCTAATGAGTTGACACAAGAAAAGAATGACCTATTAAGGCTTCAAGAGCTAGAAGGATTATATGAGAAACGCCTTCAAGCTCAACAACGCATCGCGTTCTACCAGGCACGTATTTCCAAAGCTTTTAATCAGAAAGTGAAGGAAAGAGTGTTCAAAGTTGGCGAGCTAGTTTTAGCTGTGAGAAGGCCAATGATTATTACTCACAAGAGTAAGGGTAAATTCTAACCCAAATGGGAAGGCCCTTATGTGATCGAGACGACGTTCTCAAACGGCGCTTACAGATTAGCCAAGCCTAATGGAGACTTGTTAATGGCTCCTATCAACGGCAAATTCCTTAAGAGGTACTATGCTTAACCTCCTTTGCTCAAATGGAGTATGGTGAAGATCTCATTCTGACAACACTACGTCCAAAATAAAATTTAGTTGGATCATATTCTATCATGTCCATATAACCTCTGAATAGATATGATTAACTAATTTGGAACTTCAAGACCTATCACGTCCATATTACCTCTGATAGTATTTTGTGTACAAATTTTAGTTGGATCATATTCTATCATGTCCATATAACCTCTGAATAGATATGTCCAGCTGAAGCTTACCGAAAGTATATCACGTCCATATTACCTCATATCACTTTTACTCTACCCCTATCGTTTATATTCCAAAATGATAGGTTCACCAAAGTCAGATAAAATTTCTTTATTATCTCCCGGAGGAGCAAAATTATATATGAAAGCAAAATGGTACATCATTTGGGAGGAGCAGTTAAGTAACGAATCTGTTGCGCCAGAGTATCCATTCTCTCATCCCTGGTGCTCAAGACGTCGGCGCGAGCCCGCTCCAACCTTGTCGCCTCATTGTTCAAAGCAGATAGCTCGAACCGAGCATGTACAAAACCTGCGCGGATGACACCCACACGTACCAAGTTCTGCTGAGACGTTTCCCTTCGGATCTTCAATATATCGCGAGCTGTTGATAAAGAGAGAGCCTTCTCCTTGGCCTTAGCGAGGTTGTCTT
The DNA here is from genome assembly GCA_036927795.1 of Iris macrosiphon. NCBI lineage: Eukaryota > Viridiplantae > Streptophyta > Magnoliopsida > Asparagales > Iridaceae > Iris > Iris macrosiphon. The sequence continues at coordinate 42,332,638 of JAYESA010000011.1, read as the reverse complement.
CCAATTTGTGAACCCTTGATGCCTCTTCCTCATATTCGGCCTCGCACTGAGCCAGCTGGGGAATGACATACCCCAATACGGTACGCTCTTGATCCATCTCCTGCTGCTGTTCCTGGACGGATTTGTTCAGAGATTCCATTTGCCCAGCAAGCTCTGCAGTTAAGGAGTCATACCTAGCTTGAACGAGACCGTCGATGCTGCCTCGAGATAGTTGCAAATAATCTTTAATGGGTTGTTCCAAACCATTAACAATTTGCTCTAGCGCATCAGCTCTGTCATTATCGTTGAAGTATCTAATCTGCGCTATACTAAAGTTGGAGGACATCTTCAGAGCCTCGAAGCTTAGATTCTTCTCCAGCACCATCGATATCAGCATTTTTAAAGTGGCATAGAAAACGCTTGAGAACTGCTCAACTAACATGGCGAGATTCGAATGGGCGCTGGGAGTGGCTGCAATATCAGAGAATCCTCTTCCAGGAACGACTACAGAGGGTGTCGTCACAGTCGTCGCTTCAGTAGTGAGCACGACAAAGGCAGAGGCACCGACAACGGCTGAAGTCGCTGGCGTACTCAAAGGAGGCATAGTCGTAATGACATGCTCATCCTCCTCTCGAGATATCGGGATTGTTTTGGGCAAGCCGGCACCCAAAAATGTTTTCTCTTCGAAGTTGGGCACCTCCATGTCATCGGCAGGAGCAGCAACAGAGCCAAAAGTTGCGTCGACACTGCCCTCTCCGTAGATGTCTTCCCCTGAAAAGAAGACAAGAGAAAGTTAATATCAACATGATGTTAATTTTTCTAAAAGAGGCATAAAGACGACATTTACCCATGGCTGATGGTATATATGGCGCGTCTGCAGCCAATACAGCTAAATTATTTCTTAATGATGCTAAGCGAGCTGTCATACCTGAAGAAGGGGGTGTGCCAATTGACACTGGCAGGTATTCTTCCAGGTCTTCACCGAGATCCAATCGAGGTTCGTCAGGTGGAATCTCGCTGGGTATACTTACAAACACGGTAGGAGATTCTCCCGTTGCTGGTCTAGATAAAGATATTCTTATTTGGCTTGGCCCCGAAGGCGATCTCGTACCACTACCTAAAGCGGTAGCAGCGACAGCAGCCTCGAGCAAAGATTCTCCGGCACTGCCAGCCGGAATTGTGGAGGTTCCCTCTTTAATAGGCGAGGGACCTCTAATCAAAGGATCATCCCCAACAGGGGAAACAACAGACTCACTCCGAGGAGCCTCATGACTGGAAGTCCTGATAGGACCACTAACAGTCTTCTTTTTCTTGCGAGGGGAAGTCTCCTTCAGAACAGGAGCCCTTCGCTTACCAGGGATAATCAGAGGCTCTACAGGCGGAGGTATTTCGTCTCTTGGTACTGTCAGCAAAGGCTCATCTGGATTGACAGAGTCTTCACCCTCGTTAGAGGAAACTGACGGGATTTTATCTCTTCCCGCGGACTTATGTGAAGGCATCCTAAAACTTCCATGCATATCAAAATTGCGATGGAAGGTATTGATGGCCACGTAAAACTGGGCATACAAATGGAGGATGAGCAACTCCATGGAGAGAGAAGTCGCTGGTATAGTAAAGGCCGCTCCAGTACAACCCATTATGAAGTACCGCCATCCTCTCGCTCCGTCAATAAGTCTACCTCTGGACTTGAAGCTGGTGATGGCGTTTCCCATGTGCAACTGGTCATACCCGAACTGCCTGGCGAACCGACTAGGCAGATAGGGCTCCAAGAAGCAATGGTCTTCACTTCTGTACAATAAATGGGAAGCTCTAATGCAGACCAACCAATAAGAAGCTTCAGAAGAAAGAACGGTCTTTCCTTCACCTAAATCCTGAAGTCGTATCCCCTGTTGATTGAGATGTACAGTGGGGACGGTGCAGAAGAGCTTCCAACTGTGAGCAAAATTTAACGCTCGCCGACAATCTAAAACTGTGGTCACGTTCCAGGTGGAATTCTTGTAATTTAACAAGAAATTATTTCCCGAACTACTGGCAGAGCCGGGAGACATCACTCTGGGGTTATGAAGAATTAGCCATCCCATCAAATACAGGAATGGTAATTCTACCCTGGAAAAGCTGTCACGCCGCATTTCATCGTCAAGCAGCCCATCAGTAATGGCCCTCAGGCCATCTTGTATCCGGCATACCATGGCAGGGAGCAAGCCCAGTCTTGCCCCAAATACTAAATGCACCGTGGGCCATAAAGTGTTACGGTGAATGCGATCCGAAGATGCAATACCGGGTACTACCAGTCGGCGCAGCCATATGGAGAGGAAGCCAGCCAGTTGAGCTTCCTTGGACAGAGGCCTGTGGCAATGCCTCAAATAACTGTAGGCTTTAGTGCCTGCAGGATATTTCCCTATCCCTTCGTCGAGAATTTGATCTGAAGCCCTAGCGTCTTCAATAAGGTCATCGACTACTTGAGCACTAAGCACGCTTAGAAAGCTCAAAGGCCTATCCTTGCTATCCACGACTTTGCCTGGCTTAGCATCTCTAGCCTGATGGAAAAAGAGATAGGACGCCCATTTGTTGGTATGAGCCAAATCAGAGGGCTCATTATAGAAGGCGGTGCACGCTAAATAGTGGCACATCAGCTCCTGGTACACTGCCACCACCTGAGGGTCTGTATCCTCCAGTTCCCGGTTTATGGGAACGTACTCTTCATAAGGAGTATCCCCCATTGGCAGTCTTGAAATCTCTGATATTTCGTGAAGGGCCAATCCCAACTCCCCCAATGGAGTGGCGAAAGTCCCAGTGAGCGAGATATATCACTCCATCAAAGCCAAAAATAGGTTGGGGTTGAGAGGTAACCCAACACTGGTAGCACTCACAGCCGCGTACAGACCAATGCTCTCCAGCTTCGTCTGAAAGTTCTTCAGGGCCCAGGCAGCTAAACGAACCCATCGAAGATTTGTAGGGGTAAGCCACCCATTGGTCCGAGGATTAACCTTAGGGTATACTCCTCCATGCCCCATGAAGTCATTGCAGAAAGTCGATAATTGGACTGGCTAGAATAGTGCAGTGTCTTCACTCGGGACAATGCCCAGAAATAATCCCCTGAAAGGTATGACGGGACTGGAAGGGCAGCTTACAAATAACCCTCGGTCGGATCCTTTCTGGTAAAATATCTTTCCCGGCTGGCCGTGAAGATTGGGAGTCAGAGTCCATGACATCCTCCTCGGATGCGTGGCATGAAAGAATGCCGAGATAGGGTAATCTCTCAGCATCTTGGGCAGATACATGACCAGGCCCCCGGCAGGAAAAATCCAGTTTTCTTTCTTAGGCTTCGTCTGGAATTGTTTGTCAATCATATCCCCGAAAAGGAAAGCCGGTTTTATGTATTTGTCCCCGTCTATATACGTCAGGGGCTCTCCGTTGATCATGCTCAACAGCATTCGCTCTCCTTGAGACGATATCAGGATTCCCCTTCCTTCATGATACTGGGGTCCGGAAATAGAAAATGTCACATGGGACAAATCCTCCAGGTAATTAGAGTTCAGCATCCCAGCAGCAGAACCTATCACCTCAGCTAACGGAGATATCTGCAAGTTAACTACAAAGTGCAAGAAAAACATGTCAGTTTCTATACTAGACCTCACAATCTTGCAGCTTATGCCAAAGAGCAATAGTCTGTGCTTTTACGCCAAGACTGTAAAAACTTGAGTTTTTACGCTGGAATCTCATTCCAAGGCGTAAAATTCAAGATTGGCAGTATACAAAAAAAATCTGACAGTCTATGTTTTTATGCCAGACTGCCAAAGTTTGAGTTATTATGCCAGAATTTTCATCCAGAGCGTAACACCCAAAATTTGTAGTATACGCCAAATTTTGACAGTCGAAGCTTTTACTCCAGACTGTGAAAATATAGAGTTTTTACGCTGACACATTAGGAATGTGGGAGTAAAAGATAAAATATCTCTGTGCATCATCTTCCACGAAGAGAATATCAGCACAGAAGATGACCTAGCGCATTCACGTACAACATGTGCGAAGGGTTTTCTTCGTTTTTATCGTCCCAAAAGCTTTACCTATAACGCCCGGTGCACAGCTCGTAGGGGGGACACTTCGTTCAGAGCGAGGTTCGCCCTACTCGATGGGAGTCGCTCTTGCTTGGGCAGAGGAGCGAGAAGAGGAGGCAGCCTTCTTTCCCTTAGAGGAGGAGATTGGTTTTGGTGCCATTTCTAAAGACTCAGGATGCTCAGAGAAGAAACGAAGGAAAGTGCTCAAAGAGACGAAGGGTTTTCTTTTGCAAAAGACAGGTGAAGAGTTTTCTCTCTGAAGGCCTTGGGGTATATATAGAGTTCAGATGGACTCCTCGAATCCCTAACCAAATCCGATATTTAATATTCGGTTATGATTGGGGACCACGTCAGCCTACTACTCAGGGAAGGCGGACAGTCAGCGAATTCAAAAAGTTTTTCGTACAGAGCAGATTCGTGATTTTACGCTAAGGAGCTTTTTACGCTCGGGAAGCTACGAATCTACGATTTTACGCTCAGAGGCTATAAGTCTATGGTTTTACGCTCGAGAGGCTACAAACCTACGACTTCACGCTCAGAGGCTACAAATCTATGATTTCACGCTCAGAAGCTTTTTACGCTCAGAGGCGACAAATCTACGACTTCACGCTCGAAAGTTTTCTTTTCAGAGGCTACAAATCTACAGTTTTATGCCCGGATGCTCTCATGCTCAGCAGCTTTTACGCTCGAGAGGCAACAAACTTATGATTTTATGCTCATCTACATTACAGATCTATGACTTTCCGCATATCTGAAAATACGCAGGCCAGAATATGCGTATATCTGAACCATTCTCAAGATGGCCAATTACAAGGGTTCACGCAGGAGATGCTCCTTCTTGGTCTCAAAAATATCCCAAGTACCCAAAACATACAAGGTTCAGCATTAAAAATGACTCTTCTCCTTGGGTCGATTGGAAGCTCATCCAACATCCAGTCTGAATATTTTCTCTATAGTTCTAGTATGGTCAGTTTTGACGGCCATTTCTCGCCCTATTTCAAGGGATTTTTGGGAAATCATTCTTGAAGATGATGGTCTGAACAGAAATTCTTCTTATTAGAGAAGTGACGGTTCAGAATTCTACGCAGTTCCTCATTCCTAATAGCAGGATAGTTCGAATATTCGACTTAAATGCTAAGCAGTCTTCTACGCATCGTCAGTTACGCGTAAAAGACAGGATGGGATCAAATACTCTTTTTATCAGAGTCAGCGTAAAGTTATTCAAACGTGTCGAAGCTACACATATTCAGACTTCATCACAGCAAAAAATATGGCAAATCATCAGATGCGTAAAAGAAGACAACTTTATTAATCATGATTACATATGAGGAAAATCCAGTCTATAAAGGGTTTTTCATCTTCATGATTACATATGAGGGAAATCCCGTCTACAAAGGGTTTCTCATTTTTATTTAAAGATCACGCCCAGAATCTGTTCTACCAGGTTCTCGTATTAGTGGAGATCTTTATCCGTCTTCTTCAGCAGTTAGTCGGCTTCCGCGGCCGATTAACAAAAAAATGATTAATGGCGGAAGGATACAAAATTGGGCATGTTTGAATTATTCAAGAGCCCATCCTCAATACACCATGACAGATTGAGTTAAGGTTTTAGACCCAACTCAATACTGGAAGACAGGGCTAGTTTGTCTGCCCTCGTCCACGAACGATGGAAGAAAATACAGCTTACAAGCTGTATGGTCGAATGTGACCCTTCCTCTCTCCTGGACGAATCGCCATATGAAGTTGATGATTATCCCGAGCAAAGGAAGCTATGATATCCTTCCATGATCCATCATTGCAGAGGACTTTTGCTTGAAGACGCCTTCTTTTTTGGCTCCTTACATGCTGGAAGAACATAGTCTTCTTCTTCCTCAAGTCGACCCGACGAACTCCGGCAATCATCTCTGTGTGGTGAAGGAAATGTGGGAAGAACAGGTTAACTCATCAGCCTTTATATAGGCAAAAGAGAACACACCGAATCCCAACAAATCCCCAAAAATCTGCCAAGAAATCAACCTCGAGGAATGAGTCAGACTTGACTGTTTCATGCTTCATTCAAAGTGTTTCAAATTATGAGGAATTTGAAAACTTTGAAGGGGGTCTTGTAGAAGCATAAAAAATACGCTGCAGAGTTATACGCAGTATTTCAGTGCTGTGTGGCGTAAGACGTGACTTCAGAGCCATCGGCGTACAAACAGAGCTTCATCGCTAGTACAGCGTAAAATATAAGCTCCAGGACAACCCCGCGTAATGTAGTATTTCCAGGCTGCTTCAGTGTAAAAAGGTTGTTACATCGCCTTTATGGCGTAAAAACTCATCCGCTTTTAATGCAGCATGAAAGTGTACGAGGAATGCTTCGTATTCCTCGAATGAACCTGTCAGATCATGCAGTGAACCTGACTCCTGACAAAAAGTACTGCACAACTATCCAGACGACGGCTATAATGATGGTGCGGCACAGAGACCCAAACCGTCGTTTAGTGACATTTTCTTGGTATAAACTGCTTTTACGCATTCAAGGGAATACGCTGCCTAGTTTTACACAGGCAGATGTGAGCTTTTACGCTCAGTAGAAGACAAAACGAACTGCCACGTCAAAAGCTGCTCTTCGTACAGAGCTCGAGGCACGTCTTTGCAGTTAATGTGTAGGATGGGGGCAGATCTCTGCATTTAATGCACGGGATTTGGTTCTATTTTCAAAGACCGGGTGAACCATAATTACGGCTAATACGTCCACATCATTACCTTTGCACATTATGCCGTTAGGCTATTTTCAGCTATAGGAGCACGCTGTACACTATCTCCTTGAAATACGCCAACCTGGCTATTTTCAACCATAGGAGTACGCCGTATGCTATCTCCTCGGAATACGCCAACTCAGGCTACATTTGCATTTGTGCGTAATAAGGCTATTTGGTCCAGAATTAGCTCAAGACCTCAGTCAACAAAGGAGGATCGACCATCTTCTACGCTAGCTACCTATCCATGCAGCATCAGGCTTCTACGCCTACTGGGCTTCTACGCCTACCTGGCCTCTACGTCAGTTCGACAGCTATTTGGCTTCTACGCCATGGTGACAGTTATTGGCTTCTATGCCAACCTTTTCTACGCTAGGGACAGCTACCAACGTGGCTTGCATGCCATGATCTTCGCAGCAGTTATACGCGTTATTTCTTAATGGGACATGCGTCACACGCTTATTCAGAGGATCATTTATACGTGGGTGGCAGTTATTGTAACCGCCGTGTAAAAAGTGCCCTACTCTCCACTATCCGGCTTCTATGTCGACTGGACGATTACTGTCACTAAAACCCTATAAATAGAGACCTTTGTTGACAGAGGTCCAGGGTCGAAAAAAGGTCGAAAAAGAAGTCGAAAAATCGAAGAACAGAGAGAGAAGAGCTCAGACAGAGAGTAGTGATCGACGATTTTGGCATCGAGCATCCACTCCCCTTTGCAATCTTTGAAGCTTCTCCGACTTCTACAGCACTTCTTCATCATCGTGTGGTCCAAGGGACAAAGTGATCGACTGCAGATCAGACTCCTATAGAATTATTTACCCAGATTAAAATTTATACTTGACATCCTCTTATAGGATTAATTGTACTTCTTGTTTGTAAACCAAAGAGTGGGTTTCGTATAAATCTTATTTTATTTCTTTCGTTTATTATCAAACACACCAAGTATATTTTGTAACTGAAACTATGTATATTAAGGAAAAGTTATTGTAAAGACTTATTTAGTTGTATATTAACCGAGTTGTATGACTTTAGTTGTATTGCCTAATTACCTTAGCATGACTTGCATTTTATTCTAAAAGATTTACAGGCGACAATCGCTGATAAATGGTAGTATTCGTATGGGGCATAGCCTAGGGATGTAGTTACGTACCCGACTCACTGTATCTTGGGAAGCGGGGCGTGACACATCTTTTTAGTGGTGGCCCATGCAGGTCTTGCTTTTAGAAAACCTACGTTGGTCCTGAAGATGAAGAACCTAGGATAAGGTGCAAGTCCAGGTATCGTAAAGAAACATATTACAGGATATAGGTTAGGAACTTGTATAAGTGAACCCTGGATTCCTTAACTATTATTTAGAGATACTTTAGGATAAGCCGTATTGGTGATTTTAGGAAGGGCTAATCATATTACAAGATTTTATTGGGATACTTTTGGGATGATACTAACTTGAAGTTCCTTATTGTAGATCATGCCTCAATTCATCCCTTATGCCAGATTGGAAAATTGTAGCCACGGTCTAGATAATTATTACCATTTTGCAAAAAGAAAGTGGCGACTGGCGCGTAAACAGATGATGGGGGCCTATGGAGTACACTTACCCGATAGTGTCGGATATCAGTGATGAAAGAGAATTGTTTTTCAATAGGACAAATTATTATATACTTATTAAGGCTCAATCATCTGAGGATCCGGATCCCAATAAAAATGACTACAATGGAATCTTGGAGGAATGGCATAATGCTCACCCAGAGGCAACTATTATCAGAATTTGGGAGATGGTGATTTAGGTAATGAAAAGGGGGGGGGAGAGTACAACGGTGAAAAAAGATCTTTTATCTACTAGGTATCTTTTGTGAATGGCAAGGGTATATTTGTATATGTATATAAGTTAGGGAGGAAGGAAGTGTGGGGAATGTAAATAGTCTAAATAAGTATATATGCCTATGTGCAAGATGACTAGTACCCTAGCAGCATATTTTGTATCACATTTTGGTTATGAGTGAATGAAATATGCTTCTTCATTACCCTTGTGCTTATATGTTCCACTATTGCTCAAAACTCTTTGGATTTACAATATCTTCTCCCTATCCTTGAATCTCAAGACTATTCCTGAGAAATTGCATTTGAATTTTTTAGGACAATGTCTAATCATGACCAATCCTATGCTTCATCTTCACAAACTCAGACGGAACCATCTATTAGGGATATGTACAAGTTATTCCAACAGATTCTGGAGTCTAACAGTCAGCATGCAGATACGACTTAAGCTACAACTGCCACGGTATTGGAACACCTGCAAACATCTGCCAATTCTAGAGACGGTTTACTAAAAGACTTTAGGAACCTAAATCCTCCCAAGTTTAAAGGAACAGAGAGTCCGATCGAAGCCGGAAAATGGATTAGAACCATAGAAGGGCTGTTAAAAGCAGCAAAAATTAATCCTGAGGACATGGTATCTACAATCCGAATCCAATTGGAGGATATTGCTGAATACTGGTGGAGTGCCGAACACCCAGAGGATTCGGAGGACAAAATAACATGGAGAGAATTTAAGAAAAAATTTGAAGGAAGGTTCTTTCTAAAATCGGCTAAAATTGAGTTAGAATGACAGTCACTCATTTAAAGCAAGGAAAGCTCACAGTAGACGAGTATGTTGTAGAGTTTTCCAGGCTTAGTCGTTTTGCTTGAAATCTAATAGCCGATGAGTAAACTAAGGTATCTAGATTCTTGGAAGAACTAGGGAGCCAACTGAAGAGTAGAGTCACCGCCTATCGATGCGAAACCTATCCAAAGGTAACTGAAGCAACAAGGAGCTAGGAAAGAATGCTAAATAAAGAGCAACAATTTTGGTCTTAATCTCAGAAAAGGACTTTGGAAGTAGGAGTTTCATCCTCAAGGCATCTGTGGCAAGGACCGCCCAAACGCTCTCAAACTGGTACCTTGAGAAGACCAATAATTCGTAACTTTTGTCAAAAACCTGGACACATGAGGGATGACTGTAGAAAATTTCTGGGTCTTTGTTTAAGATGCAGATCAGATAAGCATCAGATTGGCCAGTATCCACAACAATAAACCTTAGGGCCAATAATGCAAAACCCACATCAGGAACCACGACACACATTTCGAGGAAATAACATCAGGCCTATGCTGCAAGAAATGGTCCTCGACCTCTAATACAAGCATCAACACCTCAAGCTATGTTGACTTATGGGAATCAACGAAGACCACCCTTCGCACCCCAAGCCTACCAATTCCAACAAGCTCAGAAAGTAAAACAGCCTCAGACTGGGAAGAAGAAAAGGCAAGGGCAGGCATTTATGATGAATACTAATAAAACAGAACTAGCCGGAGAAGTAGTAGCAGGTACTATCCTAGTTTTAGCTTATCCGGCATCAGTATTATTTGATTCTGGGGCAACCCATTCATTTATAGCATCAGTATTTATAGTTCTTCATGAAATTAAATCGCAACCATTGCTTAATAAGCATGCAAAATATTGTAAGCAATTTGGCAAGGTATCTTGCCTGGTCTGAAAAAGAATGAAGTCTCAACTCAAGGCGTCGTCCGATCTACCCGTCACAAAAATTAAACAAGTTAGGTTACAAAAGTGGGTGAATAGGTTCCTCCATTTTAATCTATTTTAATTCTAAATAAAACAACCTAAAATAGTATTTTAATCTTATTATAATATGATTTTATTGTTAAACCCTAATTTTGGTCCAAAGAAAGTCAACTTTACGGATTTGTGATCCATGGCACACAAATCGAGGCAATCCGTTGACCAAAAAGTCAACCGACTCAAATCCTGGATTTGTGTGTAAAATTCTATAGATTTTAGCGCTACATGAACGATGGAATTGACAGTTTTATGAAATCATAAGTCGGTAAAGAGTTATGGCCACAAGGGCGAATATATGACAGTTTTCGGTGATTTTTTATTTATGTCTACGTTGCACGAATTTTACAGTAGGTTAAACTTATATGTTAAATTATGGAAATATTATTTTATGTAATTTCATCATGTCAACTTTTTGAAACTTTAAACGGTTCGTAATTCCGAATTCGGAATCTCCCGAAATCTCAAAAATACGAAAACGAGTCTAATTTCGGACAGCTGGCACTTTTAGAATTTTTTGAAAAAAATAGGTTCTAAAATTATTAAAATAATTTATATATTCAGAAAACTAACCTTGATATGGTTCTAACAAAAAAAAAACTGGAGCGCGTTTGGAGTCTGGAGCTAGGAGATATCGTCTATTTAAGTCGTCATAACTACTAGAAAATGAGGCTGAATTTATGATAATTTTGACTATTTTTGGACGAAAATGAGGGAAATTTGGGGAAGAAAAATATGAAGGATGAGTTATTTATAATGGTGGACACTACTTAATTGAATACGACTAGGATTGGCTAATTTGGATAGGATTAGGATGAGTTTAAATAAGGATAGGATATGCATGAAGTTGCTTTCCTACTAGGCTCAGGATTTGAATTAATTTAAAATAGAGTTTGAATTTATCTCAATAATTTATAATCTTAAATAGAATTAAAGATAATACAAATAATTTATATATAAATTTATTAATATCTATTAACACTAAATTAGCATCTATCTAATATTAAGACTATATATATCCAAATAAATCCTAAATAATTTTAAAAATCTAAATAAATTTCTTAAAAATTTAAATAAATTACAGAAAAATATAATTAAATATTTTAACCTAAAATAAATATTTGTAGGAACAATATACAAGTATGGTCTCATAGTAAATCATGGAAGTCCTAGAAATTTACGTTCCCTATGTTTTAATTACCTAAAAATTCTAGAAAAATCTCCAAAAATCTAAAATAGCCTAAAAATAATTCTAAATCAATATTTACATAAGTAAATATACTAAAAAATTTATTTTCTAATTAACTACTAGAATATTCTAAAGTAATTCAATATTTAAAATAATCTATAATAAATATAATAATATAAAATACACACAAAATACCTATTTTGGGTGAGGGGGTTTACAATCTACCCAACTTACAAAAATTTCGTCCTCGAAATTGACACTAACCCATATTCATAATAATCACTATAGCTATTACACTTCATTGCTATCTAGCAGTGCTTCCTAAAAGTCATGGTCTGCCATTCTAACACTTCCTCATTTATTGTCCATACACTATTCTATTTCTAACTCATCTACACTACCCAACTTATAAGAATTCTACTAGTAGTCAAAGTCTCTTGAGGCTATTGTCTAGGTTGTAGGATAAATTTATTTATCGGGTCGAGTATCTTGGGTACCTGTCTGGAATCTCACAACCATGATTTTTCTTTGCAACCGTCAAGTATCGTAGTCTAATACTGTCATGCCACCTGACCAGTATGTCTGCAATACTTTGACTACTCTACTATAACGGTCTAGCTACAGCTGTCGCTACTTTGCCAACAAATTATTATAGTTGTCAGTTCGTAACAAGTGCCTTAAATTCTTTCCTAAGCATAGTCTAACTTTTTAGGACAACAGTTAAGGTCTTGACTATCTTATAGAACTATCAGAAGTAAGTACTAATTCAACAATCCAACTAAATAACGTTTAGACTAAGGGATGCTATTCATGGTTTAAAATAATAAGAGGATACAGATATTGCTATAGTGCATATACATAAGGGTTATCATTAAGTACTCATCTTTTAGTTATTAATCATTTACTAAACTATTTATATTTTAACTAACAAAATAAGGGTGAGGTTGAAGTAATTCAAACAATTCATAATGGCACGAAAGGATACGACTATGATAGGAAGGGTTAAGCACGAGATAAGGTATGGATATATAAGAGAAGATGAGCCACCCAAGGGGGCGAGATGGTGATAGGAGGAGAATACTACTACTGCTACTCGCGTCATCTATTAGCATTGCGTGCATGCCATCTGGATAGAATATCAATATATCTCATAACTGCTAAATCACCATATATATACGGCTACTATGCACCTAAGATCTCGTGTCATAAAGGGGGTCATGAGTATGAAATGACACATATAACTAAGATTGTACCTATATCTATGACTTCCTGTGCCCGCGCTCCTTATTTGTCATCATGAGTGCTTGGCCTATGGGGTATATCTGGTACTATCCGTGTATCAACTTATACTAAGCACGAACGTTCGTCTTTCCAAAATAGGGGAAGACGGAAAACAACAATAAAGAGGTCAAGGAGGAGGTGATAGGATACAAGTACGGAATCAAAAGGGATTAGAGAATTCGAGAGGGAGTTGCCAAGGCAGTTATGGATTTAAATCTTTTTTTGGTACATTCCTATTCGCATGTTCACATCAGAACTGTTATGTACCCGACATGATATGCTCTGACCAGTCTAGAGGGCAAGTATATTCGTCTAACAAGTTGAGTAAACTATATCTCTATCCACATAAAAGTAGTGATACAAAGAGCGAACCAAGCGCACTACGGTTGATCAGACCATAATACACCGATTCTGATTTAGACAATGTATTAGTGTAGGCCCCCAATAATACATATGTCATGAACATGCTCAATACAAGAATAAGCTTGCAAAACTAGGCTATAATAGCAGCATAAGTCGAGGTAGTAGAAAATATGAGTACGCTTGATTATGATGGAGGAAGGTACAGAATAATTTAAGTTCACCAAGAAGATCGGTGTTGTGCCTCTATAGTTGTCATACTAATTTCTTATCTAAGTCTAAAGTCAACCAAATGGGTGTATGGGCCTCTAAGTTCTACAGTCTAGATAAACACTAAAGTTCTATAGTCTAGATAAACACTATCTTCTTATACAAGCCTATAGTTGGTGTCATTCATTTATACTTCATTAATGAGTTAAAAGGACTATGTGTTACTAGGTTATGAGACATACTACCAAACTTACAAAGATCTAACTGATAGTATTATTGAATACTAGAGTGTATATACCTGGTACAAGGCACCTTCCTAACCCTTATCAAGCACGAGAGAAGATTGACGTTGAAAAAGGATTAAGCAAGATGCAATGCAAGCAATCAAATAAGAATGCAAAATAAAATCAAGGGAGGTGATAAATAAGTAGATGAGATCCTATATTCTAATCATATGCGCAGGCTTGCTCGGTACAGTGACGTAACCGAGACAATATGTTCTCGACCTGCATGGGCCACCACAAAAATATGTCATGCCCCAGTCCCAAAATACGTAGGACCATGAACACGTAAGCATGCCAGCCATATGTATATGGCAACTCCAATATATGGATACCATAATACACACGTACGATGTAGTATGAATATAAATTTATATATGGTATACATATTGTCACAAGTTACTGATATACTAAATCTCATCCACACAACAAGTCATAAAAGGAAATAACTAAACTAGAATAATGAGTCTGAATAATCCAAAACTAATAGTCGGGTGGAGACAAATTCACTACCAATGACTATATCAAAACTAGAATGAGAGAGGAGGGTAATCTCCAATATAAAATAAGGTGATGACAGAAGTGTATCAGCGAAGCGATCCATCGCTAGAGATATTCAAAGATGCTCCGAAGGTAAGACCTCCTCGGAAGAGATAAGTAGTAAGTCCTGATCCGTGCTCCTGCGAATATCCATGAACATCTACACCTGGAAAGGGACCAGGTCCTCAGAGGGACGTAACAAGATACATAGAAGCAAGCCAATTTGAATACAGTAAACATGCATAATATTTGAAAATATATAAGTACGTTGTACAAGACAATCTATATGAATACAAATGAGGACAACTTTTCAACATATAGGCAAGGGTAGGCTACTCGATCTAAGCCTCACAACTCACACACCCATCTAGAACATCGAAAATTGACATACCTCGGGGGTAGTCTACAGAAATTGACATACCTCGGGGGTAGCGACCAACGCGACACACTCCCGTAGTGCGATCTAGATACTACGGTTTACCAGTTAGGCTTTGCTAGACTTGGTGAAGGGCTCGCGCTACCCTCCAAAAATATTTCCTCAAAGGCTTGTTGGTCGAAGTGTACGACCGACATTCTCTGGGTAGATACCAGCTTCGTTGAGTCTGATTGCGTCACCAACTTTTCATCAGTAGAAAAGCTTGTCCCCAGCAGAGTCGCTATCTTGTTCGTAATTAAATAGGTTTAAACAAACATTTGTATACAATTCAAGAAAAAGAGTACAAAGAAATCCTAAATAGACAATCTATGTACAAATTTTTTATTTCAGCGAGTGCAACGATGGAGATCGAGTGTTGCAGTGGCTCCTTTACTCCGTTGACTATTTTACTAGGAAAGGGAAATACTTTTTCCCTCTATTGCCTGTGTGTCTACCTCTCTCTGTGCGCGTGTGTGTGGGTATACCACCCTGATATTTATAGCCATTATATTATATGACCATGCGCGCACATATACTATGGGTGCATGGATGTTGGGAGTTGTCACGTGTATATCCTTAACAGGATGCAGTTGCAATCGTGAGAGCGAGTACATGCCGAGTTGCAATGTGGACGTTTGTTAAGATTTACTGGTTCTGAAGATCTGGACGGTTCTCATCTTCTGTGTGTGTGACTTGGTCAGCTTGACATGTGGCCCACACTTAGTTAGAGAGAATCTCTTCAGTTGCTATATAAATATTTTATCTCAGGGAGCACTGCCATATTCATGGAATCTGGGACGCATGTGACCAGAGATGCATGAAAGCATGGAGTATGGGACGCATATGGCCAGATACGCTTGGGACGCATGGAGTTTGAGATACATGTGGCCAGATACGAATTGTTTCGTTCATGTCGCACTGCACGCCTGTTAGGAGTCATTATTAGGCTGACAAGAGCTTTTGTCGTTTAGTGTGCTGCCATTTTCCAAGGCATTTAAAGTGTCTTTCTGTCAGAATTCTGTGTCAGATGCAACCTTGTTGTCAGGATGCCACGTCAGAGCTAATGCTTATTTTGACAGCTTAGGACGCAAGGATGTTGTCTTTCGGGGCCACATGGTAACTTTACGGTCCAATTTCTCTTGAGCTGACTATTGGGCGCATGATTGTTGGACGAATGGATCCATATTTTCCACGCTTCTGCAAATGCTACACAACGTGAAAGGAAAAAGTTTTATCTATGTGAAAACAAAATAAGGTACATCAAAACTTTTACATGTGTTCTGTATATTCCTAACTTGTCTCAAAACCTACTAAGTGTGGGACAACTACTATAAAAAGGGAGTATTTTTTGGGTGAAATTTGAAAATGATAATTGTATTATCTTTCAGAAGAAAACCAACTCTCTTGTGGCTAAGATTAACATGACAACAAATAAATTATTTTTCTTAACATGACATCAAAAAAAATTATGCATTGGAAGCAAAAATTATTGAAGGATCATTGTTATGACATCAAAGATATAACCTTTTGAATCAAAGAAGCTTGAATATGCTATACCAAAAAAGTATTGTTGTTGGTCTTTCCTCCATTCAATATGAAAATAAAGTATGTTAGAGGATGTATCTTTGAAAAATTCCACATATTACCATTGTCAAAATAAACCTAGAGAGCAAGAGAACCCCTTGAATTGGTTCATGCAGACATTATATGGACCATCTTGTACTACGTCCTTTAATTTTAAATTTTACTTAATTCTATTCGTAGATAACTTTTCTCTATTTTCTATAGCATAAGTCCGAAGCATTTTCTACTTTCAAGCAATTCAAAGTTTTTGGAGAAAAATAAATTTGTCATATTTTGAAAGTGTTAAGAACTGATCGAGGCAGAGAGTTCACATGAAATAAATTTTCTTAATTTTTCAAAAGCAATGGCTCTAACAGAGAGTTGATAGCTGGATAGACCCTACAACAATACATAGTTGTCGAACGAAGAAATCGTACCATTATAGAAATGACAAGGAGAATGTTGAAAGTAAAAACACTTGCCTAATGATTTTTGGATTAAGCTATGTATCTTTATACTCAATAGGTCTTCGACAAAAGCAGTGAAAAATATGACTACATTGGAAGCAAGACATGGCTTTAAGCTAAAGGTAGTTTTTTAATATGTTTGGCTGCATTACATAGCACATATTCCTTCTCAAAAGAAATTAAATATGGTGTAAAAGGAGAAAAATACATCTTTGTAGGATATAGTGATCAGTCCAAAGCATACATATTGATTGGTCCAAAAATAAACAATTTGGTTATCTCTGGTGATGTTATTTTTTTATGAACTCAAGGCTTGGTGATGCAAGAATGAGTTTAATGATGTATCAAGGGCGTTCGAGGAACCAGAAACATCAAATTTAGAAGACATTTCGCTACAAGAAGAAGAAGAAAGTACGATGCCTCAAATCCAATATCAAGTACGTGATCAAGTCCATTACGATCTCGTTTTATTTAATCTTCACTTAATTCAAATCCAAGAGTACACAAGAAGTATCGCCAACTCGTAGACATATATGCATCTTGTGATGTTGCCTTAAATGTTATTGAACATCAAAATTTTAAGGATGCAATAAAAGCATGATATTTTTGGCAGCCTGCAATGGATGAAGAAATGAGGGTGATCGTGAATAATAAAACATGAGAGCTTGTCGATCTACAAAAATTAAAAGATATCATCGGACTAAAATGGATCTACAAGACAAAGTTTAATGAAGATGGCTTAATACAAAAGCACAAGGCTCGTTTTGTTGCAAAAGGATACTCTTAACAACTAGGAATTGATTTCAGTGTGACTTTCGCACTATTTGTTCACATGGAGCCCATTTGGACTGTTCTCACATTAGCTGAACAAATAAAGACACAGGTTTGCTAATTAGAAGTCAAGTCTACATTCTAGAATGGCAAACTTGAAAAAGAAGTTTATGTCGAACAACGACAAGGATATGTTGACAATGGAAGTAAAGAAAAAGTATGTCGACTTTGAAAAGACATATGGTTTGAAGCAAGCACCAAGGGTGTCGAACAGCAAGATCATTATTTTGGTCAAAGTAGACTTACAAGAAGTTCAAATGAGCCGTCAATCCATCTCAAGATAGAAGGTGCACATGATTTTATCATTTTGTGTCTTTATATTAATAATTTGATATAAACAAGAACAACCCCAAATATGGCTGAAGTTTTTAAAAAGTCTATGATAAAAGAATATGAGATGACATATTTGGGTAATAGGAAGTATTTTCTAGGAATGCAGGTTCAACAATCAAGTAAAGGTATATTTATCTCTTAAGAGATATGTAGAAAATCTTTTAATGAAGTTTAATATATTGAACTGAAAACCTATATAGACTCCAATAACAATGAATTTTAAGCTTTCAATCAATGCTGAAGCAAAAAAAAAAAACTGATGCATCTATCTATAGAAGTTTGATTGGCTCGCTAATCTACTTGACAAATACATAGCCCAATATTGTTCATGCCGTGAGCGTGTTATCCAGATTCATGAGTGAGTTAACTAATCAACTTTTTTCTGTAGAAAAAAATACTCAGATATTCAAGGAACCAAAGGATATGACCTTATTTATACACAAGAGAAGGAGAATATCTTAGTCATGTTCACATATAGTGATTGGGCAAGTTCAATTGATCATAGAAAGAGCACCTAAGCATTTTTTCTGGAAAGTAAGGTTATATTGTGGGTATCGAAGAAGCAGATTATGATGGCTTGACAAATGCAACAAGTGAAGCAGTTTAATTAAGAGAAATTTTACCAGATCTCCATCCAGACCAAAACTATACAACTAATGTTTGCTATGACAATATATCTATAATGACTATGACAAAGAACCTAGTTTTTCAGAGCAGGTCAAACTATATAGAACTTTGACATCATGTCATTAGAAAAATGACTAAAAAAAAGAGATTGAATTGAAGTTCTATAGGACGGATGAGCTGATTGCATATATTTTCACCAAATCAATTCTAAGAGAATTGTTTTATTACTTTCGAGAAAAGCTAACTTTTATTTCTAATGCGTTAGGGGGGTGGTGTTAAAGTAAAAAAATTCGTCCGCAGTTCTTTTTTTATGTAGAGTTGTTTCCCTTTACTCATATTTTCTATGACAAGTTGTGTGTATAACTCTTGGATTAAATTCAAGAGAAGTTCCCTATTAAGAAGAGGTATATTTGCAGGTATAAATAGGCCAATAGATGGCCTGCATATTTATTGAAAAACTGAATAAAATTAACCTGTTATAAAATTCAAGATTTCTAAACTCTTTGCCTACGTTCCAACTTTCTTTTATAAACCTCAGGTCTTGTCATCTTTTCTCCAACACTAATAATGCTAAATATTGTAAACTATTTTGGATTTACAAGTTGCTATACTAAGGTACTAAAATTAGCAACTTATTATACAAAGCTATTATGATTAGCAACAAAATATTTTTAAAATTTTAAAATTCTAACTTGCTAACTCTATGTCATTAAAGATACCCTTCATATTTTTAATATTTCCTAATGGTACCCTATCATGCTTGCATAGGGTAGCAAGATGAAAATCGATGAAAATTCAGAATATTTACTTGCTATTTTAATACTTTAGGATAGTAACTTAGTTATTTTAATAATTTAGAATAACAACTTTAAATATGAAAAAAGTTAAAAGAGATTTATTTACAAATTAACATTCTAAGTAATTTCCTTCTCCTGCTAATATTCAGTAGTGGAGGTTGTCAATGTGCAAGCCCTCGAACTAATCTATTTATATAGAACACGACTAAAATATAACAAAATAGCAATGACAAGTTGGCAACCGACCACATCAATCGCCAACTAGCGATGACCTTGCGTCAGTTAAACGACCAATATTAGATATTTTATACGTTAATTACATAGACGTAGTCGGGTCATCGTTGAGACATCACTAGGATATGCCACCAACGGCAAGGATAACACGGGAAGATCACCTGGTACTGTGTCCTAATTATAAAATAGTTGACCGATCAACTTTTATTTTTCTCTCTTTCTCGCCTCTTAATCTATCGTCTCTCTCTCTCTCTCTCTCTCTCTCTCTCAATATGCTCCTCCAAGCTCTAAGCTCCTATGAGCTCCAACGTGCTCCTTATGTTCTCTTTCGACATGCTCCTTCGACTTAGCCATTATCTTCTGACGTGCTTGTGCTCCGCCGTGCTAGTGCTCCTCTGACGTGCCCTCTCCTCCTCTGTACCCGCTCTTCTCTTTATACTCCCACTATAATTTCTTGATTGCTTTTTCCCCTCTTGGCTATAGTGATTTAGATCGTCGGGTTCGGACCCAACAACATTGGATGGACACGGGGTTTGCTATTGTTTGTCGGTTTTGCTTTGGACACTTCGAGGTCAGACCTAGATAGGACATGACACATAATATTTTTTTGGTTTTTTATCGTAACTGTCCCAATGTCGGATACATATCTGACATGACATTGACACTATACTGTCTCAGTGTCGTATTATTCCTCTTACAGTCATAATGCACTGGGGGCTACTTATGTATATGGCTAGAGGAAGGGCTGTACACATGAGCGTGTAGTAGTGCACACTATATAGTATATTTTACTGGCTGTGCATATAGTGAGCGATTGTCGTTGGAAGCACTATATGAAGGGGGATTGCCGAAGTACACAAGAAATGTACATAAATTGCACATTACAGAATTTGTTCACTGTGATGCAAGATGGATACACCTACAGGTTCTACAGAAATAGAAGGAAGGAGAAGACGGACAGTTGTTAGTATATAATTTTTTTTTGTATATATATATATATATATATATATATATATATATATATATATATATATATATAAAAGAAGATCCAACTCAAGTTAAAAAAAATCTGAAGATGGTAACCAGAGACCAAACGGGTAGGGAGCAAAAGCCCACATAAACAAAACCCAAATGTGTACCGAAAATATAATGTCCCAAAGACTGAGAGAGCCCGCAAAATGTGGAAAGCAATCTAGTGCTCTATGTTAGCTCTAAGGGATCGCACAACCGAGTATCACAAACTCTCGTGGAAGGCAAAGGAGAAATATGAATTTATTGGTATTGATAGTGCTTGTTACAACTCACAAAAAAAAGAGTTACAATTAGACTCCTTAAATAGGTGAAAGCAAATAACTAATATGCCCTAAAGTTACTCCATACTTGGGACTACAATGTAGGATCTAGACCTACTCTCAAGGGTACCACTTCAATTACTAATAAGGACTTGGTCCTTAGTGAGAATAGGTCACATGGCTAGAGTTATTTCCTGATTATTGCTCACATGCTCCCCCCTAATATGGACTTCACTCTGAGAGATCCTTGACTCCCTTAATCTAGATTTGATCAAGGTTGATAACTCCAAGCACCTGCTGCATCTCAGCAAATTTCACTTTGGCGAGAGCCTTCGTGAGAATATCGGCACGTTGCTTTTCAGTGCTCACGAACTCCACCTTTATCTGCCCTCTTTCAACACACTCGCGAATGAAATGGAAGCGAGTATCAATGTGCTTACTGCGCCCATGAAACACTGAATTCTTCATCAGCGCATTTGCAGACTTGTTGTCGACATAGAGCGTGACTGGCTTAGGTTCGCGGCCAGTCATTTCACTAACTAGATTACTCAGCCACAAAGCTTGACACGCTGCAGCCGTTGCCGCCATGAACTCAGCTTCGCAGGAGGACAACGCGACAGTTTTCTGCTTCTGAGACGCCCAAGTGATTAGGTTCTTGTTGAGGTAGAACGCCATTCCGCTAGTGCTCCTCCTGTCGTCGATATCTCCTGCTAGGTTGCTATCGGTGAATCCGTGCAGTTCATCTTCACCATGTTCTCTTCCATACATGAGTCCATACTCAAGTGTTCCCTTTACATATCTGAGAATTTGTTTCACAGCCTGGTGATGCATGGTTGTTGGCTTCTCCATGTACCTACTCACCATTCCGACAACATAACAAAGGTCCGGACGAGTATGAGTTAAGTACCTGACACAACCAATGATTCGCCTATATTGCGTCGGATCGACTAGTGTTCCTTCAAGGTTCTTGCTGAGTTGCAGTTTAGCTTCCATGGGATACCTGGTTGGATTGCAATCTCCCATTCCAAACTGCTGCAAAACTCTCTTCGCATATGCTGATTGCTTTAGTATAATGCGATCACCCTGTTGGTCTACCTCTATACCAAGGTAGTAAGAGAGTAACCCAAGATCACTCATCTCAAATTTCTGCATCATCTGCTGCTTGTAAACCTTTACTGCAGTTGCTCTTGTGCCTGTGACGATTAAGTCATCAACGTACACTCCGACAATGAGTGCACCCTCCCTATTGCTCCTTGTGTACACAGCATGCTCTTGAGTGCATCTGATGAATCCCAGCTCCTTTAAGCAGCTGTCCAGGCGTGTGCTCCAGGCCCTCGGTGCTTGTCGCACGCCATAGAGAGCCTTGGACAGCCTGTACACTTTGTGCTCCTGGTTCTTGACGATGAAGCCTTCAGGTTGAGCTACATATACCTCCTCTTTGAGGTCACCATTCAGAAACGCAGATTTAACGTCCAAATGGTGAACCTCTCCCATCCGTGCTGGGCTGCGAGGGCAATGATCAAGCGAACTGTGTCGAGTCTGGCAACTGGAGCAAATACTTCATCAAAATCAACTCCATGTTGCTGGACGTAGCCCTTTGCCACAAGTCTTACTTTGTGCTTGAGGATCTTGCCTTTACTGTCTCTCTTCACCTTGTATACCTATTTTAAACTGATGGATTTGTGCCCAGATGGTAACTCAGTAAGCACCCAAGTCCCATTCTTCTCGATGGCTTCAACCTCCTTCTTCATAGCTTCCCGTCATTCATGTTCAAGTGTGGCATCTTGAAATTTGCCGGTTCTTCAGCCGACAAAAACAACATCTCTGGATCAAGAAAGGTCTCCTCAGTTTTAGCATATATGTCAACAATTGAGCGGTATCTCCTTGGCTCATTCGAGTCTATCGTCGGTGTGGGTGAGCCGCTCGAAGTTGTGGCCGCAGCTTGTGGTGTAGTAGGCTCCCTTGATGCCATTGCCGCTCCGTGCGTCATAGGTGTTGTCGCATCTCCTATGCCCTCCGGCGTGTGCATAGTTGCACCCACTGCTCTCTGTGGAGTGATCACTATCTCGACAACAGGATCTTCGACTGAGAGTTCTACCCAGCCTTGTGGTTCGGTACCATCACCATTGTTCCAATCCCATCTCCTTTCTTCCTCGAACACAACATCCCTGCTCACATGGATCTGGCTACGTTGAGGATTATAGAGACGGTGTGCTTTGCAGCCCTCTTCCACGCCTAGGTACACCAATGGCGTGCTTCGGTCATCAAGTTTCTTATGATGAGGACCTGCAGTCTTCATGTGTGCGACACATCCAAACATCCTTAAGTGTTCGAGGTTTGGTTTCTTACCAGTCCAGGCTTCATACGGCGTGAGCGCACTGAGAGCTTTAGTTGGCAACCGGTTGAGCAGGTACACAGCATGTCTGACCGCCTCGCCCCACATACTTCCAGGAACATGCATGCTCTTGAGCAAGCTCCTTGTCGTAGCCATCACGGTGCTATTCCGACGCTCTACTACGCCATTTTGTTGTGGTGTATATGGTGCGGTGAGGTGCCGTTGTATGCCTTCGCCTTCACAGAAGCTTATGAATTCCTTGGATAGGAACTCACCTCCTCGATCAGTTCTTAGTGTCTTTATCTTGCTGTCACATTCATTCTCCACAAGAGACTTGAATTTCTTGAAAGCATTAAAGGCACCACTCTTTTCTTTGAGCATATACACCCACATCATGCGACTGAAGTCATCAACAAGTAGAAGAAAGTACTTGTTACCAGCAAGTGTAGCGGGTGTAATCGGGTCGCAAATGTCAGCGTGCATAATTTGCAGTGGCCTCTCAGCTCTGAAGCTTGCCTGCAGAGGGAACGGTAGTCGGGCTTGTTTGGCGATGAGACACCCTTCACAGAGCTGGTTTGGATGAGAAATCTTCGGCAGCCCGGTGGCCATTCCCTTCTCTGCCATCATCTTGAGCGCGAAGAAATTCACGTGCCCGAGCCTTGCGTGCCACAACCAGGCTGGGTCTTGTACGTTGTCCATTAGACATATCGGCCTGCAAGATTCAAGAGCTATCTTGTACAGGCGGTTAGGTGATCTCCTCACCTTCATCAGTAGAATGCCGTTCCTGTCGTACACCCTCAAGTAGGAACCGACAATCTCCACCTTGCTTCCATCTTCTGTTAATTGACCAAGGCTCAATATATTACTTCTTAAACTTGGAATGAAGTATACCTCCGACAAAAGACGTTGTTCGCCATTCTTGCATTGGAACATGATTGATCCCCTGCCCTCAATCTGCATGGTTGAGCCATCACCGAACTTGACACGGCCGGTGATGTCCTGATCAAGGTCCTTGAACTTTTCTCGGTGGCCCGTCATGTGGTTGCTAGCACCGTTGTCGAGGTACCACACATCGGTGTCGGCCTGCGCTTCTCCAGCACTGCGCAAGTCTGGTACTATCTTCCCTTCATTGAGCATGACGAGGTCAGGCGTCTCCTCCTGAGTCTCTCCCAGTAGCAATGCGGCATCCTCGTCTTGCGCTCGTGCGAGGTTCGCCTCCTCATCATGACGTTTGTTGCGACACTCCGACGCATAGTGCCCTTAGTTTTCACAATTGAAGCACTTGATTTTTGATTTGTCATGGTTGGAGCTTGAACCGCGAGTCCTCTCACCCTCCTGGTGTTGCACTATTTGGCCGCCACGACCACCCCTGCCGCGCCAGCGGCCACGTCCACGGGGCTTGCCACGGCCCCGGTCATCGCTAGAGTGCCCCTTTTCGCTCGACGACAAATCAGCGCCGCCTTTCTTCGATCGCGCCTGCCACTCAGCGTGAGTATGCAGAAGTTGTCCGTTGTTGCTTTCGCCTCGACCACGTATACGTTCTTCGTACGCTTTGAGGCGGCCGATAACTTCCTCGACCGGCATGGTCTCCACATCCACAAACTGCTCGATCGCAGCAACGACTTGCAGGTACTTGTCTGGGACGGAGACGAGCAACTTATTAACGATGACAACGTCCTCCATCTTGTCTCCCAATCCACGAATCTTGTTTGCGAGGGTCGTCAGTTTTCCTGCAAACTCATCGATGGAATCTGTTCCCTTCATACGCAAAACCTCAAACTCACTCTTCAAGGTTTGAATCCTTGCCTTCTTCACCCGATCTGCGCCGAGGTACATTGTCTTCAGGCTTTCCCAAGCTTCCTTAGTCGTTTTGTGCTTGGCCAGCTGGAGTAGGATCTCCTCAGGGACAGCTTGAAAAATGCACGCCAACGCCATCTTGTCTCTCTTCTTTTCTACGATCACCCAGGCCGCGGGTTCAATGGCGTCCCAGACGCTTTGAGCCTCCATGAAGACCTCCATCTTGATCGCCCAAGTGGAGTAGTTGACAGATGTCAGCATCGGGTAGTGCAAGGTTATGCTTCCCTCCTTTGTTGCTGGCGCCGTCGAGTGCTCGACGATTGACATCTTGTTGAGTCGAAGGTACTTTGGCTTACACTTGGCTCTGATACCAGATGTTAGCTCTAAGGGATCGCACAACCGAGTATCACAAACTCTCGTGGAAGGCAAAGGAGAAATATGAATTTATTGGTATTGATAGTGCTTGTTACAACTCACAAAAAAAAGAGTTACAATTAGACTCCTTAAATAGGTGAAAGCAAATAACTAATATGCCCTAAAGTTACTCCATTCTTGGGACTACAATGTAGGATCTAGACCTACTCTCAAGGGTACCACTTCAATTACTAATAAGGACTTGGTCCTTAGTGAGAATAGGTCACATGGCTAGAGTTATTTCCTGATTATTGCTCACACTCTAATGGGAACATATCGATAAGGCCTTAGTAGTCTACCTGGATACTTCCGTTGTGAGATGGGAGAGGATGAAGGACTTTCCCTCGAATCGGGCTTTGTTATGATTCTTCCATAGCACCCAAATATAGCGCCAATGACAAATTTAAGAAAATGATGTTGTTTTCCTTCGTTCCAGGCGGCAAACCTCATATGCAAAGGACCGACCACGCTCGTAATGCTACAAGATCGATGGAAATAGTCCCAGACATAGATGGTGACCCTTCCGCTGTTGAAAATATGATCAATATTCTCTGCTTACGGAAGCTCACAACTATGGCACTTGGAAGCAATGGAATAACTGGAACATGTGAGAATATCATCAGTGGGGATCTTCCAGTGAACCACTCTCCATATCAGGATGGACCATTTGAGAGGGATGCAAGATTTCCAGGATGGTTGAGGTTCCATCGGCCCAAGCATGAGAGAATGAATAGATCTCCAAGATGACACAACCTGCTCTGGGACACCGATTAAGGCTAGTGGGATTTTCCTACGTGCACTGCATTTTTTGGAGATGTGTTTGCTAACTTCCTCCGGGGGCAAACATTCGGCCCACTGATTCAGCAGATGCTCTATTCTGGAGTATCGTTCCAAACGGCTAATTCATACTCTCATGAGAAGCAACTGCATCGCCGCTCCCAACCCGTAGCCTAATAAACCATTCACCATATTTGCAGCCCCAGAAAAGACACCGCCCAGTATAGGAGGCCTTAATGTTGGCAATCGCAGTATTCAGATGACGATGAGGGGAGTAGCGAGCGCATATGAAACGACTCCAGAAAGAGCGCTTCGATCTGAGCTTCCACCAAAGTTTGATAGAAAATGCGAGGAACGTCTTGGATAAGAGATACCAAGACCCATTTCCACTGTAGGCCTAACAATAAACTTCTATTTCCCCTACGTTTACACAAAGAGTTTGAGTCCATTTTTGTTCACACACCAATACCATGGTGTTTGTTCACCCCCCAGCCCCAAAGGAAGCTATTAAAGAGAGACTCGATGGTGTCCATGATCTTTTGAGGGGGAAAATAGGCTGACATGTTGTAAATTGGAATTGAGTTGAGCACGTGCCTTAGAAGAACCAATTTCCTATAAAGGGAGAATTGATTGTTGTGCCAACCTCCAATTTTCTCATTGATCTTGGTGATGAGGGATTCGAACAGACTAGATTTCCTCCAACCGAAAGCCATGTCAAGTGTAGAGACTGTTCAAATTTTTAGTGGGAGTATGTGTGCCTGGGAGCGATTGAAGTGTGCAGTATGTGTATATATAGCTGTGTGTCTCATATTTGTGTAGAGGGTTGTGTGATATAAGAGAAGTATCAAGGGGTTTTAGATTTGATATAATGGTGATCGAGTGGGTGTGTACTACAGTTTTAGGACTGTAGTAGTGACTATGCAGTATGGGGTTTCTTTAGCAGCAGCTCGGGTCCGAGTGCAGCAGCAAGTTCTACAAGCTCGGGCAAGGGCAGCAGCATTGGCAGCAGTAGGTGTCTGTACCCGATTGCATCAAACAACTGCAAGTTGCTGCAATGTAGAGTTTGTAGGTGCAGCAAGAGAAAGGGGGAAGAAGCACACCACTGTGCAGTGGGCACATGATCTGTGCTAGGTGATGTATTTGTGAGCGTAATAGGGGTGTTCATGTGTCTACAGTGGTGTCTAGGGTGAGCAACTAGCTATAGAAGCCCAGGATATAAGTCGGGCCTGCAGTGTGTGTGAGGAAGCTCTATGCACAGACCTTGTATGCGCTAGCTGCAGACTTCCAGGTTGTGTTAGATGTGAGATAAGTATTTCTAGGATAGGACTGTGTGTTTCGAGTGTACATATAGAAGTGTGCACGTATTTGTGCTTGTATTTGAAACTAGAAGCAGCAGTGGTAGCAGCAAGAGGAAATTTTAGTTTGTAGTATAGGAAATGCAACATTGTGCAACTGATGGAATGAAGTGCAAGATGTGAGATGTGGGTATAATTTTAAATATGTATCATGGTGAGCTAGGTATTAGAATTAGTGTTTAGGTAAGGGTTTTGGTAAGGGTTTTGGTATCAGGATATCAAGTATCAAGATACTAAGTAAATTTCATGGGTATTGCAAGGTATATATTGGTATACCAATAGCAGGGTAAGATAGTAGGATACCAAAAGTTAAGGTATTGATATTAAGATACTAGTGTTAAGGTAATATATATATATATATATATATATATATATATATATATATATATATATATATATATATATATAGGGTATGCATAGAGGTAACCTTAGAAATAACTTGGTAATAGATAGATAACTAGATACCAAACCAAAAAGCTATTGGAGAATCTAGAATAGGTAATTACCTTCTTTAACCCTATTGACCAAAAAAAGACCTAAAAACCTTCAATAAGGTTTGTTAAGCATGATTTTGATTCCAAATCACCTATTGACATTTGAAATTCATATATAGAGTGAATTAAGTAAAATAAGTAAAATAATACTATAAATATGTATCATAGAAGCTATCAAATAAAGGAAACTATCAGAGAATGTACTCGCCAGTGGTCCTAAGCTGAGAACATAAGTCAGTATCCGAACTGGAGTCCAAGGACTCTTACTGGCATCACTTATATTAGGACTCTTACTAGCATCACTTATATTTATCTGGCTGACTTTGTATTTGATCTACGTGCTGAGACATGGATCCATTAGTACTAGTGGGACGAAAAAATATCTTACTAGACATGTAAACATTCCCAAAAAGAAGAACCACTCCCTCAGGTCTAATCTGGAACGATAGCGATCGTACATTTCACGTGCGGGGTGTCGTAAATTACTATAGTCGTTTAGATGTCGAAAGTGGTAGTTCAACACACTAGATTGGTGTAGTCTTAGTGGTTTCACTCTATACTTGCTTGTTCAATTCATATATTGCTATGTTTATTGGATTTCACATATTTGACTTGACCTTACGGCCATCCTTATTTATTTCACTCTTTTTACTTACCATGATTCTATACTTATCTTTTTTACCCTATTTTCTGTACCATGACTCTATGTCTACTTGTCATCATGTATTTTATTACTATTTACTATTTTATAGTCTTTATCATGTACTGGAACTATAGTTAGAGTTGTAATCATTCTATCTTGACTGGATAATATTTTTAGGAGTTGTTGTACCCCACGTTCTTTGACTTCAGAGTGATGCTATAGTCAAGACTGTTATTGCACTGTAGACCATGAGATGACATTTGTAGAGATCTAGACTAATATTTTTTATTCCCGTATCATGCTCTAGTTTTACTTTACTTAGTTAGGTGTTTGGATTACTTTCTTTATTATATCCTCCTTAGTATACTGTGATTGCGTTATGATGATACTAGTCGTTCTTGTGATGGTTGAGACAATTTTTCATTTAGATGTAGACAGCGTTCTACCGTCGATTCTGCAGCACAGGCTGGATGTACCCACGTACTCGTGCCCGAATATCCGGGTGCGGGTCGTGACACATTTTTATGGTGGTCCATGTAGGTATCGTCTTTGCAAATAGTGCGATATCGTGGTAGTACTTAGGCTTAGTTGTACTACTACGAGCCTGCAATAGAATATGATTGATGGATTATAAGAAGTAGTATTGAATCACATATTAGGATTTCTTAAAAGATTTTGGTGCTGACCCGTAAGAATCTTATTATAACCCTATTTTGAATCTATTTCTACTTGCTACTTCTCACCTTCACATGTTTGTTGTTGAATTTAATCCATGTATCAAGATGAATTTTATGGACTATATTGAGATATATTCTGATGACGTATTTGGATGAGACAGTGGGAACTATAACCGTCTGTCCAAATTATAGAGTCTAGAGTTTATCGCTGCCATACTAGCCGGTATGACGAAAACATAGAGACCTGATTTGGATATACATATCTTAGTTACAGAATTTAGAGTTTCTCATTGTCACGTCCCAGTCCCAAAATACGTAGGACTGGGAATACGTAACATGCCAACTATGCATTCGACCAGACTCTGATCCGACTCGAATACGTATAAGCTGTATTATAATTGTCACTATCTAAATAATCAAGTAAATATGAATATATATGCCTCAATCCTCAATGAACATAATACATAAGAATGAGCTACATGTGCTAATGTCGGTAGCCCAGTAACACACAAACTCGAATAGACTCGAGGAAGAAATATGAGTCTATAAAACTAGGTTACATCAGCAGATAAATAAATAATATGAATAAATAACCATAACTCCGATAGAAATGATATAAGTACCTGGTACCAATGCCTGCAAGGCAAGCAACTCCATCAGCAACTCCAAAGGCTCCATAACCATCTATGCTGTAAAAATTGAAAGGGAACCAGGTCCTCAGAAGGACGTAACAAGGTACAAGAAACAGCATGCCAAAAGTAAAACAGTATAATGCCACATACTCGAGGGTAAACAACTGTAACCAACTATGTGATATGCAAATGAGAGTATGGTATCGTACCCCGGGCTGGTAGTTACGAAAGATCCCAATGGATAATTCCGTATGCTAATGGTACACTCAAGGCTACGTGTGGGGGAACCAGGAGGAAGATGTATGTATAAAGTACTCACGAAAGATCCCAATGGACACTTCCGTATACTAATAGTACACATAAATAGTAATACAAAAATATGCCCAGAGCACGATGAAGACTCTCTCCACCCAATGTAACCTCATATCTCATGTCCACGACATCTCATGTCCATAACATGCAAGATCATGACCTCTAGCTAGTGCAACGAGTCATAATAATATCCATATAATATACATGTCTCATGTCCCTAATGCTGTAAACCTATACAGAATTACCATGAATAACTCGAGAAAAATTATGACACATGAAAAAGTGTCAAGTGTCTTAGGGTATAGGGTACTTGGTAAAGCAAACACGTAAAAATATGATCGTGGAATCAACTCTCTAAGTGACGTTGCACGACTCCGCGTACGGCGTCGACACCCGAATCTTGTTCGGACGCTAAGCAAAGTCTCACGGTCCTAGCGTAAACACACAAATCAACCATATAAAATAACTTTAATAACTAAATAATATAATAAAGGCAAGGAACTGTAATACATCATGACAAGATACACTTGCCTGGGTTCTGAACTCCGCCAACAGCTCCTGAAAAAGTAGAATCTGCACGTAAACCTCCGGATGCTGAAACAAACATCACCAATATTCTCATAATACTAGAAATAGCTAAATTGACTACCCATAAGTCCAATTTGGACACATGAGCAAAATTGACATTTTTGAGTCAAAGTGGGGTCCACATGTGGTCCACTTTGTACCGTAAAATATGCCAGAGATAAAGTTCTCCAAATTTATCAAACTTAGTATCTGGCAGTCAAGAACGACGAAACGAACCCAACGGAATGTCCAGAACTGGATTTCAATGAGCCGATCACAAAATAGTTCGTCATGTAAAACCGTAGGGCCCACAAAATGATATTTCGTCGACGTTCTCAGAATCGAACCAAACTTGGGTCAAAGGACCAGCGTAACACTACGAATTCCGATGGTGTAAGTTTCGTTGCGAAATGACAAGCACACACAAAGTTATAGCGAGTGTCAGAAAAGGCCGATAAGATATTTTTTGACGAATACGCGTAAATTTTGGTGTGCATGCACATCAAAATCAAATTTTGCTAAGGCCCACACGTTCGCGTTGACAATACGCGCCTTTTGGTGCAACTCGCACACGACGAAGTTGACTCGTTTGGCGGAACGCACCCCGTATCGTGAGATTTTGGGTATTTTAAAAATAAATTTTTGGTCATTTTGGAACACGAATAATTTTACCATTAAAGTAAACTAATAAAAACTAAAAGAACAGTAAAAATCTTGGTTATATTGTAAAGAAGTTCCTTCAGTTATTTTTTGAAAATAGTTAACGAGTTGGTGGTAATTTTGACATGAACATGGTTACTTGGACCGAAATTCTGAACTGTTTTCGAACAGTTTTTTGGCCAACTTTCGGTCGATTTTTTGATCAAACTGGGGTTCCTAAACTCGTTCCACTTGAAGAAAATCCCAGAGGGTTAGGTTGTGAACATACCAGCGAAGACGGGACGTAAAACGAATCAGCGAGGAGGTCGAAAGCTGTGCGCGAATGAGGGGCCCAACAGTTGCTGTTGTACATGCGGGAGGGGGCGGACGGGGTGCGGGGTGCGGCTGCGGGCGGTCGGAGGTCGGCCGAAGGCGACGACGGAGGTCTGGGATTAGAGTTGGGGTTTGGGTTTTGAGATTATAGGTTTGTATATATATATATATATATATATATATATATATATATATATATATATATATATATATATATATATGAGGGGAGAGGCGTTGTTGTTGTACGTGGGGGTAGAAAGGGAGTTAGTTTAGGTTTTGGTTTTATTGGATTTGGGTAGGATTTGGGTTATTGGGTTTGGGTATTAATTTATTTCTTTTTCTTTTCTTTTATTTTATATAGGTCTATGAATATTTAAAAATAGTTTTGGTCCTCAATAAATTTCCGAAAAATTATACAATACTCTAATAATAGTTGTACACCCAAAAATATATATTTTGTACAATATTAATATTTAATTAAATACATGTAATTATAAATTCATGAATATTATATATTATAATTAGATAAAAATAAAATAAAAAAATTCTTAATCACAAAAAAAAAATACCAAGAATATTAAATTCTAAAAATCAGGGTGCTTACAATCTACCCAACTTATAAAATTTTGTCCTAGAAATTAAAAATAAATATTGTAGAAAAAAGTTTAGTTAAGAATGTTGCACTAAAGATGGGGACGCAATTACCAAATGGAGTACTAGTTTGACGTCGCATTCTAAGTATAAAATGTAAACCCCCTGACCTAAAAATAGGTATCTTGTGTGTATTTTGTACTCGTGTATTTATTTTAGATTATTTATTTAAATAAATTAAAACCCAATGATTTTATTAGGATACTTTACCGTGGTTTGGACATTAATAATATAGGATGACCCCAAAATCTGTATCGCCCTTTTATAGGAAGTAGCCTACACAGAAGACACTACCTGTAGGATCCCTTCGTGGCATAGAAATTTGATCCCTTGGTGTTAGTATGACATTAGTGTAACGACCTTAGATTAATTATTAAATATTAGATAATTTAAATATATATAATTTAATTGTGGTTATTTTCAATTTTAACTTTTCTAAAATTAGAATCCCATAATTTTCTGTGCCAGTAGACAAATTTCCTTTTTATGGATTTGCGTATTATTTATAATTTTCTATTTTTGTGGATAACCATTTATTTATTTAGATAGTTAATTAGATAATACAATTATTTGATCTATTATATCTAAATAAATGCCTAGTTATTAATTATAAAATATTTTATAAAATATTTTGGAGTGTAGTATTTATTAAAGCTTCATAAAATAATTTTTTAGAATTTATTTGGTGTACAAATATCATTTTTGGGATTTTAATATCATCTATAAATATAAATGTATATATATGTTAATAAGTAATAATAATAATACTAATAATAATAATATTAGTGATAAGAATAATAATAATAGCAATAATAATAATAATAATAATAATAATAATAATAGCAATAATAATAATAATAATAATAATAATAGGAACAATAATAATAATAGTAACAATAATAATAATAGTTATAATGATAATAATAATAATATTATTATTATTATTATTATTATTATTATTATTATTATTATTGTTATTATTATTATTATTATTATTATTATTATTATTATTATTATTATTATTGGTAATAATAATAATGTTATAGAGAAAGAAATAAAAGAAATGAAATGAAAAGAAAAAGAAAAAGAAAAAGAAAAAGAAAGGAAAAAATAAAAGATAATTAAAATCCTAACCTAATAACTACCCAACCCCTTCCCATAACACAAATCACCCCATCCTAAAACTACAGAAACCCACTCCCCTCTCTCCCCGATCTCTCTCTCTCATTCTTTGTGTGTGTGTGTGTATATATATATATATATATATATATATATATATATATATATATATATATATATATATATATAATCACTCAATCCCAAAACCCTAACCCTAACCCTAACCTAGCCACCCGACCCCGACTCCGGCGACCGTCCCCCTCCGGCCTACCGCCGTCCCGCGCCGGCGGCGCCGCCGCAGCCACCCGGACCGTCGCCGTCCGCTTCTGCGTCCGCCCGCGTTTGCGCGCGCATGCGCACATTTTTGGCCCATCTTCAACGTGATGTCTCCCTCATCTGTTATCCTTTTTGCGTACGATTTATTCGTGTACGTTCACAACGTGACCCTCTAAGATTTTTGTTCAAGCGGCACGAGTTTTCATGTCCCGGATTGGTTGAAAAATCGATCAGAAAATGACCAGAAAACTGACCAAAATAGTACATAATTTCGAATCCAAAATCCCATGTTCACACCCAATTTACCGCCAACCTGTTCATTATTTTTAAAAATAAATTAAAGGATTTTTCTTCTTCAAATAACCAAGAATTTTTCTATTTTTTTAGTTTTTGTTAATTTATTCTATGAGTAAAATTATTCAACCTCCAATCGACCAAAAACTTGTTTTTAAAATATTAAAAAAATATTATACGGAGTGTGCCCCACCAAACGGGACCGTCTAGTCGTATACCAATTGTACCGAAAGGCACATATGGTTTATTCTGATGTATGGGCTTTCACAGAAGTTGATTCGGACGTGTGTGCCCGTCGGAATCAACACATATCCGTAAAAAGTCCCCAAATCGCGACTTATGCAAATCTCCGCACCATTTTATGTACGCTCGTCGGAATATGACAAAACTTATGCCATTGGATTTGTGGTATCACGCTGGTCCTGTGACCCAAGTTTCATGCGATTTTGAGACAGTTGACCAAGCGCCTATTTGCGGGCCCACGGTTGACTTTTTGGGCAATTTTGTGTTCGGCTCACCGAAATTTAAAATTGGACATACTGTTGAGTTTTTATTGACGTTTAAAATTTGTTTGACCTATAATTTGTTCCATTTAGAGACCTTTACCTCTGACACACTTTTCGGTGCAAAGTGGCCCACATGTGGATCCCGCTTTGACCCGAAATTACCGTTTTGCCTCTGTATCCAAATTGGACGAAAGGGTATTGTTTTCTAGCTATCTCGCTTATTCTGGGAACGTTGGTGATGTTTATTTTAGCATTCGGAGAGATTTATTCTGATGCCATAGTTTCTGATCTATTGTGCTTGACGTCAAGATGCTTACACTTTGCAGCTTTCTTGCCAGGCAAGTATAACTTGCCAAATTATTTACAGTACTTTGCATTGCTTATTTTATTTTCATATATTCAATGCATGTGTGTTTTCTTTCAGTCATTACTATATATTATATATGTTGACACACACTTGACACCTAGTATCATGAGAGAGGAGGACAATCAGTAGGCGTATGGGCTATAACCACTCTGGTAAACCGTAGTAACTAGCACGTACTACGGTAATGTATCGCGCTGGTCGCTACCCCAGAGGTATATCAATTTTTGGTGTCGTGCTGGTCGCTACCCTCGAGGTATGTCGATTTCTGATGTCCCTGCCGTGTGTGTGAGTTGTGAGATTATATAGAGTAGCCTACCCTTGCCCATACCTCAAAAAGTTGTCCTCATTATGCATTTCATATAGATTGTCTTGTACAACGTACATATATATTTTCTATCTATTATGCATGTTTACTGTATTCAAATTGGCATGCTTCTATGTATCTGTTATGTCCCTCTGAGGACCTGGTCGCTTTTTAAGTGTAGACGATCTTGACTATTAGCAGGAGCACGGATCAGGACTTGCTACTTATCTCTCTTTCGAGGAGGTCTTCTCTTCGAGTCTTATTGTTTATTAGATGTTCTTATGTGGTTTCTCTTATATTCTAGTTGGTAGTGGATTTGTCTTCACCCAACTACTTGTTCTTATCAAGTATTTTATACTTGATTCAGTTATATAGTTTATTACTTATTTAATTTTGTAGATGAGATCTAGTTATGCCCTGTGACTTTTGATACTATATATACCACATGTGAGTTATTATTCATATTACAGCGTATGTGTGTATTATGGTATCCATATATTGGATTTGCCATATACATACGGCTGGGATGCTTACGTGTTCCTAGTCCTACGTATTTTGGGACTGGGACGTGACTTATTTTTGTAGTAGCCCATGCAGGTCGAGAACATATTGTCTCGGTTATGTTACTATACCGAGCAAGCCTGCATATAGGATTAGAATATAGGATCTCATCCACTTATTTAATCACCGTCCTTGATTTTATTTCGCATTCTTATTTAATTGCTTGCATTGCATCTTGCTTGATCCCTTCTCAACGTCAATCTTCTCTTTTCTTTCGTGCTTGATAGGGGTTAGGAAGCTGACTTGTACTAGGTATATACACTCTATTATTCAATAACACTGTTAGTTAAATTCTTGTAAGTTGGATAGTATGCCTCATAACCTAGTACCACCTAGTCCTTTTGACTCATTAATGAAGTATAATTGAATGACACCAACTATAGACTTGCATAAAAAGATAGTGTTTATCCAGACTGTAGAACTTAGAGGCCCATACCCCCATTTGGTTGACTTTAGACTTAGATAAGAAGTTATTATGGCAACTATAGAGGCACAACACCGATCTTCTTGGTGAACTTAAATTATTCTGTACCTTCCTCCATCCTAATCCAACATACTTATATTTTCTGAACTACCTCGACTTATGCTGCTATTATAGTCTAGTTTTGCAAGCTTATTCTTTTATCGAGCTTGTTCATGACATATGTATTATTGGGGGCCCACACTAATACATTGTCTAAATCAGAATCAGTGCATTGTGGTCTGATCAATCTTAGTGCGCTTGGTTCGATCTTCGTATCACTACTTTACGTGGATTGAGATATAGTTGACTCAACTTGTTAGACGAATATACTTGCCCTCTAGACTGGTCAGAGCATGTCATGCCAGGTACATAACTGTTTTGATGTGAACATGCGAATGAAAATTTACCAAAATAAGATTTTAATCCACAACTGTCTTGGCCACTCCGTTTTGAATTCTTTAATCGCTTTGAACCCCGTGCTTGTATTCTATCACCTCCTCCTTGAACTCTTTATTATTGTTTTCCGTCTTCCCCTATTTTGGAAAGACGAACGTTCGTGCTTGGTATAAGTTTGATACACGGAGAGTACTAGACATACCCATAGGCCAATCACATTACTTGGTGACTATTTTTCGTAATTAAGGGCATATCATATATGATATATTTGGTGTTAATTTTTTTGAGGATTGAATAACACGATTAAATAATTTGAGAAAGTTTTCTTAAATGTATAGCCTTATGTGATAGATAGATAAATTTTAAGTTGAGTAGGAGTTGCATTGTCAACTTGAGGTGAATTCTTTTAGATTGTGATCAAGTAAGATTAGATTAGGAGATATAAGTCATTTTAATTTTGAATTTTTTTAGAAGAATGATTACGATGATGAGGATTTAGTAAATCATGCCTTATTTTTAATTTCGAGGACGAAATTCTTTTAAGTTTGGTAGATTGCAAAACCTCCTGACCTAAAAATAGGTATCTTGTGTGTATTTTGTACTCGTGTATTTGTTTTAGATTATTTATTTAAATCAATTAAAACCTAATGATTTTATTAGGACACTTTATCATGGTTTGGACATTAATAATATAGGATACCCCAAAATCTGTATCGCCCTTTATAGGAAGTAGCCTACACAGAAGACACTACCTGTAGGATCCCTTTGTGGCATAGAAATTTGATCCCTTGGTGTTATTATGACATTAGTGTAATGAGCTTAGATTAATTATTAAATATTAGATAATTTATATATATAATTTAATTATGGTTATTTTTAATTTTAACTTTTTTAAAATTAGCATCCCATAATTTTTCGTGCCAGTAGGAAAATTTCCTTTTTTGGATTTGCTTATTATTTATAATTTCCTATTTTTGTGGATAACCATTTATTTATTTATTTATTTAATTAGATAATACAATTATTTGATTTATTTTATCTAAATAAATGTCTAGTTATTAATTATAAAATATTTTGGAGTGTAGTATATATTAAAGCTTCATAAAGTAATTTTTTAGAATTTATTTTGTGTGCAAATATAATTTTTGGGATTTTAATATCATCTATAAATATAAATATATATATGTTAATAAGTAATAATAATAATAATAATAATAATAATAATAATAATAATAATAGTGATAATAATAATAATAATAACAAAAAAATAAAAATAATAATAATAATAATAATAATAATAATAATAATAATAATAATAGTAATAGTAATAGTAATAGTAATAATAATAATAATAATAATAATAGTAAAAATAATAATAATAGTTATAATAATAATAATAATAATAATAATATTATTATTATTATTGGCAATAATAATAATGTTAAAGAAAAATAAATAAAAGAAATGAAATGAAAAGAAAAGAAAAAGAAAAAGAAAGGAAAAAGAAAAGATAATTAAAATCCTAACCTAATAACTACCCACCCCCCTTCCAAGAACACAAACCACCCCATCCTAAAACTACAACAACCCACTCCCCTCTCTCCCCGATCTCTCTCTCCCCCCTTTGTATATATATATATATATATATATATATATATATATATATAATCTTTCAATCCCAAAACCCTAAACCTAACCCTAGCCACCCAACCCAGACTCCGGTGACCGTCCTCCTCCGGCCGACCGCCGCCGCAGCCACCCGGACTGCCGCCGTCCGCATTCGCCCGCGTTTGCGCACGCATGGGCACAGTTTTAGCACATCTTCAATGTGATGTATCTCCCTCATCTGTGATCCGTTTTGCGTGTCGTTTGTTCGTGTACATTCACAACGTGACCCTCTAGGATTTTCGTTGAAGCGACACGAGTTTTCATGTCCCGGATTGGTTGAAAAATTGACCAAAAAATGACCGGACACTAACCAAAACAGTTCAGAATTTTGAATCCAAAATCCCATGTTCACACCAAATTTGCCGCCAACCTGTTCATTATTTTTGAAAACTAATTAAAGGGTTTTTCTTCTCCATATAACCAAGAATTTTTCTGTTCTTTTAGTTTTTGTTAATTTATTCTATGTGTAAAATTATTCAACTTCCAATTCGACCAAAATTTATTTTTAAAATATTAGAAAAATGTGATATGGAGCGCCCCGCCATACGGGACCGCCTCGTCGCGTACCACTTGCATCGAAAGGTGCGTATGGTTTATTTTGATGTGTGAACTTTCGTGGAAGTTGATTCGGACATGTGTACGCGTCGAAATCAATCTGTATCCGTCAAAAGTCTCTATATCGCAACTTTTATAAAATATCGCACCATTTTATGTATGCTCGTCAGAATACGACAAAATTTGTGCCATTGGATTCGTGGTATCACGCTGGTCCTGTGACCCAAGTTTCATGCGATTCTGAGAAAATTGACCAAGCCGCCTTTTACGGGCCCTACGGTTGACTTTTTGGGCAAATTTGTATTCGGCTCACCTAAATTCAAAATTGGACATACCGTTGAGTTCGTATTGACTTTTTGAATTTGTTTGACCTATAATTTGTCCCATTTATAGACCTTTATCTCTGGCACGCTTTTCGGTGCAAAGTGACACACATATGGACCCCGCTTTGACCCAAAATTACCGTTTGCCCCTGTGTCCAAATTGGACGAAAGGGTAGTGTTTTCTAGATATCTCGCTTATTCTGGGAACGTTGGTGATATTTATTTCAGCATCCGGAGACGTTCATTCTGATGCCATAGTTTCTGATCCATTGTGCCTGACGTCTGGATGCTTGCACTTTACAGCTTTCTTGCCAGGCAAGTATACCTTGCCAAATTGTTTACAATACTTTGCATTGCTTATTTTATTTTTATATATTCATTACATGTGTGTGTTTTTCAATCATTACTATATATTATATATGTTGATACACACTTGACACCTAGTATCATGAGAGAGGAGGACAATCAGTAGGCGTATGGGCTATAACCACTCTGGTAAACCGTAGTAACTAGAACGTACTACAGTAGGGTATCGCGTTGGTCGCTACCCCCGAGGTATATCAATTTCTGGTGTCGCGCTGGTCGCTACCCTCGAGGTATGTCAATTTCTGATGTTCCTGCCGTGTGTGTGAGTTGTGAGATTAGATAAAGTAGCCTACCCTTGCCCATACGTCGAAAAGTTATCCTCATTATGCATTTTATATAGATTGTCTTGTACAGCGTACTTATATATTTTCTATCTATTATGCATGTTTACTGTATTCAAATTGGCATGCTTCTATGTATCTTGTTACGTCCCTCGGAGGACCTGGTCCCTTTTTAGGTGTAGACGATCTTGACTACGTCCCTCTGAGGACCTAGTCACTTACTACTTATCTCTCTTTCGAGGAGGTCTTCTCTTCGAGTCTTATTGTTCATTAGATGTTCTTATATGATTTCTCTTATATTCTAGTTGGTAGTGGATTTGTCTCCACCCAACTACTTGTTCTTATCAAACATTTTATACTTGATTCAGTTATATAGTTTATTAGTTATTTGATTCTATGGATGAGATCTAGTTATGCCATGTGACTTTTGATACTATATATACCATATGTGAGTTATTATTCATATTATAGCGTACGTGTGTATTATGGTATCCATATATTGGAGTTGCCATATTCATACCGCTGGCATGCTTACTTGTTCCTAGTCTAACGTATTTTGGGACTGGGGCGTGACATAAGGGTACGCTTAATCAAGGCTCTACCCAAATTATAAGAATAAAGTTGGCTGCAGGACTATAGTCACGATCATATTTCTAAGGATTTTTAGAAAGTCCAACTTCAAGGAGTGATTCGAGATGGTAAGGATTTTGTGAACGTTGTCACAGTTCATTAAAGGAAATCTATGTACTACTATGGCGTTAATGAGTCAATAACTCTATAAAGAAAGTTTTACCACTTCTCATTGCTTCTAATTAGGTCATGAGTCTATAAGACAATAGAAATTACCATAGCTAAATACAACTAGGGTGAGATGGTAGCGAGAAGTTGTTCATTGCATATCATGGATGCCGATGAATGGTTCAGCAATAAGCGTCAAAAGGTGATATAACTCATCAAGATATTTTGTATTATGTAGAGAGTACAAGGGGTTCAATTTAATGCAACACAAGTGTCATAGACATAGGTTGACATGAATGGGATACGAGTATATCAGTGGTTGGGATATTTGGGTTACCTATGTATAATTTAATTTAATTGCAATGGAGTTGCATATAGGATTTAGAAGGAGATATGCCACGAATGTTGGGGGAGGTCTATATGGAGCATGAGCGTGTATATTTGGAAGTAACAGTTGTGTCATCAGTGAGTAGGTTCTAGTTAGGCACATGAATGTCAAGGTGGTCGAAACAATTGAGTCAGTGTTAAGTTTTAAAATTGACCGCAACAGAAAAAATGATATCTATGTGTCATATGTGTACAATTGCGTCGCGAATGTCGTGCGACTAAAACAAAATATGGGAAGGCCAGTTTGTGAGTGATAGTCATGTCATAGGTGTAGAGTGACTAGTCTAGGTCATTAGGGGAAAGTTGTTGGAAAGGAAAGAATAGTGTTGTGCTCCAAATATCCGAGCCAAAACAAAGGGTATTAAGGATACGGAAATTAAATAGGTAATTTAATCCGTTTGAGATTAACCTAATTAGCACCAAAATAAATTC
Organism: Iris macrosiphon; assembly: GCA_036927795.1. Classification (NCBI taxonomy): domain Eukaryota; kingdom Viridiplantae; phylum Streptophyta; class Magnoliopsida; order Asparagales; family Iridaceae; genus Iris; species Iris macrosiphon. The sequence continues at coordinate 42,291,162 of JAYESA010000011.1, read as the reverse complement.
AAATCTACCCTGAATTTCTAGAAATAACCCTACACTAAAACCTGGGACTACGATCTACCCAACTTATAAAAATTAAGTTGGTATTAAAAGTAAGGTCATGGTCCTGCTAACAAGATTTCTGGAAGGGTCTATTTTCTAAATAAGGATACAAGAATTTTAGGATTTACTGGCCGTAATCAAGGATTTTCTAAAGGAACCTAGAAAATATCAGGGTGCTATTGATCAATAACTTTATAAGAGAAATTAATACCCATCCATTACTACTCTTGTATAGGTCAATCTTCTACAAGGCAGAAGAAATGACTGAGTTAGATCTAACTAAGGCAAGGTGGTAAAGAGACTTCGATCATCGATTGACATTGATGATGAAGAGACCAAAAATTTAGGCCACGATAAGAAGAATTTCTGATAAGTGTCTACATGGTTGAATAAGGCACGATTAGGCAGGTATTTGGAGAATTGAGTCATGGTGACTAGATCAAGGAAATTAGAGTAGAAAAGAACTGATACCTTTGGTGATATGGATATTAACACAAGGAGTGGTACCAACTAAGGGACTGATTTTATAATTAAGGCACAACTAGGGAAAGAGGAAGGATCTACTCATTGTTATAATTAGAAAGATTATTTTTGCAAAAGCACGAGGCCATATATACAACACAAGATAAGAATTTGATAGGAAGGATAGGGATGCAGTCGAGGGGGTAATACAACTAATCCTTAAACTCAATACTATATTCAATTCTTATGCTAACAATCTACTTTAGCTCTAGTATATAGGAATAACCTATCTATCTACCCTACTAAGGGTAACAATCTTCTCAAAACTTTATATCCAGTATGTCTTCTTCCGCCTTGACAAGGATCTGCTTCTGGAGGAAACACCGCGCTCGAACGTTCATCTCTCTGAAGTAGGAAGAGATGATAAACAATAATAAGAATGTCGAGGGGATAAACGACTACAATTATGAAGTCCAAGGGCGATAATCAAATTCTAAGAAATTTTCAAATAAGTTGTGGATTGAGATACTAATACTGCTAATCCTGATTACAGGCTCGTTCGGTACCCAAAAGTAACCGAAATGATTTAATCAGGACCTGCATGGGCCACCGAAAAAATATGTCACACCCAGTCCCAAAATATGTAGGACTAGGAATACATAATATGCTAGCTACGCATTCGACCAGACTCTGATCCGGCTCGAATATATATAAGATGTATTATAATGATCACTATCTAAATAATCAAGTAAATATGAATATCTATGCCTCAATCCACAATGAACATAATACACAAGAATAAGCTATATATGCTAAAGTCGGTAGCCCAGTAACACACAAACTCAAATAGACTCGAGGAAGAAATATGAGTCTATAAAACTAGGCTACATCAGCAGATAAATAGACAATATGAATAAATAACCATAACTCCGGTAGAAATGGTATAAGTACCTGGTACCAATGCCTGCATGGCAAGCAACTCCATCAGCAACTCCAAAGGCTCCATAACCATATATGCTGTAAAAATTGGAAGGGGACCAGGTCCTCAGAGGGACGTAACAAAGTACAAGAAATAGCATGCCAAAAGTAAAATAGTATAATGCCACATACTCAAGGGTTAACTACTGTAACCAACTATGTGATATGCAAATAAGAGTATGGTATCGTACCTCGGGCTAGTACTCACGAAAGATCCCAATGGATACTTCCGTATGCTAATGGTACACTCAAGGCTCCGTGTAGGGGAACCAGGAGGAAGATGTATGTATAAAGTACTCACGAAAGATCCCAATGGACACTTTCGTATGCTAATAGTACATAAATAGTAATACAAAAATATGCCCAGAGCACGATAAAGACTTTCCCCACCCAATTAGGGTGCTTACACTCACAGCCATACTAGTTGGCGTGGCAAAAATTCTAGATAATATGATTATAGGTGTATATACCTTGTATTGTGGACTCTATAGTTTTTCGCAGTTATGTTTACTAGCGTGACAAAAATTTTGATTAACATAATTTTGGATAGACGTATTTGATTATCAAAAGGTATCTTAAATTGCTTCTTAGAAAATTATCTCTATCATTCAAATTTTGTTATCATTGAATTCTGTTTCTTCACCTCTACCAGCTCAGGATATAGATATCATTAGTTCCTCTAGTACAGTTCTCTATAGAACTTTACCTTCATTTGTTCCTGAGTCAGAACCCTTGGGTAGGAAGTTTTTATATATGTTTATATTGATACCTAAATACATGTGAGTATCCTAGAGTGATTGTTATGTGTTAGAGTATGGGTTTGCATCCAGATATCAAGATATGAGGAGTATTTTTGTGTCAATATCCAGGGTATCTCAAGTATCAGGGATATTTTGGATACGGGTATCCTAGTGGCTAGTGTATTAGATATAGATGAGAAACTTGAGTAACCTGGTATGCGGGTATCACATGAGTGTCATGTTTATGAGTTAGTATCTTGTGTTCAGTAGGTGCAGAGCTAGTGTATCCCAGGTTTGTATCTTAGATATGTAAAGGTGTATCTTGTGTTTGTGTGCACCAGTCTTGAATATGAGTGTATATAGGTTTTTATTTGCATGTGGAGTAGTTAAGCCATGTTCCCGTATCTATAGAAACTATGACAGGTAATAGACGGTATGTGGGTGTTAGAGTGTGAGCTAAAATAAGTATTGACATACTAGTGAATGTGTTCTTGTGTGTCACAGGAATGTAAAAAAAATTTGAATGTTGGGTAGAGTATCTTTTCAGTTCCAGTAAGAAGAGTATCCTAGAGTGTTACTATAGTATCCTAGGTAGTGTGTGTCAGTGGGTTAAGCGTGCTCATGTCCTAGAGCTATAGTGTATCACTAATACTAGAAGTAGTAACCAATTATAATAAGTATTGTAGCTAGTTTGATGTTAGTGATACTAGGTATAAGTATCAGATATAGATATAGGGTATCCCTAAAACACAAGTAATTCTCATATCTCTAGGAGGCTTCATCTATTTAAGTACTTCTTATTCCTTCTCCTAGAACATAAGATAAATATAGTTATAGGTTTCTTGTTTATATTTTCGGAGGGTGTATATAAAACTCTTTCTCTATTGTATTTTATTGTATTCTCTAGTTATCTTAAATTTTTACATTCTTTGGGGTATACAGGATCTTCTGGATTCCATTTACCTTAGAGGTAACATATAATCCCTCGTTTAACTATCTACTTTTTGTACTTGTGCCTACTTGGATTTGTCACTTTTAGAGGATTTAAGGCCAAGCCATGACTCTATAAGAATATTTCTATCTCAAGCCATATATATTATTTTCCTTCTTCATATTTCTTCTGTAGTAGTTAAGGGTTCTTATTAAAATTTTCAAAAGTATATGTTGCCACCTCTTGCAAGACCAATTAATCTTTTCTAGCCTAGTTATTCTTTTAATTTTTAGGACAAAATTATTTTTAAGGGGGATTGCTTATTTTTTCTAAACTGTTGTGCCTCGTCCAAAATATTATATCGTCGTTCTTATGAGGGATTGCTTCTTTCCAATCCTAAAGTGAGACAATCACTCCATGGGGCTCATGATGGCATATGTGGACCACATCAGCTGGGTCCTAAATTACAAGATCGCCCCAGGAGATTGGGTTATTATTGGCCCACCATGGTGGCAGATGCTGTAGATTATGCTCGTAAATGCAGGTCATGGCAAATCCCTGCTGATTTTATCCACTAGCAAGTATAGTTCTTACCCCCTACAGCTGCTTCCTGGCCTTTTGAAGCTTAAGGAATTAATATTATTGGTCCGATCAGCCCATATTCTTCTAGAGGACATCGATTTATGCTTGTAATAACCGATTACTTCTCTAAATGGGCAGAAGCATTCATACTCATTAAAGTTAAGACGTCTAACATAATTAACTTCGTCAAATACCATATTATCTATCATTTTGGTATCCCCGGAGGATAATACATGACAACAGGATACAATTTACCCGTCAAGCATTTTATCGGTTCTGTGACAAGAATCTAAACCAAAATATAGCATCTACGGCCTACAATCCAGCCTTCAATAAGACCAAAATTAAACTCCTTAAAAAGTTTGTCTCATCCAATAAACGTGATTGGAATGAGAAACTCGGGGAGTATTTTTGGGCTTATCGCACAACAGTTCAGACTTTAACTGGTTGTTGTCATGACCCGCACCTGGATATTCGGACATGAGTACGTGGTTACGCCCAGCCTACGATGCAGAATCGTCGGTAGAACGTTGTCTGGGTCATTTTTAACTATCTAACATCTCAACCATATAATATGGTACCTGTCAATCATCTTAACTCTCGATCGGAGGAGCAATATGGTATCTCACAAGTATATCCAATCTCAATCACAAAATAATCTAAGAAAGAATAATGCACGAATAGAATAGTGAAGGAAAGAATAAAGATACAATCTACTATCTGGAATAATATACAAGATGTGAATCCACCAAAATAATAGTCTAATATAATCCAATACAATAAACAAGACCTCCTCGGGCTCTGCCACTAAGTCCTCCTGGTCTATAGGAGTATCCTATAAAGGTACGCCGTCCTGTGGCCCGTATAATGTAGGACACTACTCTATAAGCCAGTCATTTGGAAAAATATATCCAGTCAGGATTGGAGCGAAGTACATACCTCTTAAAGCAGTTTCAATTACATTATCGAGAATATAAACAGATATAGAAATAAAATACAAGATTACTAAACATATGAATAAATGAACAAGATATACAGGTAATGTACGAGAATATAGATCAACAATATGAATATCACAATATGATGAAATAACTGCAATCTAAACTAACTAATGTGCCTCAGAATACAAGTTCATTATGTGATCGGGTTGGGTGAACATGATCAGGTAAGACGGATTACAAGTGAGGTATGTAACCAGAATGTACACGAATGTAACAATGGATTTGATCACATAATCAACTCCTACTCTCCCAGCCCAACTAATACCGATGGATCCAATCATGACACGCTACGAACACGAAATATAACTACTGAACACGAGCAATGGGTGTACACGAATATCATAACCACCGAACACGAGCGGTGGGTGTACACGAATAAGCACACTGAACACGAGCAGTCTGTGAACACGAAATATAATCAATATCCAATATACACGATGAGATACAATGTACACGAGTACCCGCTGAACACGGTAGGGGATAACATCTCCTGATGGGATCCATACAGTACTAGTCCATAAAATTACTGTATCGGGATTAATGTATACAATTCTAGAACATGTATATATATAATATTATGAATTAAAAACTATCAGAGAAATGTATTTTCCTGAAGTCCTGAGCAAGGTGTGTCTTTCGATGCCCAAGCTGGTGTCTCACAACCTATATATGGTATGTTGCATCAATACAAGATTCAAGAATAAAAATAAGAGAAGTTGATGCAATTCTAGGTCGATACACAATTTCTAAGTTAAACCAATAAAATCTAGGTTGCAAGAGTCTAATGCTAAGTGACTAAGTCGATACACTATAAAACTATGCTAAACTAGCTAGACTAAGAGACAACAAGGCACTCAAAGAGCCGTATCCAAAGATACGCAAGGTTAATATATAAAAATAATGGTTTATATATATATTCAAGTCAAATATTATAATAATATATCAGATCAATAGAAATAGGACACCTTGGCCTTGCACTAATGTGTATCGCACCTATCTCAATACCCAAACTCAATACCTTGGGTATCGACCCAATACCTTGGTGATACCTTGGTATCCCAAGGCAACCAAACACTTAGTATGACTAATACAATATATAACTAACTACTATAATATCTAGCTACTAACAATAACAACTAATACAAGTATATATATATATGTTGAGTTAGCCAGTTATGAATATAATTACTTTTGTTCTTGATTATATATATATATATATATATATATATATATATATATATATATATATATATATATATATATATATATATATATATACAAACTGTTACCATCTTACTACTAACTACTATTATATATCACTGCTAACAGTATAACAAATAATATATAAATCTATCTATTATAAACTACTAACCCCAAAGCCAAGCTAAACCAATACCTTATCATCTACTGAACTAAATACAAGGACACTGAAACATTGAAACTGCACAGTTACTATGCTCGGAAACTGTCATTGTGCTTGGCACAGTACAATGAATAATTGACTAATACTGTGCAGTGAGAACTGCATAGTAAAGAACTTAAATCTGTTGTTGGCAGCTTCCCTCTTCACTGTGCTCGATGCACAGTGAACCGATACTGCTGCTACCTCACTGTAGTGGCTTCGAGGTACTGAATAACTTGTGCTTGCTGCTGAATGCAGCTACCCCGAGTCTCTGAGCTCTGTGCTGCACAACTACTTGACTGCACAGTAAAATTAAAACTGATATTGCTCGGGCTCTTCCTCCATGCCCGAGTTGTTCCTGTACACTGGCTGAACTAAGCCTCACTGTTCAAAGTTCCCAGTGCACTATCTCCCCTGCACTGCTCTCTCGCATGCTCACACACACACAAACACACAATATAATTACCAGTATATACATATAGACATATCGATAACTAGCTATCTATATACATAGATATATATACTCCTCCATACATATCAATCTATATGCATAACACTATTATATATATATATATATAAATCACTAGCTATATATGTATATACTTATCCACACATATGTATCAACATATAGACATATGAATAAAAATCTACAGCTTGGGTATCATGTACTAACAAATTCAAAATACTAGGGTTGAGGCTAAGGAAATAAAATAACAGGCACATGCTAAGGCATTACTAGGAATAAATAACTATGAATAACTTAAATCTTACGCGCATTCGCTTCTCCATGAGTCTGTGCGTCCTCCATCGTCATCGCCTAAGCTTGTCCGCGTCCTTGTAGTGGTGACCTCTGCTATTACTGGGCCTGCTGGAAGAGTGCTGCCTGGGTTGCCAAAGGTGGCCTTGGCTGATACCCTCCTGGAGCTGGTGGTATGACTCCTTCAACTCCCGTTTGTGGTGCTTCCAATGCTGGATAGGCTGGCCTTGGTGCTGGTAAGACTTGTCGGTTTACCATTGTTGCTTCCTCTCGACGCTCAGGGCATTCGTTGGCTAAATGTTGGTTGGATCCGCAAATTAAACATAATCCTATTTTGCGTCTGCACTCATTCTCAATATGGTCTCGCTTGTGACAATATTGACAGATAGGTAGTGCCTGCGGAGATGCTCTAGGTGGTTGGTGCATGTGAGATCTTTTTGTAGCTTCTTCGTGTGGTGCTCTGGCTGGTGTTGATGTAAAAGGCCACTTCAGGCTGGACTCTCTACCGGTGACGCGCTCCATGCATCGTGCTGCAGCAAGGACGTCCGTGTAAGAAGTAGGTGCAACGGATCCGATCAATCTCTGTAGCTCAAAGTTTAGTCCGTTGAAGAACTTCTCAGCTTTTTCCTCTTCTGTTGGGATCAGGGTAGGAGCGAAGCAACTCAGACAAATGAACTCCGTATTGTACTCTTCCACTATCATATTGTCTTGGGTGAGGCGATTGAACTTGTCCCGAAGGTTCGATCAAGCAATAGATGGGATGTACATATCCTGAAAGAGTCTAGAGAACTCTTCCCAAGTGACTCGGTCTGGTCCGAGCCGTGTCTCCTCAGATAGCCACCAGTCATGTGCATTGTCCGTCAACTGCATTCGGATGGTAGTCATCCAACGCTCTCTTGGAATCTCAGCTGCTTCCAATTGGTGTTGAGTGTTTGTGAGTGTTTGTGAGCCACTCATCAACTTCAGTGGGCTCCTTCTTGCCAGAAAAGGTGCGAGGGTTCAGTTGGCAGAAATTGGTGATAGAGCTTGTCGATGGCCGTCGTGCTGGTAGATTCGTCTGCTCCAGTGCGAGTACTTGGCTGTTCCTCAAGTTCTCCACCTCGTGATGCAGAGCCTCTTGTTGAACCTATTGTTGGGCTTGTATCATTGCATAGAATATTTGAAACATCTGCTGCCCGTCCATAGTCAGCCCTTGTGGAAATACGGGCATTGGTGGTGTGAACTGTGGCAGAGGTGGAATGTCATCTCACAAAAATTTTGAGGTATCTTGACTGCTTTGTTGTGCTGGTTGACCTCCACCAACTGGTATCACTTCATCTTCGTGGGTAACCACAACACCTGGTGGTGTTCTGGCAGGAGTCTCGTCGCTTGCTGGTGGATCCATTACTCTGCATCCAAAATAAACTATAAGAGGCGCACAGAGGAATCAAGGCAGGATGCAAGTCAAGAAATTTAAATTCGATATAGAGATCAAGAACGATTCAAGCAAGTGGATGAGATACTATAACTTATCCTATCTTTGTCGCAGGCTTGCTAGATTCCTCAGTTGAAACCGAAATAATTTAGTCGTAGACCTGCATGGGCCACCACAAAAACCTGTCACGCCCCAGTCCCAAAATACCGAGGGACTAGCCACGTGGCAATGGCCAGCAGCACACACTAATGGGAAAACCCAATTTAATGGACCCATCAAGGTGTACTTAAGCTGTAATACAATAATATGGGCAATGGTACTAATCTCATCCACAGAAATAAATACAATCCATATCAAAAATATAAGCAATATCAAGTCTCAATAAAGTATCTCGGGGAACAACCGAGAATAAGTTTGTTAAAGCATTTCAATAGAAAGAAAATAAAGTAATTAGAAACAGAAATAACTGAGTATGTAAAGTCAATACTCAGAAGAAATCCTCGGCGATCACTTCGTCCTCTGGTAATGGTACTGCTCCAATGTCTGCTCCTATCTCGTATATCTCGGGATAGATCTCCTCAGCTATACCTGGGGACATAATCCAGATCCAGGTCCTCAGGGGACATAGCAAGGTACAAGAATAACTCAAGCCAGAATAAATAGAGTACAATAATAAATAAAATAATATGGTAAACTATGTAACCAGCTAGGTGATATTCAACATGAGAGCATCACTAGAACTTAGGCTGAGAATACTACAAGCTCTGTGTCGGGAAGCCGGTAGTAGTGATATCATGTCGGAGCCTAGCTCGGCATAGCTACGGTACCGTAATAATATAATTATCCTGTAGCATGTGAGTCTCTCCTCGCCCAATGTAATCACACGTCTCATGTCCATGACACGAAAGATCATGACCTCTAACTGATGGAACGAGTCATAATGATGCCAAGTATATGTATAAAGTCTATGTCACAAGTCCTGTAGCCTATACAGAATCACCATGAATAACTCAGAAGATTCTGTCACATGAATATTATCAAGTGTCCTATGGTATGACGTACTTGATGATGCAAGCACGAAGATATATAGGGTCGCGATATCAATATCTAGTGACGTTATACGACTCCGCGTACGGCGTCGACACCCGAATATTATTCGGACGTTAAGTAACATCTCACGGTCCTGGGTTGACTATGTACATCACAAAAGTATATATATATGAATAACTCAAGAAACAATATCAGATAACTACTGCAAGTTTGGCAAGGTACACTTGCCTGGTGTTTGGTTTCCAACTGTTGCTCTGGTATCAGCAGGATCTGCAGGTACTTCTCCGTTTGCTGAAATAAACACTACCATCATGTTCAGAAGATATCAAATAGCTAGAATTGTATGTCCATAAGTCCAATTTGAACACAGGGGCAAAATTGACCGTTTCTGGTCAAAATGGGGTCCACATGTGGTCCACTTCGCACCGAAAAATATGCCAGAGATAATGTTCTCCGAATTCGTTAAACTTAGTGTTACAAGTCCAGAACAATGATACGAACCCAACGGAATGTCCAGAACTGGATTCCGATGAGCCGATCACAAAATTGCCCGTCAAGTGTAGCCGTGGGGCCCACGTTACGCAATTTTGTCAACGTTCTCAGAATCGAACCAAACTTGGGTCACAGGACCAGCGTATTGCTATGAGTCTGATGGCGTAAGTTTTGTTTCTATACGATATGTACACACGAAGTTACAACGAGTTCCAGAACAGGGCCGATACGGGGTGTTGTCGACGGATACGCGTTGATTCCGGTGTGCACACATCCAAATCAACTTTCGTAAAATCCCACACGTCCGTATTAATGGCGTTCACCTTTCGGTGAAGTTCGCACAAGACCAGGTCACCTCGTTTAGCGGGGCGCACACAGTTCCGGGAAAATTAGGGTATTTAAATAATCAAGTTTTGGGCTATTTTCACCCGCGAATAAATTACAAACTACAATACTATAAATTGAACAAAAATAAGATTTAAAAACTTGGTCATACAGTCTAAATAATTGTTCAAGTAGATTTTGAAAACAGTTAACAGGTTACACGTAAAACGGTCGTGAACTGGGGTGTTCGGGACAAATTCTTAATTTTTAGAAATTGGGGATTATTTTCCTATTTTTGCATCGTGGTTTGCGACTGACACAGGACGCGATACCCCGGACGAGTTGCACGGGGTTCGAGAGGGTCACGCAGGGTTCGCGTAGTAATAGACAGTACGAAAAATAAGGCGACGAGGAGAGAGGTATTTTTACCTGAACAGGGGGTCGAAGATGACTGAACAAGGAGGTTTCGCGATGGCGCGATGCGGCAACGGTGAGGTGGTGGAGCTCGTTGCTGGGGTCGGGAGCTGCTGGGGGTCATCGCCGACCGCTCTGGAGTCACCGGGGAGGATGGCGGTGGTCATCGCCAGATTTCGTCGAGTGCGGGCGGAGTCTGGCTGTGGTGGCTGTCGTTTTGGGGACGACGAGGGGGGTCTGCTGGAGTCTTAAATAGGGAATGGGAGAGGGAGAGCGGGGAGGCCAGAGAGGGGAGACCGTGGGGTCGTGGGTCAAAGGGTCGTGGCCAGGAACGCGGGGCGGGGCGGGGGCTGAGGGGTTCGTGGGAGAGAGAGGGGAGCGGGTGAGGGTTTACGGGTTCGGGTCGGGTCGGGTTGGGTTGGACCCGACCCGTTAGGATTAGGGCTGGGTTCAGTAGGGTTAGGCCGGTCCAGTTCGGTTGGAACGGGTTCAGTCCGGTTCAGTCCGGTTTGAGTACGGTTCAACCCGGTTTAATTAAAATAGGGATTTTTAGCTATTTAAAAATAGTTTTTGAATCCAATAAATTCCAAAAAAATTACACAACATCCAATAATTAATAGTACACCGAAAAATATAATTTTTGTAATATTTTAATATTTAATTTAATCCATAAAAATATTAATCCCTGAAGGACATTTTTAATAATTAATTAAAAATTACCGAAAAATTATTGAAAAATTCAGAAAAATCATTTTTAAAATTTATAAAAAATAGGGTGTTACACATGCACAAGAAATATATGATCAGATATCTATACTAACACTTCCTGCCACGACTAGTATAGTGGATCCAACCATGGTACGTTATGATACGGGATTCCCTAGGTAGGTAGCCAGTTTCTCCAAGAATCGATGTTTTTATATGTACAAAAAGAACGATGAACAAGGCTTATTAAAGATATACCATAAATACCAAGGAATAACATCTCATAACGAGATCTGGATATACCAATCCGTGTAACCATCGTGCCAAGAAATTAAGGATATTTACACTAAATATAAGAAATATAGGGGATATCATATAGGGGTAACCAATACCTTGAGTTAACCCTACAACTAACAATTACCTTGGTATCGAAAGGTAATCCTAGACTAACATTCAATCTCTCTAACCGAAACACTATAATACTATTTATGAATATCTACTACTTATACAATTATAAATAACATTCTATATATGCTAACCTTAATACCCAGCTGACAGTTAATATATATATACATACCCAACTTAAACTAGCTGTTACATATTAACTAACTAATCAACCTCTATATATATATATTAACCATATAAACTTACCTCCAACTGACATCTAAGCTTAAACACTAACTATACGACTCCAACCTATGATTTACCCGACCCCTTTCACCATGGTAGCTACTGTTCAACAAGTTATTGCTGCTGCTGCTCTCACTGCGTGCTGGTGCTACACTTCACTGCGTGCTGCTGCTGGTGCTGCTGCTCTTCTCTACATTTCTACTGCTGCTCTTCACTACTAGTCAAACTTGGTCAAACTAGCTATTTCTATGTTGTATTAGTCCATCTCAAGGATATTGGGTCCATCCACTACGTAACTAGGCTATACTAGTTATATCAGGATATTAGGACACCAACACTATACCGTATCGTAAGATACGTAATATATATATCTATATAAAATATTCTATAAGTTATACAACTATACTACATACTAGTATCCCAAGCTAAACTAATACTAAGTGGATACCATGGCTTTAAGCCAATACGGTATCACGCTAGCTACCCTCATCTTGATACACAATACCCAATACCTTGAGTCAACCCTACAACTAACAATTACCTTGGTATCATAAGGTAATCCTAGACTAACATTCAATCTCTCTAACCGAAACACTATAATACTATTTATGAATATCTACTACTTATACAATTATAAATAACATTCTATATATGCTAACCTTAATACCCAGCTGACAGTTAATATATATATATACAAACCCAACTTATAACTAGCTGTTATATATTAACTAACTAATCAACCGCTATATATATATTAACCATATAAACTTACCTCCAACTGACATCTAAGCTTAAACACTAACTATACGACTCCAACCTACGATTTACCCGACCCCTTTCACCATGGTAGCTACTGTTCAACAAGTTATTGCTGCTGCTGCTCTCACTGCGTGCTGGTGCTACACTTCACTGCGTGCTGCTGCTGGTGCTGCTGCTCTTCACTACTAGTCAAACTTGGTCAAACTAGCTATTTCTATGTTGTATGAGTCCATCTCAAGGATATTGGGTCCATCCACTACGTAACTAGGCTATACTAGTTATATTAGGATATTAGGACACCAACACTATACCGTATCGTAAGATACGTAATATATATCTATATAAAATATTCTATAAGTTATACAACTATACTACATACTAGTATCCCAAGCTAAACTAATACTAAGTGGATACCATGGCTTTAACCCAACACGGTATCACGCTAGCTACCCTCATCTTGATACACAATACCCAATACCTTGAGTCAACCCTACAACTAACAATTACCTTGGTATCATAAGGTAATCCTAGACTATCATTCAATCTCTCTAACCGAAACACTATAATACTATTTATGAATATCTACTACTTATACAATTATAAATAACATTCTATATATGCTAACCTTAATACCCAGCTGACAGTTAATATATATATATACAAACCTAACTTATAACTAGCTGTTACATATTAACTAACTAATCAACCGCATATATATATATTAACCATATAAACTTACCTCCAACTAACATCTAAGCTTAAACACTAACTATACGACTCCAACCTACGATTTACCCGACCCCTTTCACCATGGTAGGTACTGTTCAACAAGTTATTGCTGCTGCCGCTCTCACTGCGTGCTGGTGCTACACTTCACTGCGTGCTGCTGCTGGTGCTGATGCTCTTCTCTACATTTCTACTGCTGCTCTTCACTACTAGTCAAACTTGGTCAAACTAGCTATTTCTATGTTGTATGAGTCCATCTCAAGGATATTGGGTCCATCCACTACGTAACTAGGCTATACTAGTTATATTAGGATATTAGGACACCAACACTATACCGTATCGTAAGATACGTAATATATATCTATATAAAATATTCTATAAGTTATACAACTATACTACATACTAGAATCCCAAGCTAAACAAATACTAAGTGGATACCATGGCTTTAAGCCAACACGGTATCACGCTAGCTACCCTCATCTTGATACACAAAACCCAATACCTTGAGTCAACCCTACAACTAATAATTACCTTGGTATCATAAGGTAATCCTAGACTAACATTCAATCTCTCTAACCGAAACACTATAATACTATTTATGAATATCTACTACTTATACAATTATAAATAACATTATATATATGCTAACCTTAATACCCAGCAGACAGTTAATATATATATATACATACCCAACTTATAACTAGCTGTTATATATTAACTAACTAATAAACCGCTATATATATATTAACCATATAAACTTACCTCCAACTGACATCTAAGCTTAAACACTAACTATACGACTCCAACCTACGATTTACCCGACCCCTTTCACCATGGTAGCTACTGTTCAACAAGTTATTGCTGCTGCTGCTCTCACTGCGTGCTGGTGCTACACTTCACTGCGTGCTGCTGCTGGTGCTGCTGCTCTTCTCTACATTTCTGCTGCTGCTCTTCACTACTAGTCAAACTTGGTCAAACTAGCTATTTCTATGTTGTATGAGTCCATCTCAAGGATATTGGGTCCATCCACAACGTAACTAGGCTATACTAAATATATTAGGATATTAGGACACCAACACTATACCGTATCGTAAGATACGTAATATATATCTATATAAAATATTCTATAAGTTATACAACTATACTACATACTAGTATCCCAAGCTAAACTAATACTAAGTGGATACCTTGGCTTTAAGCCAACACGGTATCACGCTAGCTACCCTCATCTTGATACACAATACCCAATACCTTGAGTCAACCCTACAACTAACAATTACCTTGGTATCATAAGGTAATCCTAGACTAACATTCAATCTCTCTAACCGAAACACTATAATACTATTTATGAATATCTACTACTTATACAATTATAAATAACATTCTATATATGCTAACCTTAATACCCAGCTGACAGTTAATATATATATATACATACCCAACTTATAACTAGCTGTTACATATTAACTAACTAATCAACCGCTATATATATATATATTAACCATATAAACTTACCTCCAACTGACATCTAAGCTTAAACACTAACTATACGACTCCAACCTACGATTTACCCGACCCCTTTCACTATGGTAGCTACTATTCAACAAGTTATTGATGCTGCTGCTCTCACTGCATGCTGGTGCTATACTTCACTGCGTGCTGCTGCTGGTGTTTCTGCTCTTCTCTACATTTCTGCTGCTGCTCTTAACTGGGTGCTGCTGCTGCTCTTCACTACATTCCTGCTTTTGTTGCTCTTCACTACGTGTTGCTGCTGTTCTTCACTGCGTGCTACTAGTGCACGGCCCGAGCCCCTCATTTACCTAGCCTCACTAACACAATCACACACACACTCTATAACTCATATATATATATATATATATATATATATATATACACCAACACATTCAAATGCAATAAAAACATATATATATATATATATATATATATATATATATATATATATATATATATATATATATATATATATATATATATAACAACTATAATTACAATACTCTAATAGCTATAACCAAGGTAAATTGAATTAGAATGCAAAGTATCAAACACGTGGAGTGTACCACACCCGTATCACACTCAATCTATGATACGCTTGCGATACGGCTCCATTAAACCAGCAAACGTATCCCAAAGGATACGAGCAAGTCTAGAATCACAATTAGAAGTACTACGAAGAGCTAGCTACTCAACTACATACCCGTGTTAAAATATGACATGACTCAAACCCCCCGTGTCGGAAGAAAACCTCTAAATTAACCCGTATCACCAAATTATCATGATACGGCTAACACGTATCTAATTGTGGACATGACACTAGTCTCACACAACCAAACACATGTCAATTTAGTCTAATTGACCTATTGACAAACACAAGATGTGTCAATCTCGGAATTATCATAAAATTGACACAAAATACCACATAATTTTCTCCATAGGCCTCCTATGAAACTAATTCCACTTCCTATGGGTATCCTTAGTACATGGGAGGGTTCCTAATGATTAAACTATAGATTTAGAGTCTAATTAGAGAGGTAAAACTGAATTGTACCTATTGGAAGATGGAATCCCAATGTAATTATCCAAATGAGTGTCAAGAGCCTTCAACTTATGCTCCTTCCTCCTCCATGTAGATCATTGCCTCCTCCTTGTTCCAATAGCCTCCAATGGTGACTATAGAAGGAATTGGAAAGAAATTTGGGTAGGTATTGGTGTAGGGATGAAGGAATTTGGATGTGAAATATTCTAGATCTAGAATTGAAATGAATGGATGAAGAGAAAGTCTCTCTCCTCCCCCTACTATGGCTGGCCTTGTCCCTACTCCAAGTCACTATGAAAAATCTATAATACCCCTAGGGGCTTGTCATGAAGGAATTAATTAAGGAAGGAAGGTTTAAACCAATCGGTTTAACTAATTAAGTCATCCTCCTAATAAATTGGCTTGCTATTAGGCTCAAATCTAACTAGATTAATGTTGGTCCATGAGTTTAGTCTAATCTTGGTAGGTCCACTAACACAAGTCCAAAATAAAATCTAACATCTAACAATAATTAAATAATACAATAAATAAATATTCAACAAGCACATTAATTATTAAATGACCAAAATACCCTTTCCTAGAAAATGTTGTAGTGATAATACTCTAATCCCAAAATCAATACCTTGGTTCATTACCTAAATACTAGACTATATAACTGATATTAACTATTACCTTAGAATACTAACGTATACCTGTACCTTAACCTTCACTAATCATAACTCAACTTCTCTCATCCTTAATACTGATGTTGCTGCATTCCCGAAGGTAGGAACCCGAGCTCCTCCCTTCTCTCTGGTCTGTAGTGCACCAGGGTTCTCTGCTAATACTAAGTGTGGTGCCCCGTTCCCCCTATTCGGGGAGCGCGGCTAAGAAATACAAGACGGTATCGTTCGATCGGGATAGATTGAATTAAGAACTCGTCCTCGTTATGGATTTGTTTCTTCGGAATCGATTCCCATATTCAGTGGACCGTGCCCCCGGGATCGACTTAGCGGCAGAGTCAGGAGGGACCTCTCCGCTGCATTCTTTTGTTGCCTAGTTTTCGCTGTCGCTTGTTGCTTTCGTGCCTTGAGTTGGTTTTCGGATTTGCTTGGGTTTTCTTGAACGGTTTCGATGGATTTCATTGCTTTCGTTCGTAGGACTGCACTTCAATTCCGATAACGGATAGAGAGAAAGAAGTACTGATCAGCTGTTCGTGTCAATACAGGTGATCCAGCAGTAGGCGTCGCTCGAGCGGACTCCTAGGCACTTCTTTCCTTCTTCCTTACAACCACTAAAGTGAGTGGCTACCAACCCGATTAGCTAGCCCTTCTTGCTAATCATCACATCTGAATCAGTGTTCGTGCTTGCCCCGATCAAACGATACCAAGTAATAACTAAAAGACTACAATATAACTAGGGAATAGACTTGGGTTATATTATACTTGTCAAATAAAACTTGTGAACGGTTATTTACTTACATGCTTGCTCGTTTGGAACGTTCTTCACATGCATAAATATAAGTTAGAATACATATTTCTTCTTAATTTGTGCTATGGATAGAACTCTTCTTGAATGCCATAAACTGAACAGGTAGGCTATGCAAAAGTAAATCTTGCCCTGTACTGCCCTGCTCCTGTTATGCCTGATTTGCCTCGATTGCTAACTTAGTGTACTGCGTTGATCACGGACAACTTGTGCACAAGGTCTTAGTTCCTGTTGCCCTGTACTGCCCTGCTCCTGTTATGCCTGATTTGCCTCGATTGCTAACTTAGTGTACTGCGTTGATCACGGACAACTTGTGCACAAGGTCTTAGTTCCTGCGGACGGTCGCTGGGGCACCGGCACCGATCCGATCCGAACGGAACTCATGATAGTCGCCTGCTATAGGACGGAATGCCTTGGGACATCCTGATCTATGCGTCGTACGGCACTCCGTACCGAGACTAGCCCGTCCATTATGGCAACGTGCCAGTGATCCCCCTTGTATATTTAAACCTGTTGCAACTAACTTGTGTCTTCTTAGCAGGGAAGGCAAGGTAAGTATTGTGCAGGTGGTTCAGACGGACAGGTAAATGTCACCGAACGGTGGCGGGTTATTTCAATGATTCTATATCTATGTCTTGTTGTAAAATGAACTAAGGCAAGATAGAAACCCACAATAAATGTGCAAGCTTCATTAAAACAACGTGTTGATTGGTATAGTTGGGTTAGCTTGCCTTCACCAGTACGTTTCGATGTACTGACCCTCGTTGAAACAGGTTCCCCACGCTAGGAGAACCAAGCGAGGAGCAGGAGACAAACCCCCAATCCAGTCCAGCTGTAGGCACGCCTCGACCGTGCCACCTTTTGTAGCATTTTGAAGAAGAAGCCTTTTGAAGAAGAAGTTAGCCACCAAGCAACCATGCAGCTTCATGGCAAGGCAGTCGTTCCGACCCAAGGTCTTACATTTTGAGTTGTTAGTAAAGGATGTAATGTACAGGACTGCTATCTCATTTTGTGTCAACACTTTTGTAAGCCCATAGAGGTAATCCTTATGACCTAGTTCAAGGAGTTTGTAATAGATGTTCATAAATAAATAAAAGAGAACTTTTCCAGGTTTCAATCTGTGTTTCAATTATCTGCGTACTCTGAATATGTGCTCGCTATGCAAAACAAAAATACTGAGCCTTGTGCGGTGCGCAACCTAGGCCCGCACGGCGGTCACGCCCGGGGGACGACTAACGATTCTACGGAATCGGGGCGTGACATGTTGGTATCAGAGCACAGCTTCAAAGTTCCTTTGATTCATGAACTGGAAAAGTTCCCTTAGCGATAACTTCCTATGCGAACTCCTGAACTCGTTAAGGCCAAAATGAGATGCGTTCATGCAATAAGTCCATAATACATTATGATCCTGATCTAATTTACCTCTTTTCAAGGAATGGCGCAAGCGCAACCATCAGCGCTAGCACCGGGCAAGACCCAGGCTCAAGGGAGCAGCTCCGGAACATCAGGAAGCTCTCGAAACCAACGGGGCATGTCACAAACAGATTCGCTTCAACAAGTGATGCAAATGTTAACCGAGCAACGACAGAGAGAGGATGCCTACCAAGCCAGGTTCGAGAGCAATCTAAAGGCTTGACTCTCAGTCCAGCAAAAGCAGGTAGATACCCTGCAGCAACTTGTTCAGACCTTGGCCACCAATCCAGTCCAGCTGTAGGCACGCCTCGACCGTGCCACCTTTTGTAGCATTTTGAAGAAGAAGCCTTTTGAAGAAGAAGTTAGCCACCAAGCAACCATGCAGCTTCGTAGCAAGGCAGTCGTTCCGACCCAAGGTCTTATATTTTGAGTTGTTAGTAAAGGATGTAATGTACAGGACTGCTATCTCATTTTGTGTCAACACTTTTGTAAGCCCATAGAGGCAATCCTTATGACCCAGTTCAAGGAGTTTGTAATAGATGTTCATAAATAAATAAAAGAGAACTTTTCTATGTTTTAATCTGTGTTTCAATTATCTGCGTACTCTGAATATGTGCTCGCTATGCAAAACAAAAATACTGAGCCTTGTGCGGTGCGCAACCTAGGCCCGCATGGCGGTCACGCCCGGGGGACGACTAACGATTCCATAGAATCGGGGCGTGACACTAAGAACTCTAAACAACCTAGCAGCCTACTGATACTAAACCTGAACTCACCCATATCCTCTCCATACTAAACTCAACTGAACCCAAGCCTGCCCCTATCTCCTCTCAAATGAGTGCACATCAATGCCCTCCCACTGCTGCAAAGAATTTGTACTATACTCAAATCCTCACCCATTCCACCAAGTATCCATGATACTAAATTCTAAGCCCATGACTCATGATACTCCATTGCCAAATCCAAAGAAACCATCAAGTATATTCTAGATGTAATATGATATGAAGACTATAGAACAAATATATAGATCTAATTTTCATATAAAAGGCACTATTGAATACTAATACAATACCCCCAATGTACTGTACATAAAGGCCCAGGCCTTATTCTTACCTTCTGCACCATACCTATGTGTACCCTTAAATCTAGACACAAGTATCAATGACCTCCCCCTTTTTAATATGTTATAGCTGCTGCACTTGAGTGTGTATCAACTGGTACCACTCACTCTTTATAACAGGCCCAAATCCTCAATGATACAGCTATTTGACGTCTGATACAAACTCATCTGCCACACTGCCAACAACAGTTGGTACTGCTACCAATCCTTATTACCTATACACTGTTATTTGGACTACACCAAGATGTAGCCCCCTATTCTGCTCCCTATTGCATACAGAACCTGACCACACTACACTATGCCATGCTGATTGCTAAACTTATCTCTCCTACACAAGACAGTAACTAACACTACATTGATACCTACATCATTGCCTCCATCTCACACCTTGGATACCACTCTTACAGTTACCTATTCTCAGGCCTCCACTGATACCATTTGGTTTCACCCAACTGTCACCCAATATCCACACTTACAGTGGTACCTCAAGTTACACTTATCTATAAACTAAAGCTTATACCACCACATATTAGACTTAGATCTCCTAACATGCAAGAACTACTTGTTGTTCTAGATGCTACAACTTCAAGAATTTGATTTGCACTAGTGTGCAAACCAACAGACCTGAACCCTCCACAGATCTCCATCTAACTCCTTTGCAAATACTCACCACTGATGCAGACATATTGTACTGGATTTTTGTTCACCCAATAACTGTTAGATCAACACTGTAACCCGAGCTATACACTCTCCCTCATGGCAATCAATGTTGCCACACTCGAGCATCCCACAACCCCACAGTGAGTACAACCCTCTCAAATAACCATACACACACAAAAGAATATGACAGTCACTAATAACATATATATATATATATATATATATATATATATATATATATATATATATATATATATATACATAAAAGAAATTGAAAGTAAATATTAAGGTGACTAATTATGCATTTAATCAAACATTTGGTACTCAATAATCAAATACTCATGATATTAATCAATTAAAGAGTCAACTCCCAAATACTCCTCAATTATCAATCACATATAAATATATCATATAGTTATAACTAATATAAATTTGCTACTAAGTGAAATGATGAGTAATTGTGCAAAACACCCAAAATTGGATCCCGTATCGTACCGTATCACAAAATACCATGATACGGCCTACACGTACCCATTTATGGACACGTACCTAGTCCCACAACCCAGATCTAAATCTAATTAGATCTAATTGTTCTTATGACACACATTTGATGTATCAAATTTATAATTTCCCCCAACATGCATACAAAATACCACAAAGAACTCACAATACATAACCATCTAGCCTAGAAATTGTTCCTATAGGTAGTCCTATGCCATAGGGTCATTCCTAATGGTCAAATACATGATTAAGAAGCTACAATTAAAGAAAAATTTAGGAATGACCAATTGGAAGATGGATTCCCAATAAAAATATAATTGGACATATTTCGGACACGATCTTCCTACCAAAGTTTTTTCTCCTTGTGTTCCTTGCTTCTCCAAGCTCTTAGGCTCCAAGAGTAAAGAATTTGAGAAGAAAATAGAGGTGAATTGATTGAGGGAAGAAGAAATTGGGGATCTATAAAATTGGGAATAAAAAAATAAATTAACAAATTAGAGGAGAGAGAGAAGAGAGGCTCTTATGGTCGGCCCCCATTTTCCCCCTCTCCAAGTCATTATAAATTGTCCAATATGCCCTCTGATTGTTCATTATGAATAGTAATTAAGGATGGTATATTATGAAGGGTTCTAACTAATCTAAATTAGCTCTAATACACCTAATTAATTAATAGGAATGGATCTATTGGGCTTGGTCTATGTTGGGCTCATGTTGTCATGACAAATCTAGTTGGGCCTACAAGTGTCAAGTCTAATTATTGGACTAGTCTCTCTAACCAAATAACTAACATAAGTCATAATTAATCTATAATACAGTCATTCAATAATTTCTATAACATACCAATATAATTATTTATTCCTAAAATTTATTTATCCATGCCAATTTATCAAACTACCCCTGGATGGAAAAGTGAGGGTAACAATCTGGGTTTGAAGACAACGAATAGTCTTCTGGGTAATTCATTAGTTCAATACTAATGACAAAGCCTATGATATCCTTCCATGCTCCATCACACAAAGAGCTCGGCATTAACGATCTCTAGACAAGCCTCTCACCCATCGTTGAGAAGCGTCTACTCTTGCATCTTTTCGACGGACAGCAAAGATGAAGGAGCCATACGGATACGGTTATCTTTGTAGGCTCACACTTAACAATGGCCATGCTCAATCCTCACAGCAAGAAATAGATAAGTCTAGAAATATTGGTAAACTTTTACTCCTAGTTATAGGAGAAGACGTGCCAAAGTGAGCATAGTTCTCAAAAATTGCTCCAGAAAAGCAGCCTACGTCTCCTCAAAGATCACGTCAAAACCAAAAAATAAGCCAAAGATACATGCATGTCTGCCACGTCAGCAAATCTGTTAGGATTATTTCCAGAGTGCGCGCACAAATATCTCAACAACTTTTATGCATATAATTCAAAGTAATTTTGAATTCATCTAAACGAATTCAAAAACTTGGAAGGGGGCTTGTAAAAGCATAAAAGTGCGCATCGGATAGATGTCGTAGTTTTCTACAAAAAAAACCCAATAAGTAGAAGAACAACCTACTTTCTACTTGTTCCAGAAGAAAGACGCGCATTTTCTTACTTTGGCGTACTTTTCATTAATTTCAGAGGATGGAGCACTATTCAGAGAGCAGAAAAGTGGCATACTTTCCTAGTGTTACAAAATCTCGCACACAAATGATCTTCCCTCTCTCAGCATTTAATGCAACAGACTAACAACTTACCGATACAAAAATCGAAGATTCAGAAGTCATAATTACAGCTAAGTTGCGGCTCGCAGACCCAGGTTATCGTTTAGCCACCCAGAGGCTGTGTTAACTTCTTCAAAAGTGCGTCATTGTGCCAACTTCTTTAAAAGTGTGTCGTTGTACCAAATTCTTCAGAAGTGCACCGTAGTGCAAATTTCTTCAAAAGTGCGTCATTGTGCCAACTTCTTCAAAAGTGCGCCATAGTACCAATTTCTTCAAAAGTGCGTCGTAGTGTCAACTCCCACAAAAGTATGTCGTAGTGCCAACTTCTTCAAAAATGTGCCGCAGTGCCAATCTTACCAAAAATGCGCTAGTCTCCAGACTACTTCTAAAGTGCGTATATTATCCTAACCAATAGCGAGCAGTTATGAGTGCGTGTCTTACATACCGTACTTCTCGCAAAAACTGTACAAATAACTATCCCCACGACCTATGCTTTCCTTGTATAGGAAGCTATGTGTCAAGCAAGCAATAAGTTGTGCACCCACTCATGCAGAACGTGAGGTGTTAATCCATCAAAAGTGCGCACACAATGATAAAAAAATATTGACTGTCCAATATGCACACAGACTCTCATAACTATTCCTAAACTCTAGAAACATGACGACTACCTACAGAACACAGACAGAGAGGAGCATATACAGACAGATAAAGAGAAAGGGGCTAAAATTTTTAAGTCTTTGAAATTCAAAAACAGAGTTAGAGAAATAGAAGCTTCTCATGCCGTTGTGCCAAAGCTTTCTTATTGTTCAACTCTCCAAGTAGTTCACAACATTCCCTATATTTCTTCGTCGTCATGTGCAATTCTCCGTCATCGTGTGTATTTCTTTATCGTCGAGTGGGGAGTAAAGTGATCGTCTGCAGATCAGATCTCTACAGCAATACTTCTTCAGAATCAATTGTACTGATATTCATGTTTAGGATATTTTTGTACTTATCTTTCTTTTAAACAGTTTGTAAGACAAAATTTTCGTATAAATTTTTTCTCGCAAACACACTCACAACTAAATATCAAGAAGTATATGATACCTCTCAAAAGTTAGAGATTAGATTGGAAAATCAGGTAATGGAACCTACTAATCAGTCTAACATAAGTCACAAGGTGACTCATCACAAATTACTGCCAAAGAAAGCAAGTAAATCATATGCTACACACAATCACGCTTTCTTTTACTAATATCCACAAAAGATACGACAAACCACTTCACATACTTTTACTTACCATGCTACACCAAGCACTAATAGCTTTGCATTATGTCATTATTGTGGTAAACAAGGACACATTTTAGGAGAATGCAAAGTTAGAAAATTAGTTGATATGAATATATGTGCGTGGGTACCAAAAATAATCATTTTAGGACCCTCAAAGAAATGGGTACCAAAGATCACATTTACTCGTGTGGTAGGTGGGCCAGCCCTCTCATGCTAAAAGTAAGTAGATTCTCGATAGTGGTTGCTCACAATATATGACTGGAGATGCATCCTTATTTGCAACTCTATCGATGAAGAAAGAAGGATATGTCTTATTAGGTAACAATCTAGAATGGTATATTATAGTTAACGGTAATATCGATAATTCTCATTATCCTATAATAAAAGATGTTTGTTTGGTAACTGAATTAAAACATAATCTGCTATGCATCAGTCATCTGGCTGACCATGGTTATGGTATTAATTTTGTGAAATAGAAATGTTCTATATATGAGAGATCATATGGAAATATTATTTTTGAAGGTACTAGGGAAGATAATATTTATATTTATATTTTTAATTTGTTAGAAGATACTCATAATGAATGTAGATGCTTATATGTTAACAAAGATGAGAGTAGGTTGTGGCATAGGCTTCTAGGATATGCTAACATGGAAACTATTGTAAGATTATCATCTAAGAAATTGGTAAGAGGCTTGCCCGACATAACATTCAACAAAGATATGGTTTGTGATGATTGTGAAAAGAACAAAGCAACCAAGTCTTCCTTTAAATCTAAAAATATTGAATATTATGTCTGGCAAGCCTCTTATCAATTTCTTTGATAATAACTTCAATTACTGCACATGGATTTATTTGGACCTAGCAGTATTGTTAGTCTTGGCAGGAAGTTAATGCATATATAATTGTTGATGATCATTCTAGATACACTTGAGTTAATGTTCTTGCAAATAAAAGTGATGCATTTTCTGAATTTGTCTTTTTTTGTAAAAAGGTTCAAAATAAAAAAGGCTTCATTATTACTCGTATTCGAAGTGATCATGGTGGTGAATTTGAAAATGTTGACTTTAGAAGTTTTTGTGAATTTGTCTGGTTATTCGCATGAATTCTCTTGCCCTAGAACAAAACAAAATGGTGTTATGGAACGTAAGAATAGAACTCTCGGTGATATGGCTAGGGTTATGTTAAACCAATTTAGCCTTTCAAAATACTTTTGGATAGAAGCTGTCAATACAGCATGCCACGTATAGAATAGAGTTCTAATTCGACCTATATCGAAGAAGACACCTTATGAGTTATGGTTTGGTAGAATTCCTAACATTTCTTATTTTAAAGTTTTTGGATGTAGATGTTTTATCTTGATTACCAAGGATAACTTAGGTAAATTTGACTCAAAAGCTGATGAAGGTATACTTATTGGATATGTTGCTAAGAGTAAAGGTTATAGAATCTTTAACAAGAGGTCTTTGATTATTAAAGAATCCATTAATGTTACTTTTGATGAGCTTAACAGTCAAAGAATTAGTGACAGTGATGATGAAGATGTCGACATAACAACGATCAAAGAACCTAAAGATACTGAAATCGGTATGAGCTATCTGGAAAGTCTGCTAAAGAAGATAAGGTTCATGGATGATCACCCATAATACTTGGTAATAGGTGATATATCAAAAGGAGTAAGTACTCTCCCTTCAACTAGAGATATCATTGCAAATATTATATTTATTTCTCAAATAGAACCTAAAAATATTGTAGAAGCTTTTACTGATGGATTATGAATTTCAGCATTACAAGAGGAATTGAACTAATTTGAGAGAAATTAAGTTTGGGAATTAGTTCTCAGACCTAATGGCTTCTCTATAATTGGAAACAAGTGGGTATTTTGAAATAAACTCAATGAGGATGGACTAGTCACACGTAACAAAGCATGTCTCGTAGCTCAAGGCTATAATCAGGAAGTAAGACCAACCCTTTCAAAGGCCGTAATATATCCAAAATAAAGGGATTTCATCGCCTAAAGCATTGACTATGTCTAGACATGTACCCTTGTTGCAAAAATTGAAAATGTTAGATAACATTACGATGATCAGCAAGATCTGGTGGTGCATTCGTGCTTTTCTTATCAAAGTTTTTAGAATGCTTTGTTATTTTGCAAATTTTTATAATTTTAAATTATTTCAAATGAATGTCAAATGTGATTTCTTAAATGGTTCTATAAAAGAAAAAGTTTGTGTAGCTCAACCCCCTACTTTTGAAGATTTTAAATGTCAAAATCATGTTTTAAAATTATGTAAGGCCCTGTATGGACTCAAACAAGCCCCACATGCTTGGTATGATCGCCTCAGTTCCTTCTTACTTAAAAATAATTTTTCCAAAGGGAAAGTTGACAGACTAATTATAAAAGAACATGGTGACACAATTTTATTAGTGCAAATATATGTTGACGATATCATATTTGGGTCTACTAATGAATTAATTTGCAAAGAGTTTGCTAAGTGTATGCAGAGTGAATTCGAGCATGATGGGAGAACTCAACTTCTTCCTCAAATTACAAATTAAGCAAAGTAAGCAAAGTTCACAGGAAATATTCATCAATCAAGCTAAGTACACAAAAGAGCTGCTAAAGAAATTTGATCTTAAAAATATCAAACTGATTGGCATTCCAATGGCTACATCTACAAAGCTTGACCTAGATGAAAGTGGCAAACCCATTGACCATCGTAAGTATCGAGGTATAATTGAAAGTTTACTTTATTTAACTGCTAGTCGCCATGATATCATGTTTAGTGTCTTTATCTGTGTTAGATATCAAACTAATCCTAAGGAATCACATTTATGTAAAGTTAAGCATATCTTTTGATACCTTAAAAGCACTTATTTGGTAGGCTTATGGTATCCCAAAACCATATCACTTGAACTGATTGATTATTCAGATGATGATTTTGCTGGATGCAAAGTTGTCAAAAAAGTACCAGTGGCACTTGTCACGCCCCAAACTCCCGCAAGCCCAATAGTCCCCGCTGAACGTGAAATCACCACGTTGCAGCTCTCCCGCGGGACAATCGTTCTATTCGGGACGTGATGCCGTACGAGCCTGGAGTTGCGCTCGTACAAGGCGATGTTGTTAAACACAAAAGTTATCATCGAAACAACCAAGTTACAGCGGAAGCCAATTGTGTACCAAGCACACATCAGAGTATACGCAGCGAAGCTCACGATAGGGTCCAAATGAGATGTCCCGAAGGCCACGCCACAAAGGCGATACCACGGAGACGATGAAATAACTCTTGCTCTTTCTCTAGCCCACAAAGGTACTTACAGTTCATACATCTTGTCCCGTATATCCAAGCAGCGCCACTACGCCTGTGTACCTGAAATATTGCCCACAAACGTGGGTCAGTACACAACCGTACTGGTGAGCAGGGTAACCCACTCGTCTAAGCCGACACTAAGTAAAGTAGTGAATGCACACAGTTAAATGGTGATCTTTCTAGTTGAATCCTAGATTCATTTCATGGCATATGAATGACATGTTAAGGAAAGCAGTAAAGCAGTTTAAGCATGCAAGCATTCATTCTCAAACCAAACGACAAGCAGTTTATATATATATCCGACCCGTCTAACTCAATGCCATCGCTTGCACGATAACATATCGAACCATCAGTCTCGCCTCAATATCCATCCTCAACCAACAGTTTATATCCCAATCTTGAGTGCACACTCTTGCCGAGGCAAGGTGGCCGCGCCTACACGAAAGCCAAACCAACAAAAGAAAAGCAAGCCAACTCTTATCTATATGAAGTCACTGGCAAAGCCATAAAGGACAAAATCCAAGCATTAACGGCGCGCCCTATCAGCCCGGGTAGCAAGCCCCGCTGGAGGTCCCGCAATGCATCATGACTAGCAATGTGACTAGCACGAATCAATATTTCCCTCCGGATCGATACGGTCCCAGTGCCCCGGGAAGCCGTTTCGAGGAAATGTCAAACCCTTGTGTACACAGGTTATCCGTGACATGCAGACACACGTAGGTATGACGAGAGGATCGAACATTCTCGCCCCACCAAGCGATCCAAGACTCGTTCCATCGATAAACCCAACCAAAGTATCCATAACCATTCTTTCAACATATTCCCAAGGATTCCAAATCTCGACCTCAATATATATATCCCAAGGCACCAAAATACCCATATGCACAATCTCTCAAGTTGTGCCCAAGTTATGCCCACACTTCACATTGCCGCTTCCCAACACAGTGTTTCACATTGGGTGCAACACCCCACACTCCAAATAATCCCGTGGCACAATGCCCTCGCCGATGCAGTTGTTCGGTTTCGAACCACAACTGCTCGCTTTGCAAGACAAAGCGACCCAGTGATACTCGTGCACGGATGCACGCTCGCTCGCCCGAATTCCCGATATTCCCATATTTCCATTTGCCTCAAAGTATCCTTCCAACTCGTATAATTCCAACCGTCCAAGCGTAATCCCAATTATCCAACCAACTGCCTCAAATGTAATATTCCAACTCTAGCTCCAACTATCCAACGCGTAAACCATATCAAGCCACAATCCTACCAAGCCAATGGCGTACACTCTATGCACGCCTCAGTGTAGTGATTCTCAATGTTTCAGCCCAAGTGTTCAAGCCTTTTACGTATTTTCCATATTATTAGGCATGAAGGAGTAGAGGAGAAGGGAAAGAGCCCACTCACATTGTTTGAATCCGTTAGGCATCCTGTCCTGCCGATACGGCCAATCCCTTGAACCCGTGGTCCGATGCAAGCGCGATCTACTCAACTGGTATGACCGTGCGAGCAGGCCGTGCTCTCCAAATCATCCGACCGATCGGATTAAGGAAGACGGCATTATCGTTTCCATTCAGCTATTCAGTCCTGTTCGGCACGAACACCTGATTTCCATCGAACCCGCTAGCCATCTGCACATTGAAACCAACTCGATTAATCCTTCTTCCCGAAATCCGACATTTCAAAAGTTACCAGCATTTGATTCATTCAGTCCGACTCAGCGTAACGCTCCGAGCGGTTGCGGGGCGTTACATAATATACCACTTAGAATCAGGTTCGTCCACGAACCGTGCTAGTACTCATTCCTTACTAGCATTCCACAATCCAATTCCATAGATCTGCTCTATGCAACTTATCATATTCACTATTCATGACACAATATCTCGTTCTGCTGAACGCTCGAATAAATTTTCATGAATTCCCACATCCTCCTTGCAGCTCAATACGAATTTCTCGTATCGCTTAGTTTTGGATCGTACACGTATTTAAGGCGTCCCTAAAATACATGCATTTCAGCCAAGCTTTGCGATAGCAAATTTGAACAAGTTACAAGGGTATCTTTATGTTCGAGGCATCCATTTGCTTTGCTCCCAATTGAACCAAATCACAATTCCCATTCCAACACATTCACTTGAGAACTATTCTCAATTATGCAGATTTTCCACCGACTCAATCAGTTCGTGTTCCAGCTCAATCCATCCCACTATTTCTGAAATCAGTACTAGCAACATCTCCAAATATTATCTCGTGTACCGAACGATTCTCACAACTGATCTACCCCAGCTATGCGACTTACCCAAATATCAACTTTGCTTAGATCAGCTCAGTCCAACACATTTCCTGCCATCTCAATATCTCACAGGGTGAACATCTATATTGAGGTTCGTGTGATCCACGAAGATCTCGCCGCCACGCCAAAGGGATTTGTGTCGCCACGATTTCAACGTGGACACACTCGCCACAATTCTTAGGTTGCGTATGAAATAGTTCTTCGTGCTGCTTCTACTGCCTCGAAGCATAGAATATTACCTTCGCCTTCCGAATGAGCACGCTTCCCAGACTAAGTTCCGAGACATCTTGTAAATCTGAGGCAAATCTGTCCCTTCCAGTATTCGCAAGGATTTGATCTGAACGAGCCGCTGCTTTAACTTCACGAGCTAGTTTCACAGTCGTCAATTTATATGAATGCTATTCCCTTCCAGAGCACGATGAGTCAGAGGCGATGCCATCTACAAAAAACTGTGACTCTGAATCTCATCAGTTGACTAGGCTACTTCCACCATTGCTTCGATCTTCTGGCTGCATCTTCAGCTGAAGACTATCCCAAGGGTCTCTCAAATCCAACACTCAGTCGATAAGCCAAATCTCATTGCTCACATCTGCCCTCGATGCATTCCCAAATACGCCGCCTCAAGGGTCGTTCTATGGGTCTACCATATCCATATCTGATTCAGCGGGCAAGGTCGCTTAGGGTCAGCTGTCCCGAAGCTACGCTTGATAATTGTAATCATCACGATGGACAGTTACTATAAACCATGCTATATCTCATCTGCAAATCTGAATAAAATCCAACCATTCACCCGAGCGAAGTTTCCGAATCCGAGAACCGCGCTCGTTGAAACCTTATTCCATCAATCCGCCGTTCTGTCCTGAATCCATCAAATTTTTGAATTGCATATTCGATTCTCGCACCATCGATTTCAACGATTCTCAAAGCTCGAGACTTGCTCAAATTCACATCCGTTTGCCACGTCCCACCTTGCACTTCCAACTTACTCGAGCAGCACAGTGATTCGTTCCAACGTTGCTCCCACATTTAGCTATCTTCAGAAATCAATCCGCCAAAATCTCTGCCTTCCGTTTTTGCCACAATCCGTCTACGTCTTCCCGAAGAATCCGTCTATCATCGTTGCACCATCTTGCCCAAAATTTCATTTCCGCTAAACCTGATTCAACTTCTCGAGCAACAATATCCAAAATCCTTCAAGTTTGTGTGAATCAATCGCACTGTCCCTCCAAGCCAAGATCGTGTTTCTTTGCTCAACCAACAGCTCAAATGTGTTGCCCAAAATCGTAGTTCGTGCTCGCTATCCTTCCGATAATCCCATCGCTTTGCTCAAGCATAACCCAGATGTTCGTTCCGGTTTCGCCCATCTTTTAAGCCCAATGATACTTCCATTTGCACGACTCCGTTCTTGAGTTCTCAAGTCTAATGTATCGAAGGATACCCGAGTCAAATTCTATTGTACTATATACCACTTAGAAATATAGTTGTCCTCGTGCAAAATCTGCGTCAACCAGCGTCTATCCCAAACCGACTATTCCGAGGTGATTCTGTCGAATCATAACTCAATATTCGCTTGCTCCATTTTTACTCCTTCCAACTCAATCGATTTGCGCCAACCGACTTGTATTCGTTATCCGAGTCCGTTCAGGCAATTCCAATAGATGTCCAACCAAAATATTTCCAATGCCTTGCTTAACACATTTGATCCCATATACCACTTCGAATCAATTCGCTACTCACATTACGTTTCCTTTCACGAATCCAAGATCCATTTGAACCATCCCTAAGGTGTGATCATGCCATTCCCATCTTAAGTCTGACACAAAAACTTAGCCGATTCTTTAACCATCAATCTCGTTAGGCAACTCGTGCTATGTTCCATTCTCGATGTTTCCAACATTTCCTAAACCGTCTGATACTTTCACAGCACGAGCAATCGTGCAACGATTGTCTTCCAAATAGTCCAACCCAACACCCAACGGTTCCACACGTTTATTGTACGAGCAACTCATGCCGACTTATCTGATATTTCTCAAGCCAAACTCAAACTTGCTCAACCGATCCGCCACAGTCAAAATTCCAACTTCTATCCAACACAATTGCTTGACGAGCAACTCGTGCAAGGATCTATTATCATCGAATGTTTCTACCCAAAACATGCCGCTTAACCAAATCTCGTTAGCCAACCAACTGATCCATTGAGGCAATCAGAATCTCCCAAATGATAAGCCAAGCCAACCCAACGAAAAGCCCATACTTGTTGCACAAATGCAACAACGCCAACCAACTTGCTGCACGAATGCAACAACGCCTAACGAGGCTAAGCGATCCTACGAAAACCAACCAAGGCAACCCAATACAGAAATAACATGCAGCCAAAACCAGCAATAAATAGACTTATTGCATGAAACATCCGTTGCGGCACTAAGTAGAGTCAAGAGCTAAACGACACGCGGAAGCTATTTAGAGTTTGTGATGAAGCGAAGGACCAAGTCCGAAGAAATGAACCGGGCGCTCTGATACCAATCTGTCACGCCCCAAACTCCCGCAAGCCCAATAGTCCCCGCTGAACGTGAAATCACCACGTTGCAGCTCTCCCGCGGGACAATCGTTCTATTCGGGACGTGATGCCGTACGAGCCTGGAGTTGCGCTCGTACAAGGCGATGTTGTTAAACACGAAAGTTATCATCGAAACAACCAAGTTACAGCGGAAGCCAATTGTGTACCAAGCACACATCAGAGTATACGCAGCGAAGCTCACGATAGGGTCCAAATGAGATGCCCCGAAGGCCACGCCACAAAGGCGATACCACGGAGACGATGAAATAACTCTTGCTCTTTCTCTAGCCCACAAAGGTACTTACAGTTCATACATCTTGTCCCGTATATCCAAGCAGCGCCACTACGCCTGTGTACCTGAAATATTGCCCACAAACGTGGGTCAGTACACAACCGTACTGGTGAGCGGGGTAACCCACTCGTCTAAGCCGACACTAAGTAAAGTAGTGAATGCACACAGTTAAATGGTGATCTTTCTAGTTGAATCCTAGATTCGTTTCATGGCATATGAATGACATGTTAAAGAAAGCAGTAAAGCAGTTTAAGCATGCAAACATTCATTCTCAAACCAAACGACAAGCAGTTTATATATATATCCGACCCGTCTAACTCAATGCCATCGCTTGCACGATAACATATCGAACCATCAGTCTCGCCTCAATATCCATCCTCAACCAACAGTTTATATCCCAATCTTGAGTGCACACTCTTGCCGAGGCAAGGTGGCCGCGCCTACACGAAAGCCAAACCAACAAAAGAAAAGCAAGCCAACTCTTATCTATATGAAGTCACTGGCAAAGCCATAAAGGACAAAATCCAAGCATTAACGGCGCGCCCTATCAGCCCGGGTAGCAAGCCCCGCTGGAGGTCCCGCAATGCATCGTGACTAGCAATGTGACTAGCACGAATCAATATTTCCCTCCGGATCGATACGGTCCCAGTGCCCCGGGAAGCCGTTTCGAGGAAATGTCAAACCCTTGTGTACACAGGTTGTCCGTGACATGCAGACACACGTAGGTATGACGAGAGGATCGAACATTCTCGCCCCACCAAGCGATCCTAGACTCGTTCCATCGATAAACCCAACCAAAGTATCCATAACCATTCTTTAAACATATTCCCAAGGATTCCAAATCTCGACCTCAATATATATATCCCAAGGCACCAAAATACCCATATGCACAATCTCTCAAGTTGTGCCCAAGTTATGCCCATACTTCACATTGCCGCTTCCCAACACAGTGTTTCACATTGGGTGCAACACCCCACACTCCGAATAATCCTGTGGCACAATGCCCTCGCCGATGCAGTTGTTCGGTTTCGAACCACAACTGCTCGCTTTGCAAGACAAAGCGACCCAGTGATACTCGTGCACGGATGCACGCTCGCTCGCCCGAATTCCCGATATTCCCATATTTCCATTTGCCTCAAAGTATCCTTCCAACTCGTATAATTCCAACCGTCCAAGCGTAATCCCAATTATCCAACCAACTGCCTCAAATGTAATATTCCAACTCTAGCTCCAACTATCCAACGCGTAAACCATATCAAGCCACAATCCTACCAAGCCAATGGCGTACACTCTATGCACGTATCAGTGTAGTGATTCTCAATGTTTCAGCCCAAGTGTTCAAGCCTTTTACGTGTTTTCCATATTATTAGGCATGAAGGAGTAGAGGAGAAGGGAAAGAGCCCACTCACATTGTTTGAATCTGTTAGGCATCCTGTCCTGCCGATACGGCCAATCCCTTGAACCCGTGGTCCGATGCAAGCGCGATCTACTCAACTGGTATGACCGTGCGAGCAGGCCGTGCTCTCCAAATCATCCGACCGATCGGATTAAGGAAGACGGCATTATCGTTTCCATTCAGCTATTCAGTCATGTTCGGAACGAACACCTGATTTCCATCGAACCCGCTAGCCATCTGCACATTGAAACCAACTCGATTAATCCTTCTTCCCGAAATCCGACATTTCAAAAGTAACCAGCATTTGATTCATTCAGTCCGACTCAGCGTAACGCTCCGAGCGGTTGCGGGGCGTTACAGCACTTGTCATTTCTTGGAAAAAGGTTTAGCCTCTTTATTAGTAAGAAACAAAATTCTGTCGTATTATCAACTACTGAAGCTGAATATATAGCAACAGGACATTGCTGTGCATAGATTTTTTGGATGAAGCAAACCTTATAAGACTAAAAACTATGCTACAAGAATATTACTATTTACTATGATAACACTAGCACCATTAACTTAACAAAGAACTCTATATGTCATTCATGCACTAAACACAAAGAAATTAGACATTATTTTCTAAGAGATCATCAATTACAAGGTAATATATGTTTAGAATTTGTTGACACAGAATATCAACTTGCTGACATATTTACTAAACCCTTAGCTGAAGATCGTTTTAATTTTATACGTCGAGAATTAGGAATTTTGGACTATGAAATCATATAATTCACTTATATTAATATTTTATTCATTGCTCGTTATATGTAAAGATAATTTTGGTTAAAGCCGAAAGGGCCCTTCTCTCACATAGACGTAAATAGCCTCAAACGATGCGGTATTTAAGTATCTACGAACCACCGATAGCGGGGATCCGGCCCTTACAACTAACACAAGATATTCACTACTTTTTTGGATAAAGAGTAATTAATAATATGAGTAATTATATTGTTTTCAACTCTCAAAATACTAATGTTTGATTTAATTAAGTTAAAACTTGCATTATTTGTTCTAAAAAGTTTGAGTTACACACAAAACAAATCATGGAAAATTAAATAACCGAACTCGGACAGAGTTCTATGCGAACTCGGGTCGAACTCAGTTTTTTAATTTTTCCATATTCAAATTATGTGGGCCCCACTCATTTTAATTCTATATACATTATCAAAATCTGAGAGAAATACCAGAACAGTAGTCGGCCATCTCCTTCCTCCTCAATACCCTAGTTTTTTCAAGGTCCTCCATTAATTCTCTTTATTTATTTTCAGGTATTATCTCCACTTTCTCTCTATTTTTAATGGCACCCAAGATGTCAAAGAAGAAAAGAAAAGTTGCAGATGCCTTCTCTTTCATTGTTCAAGAAAAAAATATTCTTCTTGTTAAATCCATCTATGCCTGATGAAGGTAAATTTGATGATCTTATCTTTCGTTCGATTGATTATTCCTTAGAGTAGTTCAATAATTTCATTATAGAGCTATTTGTGCTGGAAGCCTATTGAATTTTTCTATATTTTCAACATACTTATCCACCTTTCAGACACTTGGCATAGAAGATCTGTCACCTCCACTTATCATATTTATCTGAACACCATTCGTATGATCTATTGGAACTTGTCTGTCACATAGGGTACCGTAAGATCACGAGTCGGTGGTATAGATATTGAATTTGATGATGATAATTTAGGGATGATACTTCATATTCTAAATGAAGGAGAAGCCGTATGCAACATCACCAAATGTCAATATTCTAAAAATATGACTCTTTATTTATGTATGGACTCTATGTGTTCCCCCAACATTCTTCCTTCTAGCAAACTTAAGCCAAAACACATGAATGACTGGTTTTATGATTTGCACCTCATAATTTTTTCTGTCATTCTACCCAAGCAATCCTCCACAGATAAACTTACATATTTGGAGATGTCCTCTCTCTATTACTTATTTTGGAAGACAATTTAGTTTATCAAAAATAATCATTCTTTCATGGAAAAGTGTCGCAATAAACTGCGTAACCAACTTTATGCAATGTACTTGCCCTTGATCTTTGAATGCTTTCAGATTCCTTTGGATGACTGTCCCTATCTAGCTTGAATACCTATCCAAAGTCAGAACGTACTTTGGCACTAGTTGAATACCTATCCAAAGTCCAATCAAATAAGCCTACTTATACCAAAACCAACCCGAACTTATATAAGGCAATGACTCACTCAAATACAACCCAAACCAACCTAAACTTAACCAGGAATCTACTAGAATTTGGAAAACCAAATTCGGACCGAGTTTTGCCCAAACTCGATTGACCAAAATCGATTCCTGATTCTATTTGCTAGACCTATTCTCAAGGCCCAACGTCTAAATTTTTGAACATTAGATATTCGAGTTCTGGCCGAGTTCTGTTTTAGAAAAACCTATAAATAGAGAGGAGATTTCTTTTCTAACTCACTCATCTATTCATCCATTCATCTCATCTTCTCTATTCACTATAAGAGCTTTAAACCTTCCAAATACTAAGACAACTCCCATTCTTCTAAGTGCTAGTACAGTTTCGATTAGAAGTGTTCGAGTTGTACGAGCTTGCTTTTCAAAGATATTTTCTCAGAAAGCTTGAAGTCGTCAAGCTCTTCGGATCAAAGACTCGTGTCTTTACGAATTCGCAAGCCCTTCAAATAAAATCTTTTATTTTCACTAATAGTTTAGTTAAACTCTGAGCAAGAGTTCTCGGGACTGGACTAGTCCTCTCAGAGAAAAACTATAATAAAATCTCGGTGTTTGTGTTTGCTCTTCCTTATTTATTTTCTGTTAAATTATTACTGGATTATCTACTAGTTGATAACTGCTTTTACACAGTAGAAATTTTTATTGGTAACTATATTCTGCTGCACATGCATACACTCTATTCATCCCCCTCTAGAGTTGCATATCGATCCTACAGTATTCTGGGAAAGGATACTACATCGGGGTTTGGAATATTTAACTGGTTTGAGTAGTAAATGTAAGAATAAGATAATGGAATTTTAAAAAATAATCAAGAGTTGCATAAAACAACTTGAGGAACAATTTTGTAAGAATTCATAAATAATAATTATGACCCATGGAAATAAAGAATACGATATCAGGAATTAGAGATAGAAATTGAGAAAAAATTTATACAAATTAAAAATAAAGAAGGATATAATTATGTCTTATTAGGTTAAGATAGATAAGTATTTTCTAAAGGATGTCTCGCTATGAGATACGGTTATTCTACGAGAAATAGAATTTTAAAATTTTAAGAAGATGAATAAGTGAGGCATGGTATTGAAACTAGAATGATAAATTGGTAGGATTGATGATTTCATTATGGATTATAAATATTTTGAGATTGCAACCTATTTGGAGGATTGGTAAGATCGATAGCAACACATAAGATTATGATCAAATACTGATACTTGAGATTTTAAAGAAGACGATGAATTTATGCTTTCTGGGTGATTATTAGCAAGTGATTTAAATATCAAAAATGATATTAAAAGTTGCTAGAATAATTTTGAAATTTTTTGCTTATTGAATTCATTTGGGATTTCGAGGATAATAGAATTAAAGTAAAAAAATTTGATGCTAGAAGATCCTGACTAATTTATTAGATGGAGTCATTGATATGAAATATAATAGAGTTTATATAGATTGATCGAAACTCATAAATGATGATATCGAGGATGGAAATACAAACTGATAAAGATCTTTTTAAGGACAAAGTCAAAATCATCAAACTCGTGGTAGTTTATAATCAATAATGTGAAATCATAATGTGTAAGAGGATTGGATACCAAAATAAAGGAGGACACCTTAGAGGTTAAAATTTTAAAATTTTATTGACTATGGACATGTGCAAGAAAAGTAGGACAACGACTTCACCATAATCATGTGAGCAAGAGTAGAATTCTTATTCTTGTAATCATTCGTTCTCGTTACATCCCTCGAATTAGCTCTTGCCTAGGGACCTGTTATCTTAAATCTTGTTTTCTTCGAACCTTATTATTCTCCTTACTTCTCAGAATGACCGAATCTCTGGAATAAAAAAATTGGTTATCATGTGGTAATGATATACTTTTAGTCTGATAACGATATATGTTGAGATAGAAATTAGTGAACGAAGATAGATGCATAAAGAGGTTGGGATTTGAACCGTAAGGACATAAATTTTGACTCGAAGATTATAAAGGGATAAAAATAGTAATTAAATATATTTAAGTTGAGAAGAATAAATAATCAATCCCATAAAAAGAGGAGGATAAAATTGGAAGAAAGAATAAAATTTGTGTGATCTTAAATGGAAGAAATAACTTAATGGTATATTTAAACGATTAAAAGATATTATATTGAGAATTATAAATACTTCGAGGTTAAAGATTTAATTTAGCAATATTTATGAAAAAATAAGAATTGTGATCGAAACAATAACATTAAATTTTAGGTCGATTTGATGAATTATAAAATATTTTGGGGTTATATTTTAGGACTAATAAAATCATTCAATTATGATTGGAGAATTGAAACTAAACATCTTTAAGGTAAATATTCATGGATCTTGGGCCATACTTTAAATATTTAGGTTACAAATTTTAGGGAGATAAAGTAATAAAAATTAAGACACTAATTTGAATATTTTAATTGGAAGTTATACAACTGTTGGTAAGAGTAAACTTTGAATGACTTAGAGCTACTAAATTTTTGGAATTCTTAAGTATTGATTAAATGTTGAGGAAACATCTGATTGATGAAAATATTGAGGTAAAAAAATTCGTAACAATGATAATTAGTCATAATTATTTAAAGGAACACAATTTAAGGTATAATTCGAGGGTAAGATAAAGAAGCTTAAATTTAAATTATGATAAATATTTATACAGATAAAGTTCATGTTCTAGTTAAAAGAATAAAGATTGTAGATGTGGGAACTTTTATAGACGACCGAAGGATCACAAGATCGAGAAAGGTAGAGAAATGAGGGTCACTCACAGTCGTCTCATAAATTCGTGTTAGTATTTATTCTTCAAGTGTAATATCAGTTCTTTAAGTGTGAGTATCAGTTCCTTGAAAGACAACACAACTTATCAAAAAAGACCCGTGTAATATCTATTCTGGGAGAATCAAAAGAAAAATTCCAAGGGAAAAGAACCATAAGGATTGAGTCTGGTCTTAAGCCAAGATGAGTATCTATTCTTGGAAAATAAAGAGAAGAGATTAGTTTAAGTATAAGTTCTTCAAATAGACGTATCAGTTCTTTAGAACACAACTATCAAAAAGACCAGTGTAATATCTGTTCTGAGACAACCTATTGAGAATCAAGCGAAAGTTGATAAATAGTGAAGTATAATGATCAATTTTAAAATTATATCACAAGTATTATTTCTCTGGTTAGTAAGAGTTTGGTGTAAAAATTTATAGATTTTGGATTGATCAAGAGCAAAGCATAAGTTCTTCAGAATGGATAATGATGGATAATTAAGCTGGGTTCACTACCAAGTAGAAAGTGTAGGAATTTTTGAAAATGATATCTTTGGACGTTTGGGAGTGACCTAGGAGTGAATTGGGTTAAGGAGAATATATATATATATATATATATATATATATATATATATATATATATATATTGGGATTATTCTGGAAATAATTTTTTGTGGCCCAAATTTAATAAACGAGAGGGGCTGGGTACTTTAGTAACTAGTCTATGGGCAATGGACATAGGTTTAGAAAAATCAAATGAACCATTTTTTTATAGAAGTAAGTATTGTTTTGACCAAAACAATTATAGAAATTTGAAACATTCTAATAAGGTTTGATAGGTTGATTATTGGTAAAAATTGAGTTGATCCTTAAACTTTATTGAGTCAAAAGAATTTATAGGGGTTTAATTCATAAGTCTTTGTTAGAGAAGGAGTTTGAAAACTTTATTCTAAAATAGGAGGTATTCGTTGGGCTAAAATTCTAAAGAATGTAGAAGCTTGTATAGATAGGAAAGGGATGATCCCACGATAGCCATAGGATTGTAACCACGACCTCGCATCTCTTAGTCATTCATAGAACTTTAGGAGATGCAGCGAATAAAATATACAATAACACAATCGACCTATGATGTGATGAGTTTTCTAGTCTAACATATTCTCCAATAGCACTCTAAATCCTAAGTACTATCAGGTGAGACTTGCATGGGCCACCACTAAAAATGTATCACATCCCGTGCCCTCAATATCGGGTATGAGTTGTGTAACTACCAATTTTTATCATAGAAATATTTTAGTAAGTTTGCATGTTGCTTGTTATATTATATTATATTATATTATATTATATTATATTATATTATATTATATTCTATTATACTATATTATATTATATTATATTATATTATATTATATTATAGTAGTGGTTAGTCTAGATTTAATTAATTTTGCCTAGAATTAAATAGTGTTAGTTTAAGTGCTAGCTAATTTGAATTAATTAAGTTAATTATCATGGAAGGAATATTCTCATTAGTTAGATTAGTTTCTTTTCATAACTAATTAGATTCCTCTCCCACATAATTTGAATTTAAATTAGTGAGTGGAGTGGCATGATTAGTAATTAAACCCAACCCAAACTAATATACATGGCCGACCCATCATGGAGATATTCAAATTTTAATTTCTCTCTATTTTTTCCTACTTCGTCTCCAAGTTTATTTTCCATCAATTTCTAGATCTAGAATTAGAATTCCTACCTTATTTCTCCACCAAAACTACTTATTCTTCTTCTATTGGAGAGCAAGGAGCTTGGAGCACTTGAGAAAACTTGGAGAGTGTGTACCTGTGTGTGGATGGGGAGAGTTAGTGTATTGTTGTGTATTAAGGATATACTGGTACAACATTATGATGTGATGTGTATATGGCAAGGGGTTTGTATGCTGTGTACATCTGTGCACAACAAGGTTGAGGCTAGGGTTGCAACATGCCACAACTGAACCCATTCATATATTGTTCAGACCTGTGTTTGAGGATGGGGGGAGAAGTAGAATGTTCCCTACAGGTAGAAACTGCATTGGGTTTTGTGTACAGGCATCTAGAGGGCTCGGGTAGACTGTAGCTAGTTAAAACTGCTGCACAGTTGGGCAGTGAAGAGTTTGGGGCCTGTGATAATCGATCTAGGTGACAGTAGGAAGGGGAAGTGTCACTCCCCATTCTCGAAATACGTATTTGGAACATATTAATTTTCCTGCCTATATTAATTGTTGTTTGCATAGTAATTATGTTGCATGTTATGGAGACTAGACCTATTCTTTGGTTCAATTAGACTCATGGTTTAATTGTTGGGTTGGTTTGGTCATGAGTTAAACCCATGGTCTAAACCTCAAATCCTAGCTATAACTTCTATCTCTCTCTTCCCACATTCTCTTATTTTTTTTCCTTCCTTCATTTAGGCTAGTACACCTTGCACTACATGGAGAAATCTCTTAATTTTTGATTCTTAAGCTTTTTTTGCATTCTATTAGTCTAATATGTGCACGTTATGATTATAAATACTTTTAGTACTTGGAGTTTTTGGTTTTAACCGGTGGATTTGAGTAGATCTACATTTAAAGTTTAAGGTTTTCATGGGTTCTAAAAGTTTTCCTTGGTTTTAATCTTTTAAAACATAGTATTTTAGAAAAACCAGTTTTTGTCGATGATTGAGCATTCTATTTCAGGCATTTTGGCTTTTGGTTTACTCGATTTGGAGTTAAAATTAAGTTTTTATGAGAAAAATATTATTTTAGTTTTTGGAGCTTTCTGCCATGGCTGAACCTGCTGTTGGGAGATGCGAACTTTCCTTGCGTCCCGACTCATCTGACCCATGCAGCCTGAGCTTATGCGGCCCAACTCATATGACCCATGCGGCCTGAGCTCATAGGGCCCGACTCTTGTGACCTATGCGGCATGAGCTTATGCGGTCCAACTTATGCAACCCATGTGGCCTGTGCCCATGCGGCCTGACCCATGCTACCCATGGGATCTATGCGGTCATGCGGCCCGACCCATATGCGACCTACTTTCTATGCGACTGACTTTCTCTGTGGCACCTGTCCTATACGACACTGACTCTATGCGCCCCTGAGTGCTATGCGGCCTATATACACGTTTTACTGTTTTGCTTGGTTTTGATACTTTATTGAGTTTTGGGATTCCATGTGTGATTTTAAGGATT
Organism: Iris macrosiphon; assembly: GCA_036927795.1. NCBI lineage: Eukaryota > Viridiplantae > Streptophyta > Magnoliopsida > Asparagales > Iridaceae > Iris > Iris macrosiphon. Next base: position 42,248,994 of record JAYESA010000011.1, on the reverse strand, counting down.
GCTAATTTATGTGAGCTACTTGACCATGTGTTAGACCTGACTATATGCTACAACTCATGTGATTTACTAGTGATTGGTAACTTGACTCGACTATTGGTATCCGTGCTGATACACTTACTATGTGTTATATGTTCCTATGTGCTAAGTGTTTCTACGGGATTATGTTATATATTTCGTACTGAGGTGCGCCTACGTGCTAAGCGACATGTGATGTAATAATTTCTCCAGAATGGACATAATAGTTAGTCAATAACCAAATGTGGCTAGAATTTATTTGACTGTTGCATCACGCTGGGGTGAATCCAAATTAAACTGCATAGTGATAAAGTGGATTTGTATCTAGCGTGCTCGTACTACGGTACGACATATAGGGGGAGTAACATGTGACCACGCCATATAGCTAGGATTCACGTGCATGAAGTCGTATATTACCCCTAGAGATTTATATGTCGAAAGTTGTATTCAACACACTAGTTAGGTGCAGACTTATTGTTTTTACTTTATAATTGCTGGTTATATTCTTACATGTCGTGCTTACCGAATTTTATATATTTGTATGTATTTTCTGCTATACTTATATGTTCGCCCTATTTATATTTTTATGTTTCTATATTTACCTTTTACTCTATTTTTGTATCCTGACTCTATGCTTATCTGCTCATCATGTATTACCTTACTATTTACTATTTTATAGTTTTTATCATTTAAGTGGATTTACTATTGGGTTATACTCGTTCTACCCTGACTGGATAACATTTTTAGGTGACTGTTTGGAGGATTGGTGTCCTACCTATTACAGACCTCAGGGTGAGAATGCTGAGATTGCTCATGTGGCTCAGGAGGAGTAGGGATTGGTTGCAGGATATGTCATTACCAGGGCTGTTTAGTTAGTTAGCTAGTTGTACTATATTTGAACCAGATTTGTCTTCGGCAACTATTGAGATTTGGATTATTAAATTTGGCACTTAGACTTCTTAAGTTGTCCTGTCTAGATATTTGAGACTTTGATTTTACTTCCACTTTTTATCATTTCGTGCTTAAATATTATGATTTAGTATTGTTTTATATCTCATTGTTCTCCTTATGGAGTTGAATATTATTGTGTGAGATTGTTAGTAAGATAGTCATAACCTAAACAATATTCTACCGCCGATGTTGTGGCGTAGTCTGGACGTACCCATGGCCAATGCCCGATTATCCGGATGTGGATCGTAATACATTTTTATGGTCGTCCATGCAAATCTGGCTCCAAAATTAGTGTGATATCATGGTAGTACTTAGGTTACTCGTACTACTGCGAGCCTTCGTTAGGATATAGGATATTAGAATGAGAGAATACTCAATCACTACTAGGAATTCCAATCTGATTTGAATTTTCTAATCTTGATTCATTCTGAATACTTTGTTATCTTTGATAATTGTTGTCCTTCTTTGATGATATCTTATCTTGTGCCATATTGACTTCTTTGCTTTCAATTTGTCTTCAGGATGGCACCGAAGATGAGGGCCTGCATCTCGGGAGTGGCATCAGCTTCTGAGAGGTCAGTTACTTATCGGCCTGCTACTCGGGAGGTGGATGATGTGCTTTCGCCAGTGTTGGAGGCTGCCTCAGAGAATGTACCACCTCCTTCACTATTTCCTTTCCCGTATCAGGGAGGTATGCCCAATGATGGGGCATGGCTATTTGAGTTATTCCGTGGGATGATGGAAGCCCAAAGGGTTCTCAACAGCAGCAGGTTATAGTGATGAGGAAGGGCATAGAGAATACCCATCTTGTCGCACTAGGGATAGTAGAAAGAGTTTTGGTGCAGCCATTCAGCCAAAGGTGGGGACTATTTTAGACTTTAAGCATATGGTCTCGAGGGAGTTCAAAGGGGCCGAGGGCATCATGTACGCTGATGAGTGGCTTCAGAATATCGAGCGCATTATGTGGTTGCCCATATTCCAGATGATCTGCATATTGAGGCAGTTAGGATACAGCTCTTCGATATTGCTCTCACTTGGTTCAGAAATGAGCCAAGAATTTCTGATCCAGACGAGACATGTGAGCAGTCCAAGGTATAATGACCCGTTCTGTTCAAGCGGACAGTCAATTCAAACGGCGCAAGTGAAATAACCCGATCCGCTTTGCTCAGCGAGAACACTCGTTTGAGGCAAAGATTTCCAGACTTGGCCCTTCAGGAGTTCAGACTTAGACTTTCAAAGGCTCGTTCGGAGTATCGCTCGATCGAGGCGAATCATCGCTAAGGTGGGTGGCTACGATGAACTTGTCTTTGCTTTGCCAGCATACTTAAAATATGGACGATACATGCTAGTCACTAGGTGAATCATCCCTTGCATGCTAATAAAGAATCCAATACACCTAGCTAAGGGAATAATCCTAACTTGTATTGCTTGTGTTAGAACATAAAAATGAAATTTGGCTTATAACCTGGACCCTAGTATGATAACTTTGCTTCGTGCAAGTAGACCCCGCTATGCCTCGAGTAGATCGATATATATGCTCTTCGTAGTGCACTGCTCAACTTGTTTACACTGCACGTCCATAGATTTTATCGCTCAATATGCCCCTTTACGGTAACACTCCTCGCACTACCCCTTAGACCGTGCTAACGTAAATGCTTATGTTTAATATAAATGCAATGCTTGCCTGCTTATATGTTAACTTGTATTCGTTGTCTCATTTCAATGTTGCCACACGAATTTATGCCACAATCAAGTAATACTATTCGTATTGTGCATGCATCTAGTTAGCCAGAAGATTATCAAATAGTCCTTCTGTGCAATATGAACCTGCAAGTATCCGGGACCATTAGGTCGCCTAGGCAGTCCCCGAACCAGGAGAATGCATCAAGTCAAGTTTAACTCTAAATGAGAATCATGTCAAGTAAAGCAAGAATCACAGCTCGTGGAGCAATACTCATTCAGAACAAGAATCAAGAATTATCATATCATATTATGAATTTGGAAGACCCAAGACTTGCATGTCGCAGACAACTTGTTAACAAGAGAGATTCTCAAATCTCGTTCCACGGACGGTCTTCGGGGCAAATTCGATCCGATAGAACTCACGCAGCAGTGTTTCACGTGCGAGTAGGATGGCATCTCCACTAACGACGCGCCAGTCTTGCTCAAAGGCTGATAGTCTCACATGCTGGACGGGATAGCTTGCAGCGCCTCACGTGCTTTCGTTGTATACCATCCTCGTTCAAGACTATAACTCACCTTATATGGCTATGCCAGCGAATCATGTTCATATAGATAAGTCATCCTCACTTAGTGGCAATCCACGTGCGAGTCATTGCATCACATATAAAAATCTGAAACACCTGAACAATTATTAATATAAGTCATCTATATATAAATTGAGTAACCTGAGCAATCCATTGAACACTTGAACATCCATTGCAACACGCTTAGAAAATCTATATAACTCGTGCACCCGAAATATAACCTCGCTCAAGACACTTGTGTTTGCATATATTATTGTCCCTGGATTTCATTATATATTCTCGTGCTTGATTAAACTTAGTTTTTCTTGGACAGGGAAGGACGAATGGTAAGTTGGTAAGTCTCACCGTATTCATTTATATTGTATGACGCACTGCCACACGAGTTAGGCTTTTTATTATGCCATAAAACTGATCCTAAGGAAAGACTAGAAAGATAACTTAATAGATAGTGCACGAAACCTATATAACATGTTTGGATTTATCGAGTGGACGAGAAACCTCCCCACCAGTGCATTCATGTACTGATAACCCATCAGATTGCTTACAGGGTGCGAGAACCTCATTCTGTACGGAAAGCACCTTCGTGCGTGCTATGGTATTGAGTTCGCTCTGAAGCCATAGAATATTGCGTACGGAACTAAAGCACATATACAAGTCATAATGTTGGAATATTGCCTCTCTATCATTCCACAAATGTAGCCACTTGACACAATTTTACTATTTCAGAGAGAGAGAGAGAGGCTTGAGCGACTTGTAATCTCAGCCTAACGCCGCTTGTAACACTTGTTCAATATCAATAAAGAGTTTATTTTACTTTTATACTTGTGTTCTTCAATGCTTCCGCTATTGACGACTCTGTGAACTTGTTACCAATCGCCTGTGCGTTTCTTATTCCGCTGCACTCGGACTATCTCTGCGACTCTGTGGCTTAGACCTCTTACCGCCTGTTCGGATCATGGCCTTGCACGGACGCAGATTACGCTCGTGCGGCATCACGCCTAGAGGGGAAAGATCGTCCCACGGGAGCACTAGAGCGATGATTCTCGCCAAGCGGAGACAGTCGATTACCTGCGGGAGATTGGGACATGAAATATTGGTATCAGAGTATGGCTTTACGCTTTTGAACTTCTTATCAATTTTTTCAGTTTTGAAAGCTCGTTCGTGGGTTATGTGCATATCTCTCGTTGACCCGATGGGATGTTCTAAACAATGAGTCTAAATACTTTCAAAAGTGTATGTTAATGATATGATTGCTTGTACGAAATTGTGATGCGGAGGCCTTTGTGCCGACATATGTTAGGATTTATAGGAATAGACTCGTGCTAGAATTTGCAAGTTATGTGAAAATCCGAATACCTATACATGATTATCCAGCTGATTAGTGTGCGAGATAGAATATTGTTCGAACGGTTAGATATACACACAGTCTTTCGACTAAGTTGTGTAGAGTATCGCACGCCAAGACCCTTTTGGTGCAAGCTAGTTGCAAACGAGATTGGGATATCGTTCAGATAAAGACAAGTCAGACTTATAATGGCAACCACTAGAAACATTATTAGATTATCGCTAAGGCGAATATAGAGAATCGTGCTTGGATTTTGGAAAATAGCTCAGATGGTATTTCGTGTCGGTAGATATAAATCAAATATGGCTTACTTGGATGACTATCAACAAGGATATATACGAGACTATGAATTATCAGGTGACGCTTAGGTATTGCGCATAAATTCTAAGAAACGACTTGGTAAATATGATAGCGATTGATGCAAACATAATTAAGGATTTGATTGGTTGACTCGATTTCTGAGTGGTGTATGGTTCATTTTAGAAATATTCAAACGAATTCATAGGCCTCGTGCGATAGTTGGTTGAACGTTTTGAGAATATCTTGAACAAAGTGATAAAGCTTATATCAAATAGGGATTTAAGGTTATGAAATTGATATCTTAGTCAAGAAAACTTGGTGGAAACTTGATAGATCATACGAGAGAATTCAAATTGAATCAAACAGATTAAAACTTGAGTAGAATATCACTCGATAGAAATTAACCCGAGAATGAATATTTTGGTTCGAAGAAAGAGGTAAGCGATAACGAATTTGACCTGGAGTTTAGAAGAATGATCTTGAATCTAGTTCGAAAAGACCTTCGAAATCAGTCCCGGTCGAGATCGATTATCCTGCGGTAGCGCCGGCATGGTTATTTCACGTACGACGGCGATGATTGAACTCACAAAAATATGTTCGATGATTATTTAAACAACTCGATGAATGGAACGTATCAAAAGTGGATAGACTTTGGCTTGAATAGTTGAAACTTAGTTGTTTAAGGAATGCCAGAAGTAGACTATGGATTTATCACACGGTAACATTGAAGTTGGATGATTTTTCTAGACGAATTATAATCACAGCATGAACGGACAAGACTTGGTGGATTAATATATATGACTTGGATGGAGCGAAGGAGTAATGATAAGGTGTCTTGATCATTTCGATGATAACCATAATGTTCGACGTTCTTGTCTTGTGCGAGCGTAACTCCATTCTCGTACATGCGTCACGCCCGGATTAGGACGATTATCCAGCGATAGAGTTGGCGTTGTGAGCTCACGTCCAGCGAGGATGATCGAACTTGCGGGAGATCGGAGCATGACAACTGATGGATCATCTTAACTTGTGGTTTGACACGACAAGACAAATTTGGGAATGCAAGTGAATCAGAAGTATTTCAAGGATATGTTAGTCTAAAAACTGGAGTAAATTATGCCTGATAGTTTCGTGAACGAATACATGAATCATGTTGGATGACTTGGAGTTATAATCAAAGGTTTAGAACTGAATAATGGCTTGGTGGTGAAGACTTAGAAATGGATATATGGATTCTATATAAACATGCTTAAGGAGATAGATTATGCGAATTTCTAGGCTTATCTTGCAACTTGGATATATATCATTTGTTTGACCGAACGGACTTGAACCCTGTACAAACGAACGTGTTAATGTGAGTAGGATAATCTGTGTTCGATGTTTAAAAATTTAAGTAAAACGAGCTTGGGTAGAATATCCTGTGCAAATGAATAATGGTTTGACCTTATTAATTGGGGCGAGCATCATGCGACGAATTTGTACAATGAATCATGTGCTTGAACTTGTACCTATGACCTTGTAAGCTAACCTAGTAATTAGATAGACGACCCTATGCCGAGTGAAAGAAATTATGCAACCGAATTTAGAGTATTGCTTGAGCAAACCATAGAACTGGGGCAGGAAGACTTAGAGTTAGACTTGGAATGGTAAATGTGTGTTGTGTTTGACCCGAAAGGATGGACGCTAGTCGGTTGATTGGATAGATCGTGCTTAACGGTACTGTAATGCTTGGTTTGAATGGGATTGGAATTACTTGGAATTTTATTGACTCTGTTGGAGATATCATCGTGATTCATAAGATGATAACCCTTAAGATTTTTATAAGTAGCTTGTCCGAATTCACTATCGCTAAGTTTGGTTGAATGCATATGTTTGAGGGACGCCTTGAACGTGTGCACGATCCAAAACCCAGTGATATATTAAACTCGAGTGCAAAGACTTCGCTATCGCTAAGTTGGTCGACATGCATATGTTTGAAGGACGCTTTGAATATGTGCACGATCCAGACTCACGATATGCTGATCTCGAATGCTAGTGCAAGTGAATATATTAGACCCGCATTGACAAGTATAACAACTTGGACAAGTTTGCCTCAGCCTTAGATTGTTATTCAAGATGGATCATAACGTACCCTATATTAAGCTATATGTTCCGTGTTAAGGCACAGTTGAGGCAGAGTCAGAGCTTGGATTGAATGATAGATTCATTCAATGAGACCAACACAGCAAACACGTGACATGTTATAAGAAATGAGTAGAAAATTGTGTTCGAACGGATCTATTGGTACCGATTGTTATGCTTGAGATAGATTCGATAGTGCGATAGAATGGATTGCTCTCAGGAAGTCTCAAGGACGAGATTTTTTCTGAGTGGTGTATAATGTAACAACCCATTCCGTTCAAGCGGAGAGCCAATTCAAACAGTATAAGTGCAACAACCCGATCCGCTTTGCTCAGCAAAAACACTCGTTTGAGGCGAAGGATTCCAGACTTGGCCCTTCAGGAGTTCAGGCTTAGACTTTTAAAGGCTCACTCGGAGTATCGCTCGACCAAGGTGAATCATCGCTAAGGTGGGTGGCTACAATGAACTTGACATTGCATAGCCACCATACTTAAAATATGGACGATGCATGCTAGTCGCTAGGTGAATCACCCCTTGCATGCTAATAAAGAATCCAACGCACCTAGCTAAGGAATAATCCCAACTTATATTGCTTGTGTTAGAACATAGAAATAAAATTCGGCTTATAACCTTGACTCTCGTATGCTAACTTTGCTTCGTGCAAGTAGTTCCCGCTATGCCTGGAGTAAATCGATATATATACTCTTCTTAGTGCACTGCTCAACTTGTTTATACTGCACTCCCATAGATTTTGTCGCTCGATATGCCCCTTTATGGTAACACTCCTCGCACTACCCCTTGGACCGTGCTAACGAAATGCTTATGTTTAATATAAATGCAATGATTGCCTGCTTATATGTTAACTTGTACTCGTTGCCTCATTTCAATATTTGCCACACGAATTTATGCCACAATCAAGTAATACTATCGGTATCGTGGATGCATCTAGTTAGCCAGAAGACTATCAAATAGTCCTTCTATGCAATATGAACCTGCAAGTATCCGGGACCGTTAGGTCGCCAAGGCAGTCCCCAAACTAGGGAAATACATCAAGTCAAGTTTAACTCTGAACGAGAATCATGTCAAGTAAAGCAAGAATCACAGCGCATGGAGCAATACTCGTTCAAAACAAGAATCAAGAATTATCATATCATATTGTGAATTTGGAAGACCCAAGACTTGCATGTCACGGACAACTTGTTAACAAGGGAGATTCTCGAATCTTGTTTCACGGACGATCTCCGGGGCACCGGGGCAGATCCGATCCGGATGGAACTCTTGCAGCAGCCTTTCACGTGCGAGCAGGATGGCATCTCCGCTAACGACGCGCCAGTCTTGCTCAAAGGCTGATAGTCTCACATGCTGGACGGGATGGCTTGCAGTACCTCACGTGCTTTTGTTGTATACCATCCTCGTACAAGACTATAACTCATCATTTATGGCTATAACAGTGACTCATGTTCATATAGATAAGTCATCCTCGCTTAGCGACAATCCCCGTGCGAGTCATTACATCACATACAAAAATTTAAAACACTTGAAGGATTATGAGTATAAATCATCTATACATAAATTGAGCAACCTGAGCAATCCATTGAACACTTGAACATCCATTGCAACACGCTTGGAAAATCTGTATAACTCATGCATCCAAAACATAACCTCGCTCACGACACTTATGTTTGCATATGCTATTGCCTCTGGATTTCATTATTAAGCTCGTGCTTGATTTAACTTGGTTTTCCTTGGACAGGGAAGGACGAATGGTAAGTTGGTAAGTCTCGCCGTGTTCCTTTATATCGTATGGCGCATTGCTACACGAGTTAGGCTTTTTATTATGCCATAAAACTGATCCTAAGGTAAGACTAGAAAGATAACCTAATATATGGTGCACGGAATCTATATAACGTGTTTGGATTTGTCGAGCGGGCGAGAAGCCTCTCTACCAGTGCATTCATGTACTGATAACCTACCAGATTGCTTGCAGGATTCGGAAGAAATTTGTTCGGTGCGAAAACCTTATTCGTGCGTGCTAAGGCGTGGATTTCGCTCTGAAGCCTTGGAAAGTTGCGTCCAAAATTGAAGCACATATACAAGACATATTGTTGTAACATTGTCTATGTATCATTCCACAAATGTAGCCACTTAGCACGCTTTTACTGTTTTAGAGAGAGAGAGGCTTAAACGACTTATAATCTTGGCCTAGTGCCGCTTGTAACACTTGTTCAATATTAATAAAGAGCTTGTTTTACTTCTATACCTGTGTTATTCAATACTTTCGCTATTGACGACTCTGTGAACTTGTTACCAATCGCCTGTGTGTTTCTTATTTCGCTGTACTCGGACTATCTGTGCGACTCTGTGGATTAGACCTCTTACCGCCTGTTCGGATCATGGTCTTGCATGGGCGCCGCTTATGCTCGTACGGCATCATGCCCAGATAGAAAAGATCATCCCACGGGAGCGCTGATGCGGTTATTTGTGCCTAGCAGGGAAGGCCGATTACCTGTCGGAGATCGGGGTGTGACACAAGGAGCACTTCAAGAGAAAGTTCTTTTCGGCTTTTGCTAGAGGAGTTCTGGTGAGGCAGTTCTAGAACTTGGTCCAGGGCGATCTTTTGATGAATGACTACGTTGCAAAAGTTCGGCAGGTTGAGCCAATTCGGAGAGTACATAGTGCGAGACCCGGAGGACCGAGATCGGAGGTTCCAAGAGGGCTTGATCCAAAAGTTCAAGGTTCATATTTCCTCGGCCTATACGACTTATGATGATATTTTAGCAGAGGCTCTGAGGGTCGAGGTGGATCTGGGTGTCACTGCCATATTTCTAGATGAGAGCATTCTTGTTATTTTGCATATTTATTGTTTAGTAATTAAATATTATATATTGTGCTACTAATTAATTATATTTTGTTGTGTTATTTAATTATTGATTAGTGAGCTAGCCTATGTTTATTTAGACTTGTCATTAGTGGACCCATTGGATTGTCATGACACATTGAGCCCAATATTAGACTAGGACCATTAGACCCATTTTCTTAACTAATTAAGGAGATTAGATTAGTTTCATGAAGAATTAGAAGCTTCCTAATATAGCCTTCCTTAATTAAACCTCATGACTAGCTAGTAGGGGTACCATAGATATTGTGCATTGCTTGGGAAGTGGGAAAGAGGGGGGTCAGACATTATAAAGCGACTTCACTCTCTCTTCTCTTATTAGTTTATTCCATTAGAGATCCCCAGTTGTGTTCTTCCCAAATTAACTCATTCTTCTACCAAATTTAACCCAACTCACACCCATTCCCTCTCAATTTTATCATCTAAGAAGTATTGGAACTTGGATTTCAAGGAGCACTTGAAGGAAGAGAATTGACAAGGAGATTATGTCCTAATAGTGTCCATTGAGTATTTTATTGAGAATCCATCTCCCAATAGGTAAATTCTGAATCCACCACTTAATTTAGACTCTAATTCATGCATTTAATTATTATAAATTATCCCTTGGCTTAAGGCTACCCATATGACCAAGAACTAGGTTTATATGACTTGTATTATGAATTCTACATGATAATTTATGTCCAATTAGGAGAAATTCTAATATTGACACATCAAGTATGTGTCATAAAACTAATTAGATCTAATTAGACTTAGATATGGGTTATGGGATAAGATATGTGTCCACAATTAGACACGAGTAGAGCGTATCTTAGTATCTTGTGATTCGGTATGACGGGACTCATTTTGGGTGATGTGTGTAATTACTCTTCATATTCCTATGTAGCAAGTTATATTAGTTATATTTATATGTAATTGATATATATAATGGGTATTTGTTATGAATTAGAGGAAATTGGAATTCATTTGAGAGCATATCATAGAGTGTCCTAGTGGTGCACACAAGGTGTTTGACTAAATGACTTATTGTTAGCATGAGGGATTATCATGTGATATATATAGTGCCTGTGTTTATGTGTGATATATGGACTGTACAAGAGTGTGAGGTGGTGTACGTGCTAGTGTGTTCATAAGGTGTTGTGCACAGTGGGGTATCCCTACATCAGTGCATTGGACTTGAAGTATTGGGTGTTTGATGATCTGAGTTGGGGAAGGAGTGATTAACTAATGCACAACTGCAGGTGTTATTGTATTGAGTTGTTCTTGTGTTAGAGGTTGCTGTGAATAGAGAGGAGGGTCTGTTCAGACCATGTATGAAGAAACCACAACAACAACAAGCATAGGAGTGCACTGCAGTGCAGTGCACTGCAAGTTGAAGGCAAAACAACAGTAGCAGAAGCTTAAGGGGGTAGGGTTTTGGTGAAAGTAGATGTTAGATGGTAGTTGGTTTCAGTGATTATTAGTTCAGGTATGTTGAGGAATCCTTGTGAATGTGTGGCAGTGATACTCAGTTAATGTGCACAGTTGGGAGTAGATGGGATGCTCTGCTCGAGCTTACAAGAGTGTTAAGGATGAGGGTATCAGTGATTAGTGTATCAGTTGATTGAGTTATATATATTTATGAGAGTAACAGTTGTTAGTTGAGGTTAGTGGTTAGTATTATATATAAGTGTCAGTTCGTTGATATGTATATTAGTTAAGTTAGTACTAGTTTATAGTTAGTAACAGTTAGTTGTTAATTGATATCAGTTGGGTATTGTAATTTAAGTTAGATGTTAGTACTAAGTATATTAGTTAGATCCTAGATTAGAGGAGTAGAGGCCATGTACTTGTTGGTATCAGTTATGGTTATTAGATGGTTAGTTAAGTTAGTTAGTTAGTGAATATTAGTTAGTATATTGATATCAGTTAGTATATAACAATTATCATTTAGTATACTTAGTATATATAGGTTAGTGAGTTAAATTAGTGTGATATCATTAGTAAGTTAATGTTAAGTTATTGATGTTAGCTAAGGTATGACTTAGAAACCTAGGTAATAATCTAGTATAGCTAATACAAGCTAGTGTTAACTAGTTAGTGATCAATATAGACTAATTTTTTTAGTATGGACCTAGAAACTTGTGTATGACTTAAGTTTGACTAGTTGACTAAGGTTGACCTAGTGTGACCTTGAAATAGCCTAAAAAATTATATTAGTGTATTTTTACTCATTTCTCATTCATTACATCCAAGTGACATAATATTTTCTTTTAGGTGTGTGTGACATCAGCTTGGATACCGAGTTATACTTGTTGCTTATGACCACATGCGAGTATATTCTCTGATAGTTTCCTTATTTGATAGTCTCTATATTTCATGTATTTAGTATTGAGATATTTGATTCCTGACATGATGGTTTCACGGATTGGTATACGTGGATCTTAGTCATGAGATATTATTGTTTTTATGACTTAGTGATCACCGTGTCGTATTTTGTGATTGCTTAGTGATTACCGTGATATCTTAGGGATTATATAGACCGTGATCATAGTGCATGATATTATAGACTGTGCAATGTCATATACGTGTTATAAGTTGTAATGATTCAGATCCGTGTACTAGTCGGGGGTTAAAAAAGTATTAGTGGATATGTGATCATACCTTAGAGCCCATGATTTAGTGTAGCCCGTGATAGTTAGCAGATCATACAACTCATTCGTGATCACGCTAGCTCAAATTTTATATATAGCCCAGGTTAGGCCCAAGCCGATCACATTATCCTACTAATATTTTAAGGCACATTTATTATTATTGTTTCCTTTATTCCAGTTTATTATATTGTTATTTCTCACCATATTATTCTCAGTTTCTTGTCAGTATTTACCATGATGCTCTTTCTCGTGATATATGCTAGTTCAGTTACTTCCATTATTTATTTTTATTGCTATTGCTATTTCATAGTTTTTATCAATTAATAGAACATCTATTTGGGATGTACTTCGCTCCAATCCTAACTGAATATATTTTTCAAATAATTTATTAGAGGACTGATGTCCGACACACTACGGGCCACAAGATGGCGAACCAGTTGAGTTATCACCCGTAGAGCCTATCAAGTTAGTACTAACAGTCGATGAGACTTAGCTAGTTTATTCATGATATTGTATATATTAGTTAGACTTTGGCATTGTATTATTATTTGAGATCTTGAGTTGTGATTAGACTATTGAACTTGTGATGTATTGTGACCTTTTTCTTTTCTTCTATTTCATATCGTGCCATATCTTCATCTAGTTTATTATTGTGATTGAGTATGGTTTACCATATCATAATTTTATATTGTCCTCTATTTGGGAGTTGAGATATCTTGACAGGCACATTATATATATTGTGTGAGATATTTAAATAGTATTGTTGACCTAGACATCATTCTACCGTCGATGTTGCGGCGTAGGTTGGACGTACCCACGTACTCGTGCCCTTACACCGGGTGCGGGTCATGACACTGAGCCTCAAGCCTAAGAGAGCCCGTAATTTAGTTGGAGGTGATGGCAGCTCGGGACCGGCGAAGCATCCCCATATTCAGCAGGAAGTTTCTCAGTCCCAGCAAAAGTACCACGCACTAGCTAAAGCTCTGGTTCAGCAGCAACCTCAGAGGCAGATCGATGCAGTGAGGGCCTACTTGTGCCTACTAAAGGAAGTCCTGGCCTATGTAGGATGTTTGCAGGAAGAGACTGAAGGTGTGTCGGTTTTACGGATCATTTGTGTACCAAATGCGAGATTGTCCCGCTGCACTTCCAATTGGTGGAGCACAATCTCAGAGGGATCCAGCTAGGCCACCTATGGCACAGCAAAATTCTCAGCACCCATAGAGGGAGACACCCCGACAGGAAGTGGCTTTTGTGATGACGGTCAGGAGGACTGATGCTACAGGTGTTGGGTTAGAATGTTCTGTTCTTCTCGTATCCTTCCTTTTTATCTATTGATCTACTTGTTTTCTTAGTACCTTATAGTTTGCATTAGTTATTTTCATGCTTGAGTATAGTAGTAATAAACCCTTAATAGAGACTACAATATGATGACATATAGAGACCATAACCACCCATATTTGATGATAATGAATGATTTTTTATATAGTTGTATGCTTGATGATTTTTTACAGGACTTTCTAGACGGGGGTTGTGATCTAGAATGGAGTACAGCCATCTTTAATTTCAAGGATAAAATTATTTTAGGGGGGGTAGACTTGTAACTACCACTATTTATCATAGGGGTATTTTCATAATTTTGCATATTGCTAATTATATTATATTATATTATATTATATTATATTATATTATATTATATTATATTATATTATATTATATTATATTATATTATATTATATCATATTATATTATATTATATCATATCATATTATATTATATTATATCATATTATATTATATTATATTATATCATATTATATTATATTATATTATATTATATTATATTATATTATATTATATTATATTATATTATATTATATTATATTATATTATATTATATTATACTAGTGGTTAGTCTAGAATTAATTTATGTTGCCGATAATTAATTAGTGTTAGTTTATGTCTAGCTAATTAGAATTAATTAAGTTAGTTGTAATGGAAGAAATATTCCTAATTAGTTCGATTGGATTCTTTTCATAACTAATTAGATTCCTTTTCATCCTAATTTGAATTTGAATTAGTGAGTAGAGTAGAATTATTAGTATTTAAACCCAACCCCAATCCTACATACATGGCGGGCCCATCATGGAGGGATTCAAATTATATTTTCCTTCCATTTTTCCTACTTCTTCTCCAAGTTTATTTTTCACCAATTTCTAAATATAGAATTTTAATTCCAACCTCATTTCTCCACCAAAACCACTCATTCTTCTTCCATTGGAGAGCAAGGAGCTTGGAGCACTTGAGAAAAATTGGAGAGTGTGTACCTATGTGTGGATGGGGGAAGTTAGTATTTTGTTGTGTATCAAGGATACATTGTGTAACACTTCAGTCCCAAAATACGTAGGACTAGGAATGCATAACATGCCAACTATACATTCGATCAGACTCTGGTCCGACCCGAATATGTATAAGCTGTATAATAAGGATAACTTTCAAGAATACTAAAAATATCTATGTCATAATCAACATAAAGAACAAAATATCAAGAATGAACTATATGTGCTAAAGTCGGCCGCCCAATAACACATAAGCTCGAATAGACTCGAGAAATAAATATGAGTCTATAAAAAAACTAGGCTACATCATAAAATAAATAAATAATATGAATAAATAACCATAACTCCGGTAGAAATGATATAAGTACCTGGCATCAATATCCGCATGATAAGCAACACATATCAGCAACTCCAAAGGCTCCATAATCGTATATGCTGCAAAAACTGGCTGGGGATCAGGTCCTTAGAGGGACGTAACAAGGTACAAGAAAACAACAAACCAGAAGTAAACAGTGTAATAAAGCATAATCCAGGGTAAACTACTGTAACCAACTATATGACATAAAAATGAGAGTATGATATCGTACCCCAGGCTGGTACTCACGGAAGATCTCAAGGGACACTTTCGTAATCTAATAGTACACTCAAGGCTCCGTGTGGGAGAACCAGGAGAAAGCTATATATATATATATATATATATATATATATATATATATATATAATACCTTAGATTCCGCAGAGGGAACCTAAAGCCTAACACACAAAAAATAGTAATAAGTAAAATATGCCCAGAGCACGATGAAGACTCTCCCCACCCAATATAACATCATGTCTCAATCAAGATACGCAAGCTTATGACCTCTAACTATCAGCACAAGTCTTAGTCACCATGTATCACTATAATCATCCTATATCATGCATCATGCGTCACGACCCGCATCCAGTGTAGGGATGCAAGTCGGAAACAATGCACAACCTACGCCGCAGTATCGGAGGTAGAACGTTGTCTTGGTTAACTATACCATCTAAACATCTCACAATAAAATAAAATTTGCCAACAATATCTCAACACAAAACTCAATCACATTGTAAAGAACGAGAAGATATCAAGAAAGCCTAACATAACTATACAATCTAAACAATTATAACAACAAATAAAAGAAACAATAATCAATAACTCAAATATAAGCCGGAAATAAATCCGGTACCAAATGCTAAAGAGAAGTAACTATGCTACCTAGTGAATCCGGCTAAAACTCCCGGCAGTCACTCCAGAACTAGTGGGTCCAAGACTGTACCATCTATAAGTCAAAGTCCAAAGTATGTCGGACACCAATCTCTCGGATACTCTAAAAAATATTTTCCAGTAAGGAATGGAGCAAAGTACATCCTAACAACAGTTCTAATCAATGATATAAACTATGTAGCAGTAAATAGATGTGAATATACAAGATGTCATATACATGTACAAGAGATACGCAATAAAGGAAATACTGAAAATAAATACAAGAATGAGCAATATGGAATGAACAAGAAATACTAATGACTAAGTGAGTGAGTACCAGCTTTAACATGTGATCGGCTTGGAAACTTGCACAAGAGTAAATGGCCTAGTTAATCATACGTGTGGTGTATGATAAACACTCACAAGGAATAAGACTTGCACAAGAAGTGTATGATCACATATCTACACTACATACTCTCCAACCCCGACTGGTATAGTAGATCCAACCATGGTACGCTATGGCACGAGATTCCACAAGAAGATAGCGACTCTTCCCGAGAATCAGTATTTGTACATGTATAAGATAATCAATGAAACAAGGCTTGCACAAGATACACCATATACCAAGGAATAACATCTCATAACGAGATCCAGATATACCAATCTGTGTAACCATCGTGTTAAAAAAATATGGATATCAACACTAGATAGATTGAACATAGAGGATATCATAAATAAAAAACTATCAGAGAATGTACTCGCCCGTGGTCCAGAGCAATAAATGTCAAACTGTCCGAATTGGTGTCACACAGACCTATATATGGAATATTGCATTAATACAAGGTTCGGGATTGAAAATAAGTTAAACTAGTCAACATCAAAGAGCTATTTCTAAGTCAAAATAGTCAAACTAGGTCAACTCTAAGTCAAACCGGTCAAACTTGGTCAAACTACCTATTTCTAGGTTACATGAGTCTATCACAATGATATTGCGTTCATACACTATGAATCTAGGTCATACAAGCTACATCTTAGGATACTAGGATACCGTATCTCAGGATACGCAAATAAAAGATAAATATCACATATCTATAATAAAGCAATATTAAATATAAAAATCCTATTTACAAATGCTAAATGGATACCTTGGTTTTGAACCAACTGGTATCGCAACACTAAACCTCTATCTTGATAACCAAACCCAATACCTTGGGTATCCCCAAATACCTTGACATTTACCTTGGTATCTCACGGTAAATTCAAAATCCATGAGTATAGCTAATACACATGTAAACCTCCAAATACCAACTATATGCCAAACATATACTAACATAACTAAAGCATATGCTAAAATAACTAACTATTAAATACTACAACTACTCACATATAATACCTATCAATACAATACCTACATAATACTTACTACCAATATCCATAATATGCATAGTTACATATAGTTAAGAGTCTAACTAATAGGTGTATATATATCTAACTATTTAAATAACAAGTATATAACTAACTATCCACTACTAGTTCATATGTACACATCTACATATATAGTACTTATATATATATATATATATATATATATATATATATATATATATATATATATATATATATATATATATATATATATAATCAATTAACTAGATAAATATCAAGTTACTAGTAAATATTAGCTAACTACTACTAACCAACTAACTAACAACTACAAAAATATAGTATACTAATACATAAATATCAATTATGAAATATATATATATATATATATATATATATATTTATAATTAATACATACATATATATATATATATAACCGCAAAACAGTCGCTAAAAGTAGCTGCTGCCGTCGCTGAAACTGTTGCTAATGCTGCTGTTGTTCCTACGGTTACTTTTGTTGTTGTTAATACTACTGCCGATGTTGTCGCTGAAAGCTGCTACTGTTGCTAATGCGATGCTGCTGTCGCTGAAGCTGTTGCTGTTGAAATTACTGCTGTCACTAAAAGCTGCTGCCCCCCCCCCCCCTCTCACTCTTACACTAATAAATACACAAATAAATATATACTAATATATACACAATATAGTTACTATTATATATACTAGCTACATATATTTATATACATATACATGCTCTTCTCTCTGTCTATATATATACACATCTCTTCAATAATACATATAGTATAACATACACATATTATAGTAACATATATATATATATATATATATATATATATATATATATATATATATATATAATATCACATATACGTACACGTATATATATATAATCATGCAAGGATATATATATATATAATTATAACATACAAGTATATATATATATATATATATATATATATATATATATATATATATATATATATATATATATATATATATATATATAACATTTATATATATACATATAACTTATATATAAATACACTACCATAATTAATAGTTATTACATATGTATATATATATATATATATATATATATATATATATATATATATTGTTATGAATATATATAACACATAGGTAAATAGATATATGATACACTAATATACAAATATTTATATTCATAACAATATATATATATATATATATATATATATATATATATATATATATCACAATGACTAAGAAAAAATAAAAAATAGATTTAGAAATAAAATGCACAACACATGGAGTGTATCACATCCGTATCACACTAGATCTATGATATGCTTGCGACACGAGTCCACCACACATCCAAACGTACCCCGAAGGACACGAGCAAGGCTAATATATTATTTGTGAACAATACGAAGAGTCAAACACAAATCTATGTGTCCGTGTTAAAATATGACATGCACAAAGTCCCGTGTCGAAGAAAAAACTCCCAAATCAACACGTGTCACACAATTATTGGGATGCGACCTACACGTACCCAATTGTGGATACGACACTAGCCCCAAACACACAAATACATGCCAATTTGATCTATAGGACCAATTAACAAGTACAACAAATGTCAATCTTGGAATTCTCCCAAAATTGACACAAAATGTACCATAACTTTCTCAATAGGCCTCTTATGAACTCAATTCCAAATCCTATGGGTATTCTATGCATATGGGTTGATTTTTATGGTTAATTCTCAAATTTAGAACCTAATTAAAGGAAAAAAACTAAATTATACCTATTGGGAGATGGATTCCCAATAAAACCTCCAAAATTGGTAAAATTGGCCTTCAACTTATAGATCCTTGCTCTTCTTTGTAGATACATACTTTCTTCTTGTAGATCCATGCTCTATTAGCCTCCTATGATTATTTGGGAAAGAATTGGTGAAAATTTGGTAGGAAATTGATGAAATTTGGTTGAGAAAAATTCTAGATCTAGATTTGGAATAAAAAATGAAGAGAGAGAAAGTTTTTATCCTCTTTATATAGGCCTCACTTGTCCCCTCCCTCAAGCTACTATGTAAAGTCTAAAATAATCCTTGGGGCCTCTCATGAAGAAATTAATTAAGGAGGAAAGGTTCTAGTCTAATGGGTTTAGCATAATTAATCATCCTCCTAATGATTGGGCTTCTAATTATTAGGCTCAATTCTAACTAGAATTAAATGTTGGTCCATGGTTCTAATCTAAACTAGTTAGGTCCACTAACACAAGTCCAAAAATAAATCAAACATGCTAACAATAAATAAATAATATAATAAATAAATATTTAACATGCACAATATTTAATAAATTACCAAATGACTAAAATACACTTTTCTAGAAAATGTGGTAGTGACATCCTGTAGTCCTATCCAGAGTCCAAGTACCTCGAACAGTCAAGAAAGACTCTATCACATGAATATCGTGTCTAGTGTCCTATGGTTTGATGTGCAAATAATGTTTGCACCAACATGGGTTCGTAAATAAGACTCTCTGACTACGCTACTCGACTCCGAAGAAGATGTAGGTACCCGAATCTTGTTCGGACAGAAAGTATCGTATAACGGCCCTAGGCTCAACAAGTACATCAACAAAACCACACAAATATAATTTCTAATGCATAAATAATATCAAATAAATAATTTAGAACTGTAAATATCTTGGCAAGGTATACTTGCCTGGGTCCGCAGTATGTAGTTGCAAATTTTGTCCCGCGTCCACTCCTTCGGAATTCAATTAACCTAAACACCAATTAAACGCTTATGGGTCTAATCACGAATTCTTGTAATTATAACTTATTTATATAATTTTATTCTTTGTCATGTACAACCAAGCCCGTTATTATTTCTAACAACTTTTCTTACTTTTACAGGGAATCGGAACCTAGTTTTTTGGTTTTTGACTTCCAAAATTTAAGTTTAAGTCCCCAATTAAAGGACATGAACATAAATTATAATAAATCATATAATATTAATTTAAATATAATTTATATTCATTTTAACAATAAATTTCTAGGTTTGACAAAATAAACATATTTTAAGATTATGGCTACTTTAGGTTGACTAATTTTGTCCGAAACTTGTTCGAGACATTGTCAGTCCATTAGTATGGTTTATATTTATGAAAAATTATTTTATATCATATTATATTCTGATTTAATCTCATAAAATATTACCTCTTTATTCCATCCAAAACATCATCTATTTACTAGCAAACAATGCCACAAAATTATCCGAAAACCTAGGCTAGTGGCCCTTAATTATAGGGCTCAGATTTGACATTAAAATAACAAAAACTAATATTTAAAATACTTAATTTCTAGCAAATAAATACCTATTAATTTAGTTTTAAATATTAATAATGATTTTCACAAGTAATCGTATTAAAAGTCTCAAAACTAGTCCTACCGACAAGCGAATTATCACCAACCTATCATAATAAATCAATACATTCTAATATGAGAACAAGATGGAAAAATATGGGTTCTAAATGAATAATTTTATATAACCTAAAAGGATCATGCCAAGGGATTTGAGAAAGAAAGATTAAAGATTTACCAAAATTTTTGAAGGATTGGATGATGGTGCTTTTTCTTGTCCAAGAAACACTCCTCCTTGCTTGTGTTTGGATGATGGGAGGGGTCTGCCACAAGAGGGGAAAATAGATTTGTTATTGTTAGGGTTAGGATTTTGTGATAAGTTGATATATATATGATCTTTTTAAATAAATTTAAATATAGGAGGGGGTTTCCTAGTGCTACTAGGTTCGACCACAAGGGGGGCTCTTGGTCGAAAATGAGAGGGGGGGTTGGTTGTTATCGTTAGGATTGGATAAGGTTTGGTTGTTGGGTTGGTTAGAAAATTGGTTATGTAGTTATTTGACAACTAGGATGCCACTTATACCACTTTCTATAGATAGAACTCCTATAAATAGAAAAAAATTAATTTAAATATAATATATATAATATATACATAATATATATTTATATGGGAATATTTGGGTGCACTACATGCCTACATGTGTTTGGGTTGGATTTAGGTCAAGTTCTAGTCAAAAGGAGGCAATTTTATGGTAACCATAATTCTTTACGTTCGTCAATATTTTTGGAGCATGGAGGAGATCAAATAAATACAACATCCATATTACAACTATATTAGACTCAATCAAAATTAATATTATAAATTTTGTTGGAAGAAAAAAGGTATTCCATTGCTCAAAATATCAAAGCCATGGTAAAGTGTCATATATATTAAAAAGGATTTTAGAAATTAATTCTTTAAATCTTTCTAGTTAAACAAATAATAAAAATAATTACAAATTACTAAATTACCCCTATTCCAAAATGATGGGGCTTACACATTGGTACCACATTAGGATGTGATGTATAAATGACAAGGAGGTTGTGGGCTGTACACATCAGTGCACAGCAAGGTGAGGTTCGTGTTGCAATATGCAGCAACTGAACCCAGGCATATAGGGTTCAGACCTGTGTTCGAGGTGGGTGGGTAGTAGGAAGTTCCCTATAGGTAGAAACTATGTTGGGTTTTGTGTATAGGCAGCTAGATGGCTCTGATAGACTGCAGCTAGTTGCAACTGTTGCATAGTTGGGCAGTGGAGAGTTTGGGGCCTGTGATGATTGATCCAGGTGCCAGTGAGAAGGGGAGCTCAGTATTGGGGAAAGGTAAGTATAGTGACTGCAATGAGATTCAAGGGGTACAATGTTGCAGGATAATGGGGTGTTAACTGCTGCACTGCATGCTCATGCCAGAGCAGCTTTGAGGGTGCAGGCTTGGAGGGAAATCTCCAATATCTGGCATTGAGGAGTGTGGTGCCTGATGTGCATTGTGCACAGCTTGTAGGCAAGTTTTAGTAGTAGCAGTAGTGACCAAGTAGAGGGGTGAACTGCGGATAGGTACAGACTCCACCTGTAGGATACCTCGCACTGATCAGTGGGTATTGGAGCAGGTTGTTACAAATCTGAATGCTAGTATGGGTAGTGTTGTTTATTGGAGTTATGGTAGTGCAAGTGAGTGCGTGGACTATGTATATTAGAATACCTTAGCTAGTATGGGTAGAAGTGTATGTGTGGATGAGCAAGTGTAGGTTAAGTGTTGGGGTGTAAGCAAGTGTAGAATGTGGGTATCCTAGTATCAAGCATGATACTTGAGGGTATCCATGGGCAAGTGTAGGATATGTGAGTAGGTTGAACACTAGCTAATGTGTTGGGTATGAAGACAGGTTAAGTGAGATATTGGGTATGGGTATTTGAGGGTAAGGTTAGATACCAAGTTACTTGATAATAGGTAAGGTATCCTATATGAGGTATGTGTCAAGTTATAAATAATAGTTAAGGTATGTATATAAGATATTTATATATTAGTGTATATTATATAATCTATGATATATAATATATTTATATCTACTAGTATGACCTAGTATTGACTTGGTATTAGCTAGTATCACTCCATAAGCAAATTTAGTAGTCTAATTGAAACCCAGAACTAGGTAAATTACTAGTTTCAATCCAATGACCTAGTTTTGACCTAGAAACATAAATCAAGACCAATTAAACATGTTTATGATTCTAATTCACCTATTTGACATGGAATGTCATATTTAGGTCACTTCGACTCCAGTTTAGACACCGACTTATGTTCTCTTTTCAGGATGACAGACGAGTACATTCTCTGATAGCTTTTTTTACTTGATATTTACTATGATTCATGTTTTATTGTATTGTTTTACTTGATTCTCGATACGATTGATATACGAATTGGTATTATATGGAATCACCTTTATGAGATACGTTCATCATACTTGACTGGCCTATATCAAGACTCTTTTAATGGCATCACATCATGACTCATATTAGCATCAATTATATTATCTGGTTGGCTTTGTATTGTTCTATGTGTTGGTACTTGGATCCATTGGTACTAGTCGGACGGAAAAATACTTTAGTAAAAATGTAAACATTTCACGTGCATGATGCCGTATATTATCCCTAGTCGTTTACATGTCGAAAGTGGTATTTCAACACACTAGTTAGGTGCAAACTTATTGTTTTCACTTTATACTTACTGGTTACATTCTAACATGTCGTGTTTATAGAATTTCACATATTTGCTTGGCTTTACTGCCATACTTATCTGTTCGTCCTATTTATATTTCCATATTTCTATATTTACCTGTTTTACTCTATTTCCATATCTCGACTCTGGCAACTATTGAGACTTTGATTGTTATATTTAGCACTTAGACTTGTTGTGTTGTCTTGTCTAAATGTTTGAGACTTTCATTTTACTTCCTCTTGTTATCATATCATGCTTAGATATTGTGACAGGGTATTGTTATATATATATATATCATTGTTCTCCTTATGGAGTTGGATATTTTTGTGTGAGATTGTTAGTTAGATAGTTATGACCTAGAAAGCATTTTACTACCGATGCTGCAGAGTAGGCTAGACATACCCACAGCCCATGCTCGATTATCTGGGTGCGGGTCTTGACAAGTTATGAGCGAGCCCAGCCTACGTTGTTGTTAACAGCGGTAGTCACTCAATAGTCATCAGAATACAATAATCGGATCTCATTCATTACAACAAATCTATATCGTGCCCAATATCGATCATCACATCACCATATTCTACTATTTCTTTTTACAGCATTTACAAAAAAAATCTGGAGAAAAATTTGGTGAATGATAAAGGCATCCTCAACTACTCAATATATAGTCATCCATACGTACAGTCATCCAACTCTCACCAAATACAATAGAAAATTTATACAAGGGTCCTATGGTTGCCATCTCCGACTCTATGTAACATCCATGCCAGCAACTTCTATTACCTCATCTTGTGTGCCAAAAAGCTAGGGTAGAAGTCAAGTCAAATGCAATGTATCCAGTCAGAAAAGGAGCAAATACAATCCTACGAATGAACACAATGCTAAGTAAAACTGTAATGTAATACAAGAAGTAATGAAATGACTAACCTGTAAAGCTGGACAATAGTACAATTACTGAAATAATGAACAATCACAATCATGAAATAGTGTTTGAAATATTCCTCTAATATGTGACCGGCTAGTAAGTATAGTAGCATAATAAAATATGTTCCGGCTTAGCCACACGTGCATGATGTGCGACTTAGCTATTCACAATATTACACTATGGGGGTTTGGTCACATATAGTCTAAATATTTTCCCACCCCGACAATGCAATCACAATAAAATTAATTTATAATAACTCATGTCGAACAAGTGTCTAATATGAATGCAATATAGAAATACAAAATAAAGGATGAAACGTAGTGTACTTGTCTTTTTTCATTGGTGAAGATGATGCTAAGTCCACCTAGAAAACAATGTATAGATGTGTTTGATTCCTTAGTAAAAATAGGTTCACTAAACCCTAAGATATTTTTAGATCATCCAAAATAACTATTTTCTTCATTTGTTATAACAAATTGATTTGACAATTAACTATTCACTTCAACTATTTATTTTCTAACCAACTATTCTTGATTTAAGCTAATTAATTCTTAGCTAATGTCTTACTTTTGGTTTGACACAGTTTTGTCTTGACTACCTCTAAATATCTCACTAATTTATTTATTTCATTTTGTATAGGTACAAGATCATGTCCTCAGCCTACTGGCATGCCCTAGTCCACTCACCCACAACCCCATTGGCTCAACCCTACCCAACTGTAGTAATCTCAAGGCTCGGTTTGAAAAATAATTTCTTTCTTAACCCTAAAGTAGCTGTTGTGTTCAAAACTATAATGTTCAATAATTCTGAAAATAAACTTTGTTAATGTTCGAACACTTGTTCAACTCAACCCCGTACACTTGTGTCTGCCGGCTGTACAAGTCCCTGGATTAACTCTAACAACTAATGGCTAACCCATTATTGCGGTTGCTCATACTACTTCAACCGTTGACATAATCTTTGTTTGTCAAATCTGATACAATCTATGTGTCGATCCGCAAACATTGAACAATTCGTAAAAGAAGCTAGGTAGTGAATCAAACCAGAGTTTTGAAATCCCGAAGCTAGCGTATAAGGAAAGAACTCCACGAATCAGACACAACTCTCTGTGTCCAATCTGACACAGTAGTTCAGGTATTCAAACAAACACCTAGAGTGTAGTAACAAAGGTCGGACAATTCAGACCAATTTCTTGATCTATCAAAATAAAGAACACTAAGAATTTAGAGAAGAGTTCTAGATCGCTTACCAATCGTTCCTATATTCGAATTTGAGTTCAATCCTCAATCAGAGTCAATCCTCTGCTTTTACCGACACTGATCTGATCAAAAACTCGACTCAGAAGAAATCAAATTCGAAGAGAAATCAGCTTAGAACAAAAATAAACAATAACTAGATCTACTCGATCGCATGGAGAAAATGAAACTAAAAACGTATTGCATAGAATCAAGTCAAAAACTCACCGGCTCAAGTTCGTCGGTGGCGAGCTCAACTCCTGGAACCGAGCAATTGATCGAAATCCGATCGGTGATATAACTACTTCAAAAGTGATCTTGAGATATCAGTCGGTGATCGATCCACTGAAAATGTTCTGAGCAGCATCGAAAATAAAGTAAAATCAATCGGCTCGGAAGCGAAGTTTGATCAAAGAGAGATCCAACTCACAAGAACTACTGCTCGTCGTCGGAATGTCACTGATCGGTTTTTGATGTCATACCACAGTACAATCCTTCATGTTGGGTAGTACAATCTCTCTTTGATCCAACTTCGCTTCCGAGTCGATTGATTTTACTTTATTTTCGATGCTGCTCAGAACATTTTCAGTGGCTCTATCCGCAACCCCTTGGCAGTGTCATACCACAGTAACATAAGATCCCAATCCTCTGTGTAGTATTGTACTACCCAGCATGAAGCATTGCGCTCCTTTGCGGTGCTACACCTCTGCAATATGGCCCAAAGTCGAGGTCCGCAACCTCTTGGTGGTGTCGCGCCACTGTAGCATGAGGTCACCGACCTCTTTGTAGTGTTGTACTACTACTCTCCATATGTTCGGCAATAGGCTACCTGCCTATATGCGGTGTTACTACCGCTATGACATGGCTCTAGGCCAAGGCTCTCACCTCATCGTGGTGTCATGCCACTATAGCATGGGGGTGTACCATCAACTTTGTGGTGACAAGCCACCCGTGCTTCCTGTAAAGCATGTCGGACATTCAAAATGTCCAAGAACTCATTAAGGCCCAAGGCCATCCTCCCACGGGACTTCTTCTATTTAAAGAACAAATAGTAGACAACATTGGTTCTGGTTCCGTAACCCCTCAATATCTCAAAGGGCTACCTACTGTTCCTGATATTCTCCTAGTAAATAATCCTTCTTTGAACCAACACTACTACAAATATGGTTAACAATGATAGCCAAATATGCTAATTATTGACATTTGTTTGACCGTCATCTACGTGACCGTCATCTTTATCATGAGAAAAAAATGACACCTCGACATATGTCATCTTTATCTATGAAAGATGACTTGTGTACGTCATCCTTATTTATAAAATATGACTTTTACATTTCATCTTTATTAACAAAAAAAATGACTTTTATCGCGAGACAACCATGACAAATCAACACATGTCAACTTTTTATAAAAATGATGACTTTTGTGCGTCATCTTTATGTATAAAAGATGAATTTTCTCGTGGAAAAATAATGACTGCTCAAGACACGTTATTATTATCTATAAAAGATGACTTATATACGTAATCGTTATTTACAAAAGATGACTTATATGCGTCATCAATATTTACAAAAGATGACGTTTATCAAGGGTAAAACAATGACGGCTCAAATCACGTCATCCTTTTATATAAAACCTGACTTTTATACGTCATCTTTATTTACAAACGATGACTTACATGCATCATCATTATTTATAAAAGATAACTTTTATCGTGGAAAAGCAATGAAAACTCAACCCACGTCGTTAATCTTTATTAAAGATGACTTATGTACGTCATTGTTATTTACAAAAGAGGACTTATATGTGCCATTCTTTTTTTTAAAAACATGACTTTTATGAGGGTACAACAATACTCGCCATCTTTGTTTACATAGGATGACTTCTATGAGTCATTTTTACTTATAAAAGATGACTTTTATGAGTCATTAAATGTTCGTTATTTTTTACCGTACCCATTTTTGTACCTGTATTGTACAATTTGGATTATGTAATACAATATCCCATAGAAGACAAACAAAGAATAAGAAAAATAATATCTAACACCAACCAAGAACATTTCACTTCATAATTATTCAAAGTCAACATTTAGCTAAAACAATATTACTTCAATCTCACATACTTCAAAACATAAATTATTAATACTTCCAAAATTTTCTTAATGCATTTTTTTTTTTACATAGTATCTTCATTAATAGTATCCTTGAAAATTTTGGCAAGCTCTCCTAGCATTTCATCAATTTCTTTGATGGAGTAATTTGTTCTCCTAGCAAACTACAATAACAAACATAAAATCAACTATTATGTTAATGACCTCACTTCCAATACAACCAATATTACATTAATAGAATCATGATCTTAATATGTAACTTACCACTTTTTCTAATTTGGTAGTAGAAAGTTGGAATATGTCCTTTATATATTTCATTACATAGTAACCACATATAGTATTGTTTGGTTGTTTAGGACACTACATTAGAAAATAAAAAAAATTAAAGGAGTTAGCACAGATAATCAAAGGAAAAAATGAAACCTAAATTAAAACTTACATTCACATACTTCCATGTTAGGCTTTTCCACTTCATCCCCTTTTGAGCTAGCCATATCTTAAAAGCCCTACAATAATAAATGTCAAATATAGTGGTTCCTAAATGGTAAAGAATTCTATTATATATATTCGCTAAACACTTACATTGGAATTAACAATCTTAAGTCATTGCGTGGCTGAAACCCAAGCCAATCAAAAAATAGATACTTTGAGCAAATGGATCGACAACAACCAGCATCCAATGATAGCTATATATAACAAATTCAAACCACACAAAATATAGGAATGTCCAATTGGACTTTGAAAAATAAACTGACAAGAAGAAAACTTACTTCGCATTGTATGGATGGGTCTGAAACTAACAAAATTGACCAATTGAAAACAACTTGAAACATCTGATGCACATATACCATGGTTTTAAGCATCAGTCAACTGATACCTTTATGACCAGAATTGCAAGGTCTGAAACCACAAAACCAACAAATTAAATACAAATAAGTATTCAAGTGTCACTTTCATCTGGAAGGAAGACACTCTTGGACTTCGGCGTGATACTCATTACCCCAAATCTGCTTCTCCTACTGAACATATAAGTTTTGAGGGTTTCTAGATGAAAGACTTGGGCTTTGGCTTGAACGAAGCCGACTTCTCCTTTAGATGGTTGAAGTCCTTCTTCTTATTGTGAGAAGCCTTCTGATTTTCCTTGGAGTCTCTAGCTCGCACCATGTTGGCCGTGGCTATCTGTTTGGACAGTGAGCCCACTTTGAGTTGAACCCTCATCTCGTCTTCAACATGGATCCAGTGCAGGAGGCGCTCAAGATCGACCTCCATCTTCTTTCGCTGCATATCTGCAATAAAGTTGCTCCACCTAGGCGGGAGCTTGGCGATAATACCCCCAACAATGACAACATTGACTATGGGCATACCATCATCCTCAAGTTTTTGAAGTAAATAAAGAAATTCCTTGACTTGAGGCAACATCGTCTTGTTATCCTCAAATCGCATCGTTCATACTTTTTCTGTCACGTAGATATTGTTTCTGTTCTCATCAGACTTGTTGTGTTTATCTAGAGACTTCCATATATCCTTTGCATGGAACGTCTTGCTGTATGACCATGCCTAAGAGTCTTCCATGGAGTTCAAAATCAATAGTTTACAGAGATTATTGTCTCTCCTCTACTTCGTCTTCAAAGCAGTGGCCGCAACAACTCTTCGAGCATCATCCAGAATAGTAGGCTCATATTCTGTCAACACGTAATCAACGTTCACGAGTTGAAGATTGAGACTGACCTTCCACTTCCAGATGTTGAAGTGCTCCCCGTCAAACTTCTCAAGCTTGTTAAAACTTGTGTCGAGAAGACTTGCACGGTTGTTCTCCAACTTACTCGGATCTTGCTTTAAGATTGTTAGTCCTGATGCTTAATCAAAAGATGGAGGAACAAAGGCCAAGAATAGAGGTTCACGTAAACTTTACAGTCTACCCTCTTTTTGATCCTGAAGTTATAGCCGAGATCAGAGGTTCACACAAAAGTTTTCTCTCTGATATTAAAATCCTCGTTCTTTCTTTCAAACGCAGTTGCAAAAGGACATGACAAATTACAACTAAGCAGAAGAGTAGAGGAAGAAGAAGATCGGAATAACTGTTTACTGGGGTGATGAAGATCACCGTTGCTCAAAGCAAGATTTGTCTTATCCCACACGTTCTGTTCCTAGGAACCAGCAAGTTCTCAGAAGAACTACTAGAACGCTCGTCGTCACCTTTGTCTTGAACTCGCACGAACTCCTGACTTCAATGGCGCCATGACGATACTCTCTCCTTCTCTCAATTTTGAATTAAGTTATCAAAGGGACACGAAGAGAGTATTTATAGAGAAGGGTGGAAACCCTAACCTTAATCCTGGGAAATATAGTAATGAATTAAATTCAAATTCCATAAAAATTGGATCTAATTAATTGACTCAATCATTCCATAACCGTTCAAATCCCGCAATCAGCGGGATCATGCCCCAACCACGCTCTTTGCACCCGCGCTAGCAATCGCACTTGTAACTCACACAAAAACTCAAGCATAAAACAAGCGTATGCGTGCTAAGTGCAAAGTGTGCCATCAAATTAAGCGTCACTTTGCGCCTTTGAGCCCGAGTCCGAGTCTGAGTTAGTTCCTTAGGTAATTTTCCAAGAGTGAGAAAAAGAATAATGCTTTCTTTGAGAGTTTAGGCTTCATCCTACTAGAAAAATATCCCGCATGACACCCACCCTTGGACCACCACCCATATACATCTCTCAACACCCATATGGTATTATATTGAGATACCCACTCGGAGTGTTTTTCAATATGGGACTATCTTTCTAGGTTTGTGAGAGAAAATCTCTCACAACCAAAGAAAAAACTTCAACAACAACTAACGTGACATTAAATAGCATTATATGGCATCTAACATAACAACTGAAATTTCAAATTTTAACACAAAAAATAAATTACCCAAAAAAATCATGTTAATATTAATATTAATGAGTTTTAATTTTAATGTTGATTTTAATTTAAAATTTGATATGTCAACTGCTACATTAATCGTCATCTTAGCTGTCACGTAACCAAGAAGAGTTTAGAGCAACAATTTGGAGTGATGAATAGGATTATTCTTGTAGCAATATAAGATGGGGAAAAATTGCTAACATGTACGTGCGAACATTTAAATAACGAAAACATCTAGGAAACATTGAATTCAAATTCACTGTAGGAAATATTGAATTCAAAATCACTGTAGGGGTTGAATTCCATCAAGATCGATCCTCCTAGCTGAAAATGATAAAAGTCATATTCCAGAAAAAAATCACTGTAGGGGTTGAATTCCATCAAGATCGAGTTCCTGGCGTAATAATTTTGTACCAAAGAAGAATCATTCAATTAAGGAAATTAAATAAAGGTTGAATTCCTTCCAAAAGAAACCAAGAGGAAAAGGTAACCGTCTGAATCCTCCATTTCACATAGTCAAATGAAGCTTGCGGCCGTCATCTCAAAAAAAATAAAAATAATGAAGCTTGCGTGCTTATAATAAGGTAGTTGCCATCATAGAAGTCTTCAGCAAATCGACAAAAGAAAACCAGCTCAATTTCGCCATCTGACGCCAGAAACTCGGCGGTTAGCGTTTAGCTTTGATCAGAAATTAAAATAAATCTTGCGTGCTTAATAAGGTAACGGTAGAAGTATTATTTTGCATCTTCAGCAAATTGACATAAGAAAACCAGCTCAATTTCGCCATGACGCCTGTAAAATAAAGCTTGCGTGCGTAATAAGGTTACGGTATGATACCTTCGTAGAATATAATAGTCTTATTTTGCATCTCCAGCAAATCGGCATAAGAAAACCAGCTCAATTTGCCATCAGACGCCAGAAAGTCCTCTAAAGAGCTTAGGCTGTGTTTGATTGGATTTTGTTTTCATGAAAAATATTTTTATCACAAATTTTTCACCAATTATAGTGTTTGATAGTTTATCTTTTTTTATGAAATCATTTAAAAAAGAAACTATTATTTTTCATATTTTCTTGCAAAATAGTGAAAAATAAAACTTGTCCAACTCATAAAAAAATATTATTTTTCATGAAAATGATATTTTTCGTGAAAAATAATGGCAAACAAACACCAAATTAAGTTTTCCACAATTTTTTTTCAAAATTCTATAGAATTTTTTTCCTGGAAAAATAATTCTATAAAATTAATTTTTTTTTCCACATAATAATTTCGTAAAATTAATTTTTTTCCACATATTTTTTTACCTTACAACGCACCATTAGCATTTTGAACACTAGCTTTCGTCCATTTATCTTTCGGTT
Source organism: Iris macrosiphon (assembly GCA_036927795.1). Taxonomy (NCBI): domain Eukaryota; kingdom Viridiplantae; phylum Streptophyta; class Magnoliopsida; order Asparagales; family Iridaceae; genus Iris; species Iris macrosiphon. The sequence continues at coordinate 42,216,870 of JAYESA010000011.1, read as the reverse complement.
GAAAAGCGGACTAGTACTACTTACAAGCTGATGTTCTGAGAAATTACTTCCAGCGACCCAATCATACAGTTGACAATGGAAGAGGTGGTGCTAATAGTTATTGTCACATAAACTACATAAAAAGCATGAGCATAGAGTGGCAAGGCAAAGAAAATAAACTAGGATTCATAATGATAGTGTACACCAAAACTACATTACAAATTAACATATAGATCTTGTAGCATCACAAAGTTAATCAACACGTGCACTTATCTGGAAAAATAAAATAAATAAACTTAACTTCATGTCTGTATCAATACCGCAGAAGTTGTACTCTTCAATGGAAGAATGGTCTCCTCTGAACTTAAAGGCTGTGCTATAAATTGCTGTATGTGTGTGTGAATAACTCACACTTCACTCAGAACAGCAAAAAATGGCCCTTTCATTCCTCATGATACTGGTGTTCTTCTTCCTCCCCCTCCTCTTTCTCTTTACCAAGAGAAAGCCTAAGATCAACCTCCCCCCCGGCCCCCGGCCGTCCCCAATTATCGGAAACCTCCACCAGGTGGGAGACATCCCCCACCGCACCTTCTACGATCTCTCCAAGATCTACGGACCGATATTCTACGTGCGCATGGGACAGAACCCGTTGGTCAACGTCTCCTCCCCCGCACTCGCAGAGGAGGTCCTCCGCAAACTGGACTTGGTATGCTGCACCCGCCCTCACATGACCGTGTTCAAAGCGTACACCTTCAACTATTGCGACGTCTCTGCGGCTCCTTACGGAGACAACTGGCGCATCCTGCGGAAGGTATACCACAACCTCTTGAATAATATGCATCTGTCTGAACCACTAGACTAGACGTCATTTGTAACATATATATATATATATATGGCAAGGACCTCTAGCTCAGGTAGTTAGAGTGAGGTCTATCTTTTTCAGAGGTTGCAGATTCGAGCAACGAAGAAAGCACGTTTAATTAGCTATGGTAGAATTAATGTGAGGGCAGCCAGAGTGCGAATGCGGGTGTTGTGTGATGTGATGCGGGTGTTCGGACTGAGTTTATAGGCCTTCGGACTAGGAGTCTTAAACACAATTATATATTACTACATGAGTCAATGTACATATGGACCAATAAAAATGTAATATACTAGTACAAATGGATGCACATGAGTAACATTCATCTAAAACAAAATTTGTTAAATTACGAATATTTTGACCGTAAGTCTCAAACACAAATATATTTTGTCGCTATAATTGACAATATGTTTGTGGTGACTGACTAATATCTTCTTTGTTAAGTTACAATTGAGCACATCCAGGTTTAAATCAAGTTGAAACCAATTTTTTTTGGTAGATCCTCATATGTAGTCATTATGAACAAACGAAGAACATATTTGCTTTCTAATATGACCAGGTTTAATAAAACATTGGATGACGGACAAAAAAGAAATGGATAAATAATTTTGTACGATCACTCACATATTGTATGAAATAAAATTCAACAGGCCTTTGTCCTCGAGCTCCTCAGTAACAAGAAGCTTTCCTTATTCCGGGAGTCTTTCCAGTCCGAGACCGACAAAATGATCGAATCCATCCGAAACCGGCCAGACCAGGCCTCCGCGATCAACATCAAGGACTTTATGGTACGCTTCAGTAGCAACATCATTTGTCGCATCACATTTGGCTACATGAACGAGGGGACCTACGGTGAGCGGAGCCAGTTAAACGACATGCTCGAGGAGGCCAACAGGATATTCAGCGTGATCTTCATCGGGGACTACTTCCCGGGTTTTGGGTGGATCGACTGGCTAACCGGGAATATGAAAAGCTTGCATAAGAATGTCACTGAGCTAGGTGACTTCTTTCAGAAAATGATTGATAAGCACAAGGATGTTACCAATAGAGGAGAGGATCATGAAGAGGACTTCATCGATGTCATGATAAGGTTGTGCGAGCAAGAAGGTTCACAAATCACCACTGATCATATCAAGGGATCTATCCTGGTACGTATGTCATGCACCTTTTCTAGCTATAGACAAACTCAGTAAACTTGACCTGGCTAGCTTGCTAAGAATGAATATATTATGTAGGACATTATAACTGGCGGAACGGATACATCGTCAGCAACTGTGACATGGGCCATGACCCAGCTAGCGAGACACCCTAGAGTGATGAAGAAAGCACAGGAAGAATTGAGGAGGGTCGTCGGAGACAAAGGAAAGGTCGAAGAATGTGACCTGCCTCATTGTGAGTACCTCAAATATGTAATGAATGAAACATTGAGATTGCATTCACAGAATCCTCTTCCGAGAGAAACCATGGAAGACTGCAAGATCGGTGGCTACGACATCCCCAAGGGGACTAGAGTGTTTGTTAATGCATGGGCGTTAGCAAGGGACGAGGATGCTTGGGAAAATTCCATGGAATTCTTGCCTGAGAGGTTCGAGGGGAGCTCGATCAATTTTTGGGGAAATGATTTCCAGTATCTACCGTTTGGTGCGGGACGCAGGATCTGTCCAGGGATAAACTTTGGCATGCATACTGTATCACTTGCACTTGCCAACCTTCTCTACACCTTCGACTGGGAATTGCCAGTCGGCATTAAGGAGAGGGACATCGACTTAGACGATGCTCCAGGTTTTGTCATGTACAAGAAAACCCCTCTCTTGCTCGTCCCCAAGAATAGGTACTAGGGTTAGAAATGATGCAAAATTTGAGCCTAATGCTCATTTCGATGAGAGACACAATAATAAGAACCACATATCGACTTTCTTTTTCACTTAATAATTCTCATCTTACTTGTGCTTAGAACCATCTATGTTTTGCAAATCTCTCTTCAATGTTTCAAACAGTTAAAAGTAAAGCATTTGTCTACAATTTTTATTTATGTAGAGTTGTGTCCCTTTATAAATATTTCTATGAAAAGTTGGGTATGTAACTCTTCGATTCAATTCAAGAGATGTGCCTTATTATGAAGAGATGTAAGTATATGTATAAATAGGCCAACATATGGCATGCATATTCACTAAAAATTTGAATTAAATTATTGAGTTACGAAATTCCATATTTCTAACACTCTATCTATATTCCAACTTTCTTTCATAAACTTCAGGTCTTATCATATTTCCTCTAAAAAATTTGGAATCAAAGCAAAATTGTTTATGTCGTTGTATTAATAATGGCATCAAGTTCGAACGCTACAACCATGATCAACATCAACAATTTGGTGCATATTAAGTCAAAAATATTATGAGTATTCGAGCATGCATATGAAGACTTTGTTCATCTTTTAAAACCATTGGGATCTCGTAGAAGATGGCTAACAACTATAAAATTCTTATGGAACAGAGCTACTAGAAAAGTTGTAGGCTGACAAGGATAATAGGAAAAAATGCCAATGCCTTGTTCATCATTCAACAAAGAGTATGCAAACATCTTTTTCAAAGCTGGCTTACTGCTAGAACATCAAAGGAGACATGGGAAATACTTAAAACTGAGTTCCAAGGCTCACAAAAGTGATCAACAAACTGCAATCCTTGTGGTAGGAGTTTGATTATTTATTCATGAAGGACAATGAATCTGTCCAAGTATTCTTCACAAAAGTTTTTGATATTGTGTACCAAATCAAAAGATACTGTCATACAATTTTAGATAAGAATATTGTAAAATGAATGCTACTAAATATACCGCCAAATTTTGATCATGTTGCTGTTGTAATAGAAGAATCAAAAGATTTATATATACCTTCCTTAGATGAACTAATGGGTTCACTGGAAGCGCATAAGAAACATATCAAAAGATCTACAAAAAAATAGTGGAACAAGCCTTTTAATCTATATGAAATTAGGAAGAGAACGAAAATAACAAAAAGGAGGAGATCATCACCACTAATCACAACATAGAAGAAATATAAAATTCAGTTGACGAAACTCCAACAAAGGGTGCAATAGTTCATATGATCAACATGCAAGCAGTAATTCAAATGGACAATCAGTCCCCCAATGTCATGTATACAGGAAGGATGGGCATAAAAGTGCAAATCATTGTCATAAATGTATCATATGCAGGATACCCAATCATTCACATAAGGATTATATATATCAGAATAATAATAAAGCCAACTTCATGGAAAAGTGATTCTCCAAAGCAATTGTTCTATACATGTCTTAGGGTACATCAACAAGAACAAGATATAAGGTACGTAGATAGTGGATGCATCAGTATGACCAGAAATAGACAATGTTCCATAGATTTAGACGAAAATGTGAATTCACAATTGAAACTTGGCGATGGAATGCTAGACAACATGAAAGAAAAGGGTTTCACTTATGTGCAAACAAAAGGAGGTGCATAAAAACTTTATACAGATGTTCCGTATATTCCTAACTTGTCTCAAAACTTACTAAGTGTGGGACAACCACTACAAAGAGGGATTTTTTTGTGAAATTTGAAGATGATAATTGTATTATCATTGAGAAGATAACCTACTCTCTTGTGGCTAAGATTCAAATCATAGCAAATAGATTATTTTTTCTTATCACGACATCAAAAGAAAATTATGCATTGGAATCAGTAATGATTAAAGGATCTTTGTTATGACATTAAAGATATGGCCTATTGAATCAAAGAAGCTTGCATATATGCTACACCAAAAAAAGTACTGTAGTTGGTCTTCCCTTTGTTCAATACGAAAATAATTAAAGTTTGTTAGAGGATGTGTCTTTGGAAAATTCCACAAATTACTATTGTCACAATCAACCTAGAGAGCAAGAGCACCGCTTGAATTGGTTCATGCAGACATTTATGGACCATCTCATACTCCATCCTTTAAATTTAAAATATACTTAATTCTAACTTAGATGAATTTTCTCTATTTTCTATAGCATAAGTCAGAAGCATTTTCTACTTTCAGAAGCATTTTCTACTTTCAAGCAATTCAAATGTTTTAGAGAAAAACAAATTGGTCACAATCTGAAAGTGTTAAGAACTGATCGAGGCATAGAGTCCACATCAAATTAATTTTCCTAATTTTGCAAAAGCAATGGTACTAACATAGAGTTGACTGCTAGATATACCCCACAACAAAACATAGTTGTCGAATGAAGAAAACATACCATTATAGAAATGACAAGGAGAATGTTGAAAGTAAAAAATCTTGCCTAATGATTTGTTTGGATTAAGCTATGGCTGTCTTTATAATCAATAGGTCTTCAACAAAAGCAGTGAAAAACATGACCCCATTTGAAGCATGACATGGCTATAAGCTAAAGGTAGTTTTTAAAGGTGTTTGGCTACATTGCATAGCGCATATTCCTTCTCAAAAGAAAGTAAATTTTAAGTAAAAGGAGAAAACTATATCTTTGTGGGATATAGCCATCAGTCCAAAGCATACATATTGATTGGTCAAAAAACTAACAATTTGGTTATCTCTAGAGATGTTATTTTTTATGAACTCAAGGCTCGGAGATGCAAGAATGAGTATAATGATATTTCAAGGGTGAGGAACGAGGAACATCAATTTAGAGACATTTTGCTCCTGAAGAAGAAGAAATTACCATGCCTCAAACTCCAATATCATGTACGCGATCAAGTCCATTACGATCTTAATTTATTTAATCTCCACTAGATTCAACTCCAAGACTAAACAAAAAGTATTGCCAACTAGTAGACATATATGCATCTTGTGATGTTGCCTTAAATGTTATTGAACATCAAAATTTTAAGGTTGCATAAAAGAAATTTATTGGCAATATGCAATGGATGAAGAAATGAGGGTGATCAAGAATAATAAAACATGGGAACTTGTCGATCGACCAAAATTAAATGATATCATCTGACTCAAATGGATCTACAAGACAAAGTTTAATGAAGATGGCTCAGTCCAAAAGCACAAGGCTAGTTTTGTTGCAAAAGGATACTCTTAACAACTGGGAATTGGTTTCAATGTGACTTTCGTACTATTTATTCACATGAAGACGATTAGGATTGTTCTCACATTAGCCGCACAAATGAAGATAGTGGTTTGCTAATTAGAAGTCAAGTCTACATTCTAGAATGGTAAACTTGAAAAAGAAGTTTATGTCGAACGGCAGTAAAGATATATTGACAAAGAAAGCAAAGAAAAAGTATGTCGACTTCGAAAAGACATATGGTTTGAAGCAAGCACCAAGGGTGTAGAATATCAAGATTGATCATTATTTCGGCCAAAGTGGACTTGCAAGAAGTTTAAATAAGTCTTCAATCCATCTCAAGAAAGAGGGTGCATATTATTTTATCATTTTGTGTATTTATATTGATGATTTATTACATACAAGCACAAATCCAAATATGGTTGAATTTTAAGAACTTTATGTAAAAGTTTATGAGTGACTGATTTGTGTAATAGGAACTATTTTCTAGGAATGCAAGTTCAACAAACAAGTAAAGGCATATTCATCTCTCAAGAGAAATATGTAGAAAATATTTTGATGAAGTTTAATATGTTGAACTGCAAACCTATGTAGACTCCAATAACAATGAATTTTAAGCTTTCAAGCAATGATTGAGCAACAAAAGCTGATGCATCTATCTATAGAAATTTGATTGGCTTGTTAATCTACTTCACAAATACATGGCCCAATATTGTTCATGCCGTGAGCATATTATCCAGATTCATGAGTGAGTCAAGTAATCAACATTTTTCTGTAGCAAAAAGAATACTCGAATATATTCAAGGAACCAAACGATATGGCCTCATTTATACACAAGAGAAGGAGAATATCTTAGTCAGGTTCACGTATAGTGACTGGGCATATTCAATTGATGATAGAAAGATCACCTCAGGCTATGCATTTTTCCTGGAAAGTAAGGTTATATCATGGTCATCGAAGAAGCAGATTAACTTTTGCGGAAGCTGAAAATATATCAAGTACAAATACAACAAGTAAAAAAGTTTGATTAAGAGAAATTTTACCAGATCTCCATCAAAATAATACTAACCAACTAATGTTTGCTATGACAATATATCTATAATGACTATGACAAAGAACCTAGTATTTCATAGCAGGTCAAACCATATAGAACTTTGATATTATGTCATTAGAAAAATGGTTAAATGCAAATAGATTGAATTAAAGTTCTATGGAGTGGTTGAGCATATTGCATATATTTTCACCAAATCAATTCAAAGAGAATTTTTTTATTACTTTTGAGAAAAGCTAAACATTTGGGGCAAATGCATTAGGGGGATGTTAAAGTAAAGAATTTAATGTAGTTCTTTTTTATGTACAGTTGTGTCCTTTTACACATATTTTCTATGACAAGTTGTGTGTATAACTCTTGGATTAAATTCAAGAGAAATAACCTATTATGAAGAGGTGTAAGTATAGGTATAAATTGGCCAACAGATGGCTAGCATATTTATTGAAAAACTAAATAAAATTAACCAGTTATAAAATTATACATTTCTAACTCTTTGCTGACATTCCAACTTTCTTTTATAACGTCGGGTCTTATCATCTTTTCTCCAACACTAACAAGGCTAAATATTGTAAACTATTTTGCATTTACAAGTTACTATGCTAAGCTACTAAAATTAGCAACTTATTGTACGAAGCTATTATGATTAGAAACAAAATATTTTTAAAATTTCAAAATTCTAACTTGCTAACTCTTTGTCATTAAATATACCCTTTATATTTTTAATATTTCTTAATGGTACCCTATCATGCTTGCATAGGGTAGCAAGATAAAAATCGATAAAAATTCAGAATATTTACTTGCTATTTTAATACTTTAGGATAGTAACTTACTGATTTTAATAATGTAGAATAACAACTTTCAATATCAAAAAAGTTAAAAGATATTTATTTACAAATTAACATTCTAAGTAATTTTCTTCTTTTGCTAATATTCAGTAGTAGAGGTTGTCAATGTACAAGCCTTCGAACTAATCTATTCTTATAGACCACGACTAAAATATTGCAAAACATTGATGACAAGTTGGCGATGGACCACATCCATCGCCAACTAGTGATGGCCTTGCGTCAGTCAAACGTCCAATATTGGATATTTTATATTTTTATTACATAGACATAACGGGTTATCATCGAGACATCACTAGGATACGCGACCAACTGCGAGAAAAATGCTGGAAGATCACCTAGTATTGTGCCCTAATTATAAAAATAGGCGACCAATCATCAACTTTTATTTTCCCTCTCCCTCGTCTCTCAATATATCATCTCTCTCTCTCTCTCTCTCTCTCCCCCGATATGTTTCTTCGAGCTCTAACATGCTCCTTTGAGCTCCAACATGCTTCTTATTGTAAAGAATGGAATATCTCTATCATGCAATGCAGTAATCAATTACCATGCGCCAAAGTGATCCAGAGCCATGCACTACTCCCATAAGCTAAATTGGTCTAGAGCCATGCACTACTCCTATGTGCAAAAGTGGTCTAGGTCCATGCGCCAGTGTTATAATATGATAGCAGTATATGCGCCACTACTTCTCCAGTGTTCCCATGCTCCAACAGTGCTATGCGCAACTACTCCCTCAGTGATTTGCATGCGCCAAGTGGTAGTGTTTCTAAGGTGCAATCACAACCAATAAAATTAGGGCATGACATGTGTCACGAGTATTATGGACATCAGCAATCCCAGATCCCGATTGGCCACGTGACAGCCTTAACAAAGCATCCGCCTGCAGGAGAACATATGCGAACATGCTATCGACGCACGTATGCGCCTACATAAAGCATTCTTAAGGCTATAAATAGTGGGCATCACCATGACCATAAAGAGAAAGGACAAGTGCTGTCTCCTCCATATAGCTCAATAATTTTCTATCGCTTCATGTTGCACAACATGGCGGTCTCCTCCTATGAAGAAAATCTCAAAGAAGATCTCACTTAACCAAAGGGTGTCGATTAGCACACCGCGAACTCGTCCTAGTGGCGACAGACAAGTACCTACCGTGGCGGTATTCTAAGGCACACGTTCGAGGAGAAGAGATGGGGGTAGACATAATGCCCAGAAGGAAGCTACAACCGAAGCTGGGGGTAGCAGTCCCCCGGTGTTCCACGATAATCCATCCTTCTAAGAGAACAGTGATCTCTGAACATGGATGACAACATAGCTGGGGGTAGCCAAACCTTCCAGGACGAGTCCACAACTTAAATTGGGTGTAGAAATCCTTCAAAGAATGAAAGTGACAGAATACTGTCTACTCTACCCGGGGATAATGAGACTCAAGTTTCAGTGGCAGAAAGTGAGGCAACCACCTTCACGTCTACCTCTTTCCACGTAATGACAGTATACATGGCAGAATATGAATATGGCATAAAATCTAGTAACCAATAATGCCTTGTGGCACTCGAAGCCATGATGCAGGCTCTGAAGAGCTTAATGAAGACTTTGACTCATACAGTGCTGGAACACAGAGAAAACTTTGTCCCAACACAGCCACAAGTCCCAGGAAGAACAAACCCAGATCAAGGGACCAACGAGGAATCTGGCATGTTCAATCCGGCTCCTCATGTCATAAGCAGCCATACCGTACCTCGATCTTATGTCGCTCTTCTGCCAGATGATATCCAGGAGACTCTTAGAGACTTTCGTGCCCGCGTTGACCCTCGGGATAATCAGGACAAGATCCTGAAGCTTGGGATCCGTCAACTCTATCCTCCCGAGTAGGATAATGTGGTGTACCCTCCCAAGTATAAGCCGCTATCTTTGACCATATTTGACGAAAAGACGTTACCCCATCAATACATGAGGTACTTTCAGTCCACAATAAGGCACCTACCTCGAGATGACGCCTTACTCACCAACCTGTTCGTTGGAGCACTATCCGGGGTCACGTTCGAGTCGTTCTATAGTCTCCCAGATAAATGTATCTCGTCCTTCGAGGACCTGAGATCCCTTTTCCTCGCTCAGTTCTATGAAGGAGGGATGAATATGATTATGTCTTCTCTCATGGATATCACCCAAGGAGACATGGAACTTGCACAAAATTACATCGAATATTTTCGACAGGCGGCATTAAAATTGCCTTCCGGCATCCCTAAATCTTCGTAAATGGCCGCGTGTCAAAAAAAGCTCCTACCACCAGTAAGACTATGGACGGAGTCTGGCCCATTCAGTGATTGAACGATATTTATCATAAGTGTTGTTGTTGCAGAAAAGAGCACGAAAGATGCTCTTTTAATGGGATTTCAAGCTCTTAGCATCGAATACAAGGGAAAGTGCCCTTTCAACACTAACAACAGTCATGACAAAAAAGAAAAGCAGGCCCTGACGGTTAACTTATCCAAAAGTTAAGCCTTACCCGTTGCCAAGCCAACAGAGCCACCAAGAGTAAAGGAGATTTATTCCTTTGATGAAGATGATGTCATGGAACTCTTCGAAGTATTGATGAAGGGCAACAAACTCAATATGCCTAACATTAAATGCCCCGATGAACCAGTCAAGGTTGATAGCCCTAATTATTGCCACTACCATCAATATGTTCATTACGTCATACGTGACTGTTACATATTAAAAAAGAAAATATAATGACTGATCGACTCCAAAGCTCTCACTTTGGACTTCGAAGATAAGACTGTCACTGTAAATATGGTGTCCATCCAGTTTGACATATTCTCGACATCAGAGGCCCAAGATGGTAGTCTCCATACCTAGGACAACCATAGAGGTCGTTAACCTTCCCCCAACCCAAGAAGACTGGTTGGTCCCTCTCACCACTCTAAGAGGCAAGGTCATATGGGTTCACGTAGACCTCATCCCAGACATGACACAGACATCAGCACCTCTTGTATCCAAGTCCAAGGAAAAGAAGACCAAGTCTTGTTACACGGTCTCTCCATCAATAGATAAAGTTTTCGCTGGCGTAACCAGGTCGGGTCTAGCCTACCAGGGCATTTACAATGCTCCTGATGACATTACACTTCCAGTCGCCAAACCCGTGGCACCCGCTACAACTAATCCGGGTCTATCCCAGCCTCCCACAACAGACGAGCAAAAGCAGAAGAAAACTCCTATGATAAACCTATACAAAAAGAGGGCTGGAGAAGCCTTAAAACTGGCCAACACTCCCGCGAAGTTATCACTCTTCAAGCTCCTTCGTCACTCCAAAAAGACTCGTGATGCTCTAAGTGAGGCATTACAAAATTTTAACTCATAACTGGCCCAAGTCAAGCCACCGACTGAGAATTCGGTAACATGTCCCCATTGCAACAGTGTGATGGAGGCAATACCAAACATCATATTCTCCTAGCAAGACATGTTGTTAAAAAATAATAGTTACGATCGTACCCTATATTTTATAGTATAGATCAAAACCATTAAGGTAGACCAGAAGCATATCGACCTCGGATCATTTCTCAGCATTATTCCACGAAGTCTGCTATAGACTTTGGGTATTCCGATGCATCGGCTGACATCCACCAATACCACCATCAGCAGCTTCAACGCCGGAAGAAGCTACCCGCTAGGTAAGATCCATCTGAAGTACAAAATCGATGATCTTTGAACTGAGGTGACTTGCTATGCCATCGATATGGATGTGTCCTACAATGTCCTGCTAGGACATCCATGGATACACGAGTATATTATCGTTTCGTACACTCTACACTAGTACTTAAAATATGTTAGCGAAGACGGCATCATTAACACAGAATTAGCCAACATGGATCCTTTCAAAGGGGTCGAGGCATACTACTCTGACTCGATCTTGTATAAGCAAATCCATCGAGATGATGAAGTTAACAACATCGATGATGAAGCTGACACTATTACAGCTTCTAGTGTCCTCTAAGGGTTCATCTCAAGGGGAACCCAGCCAGTACAATTACTCCCCTTGAGGTCAAGCTTCGTAGAAAGGCACCTGAATCCCCGACGATCAAACCTTAGGGACATAGACGCTTTCCAGACAAAGATCCTCTTACAGTGAGAACCCCAGGGCAGTAGATAGTCAAGCTCTGCAGGAAAAATCTAGCACCGTCAATGTCACTGATAACTATCGAAGGAGATAAACTAAAGGAATTCGTCGTGGCATCTAGGGATGTACCATCCCTCGATGACGTAATCCCTTCACAGAAAATACCGTATTTCCTCAATATAGTCCTCTCTTTGAATTTCTTCATGGTCGCGCATTGGGGCACCTATATTCTTTGGAGTACGTCTAGGTTTACACCTGTATACACAAGTGGCTACAGCCCACGCAGTAAATCGGATCCGGCTTAGGCAAGTGTCACGACCTGCACCCTGAAATTGGGCATGAGTCATGGGCACGCCCAGCCTACGCCGCAGTATCGACGGTAGAACGTTGTACCATAAGCCACCAGTATAATTTATAACTCACCACATATATACATATCCACACTATATTCAATTACAGATACTGAGATAATAAAATCATAAGGGGATAATCAAATAATAGTCTTAAACTTATGGGTCCAAAATAGTCTCTCAAATAATACTAAAGATCCAAATGATAATATCCAAAATATAACTAAAAATTTCGGAGAATAATTTGGTCCAAACTATTTAACTAAAATAATAACTTTACTAAACTACTCAATCGCAGCCAGGGTCTGAGCTGCTAACTCTCCATGATCCTCCTAAGGGGCAAGATCAGGCAGAGCTACGTCGCCAACATACGGTCCATAATGTGTAGGGATATTATCCTCATCCTAGTCACCTAAAATATTATTATCCAGTCAGGATTGGAACGAGTACATCATAATAAAAATAGTTCCAACACATGGTACAAACTATATGACAATAAATAGTAAAGAATATATGATGACAACAAAACTGAAATCACAATAAGGCAACAAGGATAACTAAATATTGGAGTCCTGTCATGGAAATAATCTACAGTAATCATAAGAGATCATAGAAAAATAACTGCAAGTAAAGGAGAAACAAATAGGAATAAACTAATCTACATGATTTAAAATACCTGTCGACATGTAAACGGCTAACGGTAAAATTTGGCAAATCACACGTGTCGTGCATGGTTGCTATTATTCTAGTAAGATCATGGGATGGAAAGTGTAGTTCACACTTCCACTAAGTATTTTTTCTCTCGACTAGTACAACATGGATTCCGAACCAAACACGATGAAATAACAATAGTACAGAAAGTCACATATCTTATATAAGAATCCACCATTTTCTAATCCGTGTAACGAGTGTCAAGAACCAAATAATCAATACTAAGCATGCATTATAAAGACTATCAAGTACCTGTGGTCCTTAGCTGTGGTACGAATCAGGTCCCAAATTGAGATTAGATACCACTTTTTATGAGAATATCATTCACATGGTGATATATGTATTGAATTTGTTGACACAAAGAATCAATTAGCTGATATATTTACTAAATCCTTAGCAGAAGATCGATTCAACTTTGTACATCATGAATTAGAAAATTTTGATATTAATGATATATAATTAATATTTATTTCTTTTAATCTCGATCATATATATAAAAATTATTTTAGAGACAAACCGAAATAGTCATTCTATCAAAAATGCGTAAATAGCCTAAGCGACACGATACATAAGCATCCTTTTAGAACACCGATAGCTGGAAAATGAACCCTATAGCTAATCTGAGATGATCAATATATAACAAAAAGATAATTTATTAAATACTGTTAATTATTATTATTGACATTCATAAATTGCTAATTTATTGATCTACAAAGTTGACCTATATCTAAAAGAAAGTGAACTATAATTTAAACTTGATTGATGCATCATAACTCAACCAGAGTTTAGACAGAGTTCGGACCGAACTTGACCCGAACTCGACCAGAGTTTCAATGTCCTTGATTATGTTTTAATTTGTAGACCCCACTCTCTTTTATATATACTCACCATCTTCTCCCCTATCGGCTCCAGAACCTCCCAACGGACGAGAAACTCCAAAAACCATAGTTTTGTAAAACCCTAACCCCCTTGGATCTTCCTCCTCGTGCTATTTCTGGAGCTAAAATTTAGATTTTGGTTCCTTTCATTATTCTCTACCACTATTTCTGATTTGTTTAAAGGTATAACTCCTATTTCTTCTCTTTTTAATTACTTTTTATAGCTCCCAAATTGTTTAAGAAGAAGAAAAAAGTTAGAGAAGCTTAATATTTCACTCAGGATGATGCTTCTCAATCTCTGTTTAGCCTTGCTATACCCGACGACGGAGAATTTAATGGACTTATTTTTGTGTCGTTAGATCAATCTAATGAATGGTTCAACGACTTTGTCGACCGTACATTCTGTGCTGGCATTTCCATCAATTTTATAGTATTTCCTAATTATTTAGAAAATTTTCGTACGTTAAGATTGACCGACTTAGTTACTACTAGATTACCTATTGTTATCAATGTTATTGGCATATTTTACTGCAATATGTCCTCATTTGATGATTCTATTAAATTTTGTGTTATCGGATTGAATATTGAATTTGATGATAAATACTTAGGGGAAAATTTTCACATTCCAAATGAAGGAGAACCCTTAGTACCTATCACATCTTACAAATTCACCGATTGTACTGTTGGCCCAATATTTATATTGAGTTTTTGAATATGGTTAATTGATTAATTTTACCATTATGATAATCGATCAATCACTATAGTATCTTCTACTTAAACTAAGTATTGTCCAGATATGCAATATTTGCTTCTGTATATTTTCGTGTTCGTCTAACATGTACTTGTAGAAAGCAATAAGCAAGATCATCAATGACATATGCTATATGATGATGAGCCAAAACAGAGTTATACCAGAATATTTCTCTGATCTGCTGACAAGAAAAAAATGCATCTGCAAGTCAACAAATATTTCAAAAGATTGGCATCATCATAGTGCTCTTGATTTTCATATGTAATCTTATATTTTATATGAGTCTAGGACTTATGTAAGTCGAGTTACACTGGCAACTAGAAAGCAACTCAGTCCACTCAAATAGTCTAAAATTCATCAACCCAGAGATCAGGCCAAAAATATCTTGAACCTATCCACCAAACTAGTCCACATACAAACTTGGATCTACCTAAAATAGGTAAACCGAACTCAGGCCAAATTTGCTCCGAATTTGTACCGAACTCGGTCACCTATTTAGTATAAAATTATCAAGCTATTATATCCCTGATTTTGTGGCCTCCAACGTTCAAAAATTTAAAAATTCCCTACCGAATTCTGGTCAAACTCGGTTTGGTAATAACCTATAAATAGAGTTATATTTTCACATTCTTACTTATTCAACCATTCTCAATCTTTCTATCCTATAGTGAGTAAACCCTCAGAGCCTAAATTTTCTTATCTCCAAGATCAACTCCCAGCCTTCTACTGCCAAGTGCGATCTCGGTTAGAAGTTATTCGAGTTGTAAAAGCTTGGTTCATCAAGCCCCTTGGGTGTGTGAAGTTACGAGCCTTCGGATCAAAACTCGTGGTGTAAGAAGTGGCAATCCTTCGGATCAAAGCTTTTGATTCACTATTGGTGACTATAGTGGATAAAACTCTAAGCTTGAGTTCTCGGGACTGGATAGGTCCTCTCAAAGGAAAACCAGTATACATCGTAGTGTTTATGTTTGCTCTCTCTTTTTCTTACTTTGTTATATTGTATTTATACTTCTAGTTATTTACTTCCTTCGTTCTGCTTAATTTTGAATTGGGTAGATTATTCTACTGCACTTTATTTATCCCCCTCTAGAGTTGCTTTACGGTCCTATAATTGGTATCAGAGCTAGTTCTCTTGATATTTAGCTTAACATCCTTAGAGATGTATGCCAACTATTAGATCTATCCATACCAACAATGGTGAAGGCCAGTCCACAAATAGGCCACTCTTATTTGATGGTAGTAACTACAAGTAATAGATGACACATATGAGTTTCTATTTTAAATTACTTGATTTTAATTTTTGGTCTGTTGTAATAGATGGATACAAAAAGCTACCTAGAATAGTTATAGATGGCAACCATGTAGAGAAACTCCATGATAAGTACACAGGCACAGAGAAGAAATAAGCTAGTCTTGATGCTAGAGATATTAATGCTTTATTCTGTGCTATAGACATAACTGAATTTAACAGGGTATCAACCTGTACCACTTCACATGAGGTTTGGAAGCTCCTTGAGATAACGCATAAAGGAACCACTCAAGTGAAGGAATAAAAAATTAGTAGACTGGAGCAAGAATATGACGCATTCAAGATGAATCCAAATGAGACCATCACTAAGATGTTCACAAGATTACTCAACATTGTTAACCCTCTTCCTCTCTTGGCAAGGAGTATAACAATCATGAGAATATTCACAAGGTACTCAGAGGACTTACCAAGAATTAGAATCCCAAGGCTACTCCAATCATTGAAGGGAATGACCTCACCTCATGACTCTTGAGACACTTATGGGAAAGCTGATGACTCACGAGCTAGACCACAGTGAATTTAAAGAGTCAACTCCCAAAGATAAATCTATTGTATTCAAGTGCATCAAAAAATATTCTCTGATGATGCTTCCGAAGATGAAGAAACAAACGATGCTTCAGACAATGAGGATCTATCCAAAACCGTTAAACTATTCTTCAAGTTTATAAAATTAAACTGAAAGAAGAAAGACCTTGAAGAAGAACCAATTTGCTTCAAATACAAAAGGCCATGCCACATGATGAAAGATTGCTCCAAAGCAAAAAAGAGAGAATCGATATGAACGATCAAAGAAAGGAGAATCTTTGTCTTACAAATATGCAAATACAAGCATCTGGTGTAAAAGTGAAGCTAACGATTCGAAAGAAGAAATCCCTCCACATGCTATAAAAGTATGCTTAACGACCTTAACTAACGAGGTAAAAGATAATCCTTTATTTGAAGAGATTTCTTGTAATAAATTATCTGATGCTTTCAATAATTTATTTGAAGATCACAAGAAGCTTATAGATAAGTATTAGCAAGCCAGAAAAGATATTAAATCTTATCTACTTGAAAATAAAAAGCTTACTTGTTTACTAAATTAAGCTAGAGATAATTCCTCTCATGACGACTATGATGGTATCCCTAAACTTAAGCTTAGGTTACAAGAAGCACTTAAGTGTTTTGATGAAAGTAATCTAAAAAATGCTAAACTTAAGGAGGATTTGGAAAAAGAGAGAAAGAAGTACTTTAATAACACACTTAGAATTGATGCTCTTACTGCTAAATATGATAATTTATATGACACCTCTAAAAAGTTAGATATTAGATTAAAAAATTAGGTCGTACAATCTACTACTCAGTTTAAGACGAGACATGGGCTAAACAAAAGAGCACTCACAACAAGACACCAGCAAGCAAACCAAATGCTCCACATTATCATGCATGTAGAACATAACATACTTTACATAATCATGCATTTTATTATAAATATCCACCAACACATGTCATACCACTTCACATACTCGTGTATACCCTTCAATGCCTAACACAAATGCCTATGCTATATGTCATTGTTGTGGTTTAAAAGGACACATTTTACATTAATGCAAGTCTAGAAAATTGGTTGATTTGAATATGTATAAGTGAGTTCCCAAAGCTAACAAATATGGATCCAAATCTTGGATATCAAAGTCTCTGCCTAATAATGTCAGGATTTAGCATCAAGGAGAATATTGGTGATTATAAATCTACAAGTACCAACATACGTATGGCCACTTGAGCCACTTTGGTAACGTGCTAATTAATTTTTTTTAAATGGCTAAAATTGTAGAATCTAGCATATTTTTAATCAATATTTTACTACTATCTCTTATTGATATCCTTTAGTTGTTATTTATTTTTAAATTAATATGAGATATATGAAACTAGCATGATTAGTTTAATTCGCTTTTGATTCATGGCTATTTATTGATTAGTTCACACTATAGAGTTATTTACTTTCTATTAGTATGACATAATTGTATATGCATGCTTTATATCTTTTAGTAAACTTTATTCGTCAAGAATTAAGATTCTAGATTTCAATGTTGTATAATGTTATAATTAACATATATACCTATTAAATCTAAGTTCTTTAAAGTTAAGATTATTTTTAGTTATAAGCCAAAAGGGCCATTCTGTCAAAAAAATGTAAATAGCCTAAGTGACACGGTACTTAAGTATCTTCGGACCACCGCTACCTGAGATACGACCCCTACAGCTAACCCAAGATGTTTAACACTTTATTGAATAATAATTTGTTAATGTCTATTTGTAATTATTTTTATAATACAGCAGTGAATCTAAGTCCTACTTTTGACTTAAATGTGACAACTTTTAGTATAGACTATAACACTATGACTTTTAGTAAATACTACTTGGTTTATTTAGCTATTTCTGTACTATGTCACTTAGTTTAAAATTTATACTCCTGAATAGTTGCAATGATATGCATATTTTATTTTCTACTACATGATTGGATGCTAGACTATGATTGGGATATCTGAGAGAAGTTATTTCATGGTCTCTTGCATATGACTAATATTCATTTATGTCTCTCTTGTATTATTGTTACCCAATGTTTTATAGTAATGAATTGAATATGTCTGCGTCTAGATACCTTCATGATATGCAAGGTAACTATTCAAGACATGGTTATGGTATACATATCATTATTCTACATAATTTCTTATGTTGATAGTCTAGATACTTACTCTTTACCACATGATCATATTATATGCTTTATACTACTCACCTTGTCTTCATGATATATACTTCATTTGCGGGGGAGCCGTAAACAATATATTTTGACAAAGGAAGAGAAATATGTCAAATATGTGCATATTCGCCAATGTCGTACTACGGGGGAGCTTTTGCACATGTAGAAGCTTCAGTAAAGATTTGTATCAATATATCCTATTACGTGGTAGCTTCTTTTTGATCATGTTAACGGGAAAAAAGTAAGTTTAAGTATGTAAGTATATGTTTATGTTGTATACGTACAGTGATTTATGGTTATTATTTTTGATATATGCATCGATTATATTTGTCTTAAACTTAACTGATTTTCCATAATAAAAAAGGAAAAGATTGTTGGCCCAATATTTATATTGAGTTTTTGAATATGGCTAATCGATTAAGTTTAATATTATGATAATCGATAAATCACTGTACTATCTTCTACTTAAACTCAACATTGTCCAGATATGCAATATTTGCTTCTATATATTTCTTTGTTCGTCTATCATGTACTTGCATAAACCAATATACAAGATCAATAATGGACATATACTATATGATGATGAGCCAAAACAAATTTATTCCTGAAGATTTCTCTGAACTACTGACAATAAAAAATGCATCTTCAAGTCAGCAAATATTTCAGAAGATTGGCATCATCATAGTTCTCTTGGTTATCATATGTAATCTTTTATTTTATTTAAATATAGGAATTATGTAAGTCAAGTCACACTGGCAACTAAAAAGTAACTCAGTCCACACAAATAGTCTAAAACTCATCCACCAAAAAATTAGGCCAAAAATATCTTGAACCTATCCACCAAACTAGTTCACAAACAAACTTGGATCTACCTAAAATAGGTAAACGAAACTCAGGCCAAATTTGCCCCAAATTTGCACTGAACTCGATCATCTATTTGGTATAAAATTATCCAGTTGTTATATCCCCGATTTTGTGGCCTCCAACATTCAAAAATTTAAATATTCCCTACCAAATTCTTGCCGAACTCGGTATGATAATAATCTATATATAGAGTTAGATTTTCACATTCTTACTCACTCAACCATTCTCAATCTTTTTATCCTATAGTGAGTAAACCCTCAGAGCCTAAACTTTCTTATCTCCAAGATTAACTTTCAGCCTTCTAGTACAAAGTGCGATCTCGATTAGAAGTTCTTCAAGTTTGGTTCATTAACCCCTCTGGTGTGTGAAGTTGCGAGGCTTCGGATCAAAACTCATGGTGTGTGAAGTTGCGATCCTTCAGATCAAAACTCGTGGTGTAAGAAGTGTCAAGCCTTCGGATCAAAGCTTGTGATTCACTATTGGTGATTATAGTGGATAAAACTCCAAGCCTGAGTTCTTGGGACTGGACTAGTCCTCTTAGAGGAAAATCGGTATACATAGCGGTGTTTGTGTTTGCTCTCTCTTTTTCTTACTTTATTATATTACATATACACTGCTAGTTATTTATTGCCTTTACTCTGATTAATTTTTAATTGGGTAAATTATTCTGCTGTACTCTTTTCACCCCCCTCTAGAGTTGCTTTACGGTCCTACATGCACAACTCTAGACTCTTTTAAGGACTATATCTGTTTACCCATTCATTGTCCTCAGGGTCAACTTAAGACCAAATACTAGAATAAATAGTTTTATTACTTACATCGTATTATCTTTTCAACCATCCTACCTAAACCAACCTCCACTGATGAGATTACCAATCTTGAGCTTTGTGCTATGTATCATATCCATTTTGGAATCAAATTCAGCTTTTCCAAGACTATAATTTCGATGATAATCTGATCCCACAAGAACAAGCATAACCTTGTATACACTATATACTTGTCTATAATCTTTGAGCATTTCCATTTCTCTCTTGAAGACTGTACCTATATTTCTGAGCCAACTTATATTTTTACTGCTCGACGATCTGACCCTACCCCTATAGCTGCACCACCTCCTCCTTCACATGCTACTGCCTCACCTCACCCTGACCCTGCTGCTGCTCCTGAGCCACCTGCCTCCTTAGATGAGCTCCAAACAATGATGCGAGATTACCTCAAAGTTCAGGATGAGCATCACAGACTTGTACTAGAACATCGTACTCTCAAGGATGACCGTCACAGACAGACAGACTATTAGACCACTCTTTATTTCCCGACGATGTCCAACATACACCTTGACGGACATGTAGTACCCCTTCTCTCAGATCCCTGGCGGACCCTATCCTTTGGTTCATGATCCTTCACGAGATGGATATAGGATTGTTGACCCATATGTTCAGCCTTACTTGGATTCAGCTGCTGCATTCTATGATCCCAACCATTCTGCAGAGACTGGAGACCCGACGAGTAGAGATGATGAGTGATATAAATTATTATCCTACCTTTTAGTAATATTCGCTCTTTTGGACTGCTGTAGTTTATTATGCTTTTGCACGTGTCTTTTATGTAGCACTTTCAGACTTCTGTACTAGTTTATGACTTCAGTTTATGGTTAAAACTGCTTTTGATTATTTAATATGATTCTACTTCTTTAATTTCTGCGACTGTGAAATGGATCTTAATCAATCTTAATTTATGCTTATCTCAATGCTTGTATTAATGTTGATTTAATTAGAATTTTTGCTTACTTAAATTTCATTGCTTATATCTATGTTACTTTACTCTTATATCTTTTCTTGATATCAACAATTACGGGGGAGTTTTTTCCAATTTTGATCAAATGACAATGGGGGAGTAGTACTAATATCAAGCAATGGAAAGCAAAAAGAAGATGAGTACCATCATATTTTGTGTTTTATTTTCTGCTATATCAGTCAGAGTTTATCAATTATCAAAATGGGAGAGATTGTTGGCCCATTAGTTATAGTCAAACATTATTTTGATAATCGTCTAAAACTTAAACTTGATATAACTTACGAGAATCTATGATAGGAAGACAATGCTGCTTCATCTACAGTTTCAGAGGATGGGATGCGACTTGCTTTTAATATCAAGTCAATATAATTTTTCTATTTAATTTGAGTATAAGAAAAATGTACATCGAGTCGCACTTGGCATTTAGAGGCTACCCCAAAAATATTTTCTAAACCCAGATTATTTTAGCCAAAATATTTTGTATTTTAAAACTAGCCCAAACCTATGTTTCTAAAATCAAGTTAGCCCAAACCAACCCAACCTCATTCTGAAATTAACCAGGTTTAAGAGAAACGAACTTGGAACGAACACGATACGAACTCGGTGCGAGTTCGAGATAAACTCGGTTCCCTGACTTAGTATTTCCTGGAAACCAATTCCTCCTGCAGACTCGGCACCAACGTTCAAAAATTTGAATGTTTGGCATATAAATTCTCCTCGAACTCGGTTTACAAAAATACTATAAATAGAGAAGGAATTCATCATTCTTATTCATTCATTCATTCACTTTATATTCTCTTCACTATTACTTCAGTTCAAGAGCCTATTCAATTTTTTACCCTAAGCTATTTATAACTCCTAAGCCTTAAGTACCAGTGCATGCTCGGTTAGAAGTTTTCAAGGGTTGAAAAAAGGAGCTTGTCAAGAAGATCAAACACTTCAAGAAGTATTTGAGCCCTTCGGATGAAAGCTCGTAACTGTACGAAGTTGCAAGCCTTCGGATCAAAACTTGTATTTTATTGGATAGTGGATTTCAGCTCTGAGCTAGTTCTCTGACCTGGACTAGTCCACTCAGAAGGAAACCAAGATACATTATTGTGTTTGTGATTGTTGATCTTTCTCTCTTTATTTACTTACTGGACTTGGTATGCTGCACCCGCCCTCACATGACCGTGTTCAAAGCGTACACCTGCAACTATTGCGACGTCTCTACGGCTCCTTACGGGGATAG
Organism: Iris macrosiphon; assembly: GCA_036927795.1. Lineage (NCBI taxonomy): Eukaryota > Viridiplantae > Streptophyta > Magnoliopsida > Asparagales > Iridaceae > Iris > Iris macrosiphon. Next base: position 42,194,340 of record JAYESA010000011.1, on the reverse strand, counting down.
TTGGCGTATCCTGCGGAAGGTATACGATGTGGTCTTTTGTATCTACTTTTGAAAGGTGTATATATATATATATATATATATATATTAGCACTATGGTTCATATCTTGTTTATATATATATATATATATATATATATATATATATATATATATATATATATATAGATAAACGAGATATGAACTATAGGGCTCATATATATATATATATATATATATATATATATATATATATATATATATATATCTCGAAGAAGGTAACTCGGAGAGGCTCAACTCAGTACCAGAAGGCTTAATATTAAAATTAACAATAAAATTTTTTTTCAGGAAAAATAATATTAAAATTAACATTAACATTAATATTTTTAGTATATTTTTTAGAGATATATTTATTTCTAAAGATAGATTATTTTTAGAATAATTTTAAAAGATAAATTATTTTTTAAAATTTGCATTAAATTTGTTAAATAAGTTGTTATATATATATATATATATATATATATATATATATATATATATATATATATATATAGTAAATGTACGTGTGTTGCACGTAAAAGAATTTTTTATATTATTGTAAAATTATTTAAATATTTAAAAATATTTTATTATAGTTTATTATGGAAGAAAAAAGTGGGTTGAGAAGAAAGTTGGTTTTAGATTTTTTTTTTTTTTTCGTTAGTTTTTTGTTATTGATTAAATTGATTAAGTATTTATTGACGGTTTTGATGGATAAGATGGATGTTGGTTTAATGTCTTATTTATCTTCCATAATTTTTTTTAAATTTAATTGGTTGAGTATTTACTTACGACTTAGGCGGCTCACTTTTGAACTGTATATAAGCCGCTTTATATATACTAGTAAATGTTCGTGTGTTGCACGTAAATTTTTTTTAATATTGTTGAAAATAGTTTAAATATTTATAAATTAATATTTGTTATATATATATTTAATAAAAAAATAAATTTATAAAATTTATTGGTATTGTTGAAAAATTTAACAAAAATTTAAATTATACTAAATAAGTTTAAATTTGATTTAAATATATTTAAATTAAAAGCATTACACATGCCTACAAAAAATATTAAATTTTTTTGAATATGAAATCATAATAAAAACTACCATTCTTGGTAATCAAACTCAAACAACAACAAAAAAAAACTTTCCACCTTAACTACTTGATTTAAAATTATTTAATTATAAATTAATAATATTAGCTAATTAAATAATTTAATATTTTGTTTAAAAAATAGTTAATATGGTTTAGACGACTCAATTTTAAGTTATTTTCAAGTATCTTTAATAGAGTAGAAATTAGTCATATTGGTGTAACAATTTATTTGTACGTCTCACTTATTATCGAATCCACTTTTCATTATTTTTCATAATGCAACTTATTTAAGATGCCAATGTTATATAGTGATCTACTTGCATATAAAAGTTTCACAATTTCTTCTTTCCAATGGAGACAACCAAGTGATCTCCTAACACATAGGTCCAACCTGGCCCCATCTTCTCTCTAATCCCGCTATATGGGTCCCATCCAGTTCCACCTTTTTTCTCTCTCTCCAATGGAGGTCGGCCAATGGCAGTTGTGGGAGAGTATGCATGCATTTTTATTTTGAGAAAAAAAGAATAGGAAGGAAAATAAAGAAAAGTAAATTTATTTTATTTTCTTTTATTTGAATGAACAAAAAAAAAATAAGGAAAGAAAAAATTTAAAAATAGTTTTTTGTTTATTTAAAAATATTTAGACTTTAGGTCTAGAATAAGTTATGATATTTGTATTTGGATCTTCATAATAGACATAATTAGTGTTTAGATATCGAATAAGTTAGAATATTTGTGTTTGGATATCTACAATAGACATAACTAATATTTGGGTCTTGGACTAACGATTGACTGTTAAAATCCAACTTAAAAAAAACACAAAAAAAAGAAAAAAAAAATCTTAAAAAAGAAAAAAAAATTTAAAAAAATAAAAAATAAAAAGGAAAAAGGAGAAAAAAAATGAGAAAAATGATGAAATAAAACTTAAAAAAAAAGATAAGGATAAAAAAACAAAAAATAGAAAACAAAGAAACAAAAATGTTAAAAAAATAAAAAGATAAAAAAATTTAAAAAATTTGTCATTGCAAAAAAATATATACCCACATATTCTTAACGGATATGATTTCCATGTTTTGTGCGTAAATTATTTACTCGAGTATTCATAATTTTTGAAAATATATTTTTTTAACCTAAATCAAACAAGAGAATATGTTTCCGACAATAAATTTGCGCGGGATATTTAGAATTTTAAGTCTCGATATTCCCGGACAAATTTATTTCTGAAAATTATCAATATCCGAGCAAATTTTTTTTTGTTTCAGTTTCTTTTTTTTATTTTTGTTATTTTTTTGCTTTTTTTTATTTTGTTTCAGTTTTTGATTTTTTGATTTTTTTTTGTTTCATTTTTTCATCATTTTTCATTTTTTTTCCTTTTTCCTTTTTTCGGTTTTTTGTTTTTGATTTTTTTTTTCTCTTTTCTCTTTTTTTTTTATATCTTTTCAATTTTTTTGTATTTTGTATTTTGTTTTAGTTGAGTTTTGACAGTCAACCGTTAGTCTAGGACCCAAATACTAATTATGTCTATTATAAACACCCAAACACAAATATCCTAACTTATTGAAGATCCAAACACTAATTATGTATATTATGGAGATCCAAACACAAATATCTTAACTTATTCGAACCCAAAATCTAAATATCTGGTTTATTTATGGATAGAGATACAATTATTATTTAGTCCTTGTTAGTCTCAAATCATAATTTATAATTAACATTTTAAGGTGTAGTTCAAGGTGTGTATTGGGCCGATCCGGACCGGCCTGCGGCTCGGTTCAATAGGGTTTGACCGAGTCTGGTCCGGACCGAGCTCAACCCGAAGAGAGCGGCGGGCCGGCCCGGTCAATAAATAATCCGATCCAGCCTGGGTCCATGACCCGGTCAGGGTAAGACTGGGCTGAACCGGTCTGGGTCTGGGCGGGCCGATCCAGCCCTGGTCCATAACCCGGTCAGGATAGGACTGGGCCGAACCGGTATATATATATATATATATATATATATATATATATATATATATATAAAATATTGGGTGGGTTGGAGCATTGACGAGATGTTTCTCTAAAGTGAGATATGGATGCAGTTGAGTTGTAATCTCATTTTTTATATTCAATTACCATTTCCAAAAAAACAAAACTATATATATATATATATATATATATATATATTAAAGTAAATAAAAAAATTAGACCGGTCCGGTTCGGCTCGGTCCAATCCAGTATCGGCCTGGACTCGCAACATTGCACATCGGACCGGACCGAACTTACGGGCCGATTTTTTCGACCCAGTTCGGTCCCGCGGAGAAGGTGGGCCGAACCGCACCCATGACGAATTTCGTATCGGCCCGTCCATTTAGACACCTTGAGGTTGTAATTGAGTAAATTTTTCCAAAATTCTTTTCTCTCTTTCTTTCTCGAAATTTTTTCTTCTGTCCATTTTTCTTTCTTTTCCCAAACAGTGTCTCCTACCTTATAATTTTCGACTCATAACTTGAGGTCATTCAACCATGAGCTCATGGTTGAACTAATGACAAACACATTTTGGCATTACCAAGTCCTCCAATCCGTCGGACTTGGTCATTAGTGAGAAAAATGAGTTATCGTACATAGGTAGTGAAGTTGTATTAGGTTACTTGTGAGGATAGTGGTGGTGTAAGTCGCATATCATCCAACCATGAGCTTGTTCTATGCACACAATAGCCACCAAACTGGTTAAATATCTCAATAATTAGTTCAACAATAAGAAATAATAATAAATGCCATGCGCTCCACATGCACATCTGTTGGAACCAGCATACCATACTACGATACCATGTGTGTGAAACTGATTACAACGAAAACTAGACCAATCCACCTAAGATAATCGATCACCATCTACCCAGAACGACAAGAAAGATAAATACAGTATTTTTGGTGACTATGTCAGCTGGACAAATTTTAATCTTTATAACCTCAGGTGGAGATATAAGATTAAATAAAGCTATGTTGAATCCTTTGTCCAAAGATTAAACAACCCCACCAAACTCAAGAAAAAAACAGAAATTACCACTTGAAATCACTCACCCTACCTATAGCGATCTCCATGTACGAAGACGACGACTCCCCGAATAAATTTTCTCTTCCAACAGTCTAGGATGGTGAGCCCTAAGAGCAAAGTACGAACTTTCACTTAGATTTTCTGTGAAGTTGCTTCCTCGAATCTCCCATCCTGAACTTCTCATGGTAACTCCCTCAACACTTATAAATAGGTTGAGAAACCTATTTTAGAGTTTAAAAAAAAAAAAAATCCTAAAATAGCCTCACATCAATCATGGACGTTCAAATTTGTTCAAATCAAATATTTGATACAAATTCGGGGGCTTACACCAATGTCGTTGGCCCCCAGACCAACTTGGACTGAATTCGGATCGAACTCGGTCTAGCCAAGTCCAAAAAACTCTATCCGAAACATGTAGAGTTCGAACCAAATTTGTACCGAACTCGGCCTATTCTCGGCAGAAGCTTCGACTCCTTCAAATTCGGACTAAATTCCAACATTCTCCCCTCAAGTCTGACGAGAGGTGTTCACCCCATGACTCCTCAAATAGACTCCATGATTGTCGTCCCATAACAGAGTTCATGCTTCCTCTTGTCATTGTTCTCCGATCCCACAAACTGCTTTGCATCTTCCTTCGTCTCCATCTCCCCGATCACCATATCGATACTAGCTGCAATACGTAGCACCTTATGTATAACTAAGATTCCATCGACATTAATAACTCGGCTAAGACCGAAGTCTCTGACGATCAGCCTAATCATAAGTCTTGGTTGTTTGTCCCCGACTTCTATCTTCTACTTGAATGTGCTTCCGTTCCGTCGAACTTCTTCACCCTTCGTTGTCCCAACCAAGCGGATGATGTGATTCCCTCAAGATTCAGCTCCTGAACCTGTCCACCTTTGTGTCTAAAAATAAAGCTCCTCCATACACATGCATGCTCGAGCAGAATATTATGCACTATGAACGCCATCGATAATCCACAGCTCTTTCAAAATTATGCAAATAGAGATGCACCTGCCTTAGATTAAGTTTGATGCACACCTTGAACTCATTCATGGCTTTGAACTGCTGAAACTAATATAGCTACATGAAGCTTTGGCAAACCACCTATCACCAACCAGCTATCAAGCGACAGACATATTGACCCTCAATCTTTGGCTCATATCTATCCGTCGCTTTATCTCGACGAACCAAATCTTCTGTATCCTTCAAATCATCTTAAAGACCCTTCTTAGCAAGTTTTCAACGATCCGTAAACTCCTATCAAACATCCTTCGAGCCTCTATCTGATATAAGTGGAATATCAAACACCTCAGCATCTTGAGCCTGTACATACCACACCATATATATATTTTCTCGAGCCAACAGTTGTGAATCATTCGAAAGCTTCCAATCTTTGTGCCCAAACACACTACGATAACTATCATCTGCTATCTTACTTACCTTAACCAAGTTATAGCGTAAACTTGCCACATGATGAACCCCCTTGAGAATTTTTTTTTTACCAAGTTCCATTGTAAATTGCACGTCCCCGATGCCCCCACAACTGCATCAGTCCCTTTCTCGTCCATCTTTATACGTCTAAACCTGCCACCTCAGTATGATGTAAAGATCATTCTTTGTGGAGTGGAGTAATGTGATGTCCTGTGTCTAAGACCCAATCGTTGTCATGCCACATGGTTCCTATATGATAGTAGATGTGATGATGAGATCTCTTATAGCCCTAAAATCTACCTGATCCTCTTTGCCTTTAGCTTTATCATTGAGATTCGTGTAGTTTCTTTTAAAATGAACCCGATTACCATAGTGATAGCAGTCCTCCTTGTGATCCACAATCGCAAGATCTCAAAAATTCTCCCTGATCTCGCTTGTGATTTGAGACTTCCTTTCCTGTAAGAAGCAACCGGAGCGGACTCCTGCGATGATTCAATCTACTTATGTCAGACCTCCTTATTTAACAAACTTTTTTGACTATATCCATCATGAAAACTCCATCATGTATAGAGTTTATTATCGACACTACGAATATTTTCCAGTTTTCTAGCAGAGAACTCAAAAGCAGCAAGGCCCAAAGCTCATTCTTAATTACCACTTTATCGCAGACAGCTGATTGATGATGCCCTGAATATCGTTCAGATGTTATGCTATCGGGGCATCCTCCATGTAAGAAATGCCTTATTGCCAGCCATCTTCATTCATTACGTGTCCATGGAGAGTTCAGTAAAAGTATTGCGGAAGAAGTTGTATTCGTTATTAGCGAATGAATCCAACGAACGTTTGATCGAATCATTTCTAGTAATTAGTAGATTTGTTTGATGGCTTGACGCTGTTGTCCTCCAACGGACTATACAAATCCTTGCACCAGAGTAGACACTCCATCATTAGCTTCCAAATAGCTCAATTCTTCCATGCGAGGGTGATCATACATGTGTAGATATGCTCCATAAACATGGTTGCACCTTTTCTCTTGAGAACCTGAGAGCTCTGATATCAGATGTTAGGACCAACAGTGTTGATATACTGCGCTCCGGTACAACATGTCTGAAATTGACCGCAACGAAAACTAGGGTAACCCAATAAAAAACTACCATCTATCAAGAACTCCAAGATAGATAACATATAGTATTTATGGTGACTATGCCACTGGACAAGTCCTATTCTTTATAACTTCATGTGGAGATACAAGATTGAATAAAACTATGTTAAATCATTTGCCTAAAGATTCAACCCTCTCTCCAAACTCAAGAAAAAAATTAAAAGATTACAACTTGAAATCACTTACCCTACCCCTAGCGATCTCCCTGTACGAAGACGACGACTTTTTGAATAGATCTTCTCTTTGAACTACCTTGGATAACGAGCCCTAAGAGCAAAGTAGGGCCTTTCTCTTAGATTTTCTGTAGAGTTGCTCCATCAAATCTATCGTTTTGAGCTTCTTATACTAAGCCCCTCACCAACACATATAAATATGTTGATAAACCTATTTTAGGACTTAGAAAATTTCCAAAATAGCCCTGCATCATGGACATCCAAATTTGATCAAATCAAATATTTAATATAGATTCAGGTGCCCACATTAATGTTGTTCGTCGCCAAATTGACTCGGACCGAATTCGAACCGAACTTTGTTGGACCAAGGCCAGAAAACTCCGTCTGAAGCAAGCAGAGTTCGGATCGAATTTGGTAGGACCGAATTTGGACCGAGCTCGGTCTATTTTTGACAGAAGCTTCGACTCCTTCAAATCCAAACTAGACTCTACCAACGTACATACATACATACATACATACATACATACATACATACATATATATATATATATATATATATATATATATATATATATATATATATATATATATATGTTTGCACATGCACATGCACACACATACGCACACGCACACGCACACACACCTGAGGAGGGATCAAGATCTCCGTACTTAAACATCTCTTCATGTTTCTCAAAATTGCAGCCATTGGATGGTCTTTTTTTTAATGTTCAGATTAGATCCTTAAGCTATCTAATTTCTTGCAGGAGTTATATTTAATATAAATGGTCAAAAAGGACCATCCAATAGCTACTAATCTATCCGATCCCTCTTTTTATATATATATATATATATATATATATATATATATATATATATATATATATATATATATAGTTATTAAAACTTTTTATCCTAAAGATTTTCTTTATCTAATTAGTTATAAAAAAATATAAAAAAATTATTCAACAAGTACTTACATATATTTTAGTGGCTCGTTCGTCCAATAGGGTCCCATCCTTCTTCTGCCTATGGGTGTACTCACAGACCCGAGCAAAGTTTATGGAGTTTAGATTTATGCTTCCTTGACGGTCTCCTCATGCTGTAATAGTTAAGAAAATCATGAATACATAAATCAAAAAATATTATATTAAATTAACAATTTTACATACCATATGTTGTTAATGCTCAGCGATCGAGATCGATCCACCCATGTAGAGATCAACCTAAGAACGAGCCCATTTCACCTTCTCCGAATTGGCCTTCTATTGAGAAGAGTCCTACTCCTACATATTCTTCCATAAATTTATTAAAGTCGGACACATAGAGAGATGAGAGAAAGAGATGGAGGGGGGGGGGGGGAGATCGAGAATAGAAAAAGAGAAGAGAGAGAGAGAGAGAGAGAGAGAGAGAGAGAGAGAGAGATTGAGAGTAAGAGTGAGAGTGAGAAAGGGGATCATATGTTCTAACTTTATCAAACTAGGTCACAAAACTGGACGACAGCTAGGCGATGCCAAAATCCATCGCACATAAAATATAATAGACAGTATAGGCATTGCTAGATCATCAAATAGTGTTTCGTGGTTAACCGCATAAATTACTGATACATGTCTGACGGGTTGACTACGTCCATATATCTAATATTCAAGATATCTGTCATTGGTCGTCCGTTAGACGCATATGCGTCGCTAATAGGCGACGATTCTCTGCCATCGTCAATATTTTGTCGGTAGTAAGCAGTATTTTAGTAGTGCAATGGCTCTCACCTTGCGGTAGAGAAGGAGAAGGAGGGGACGGGATCTCGTTGGTGCACAGTAAAGAAGAAGGATAAGGGGCTAGCGCACGCATGGAAAAAGTTAAAATTTTTGGGAAGGACTTGGTTTGGGAAAAATAATAGACATTTCTGGCAACTTTAATGTGCATAGTGATAGAAATTATCCGTCGCTAAAGCATAGTTTAGACGTTATTATAAAATCCTAATGTGTTAGCAACGAAATATTATATTTGTTTACACTGATTCAACACGCAGTCGCTGTTCAGTTGGTAGCTCAGCTACAAAATATATTTTGTTGCTATAATTGAAAATAGGATTTTAATGACTAACTATTATCTTCTTTGTTTACTTACAATTGATCACATCAAGTGTAGGCTATTTGTCGAATAGAAATAGCTTTCACTATACGTATTCTAGGTTTAAATCCAAGTTAAAACCAATTTTTTTGGTAGGTCCTCGTATATAGTCAGTGCGAACAAACAAAGAACACATTTGCTTTCTAATATGACCAACTACAATAAAACACTGATGACAGACAAAAAAGAAAGGGATAAATGTTTTTTTACGATAACTCACATATTGCATAAAATAAAATTCAACAGGTCTTTGTCCTCGAGCTCCTCAATAACAAAAAGCTTTTCTTTCCAAGATCTACAAGATGATCGAATCCATCCAAAATAGGCTAGACCAGGTCTCCGCGATCAACATCAAGGACTTTATGGTACGCCTCAGTAGCAACATCATCTGTCGTATCACGTTTGGCTACATTAATAAGGGAATCTACGGAGAGCGAAGCCAGTTAAATGACTTGCTCGAGGAGGCCGACAAGATGTTCAACGTGATCTTCGTCGGGGACTACTTCTCGGGTTTTGGGTGGATCGACTGGCTAACTGGGAAGAGGAAGGGATTGCAGAAGAATATCACGGAACTGGGTGACTTCATTCAGCAAATGATTGATAAGCACAAGGATGTTACTAAGAGAGGAGAGGATTATGAAGAGGACTTCATTGATGTCATGATAAGCTTATGCGCGCAAGAAGGTTCACAAATCACTACTAATCATATCAAGGGATCTATCTTGGTACGTATGTCCTACACCTTTTTTTATCTATCGACAAACTCAATGAACTAACTAGATAACTAAGAACGAATATAATATGTAGGATATCATAACAGGCTGAACAGACCCATCATCATCAACTTTGATATGGGCCATGACCCAGCTAGCGAGAAACCCAAGAATGATGAAGAAAGTACAGGAAGAATTGAGGAGGGTCGTCGTAGACAAAGGAAAGGTCGAAGAATGTGACCTGCCTCATTGTGAGTACCTCAAATGTGTAATAAATGAAACATTGAGATTGCATTCACAGGATCCTCTCCCAAGAGAAACCATGCAAGACTGTAAGATCGGCGGTTACGACATCCCCAAGGGGACTATTATGTTTGTCAACACATGGGGGTTAGCTAGGGACGAGGCTGCTTGGGAAAATTCCATGGAATTCTTTTGTGAGAGGTTCGAGGGGAGCTTGATCAATTTTTGGGGAAATAATTTCCAGTATCTACCGTTTGGTGGGGGACGCAGGATTTGTCCAGGGATAAACTTTGCTATGCTTACTGTATCGCTTGTACTTGCCAACCTTCTCTACACCTTCGACTGGGAATTGCCAGTCGACATCAGGGAGAGGGACATCGACTTGGATGACGCTCCTGGTTTTATCATGTACAAGAAAACCCCTCTCTTGCTCATCCCTAAGAACAGGTACTAGGGTTTAAAATGATGCAAAATTTGATCTTGATTCACATTTGCGATGAGAGACGTAGGTAATAAGAACTAGACATCTACTTTCTTTTTCACTTAAAAATTCTTGACTTACTTGTGCTTAGAACCATCTATGTTTTGCAAATATCTCTTCAATGTTTCAAACCGTTAAGTAAAGCATTTGTCGACAATTTTTACTTATGTAAAGTTGTGTCCCTTTACACATATTTCTATAAAAGTTGTGTATGTAACTCTTGGATTCGATTAAAGATATGTGCCTTATTATGAAGAGATGTAATTATATGTATAAATAGGCCAACATATGGCCTGCATATTCACTAAAACATTGAATAAAATTATCAAGTTACATAATACCTGATTTCTAACTCTCTGTATATATTCCAACTTTCTTTCATAAACTTCAGGTCTTATCATCTTTCTTATCAACTTTTCTCGAACAAAGTTGGTATCAAAGCAAAATAGTTCATGTTGTTCTATTAACAAAGGCATCAAGTTTGAAAGCTATGACCATGATCAACATCAACAATTTGGTGTCTATATTTAGTAAAAAAGATTATGAGTATTGTAGCATTCATATGAAGACTTTGTTCATCTTTTAAGACCTTTGGGATCTCATAAAAGATGGCTAACAACTATAAAAATCATGTGGAAAAGAGTTACCAAAAAAGTTGCAGGATGACAAGGATAATAGGAAAAGAAATGCCAATGCCTTTTTCATCATTCAACAAGGAGTATGCAAACATCTTTTCCAAGCTTGCATTCTGCTACAACATCAAAGGAGGCTTGGGAAATACTCAAAACAGAGTTCCAAGGCTCACAAAAAGTGATTAACAAACTATAATCCTTGTGGTGGGAGTTTGTTAATTTATTCATGAAGGACAATGAATCTGTCTAAGTATTCTTCACAAAAATTTCTGATATTGTGTACCAAATCAAAAGATATTGTGATACAATTTCATATAAGAATATTATAGAAATAACTCTACTAAAATACCATCAAATTTTGATCATGTTGCTGCTGCAATAGAAGAATCAAAAGCTTTATATACACCTTCCTTACATATACTAATTGGTTCACTGGAAGCGCACAAGAAACAGATCAAAAGATCTACAAACTAATCAATTGAACAAGCCTTTCAATCTATACTGAATTAAAAAGAGAATGGAGATAACAAAAATGAGGAGATCATCACCACAGATCACAACATAGAAGAAATAGAAATTTAAGTTGACAAAACTCTAACAAGGGGAGCTATAGTTCATATGATCAATATTCAAGCAGTAATTCAAATGGACAATAAGTCCCCCAATGTCATATATGCAGGAAGGATGGGCATAAAAGTGCAAATCATTTTCATAAATGTTACATATACAAGATACCCAATCATTCACAGAAGGGTTATACATATAAAAAGAATAATAAAGCCAACTTTACAGAAAAAAGTGATTCTCCAAAGCAATTATTCTATACATGTCTTAGGGCACATTAACAAGAATAAGATAAATGGTATGTGAATAGTGGATGCATCAATTATATGACCAGAAATAGATAATTTTCCATAGGGTTAGACGAAAAGGTGAATTCATAATTGAAGCATGGCGATGGAATGCTGTTCGCCATCAAAAAAGTTTAAACAAAATTTTATATTTAATTCATGAAAAGGGGTAAAAAAATCCTAAACAGACAATCTAATTACAAGTTTTTGATTATGAGGAGTGGGATGATGGAGATCAAGCGATATAGTGGCTCCTTTACTCCGTTGACGATTTGACTAGGAAAGGGACATGCTTCTTCTCTCTCTTGCTTGTGTGTCTGCCTCTTTATATGCGTATGTGTGTGGGTATACCACCCTGATATTTATAACTATCACGTTATATGACCATGCGTGCACATGTACCATGGGAACATGATTTAGTGCCTGCTCTGCATAGGCATTATGTACAAGTGATATCGCTTTGCTTGCTCAAGTGGAAATCTTCTCGGAGAGTTCCTGATTGAACCACAAGATGATTGATCTAAGTGAATGTGCAGAACTATATTCTCTGATTCTTGCAAGCCTTAATAATGAATCTGAGTTTTCTACTGCTTGTTCTAAGAAGATAGTTTCATAAGAAGAATAATAGAACCTGACTCTGCATGCTTAATAAGAGAACTCGTATTGCTTGTCATTGAAACAAATATGCTTGCCTAACTAGAGAACTTGAATGCTTGTCTAAGAAAGATAAAATCATCGCCATGATAAGAAAAGATAAAAATATTGCATGTTTAGTCACACGGACACCGCTAACAAATGGACCGTTGCCATGATAATAAGAAAGAGTATAAGATTGCTTGTACTTATCCTTGTATCGCATGCTAAACTAGAAATAACTAAATGCTTGTCTAAAGAGATAGAAAAATGACTGCCATGCTTGCTTAAATAATAAACTGATTGCTTGTTCTCTATCATACTAAAATAGATAGAATTGCATGTTAGACTTATAGAGCTATTTTTTCCTGTTACTTGTTAAAAGAACTAGATTGCTTGAATATGTTTAATTGATCGCATAGAAAGAGATAAGAACTGGAAGAATAGCTTGAACTTGTGCATCTAGACTAATAGTCCGCCCTGAGGCTTGAAGTCCTTACTTACGGGAGGGTGTGGCTATTAGGCAAGAGTATTGAGAGCTCTGGCTCTATTGATTGATTGATATGCTTGCTTGCTCGTTCATTGTTCATCGTTCATCAGTTGCATGATAGTTTATTTATCTGATAGGAAATTTGCATTCATGCATTTGGCCAGGATAACTTGTGCACAAGGTTTATCTCTCGAGCGTTTCCTGGAACACTGTAATCGTTCGGCCTAGAAGAGATCTAGAATACCCTCAGGCTTGTAGCCGTTATTTACCGGAGGGTATGATATAGAAGTCTATTAGTGAGATGGGCTTTTACGTCCCAACTGCTAATCCAGTGGAGGGGACCATCATGTAGTTAGGGCACATGCTAGGCTAGCCTTCTTGCATACCTAACTGTTTGATGCAGAGATGGACATGGAAGGAGAAACTTGTTTAATATATGGATATTGCTAATTTGTATGTTTGCTGCAGGGATAACCGTTCGACCATGGGTAAGGATCACCGAATAAGTGATCACTTATATTTCCTTATGTTCCTAGTCATAAATGCTAAATGAGATATAAATCTGCTTTACTTGTATATGCTGCTGCCCCTATTGAATTGAATAGTCCACTTGAAACCCTTGTCTTGATATGAGATGAACAGTCCACTAGAGAACCTTTGTTCCTAAGAGATCGAATATGGATCATAATACATGTTGTACACTGCACGATATAATACTGTATCTATAGTTTGCTTGTATGTATTGAATATGCAAACTAGTTTGAAAGACATATTTTCAAAAAGATGCAAACTGACTCTAATCTTGTGCTACATAAAATAAATCTAGGTAAAAGTAGCAAGATCACTAGTAATATAATATTTTTCTATATGCTTACTTAGTGTGGGTTTCAGGAAGTATTGCTTTTGTTCGTTGATTTTATACTCACCATTACTTTTTCTAAAGTGCTGACCCACCAACAGTTTGCTTGTTCTCAGGTGTTGGATCATCCGAGGAAGGATAGCCGTGCCTCATCCCAAGGACCCAAAAATCTAGTGTTGATGCCTCAAGCGATATCAAGATTACATTGAGCTACTTTCATATAGAGGGACATAATGTATGGAACGATATTATTATAGTCTAGAGAAAGAGAGTTTGAGCAAACTGTAACCTCGGCCAAGCGTCGCTTGTATCACATCTTGATTATCAATAAATAGCTTATTTTCATATGACATTGTGTTCTTTATTTTTTTATAATATTGTGTTGCTGCTCCCGTCTTGAATAGCTTACTTGCCCTTGTTCAAAGCTTTGGCCTGGTGTAAAGCTTAGGCTTCATGGCATCACGCCCAGGCGAGGACGAATCAGTCTCGCAAGGACCCAAGCGAGGACGAACGGTCCCCTGCGGGATCGGGGCATGACACATGGATGTTGGGAGCTATCACGTGTACATCCTTAATATGATCCATATTTTAACCATGGAAGCAAGTCCAGGACGAGCTGACACATAGACGTTTGTTGCAATTTACTATTGTTGAAGATCTGAGCGGTTCTCGTCTTCTGTGTGCGTGAGTTGGTCAGCTTGACACGTGGCTGTTCTCTACTACAGTAGGTTTGGGAAACCTTCATTGAATAACAAAAAAAAGAGTATAAAGAAATCATAGACAGAAAATCTAAGTACAATATTTTTTATCTGGGTAATGCGACGATGGAGATCGAACACTGCAATGACTCTTTTACTCCATCAACGGTCCGATGAGTGAATATGTGATGCTCTCTTCTCTCTCCTAAGCTTGTGTGCATGTATGTAGCTCACCTGAATGGGTATGGTCTCTCTGAAACAAAAAATGCCAGCCTTTGGGATGTCCAAGTTGCCTCTATTTATAGCAATCATGTTGATGGGCTATAGGTGTCGCTTGTGTTTCTGTTTAGTGGCTGCAGGGGGTTCCTTCAACAGAATACGATTGCAACTATAGGCACATAGTCTGTGTTGAGTCCAGGGCAAGATTCCATGTGGATATTTTGTTGGGATTTGCTGTTGCTGAAGATTATGACAGTTCTCATATTCTATTTGCATAACTTGGTTTACTTGACACGTGGTCCGTATTTAGTTGGAGAAAATCGTAACATAAATATTTGTCTCAGAGATCTTGCCACATTGGACGTATAGAGTCCGAGACGCATATGACGTATGGCATCTGGAATGTATAGGGACAGACATATGAGACGGGTAAATTCTATAACGTACGGGGCCAAAGAGGCATGGAACACATAGAGTCTGGAATGAATAGGGCCAGAGACGCATAGAACGCATAGAGTCTTGAATGCATAAGGCCAGGGTCACATGAAGCGTATGGAGTCCGAGATACATGAGGCCTCGTACACGCGATGTTGCACGCTTTTCAGAAGTCATTATTAGTCTGACGAGGGCTTCTTATCGCTTAGTGTGTATCACACCCGTTTCCAGATTTAATATTCTTGAATTTGTGATATTTAAAATTTTTCCTTTAGATGTATTCATGCTATATTTTATATATTAATTCATGTTAATTATGATGTATTTTATTTAATTATATTCCTATTTATTATAGGAGACTACCCGAAACTAGTAGTGAACACCTTGACAATTGCCATGAACCAGTGCTAGGACCCGTATGTAGGATGGATATCTGACTCGGTTCACTCTTGGAACCATTAAGCCTATTTTGGATGGTTTGGATTGCATGAGGATTAGTCATGACTAGAATACCCTTTTTCCCTTCTGTGTATATATACTCCTCTTTCTCTCTCATTTCTTTCATTTTTTATTTCTTTCCTTTACTTCTTCCTTCCTCTTCCTCCTTTCCTTAAGATCTTCCAACCGAAACCCTAAGCCCTAGTCCTAAACTTGGTTCTAGAAAGAGGTTTGTTAGTCCACCAAGGCAAGTAAATTTTGCTCAAAGTGGTAAAGCCATGATTTTTTGGATTTTTTATATGATTAGTAAATTAAAATATGTTTGAATGGAAATGTTCTTCTCGATGTCCTCATTAGTTTTAGTTCTTGGAGTTTTTGGTTTCGATGAACGATTTTGAGTAGATCTGAGTTTTAATGTTATGGTTTCATTGGTTCCAAAAGTTTTTCTTGCTTTTGATCTATTTAAAACTTGGTATTTTTAGAAAAAAATAGTTTTTGTGGTTGATGGAGCACTTCGTTTCGAGCATTTTGGCTTTTGGTTCACTTGATTCAGAGTTAAAATGATATTTTTATGAAGAAAGTAATTTTTTAGTTTTTGGAGCTTTTCCGCCATGACTGAACTTACTGTTTGGAGAAGACAAAGTTCTTATGCGGCCAGCGCAATATGCGACCGAGACTTCCATACGGCATGATCCTTATGCGGCTGGACTCTTTGTTGCATAACCAACTAGTATGCGTCCATTTTGTTGGGGGCATGACTGACCATTACAGAGTGTTCTTGAGCTAAGTGAAAGAACTCCTTGTGTTTTGTTCGCTCGACGAATGGAAAATTCACTAAGTCCAAGAGACCTCCATGTGATATCGACCTCCATCCGGCATCGACCGATATGCGATAAGCTGGCATATGCAGCAAGCAGAGTATGCGGTCACTTTTCCATGGAAGCATGGCTCTGACACCTTGTACATCTTTTTATGGTTTTATCTTTTCTTTGTGACACACTTTATGGCCTGTCACATCCATCACTTCAGTCACTTCTCTGACACATCACTTCGACACTTTTCTCGAATAGTGGACTTTTGTCCGGAGCATGCAGCTTGAAGGAGCATGCGACCTGGGATCATATGTGGCCTCGTATCATATGCGGCCTTGTATCATATACTCCATGTGGTAGCATGCGGTACCCGTCTCATGCGCCAAGTTGTGCAAGCGACTTGCTATTTTCTTTAAAATATTTCTTTGTTCTATGTGGTTGGTCTTGACAATTGCTTGTGATTGATTCTAAGGTAGAATGGACTTAGTAACCCAACCTTGTGCTAGATATGACCATATGCTAGAATTAACTATGTCATAAGTGACTAGCTATCTATGTGTATAACATGAGCTATGTGTCCCAATGTGATAAGGCTCATACGACCAACTGTAAGTTTGGTGATTCGACCTAATTTCTTATATCCGTACTGATATAATTATTGCGTGCTATATTTATATGTGTTATAAGGTGCACTGAGGTGAGACCCTATTATAATGTGCACTGATGTGCGACATAACTTGCTATGTGCTATGAGATTATATGTTTTGGGTTGTGCATCGAGAATGCCTCCTATCCTACACGACATATGATATTATTATATTAATTCTCCAACACGGACATGGTATGTGGGTCAACTACAAAAGCGTGGCTAGGATTTGATTGATTATTGCATCATGCTCGATTGAATCTAGTTTGAGCTATCAAGTAACAAAGTAGATTCAGATCTAGCATAGACAATACTACGGTACGACATATATGAGAATTGATTATATGACCATGCCATGGGATTTCTAACATAACCATAGGGCTAATATAGGCAACTAAAATTAGTAGAGCATTGGAAGGGATAAAATCTCGAGATCGTGCACATTAGCCATCTCAGACAACTGTCATGATGTGCAAGACTGACCCCTATGGATATTAGTCACGTTCGTACTAGTGGACGACAATATTCAAATACTTATGTTGTTCAATATGTTCTATGTGATTCTAGCATGGTGGCCTTACGAAGGACCAGTGCATAATATACAATGTGCTATACGATTACTATGGCTCGGTTAGCCCTGCTAAATAGCTCACGATCTGAGAATTTCTTTATGCATCCGTTCTGAGATAACTTAGACTCCACATAACAAGATATAGGATTGATTGTCCGATTTAAAAGAGTATGTGCTGGTAGTCAAGGGACATAAACTATTGTGGTGAGACAGTTCAACCCTTTTCCTTGTTTGGTTGTAGGGTTGCGCCAATGTGTTACAATAGGTCATGTACCGAAGCTGCATATTATACCTATATCTTAGATTATATTATGGCTTGTGTGTTCTGGATTATATTGATGTGTTGTATCGTTGTGTTCATAATTGGTGAGTCGTACCCTGTCACGGAGTAATGCGACACCTCTTATCCTTGTCAGTTGTAGAGGTATCCTACTGCTCCGATGAAAGGTCATATGCTTGCAGTTGTGGCACGGATTCCTATTTTATATACTTTATTGGTTTTTTTCTTCATTCACTTGTGCTTATTTGTGATACTTTCTCTTGGGACCTGACCCCGTTGGTTATGTTTGGCCAGGTTTAGTAGCAGATCCCAATAATCCTGTCCTGTATCTGACCGATGATGCATACCAGAGGATGTCCGCCGATAAACTTGAGTAGGTTTCTTCTCCCCCACTATGAGTATCATTTTGTATTACCTTTTGTCACCCTCACTTTTCCAAATAGGAATAATTTGGTAATTTGATATAGTTATTTTATTTTTAGAGATTATATTAATTAGATTGATGAATATATTTATTTATGTTTTTATTATTTATTTATAGTAGTGGGCTAGCCTATTAATTAGACTTGACACTAGTAAACCCAACAAGACTTGTCATGACAATTATTGAGCCCAACATGGACTAGGTCCATTAGACTCATCCCTTAGTTAATTAGAAGGGTTAAGACTAATTTGCATTAGTTTAGAGATTTTTCATTATACCCTCCTTAATTATTCCTCATAATTAGTATGTAGGGTTATAGTGGTCATTGATTGTTGCTTAGAAAAGGAAAAAGCAAGGGCCGGCCACATAAGAGCCTCTTTCTCTCTCTCTTCTCTTCATTCTCTCCATTCATTTTAGATTCCCAATTTAGTAGATCCCTAATTCATATCGATTCCTCTCAATTCATTTATATTTTCTATCATTCTCATCACTCAAGGAGCATTGGAGCTTGGAATTATAAGGAGCACTAGAAGAACGAGCTTTGGCAAGAAGATCATGTTCGACTCGTGTCTGTGGTAATAATTTATTGAGAATCCATCTTCCAATAGGTAAAATTCTAAATTCTCCTTCATCGTGTCCGGATCATGCATTTGACCATTAGGAACCCTCCCATGGCATAAGACTACCGATATAAACAAGTTCTAGACTAATTGAATGTGTATTATGATTTATACATAGATTTTTGTGTTTATTTTGGGGGAATTACGTGATTAATGCATCAAGTGTGTGTCATGAGACCAATTAGATCTAATTAGAGTTAGATTAGTGGTGTGAGAATAGATACATGTCCATAAATGGATACGAGTAGCCCGTATCATTATATTTTAGGAGACGCTATGATACATGGCTCATTTTGGGTAATTTTGTACAATTCTCTTTAATTCTTATTGTAACTAGTTCTAATAGCTATTATTATGTGTATTTGATATGAGAAAAGGATTATTTTAGAAATTTGGGAAATTTGGCACTTGGTTAGATATGTAGCATAGCGTATCATACATATTGCATGTCTAGTGTTTGATGTAATAATCTAGTATGTGTGTGAGTGTGTCATATGTATGGATATAATATATATATGTATAAGGGTGTTGATGTATATATATATATATATATATATATATATATATATATACTTGCATACATGCTCGGTGTTGTGTGAGGTTTGTAGTGACTATTTTGAGTAGAAGTTTATGCACTAATGGTGCTGATCAGTGCACATACGTGCTTTCAATATTGTGCAGGCCTGCCACCGGCTGGAAGTAGATATGTTATGAGTGCAGTAGAGTATCCGATGTGGGGAAGTGTTCTGCAAGAGTGTGGGGGTATGGTGGAACCTACAGTTGTCTGTGTGCAACAAGGAGCTACAACAAAACTTTAGGAATGGGTATTGTATTATCTTAGGGTAGCAGTGGTTGGGTTAGTACCAACTAAGTAAAGTATCAGTGATGTATCCTTATGTGCATGTGCATTAGAGCAGTATGTACGTGAGTGTTGTTATAGCATTGTAATGTTATAGTTTGTGTTCAGATGGAGTTGTTGTTTGTGTTGTATAAGTGTGTGCAGGTTGTCATTTGATACCACTCAAGAACAATAGTTGATAAAGCAACTTGAGTTGTAGTATTTAGTATAGGTAGGAATGGAAGTAGGCTCGAGTGTGGGTTAGACCTGGTGTGTGTAGAGCTAATTGCAAGTGTAGCACAGTCTCTGTGGCATAGAGGCATTTGAATCTTTGTTTTAGTAGCAGCACCAAGGTGGTATTGAGTTCATTTGGCTATACAACAATAATGGCAACCTGGGAAAGGTTGGTAAGGGGATGTTGCACTTGTGTGCATGACTCGAGGTATCAGCAAGTTAAGAAGGGGTTTAAGCTTGAGGTATATCTAATACCTAAAGTATCAGATACTGATGCATTGGTTGAGGAGTTATGTTCATTGGTGCAGTATGATCAGTGAGGGATACTTGGAAGAAGTTACCCAGGTGTATGTATCAGCACCTTGCACACAATGAAGTGTGTATCAGTCATACCGACTGATGTGTGTCAAGGAATATACTTATATATGTATCAGTTAGTGATGTTATTTTAGTCATCATTAGTATGTATATTAGTTAGTGAGTTAGTGTTAGTTAGTAGGTATTAATTAGATATACACTAGTTAGTATATATGTTAGTATGACTTGTATTAGTCTAGGTTACCTTGTGATAACCAAGGTAATAAGAGTATGGGGTAACATTGGGTATTGGGTATTGAATACCAAGAGAGTAGCTAGGTAGTGTCACCAAGATGGCTCAAAGCCAAGGTAATCATATATAGTTATATTAGCTAAGATATAACTAGTGTTGTATATATAATGTGTATCTTTTATACTTATTAGCTATGATAATCTAGTATCCTAATATAAGCTAGTATAGCCTAGATAAGTAGTATATGGATCCAATAACCTAGAGATAGCTAGTTTGACCTAGAAAGCATATTTTGGGTCATTTAGCTTGATTATCAATTCATTACAACAAAGTGACTTAATTTTTCTATATAGGATTGTGTGACACCAGCTCGGACACCGAGTTATATCTTTTGCTTCGGACCAGAGGCAACTACATATCTCTGTTAGTTTTCAGTCATGATAGTGTATATATCACATGTTCTAGAACAGTTTACTTGATTCCAATACCGTGGCTACATAAACTGGTACTAAATGGATCCTGTCATGGGATGTTATTCCCTACCGTGTTCAGTGGGTACTCTTTCACATATATTTTATCCTGTGTACCGGATATTGATTATCGTGTACTTCGTGTTCACACACTGCTCGTGTTCAGAGTTCTTATATTCGTGTTCGTAATATGTCATGATTGGATCCATACGTATTGGTTGGGGATGGGGGAGTAGGAGTTGGTTATGTGATCAAGCCCAGTGTATTCATGTACATGTCGATTACATACACTACCAAAAAAAGTCAAATTAGAGACGTAAATAAACGTCGCTAAATGACCAATAAACGTCGCTAATTACTTTTAGCGACATAATTAGCAACGTTTTACAGAAGTCGCCTTTCAGCTAGTCGCTGAAAGGAAAAATGTTGCTAAACGTCGCTATACCGACATTTTTAGAGACATAAATGTATCGCTATATTAGCAATTTTTAGCGACACAATATTGCTAATTAGTGACGTGCTCATCTATCGCTTAATGTCGCTGATTAGCGACTTATATAGCGACGTTACAACGACGTCTTTAATGACCTGACAATACTGCCATGTCAGCAAGTTGTGACGTACAACGATGTTTTTAGCGATATTTTTAGCGACATTATTAGCGACGTGTAGTAACGTTGTAACTTAGCGACGTATTTAGTGACGTGTAGTAACGTCACTAACCGTCGCTAAATGTCGCTAAAAATGTTGCTAATTGTATAGTAAAAAAATAATAATAATGAATACTGAATTATTTCCAAACTATTATTCCTGCAGTTTATTAATTCACAATCTATACAAATAGACCCGGAGCAACCCTCTGTTGAATTTTCTGGGTTTGTCGACCCCCTTAGGTTGAACACTCAACACTAGTAAATTAATATATATTTAATATGAATAATATAATAAAATTTAAATAAAATAAAATATCCAGCAAATATCATCGTCAAGAATACATCAAATATATATCCATACAATGAGTCTTATCCTAAATAATACAAAAAATACAAATATCCAGCAAATATCCATGCAAATATCTATACTACTGCGGATCTGCAGGAGGATGACCACCGGTGCGCATGAAGGATAATAAAAGATCATACTACTCCCGTAAAATCGATACCGATGACGATGGAGAAGGCAGTGACGTCGGTGGAGTCTGTATCTATGTAGGCGTACCAGGAGGACGTATCCGCTCCAATTCTGTGAGTCGCTGGTTGTAAGAATCCATGGTAGATAACAGTCTCGTACTGCTATGAACCATTGAATCCTGTATCATTGCCAGCTCTCGCCCATGGATAGCTCCGTGATGCTGCGGTTGAGCATATCGAATCGTGCGATGAGCGTCGGATCGTCCACCTGCGGCTGGGACCGGGGCTGCTCCTCCATACTTCGTAGTAACTCGTCACGGAGAGACGCAATCTGATGGTCAATGGCCTCCTGGACTCTGGCCGACGCCTGCTAGGGCTGTAGGGAATACGCACTTGTCGGGGAGGCCCTAGATGACTGCGTCACAACTAGGGCACCATAGGATCCTGTACCGTAGTATGTACCTCTCTGGAGACCACCAACGGCGGTCACCCACAGGTCATCCGTCGACGGAGCTGGAGCTGGCTGCGAGGAAGTACCAACCTCTCCAGTTGTATGTGCACTAGCAGTCGCCCGCTCACGCAGCCTAAGATACTCGGCCTAGAAAAGTTTGGATACTCGATAATTGTCCAAGTTATATTAAAATTAACACAAAATAAAGTAATACTTACATAGGTCTGCGAGGCTCTCTCATTAATAAAATTTTTGTCCTTGCGATGGGTGGCCAAGAAGACGGTCACCATGTTTGCATCCTCACCCCTCCGTACCTGTTAAAAATATAATATTTAGTACTAAAATTAAATATTTTTCCTACTACCATTTTATCGTACTTACATTAAAATAATATATCTTAAATAAAAAATACTAAATGACAAAATGTTCTGTTATCGGAATCGAGCCACCACACCACTTTGCAGCATTCTGCCTAGCCGCCTTGGCCTTCTCAGACCTTTCCTTGTAGCTCAGATTGTCGAATCTAGCCCTTATCGCAGTCCACTGCTCAGGCATGATCCAACCTTGGATCGGTTTTCCAGCACGATCATGAGCCTTCTGGTCATCCAGAGCATCACGTATAAGCTTGGCGGCAACGGCAGGAAACATTCGCTCGATCAACTCGGCCCGGTACAGAGGATAGAAATACTTTTGCTACAATAAATAATTTATTAAGTGAGCATCACGGATAAGTTATATAATATGCATAAATTAGAGGATTTATATAATATACTTTTACCTTGAAGTGCGTAAACCAGAATGCCTTCCTCTCCTCCGGAGCTTCAGAGTAGTTGATCCAAAGGCCACCATAATTATTCATCAGAAATAGGCTTAGGCGTCTCTGAACCGATGATGGACAATATCTATACAGAGATAATTATTTTGATTGGAAAAGTTAATATATGATGAATAAAGAAATATACGATATATATGATGCCAAACCATCTAATTGACTTACTTTGTACCGTCGGCCCAAATCTCAGTCCTCGTCTCCTCGGAGGTGCACATGGAGGATCTTGCTGATGCTGGGACAACGTCGGCACAACCTTCTCTACATGCTTATCTATCTCCATGGTTTTGTCAGCAGAAGGAATGCTGGACGAGGGAGTACTATAATGCCTGAAACTAGTCGTCCCATGAGTGATGCCACGTAACATCGTCGCAGTCGGAGATATGACTGATCGATATACTGGAGTACTGGACGACGATGATCCGGAACCAACAATAGGCAGTACCGGAGGAGGACTCTGTCTACCTCGGGACCTGCCGAACCCTCTGCGTCATCCTATCATACCTGATAACAACATATGATGAATAAAGAAATACACAAATATATAGTACATTCTATAGTCAAAATGTTATGCTTATCTCACAGCATTCATAGAATTGTACAGTAAATAACCAGTGGTATCACAAGTCTAAATGTATAGTATATTCTACAGTCAAAATATAATACATATATTCGTCAAAATAGTATATTCTACAGTCAAAATATAATACATATATTCGTCAAAATAGTATATTCTACAGTCAAAATATAGTTATATTCTACAGGCAAAATATTTTATTTTCAATCATCTTTAAAAAATTTATCTTATTCGCCTTCCTCGTCCTCCTCTTCCTCTTCCTCTCCCTCCTCCTCATCTTCACTTTCATCTACTTCGTCTTTGTATTCATCTTTCTCTTCGAATAATTTTACATCTTATACATTATTACTCGTGTAATGAGTAACTTTCGTTGAGTTCACATCTACAATATTTGTTACAAGAGGTAGTTTGTCCTCCTGATAAGCTATTTCGTCAATGTCAAAGGTATTTCTAGCTTTAGTCTTGCATACTACCCACCAATCCGACCTTGCTGTCCCCCGTCTAGGATAAGTTGTGCAGTACACGAGCTGAGCCTGACTTGATAGGATAAATAGTTCATAGCCTTGATATCTACGCTTATAGTTTATATCCACAAGGCCATGCTTGTCAATTTTTTAACCTTGATCTTGAATCGGACCGAACCATTCACACTTGAATAGCACGATATTAGCAGGTTCTGTGCCATAATTATATGTCAACTCTACAATCTCTCGTAAGATGCCAAAGAAATTATTGCCTGGATCGACGTCTTTGTAGTTCAAAGATTTGATACACAAACAAGTATTTTTTGTGGAATCAAGATCCAGAAAGCTGTCTCTGATAGGAGCATTTGTTGACTTGAACCTAAACCCATTTACACAGAAACTTGGCCATATTTTAACGGCAGTAATTGGTCCCTTGGCTAGAGTTCTAATAGATTCAGTCTCGGGTGTTATTAGACGATCGAACTAAATACCAAAGTAGTGATAGTAAGTTATTTATTTTGTAAGTGCAGAAATAAAAAGTAATTACCAAGCACCTTACATATGTGCTCAACCAAGAAGGAAAATAGCATCTTATTTCTTCTTCTACTTCTTCATCTGTTATGTAGGGTCTAACCGACCTCAACTCATCATTATATGTGCTAAAAAATAATAAAGCAACTGCTGATTAGTAGCATAATAGTAGCTTATACTATTACATTGAGATGATGTAAATATAGACGTATTAATTACTTACCCCTCTAGCTTCGCCATTTCATCCTTGTCGCAATTGAGTAATATATACAACTGAGCAGTCTTTAGCTCGTCTTTGTAGTACAACATGCACCCGTTGTGACATGCATCTATTTTTACATATTCTATCCAGAGCGATCTTACCATCCTCTTAGATCGATAGAAGTCTTTAGGCAACTTTGCACCCTCGGGCAAGATCTCTATAATCAAATCGATCAGTCGATTATAGCATTCTTGCGACATATTAAAATCGGGCTTGATGCTCAATAATCTTGTAACCACCTCCAACAGTGAATGATCCTCACACAGGATATAGTGGAGTCCTTGCATTCTCCAGTAACTCCATAAATGTTGCAGTATCGATATTCGGTCCCTCTTCAGCTGCATCATAATTGTCCGAATTAAAACTAGGCCCTGCCGCATCAAAAACCATGTTCACCCACCCATCATAATAATATGTGACTTCTACTTTTGGATGATATTTTAAGTTGCGATATCTCACACACGGACACTTAAATTTGGTACCATCTATGTACTGAGGGAATACCTTGGCGAACTGCAGGAACTGCTGTACACCCTCAATTTATCCTACATACCGAACATGTCATCAGGATGACAGTTGTATATCCATGAACGATGACATAGATAGTAATTCGTATCCATTTCGAGTTACTTCTACAAAAATGATAGTATGTATCCTATAAATCATTACATACAGTGTGATTCTCTGGAGGAAGGTAAGAACTGCTCTTACTTGATACACAATGCCCTATGTGTGTGTGTGTACATATGGTTTGAATAAAAACCCTAGTTATTTCCTAATCTAGTTCTTTGTTTCTTTATAATTTATTCAGTTTTCTTGGCTAAGTGTGATTGTTTTCATCCAATTCCTGACCAAATGGGAAGATGACCCATCAATTTGGTATCAATTGGTATCAGAGCCTTTTGATCATGTTCTTGAAGCTAGTGGAGAGCACGACTCGAGTAGCCATGGCTCCAGAGCTGGATCTCTCCAAAGAATTAATACCTACCTAATGCAAATAGGAGGATACTTGCGTTGGAAGGTACAATTCATTACTTGAACCATACAAATTTAATAGGTTGTTAGAGGAATTGGCTATATCAAGAAGAGGGTTTGAGTTTCTACCATATGTTTCATCCATGGCAACACCTCAATCCCCTCTAAACATACCAAATATACCATAATTTGGTATAAATCCAGCTGGAATGGCACCAAATCTACCATAATTTGGTATAATCCCTACTGGAGTAGCTCAATCTATTCCTCAATAAAATCAAATAACCCCAGTACAATAAATTTTTATCAAAACCCTTGCCAAACTGCAATATATTACAAATTTTCTCATAACCAGAGAATAACTCCAGGCTTTTAAGCAACTCGTGCTTAATCCAAATGTTACTGCACCAAACCCTAGTTTTCCTATATCACCTATGATATCTTCCCCATGTATAAGTGCATAGTATGCACAGGTTATGCACTGCAGTATTGGGCAGGCCAAAATTTTAGTGTGAGATGTGGGAGTGTTGTGCAGGCCAAGATATAGTCGCAGTGCACTCTTGTGCACTGCAATGAAGAGCAACAACAACAAGGGGATGCACAGCAACAGCAAGGAGAGCAACTGCAGCAGCAAGAAAAGCAACTATAGCAGCAATGCACAACAAGCAGGGTTAGGGTTAGTGTGTATCCGCGTGCGTGTGTGTGAGTTCGAGTTAAGGTTAGGGTTAGTGTATGTCCACGTGCGTGTGTGTGTTTGAGTTAGGGTTAGGGTTAGTGTGTGTCATATAATATCATATCATATCGTGTCGTGTAATATTATGTTGTATTGTGTCATATCATGTTAGAGAGAAAGAGAGAGACAGAGAAAGAAGACAGAGAGAGGATCTCACTGAGAAGGGGGGCCGGATGAAGGACGTTGGAGGGAGAAGGGGAGCCGGAGGAAGGAGGAGCTGACGGCGGAGGGGGAAGGACGCGGCCGAAGGGGGTCGCCGGAAGGGAAAAGGGGACATCGGAGGGAGGAGGGGAGCCGAAGGGGGAGGACGCGGCCGAAGGGGGGTCACCGGAGGAAGGAAGGGAGCCGGAGGAAGGAGGAGCCGGAGGGGGGTTTCAAATTTGGTAGAGGGAGAGGGAGAGATCGAAGGAAATAGGGAAAATCAGCTCTAAATGAAAAAAATTTAGCGGTATTTTAGCGACGCCAATAATGACGTCGCTAAGTTAGCAACGTCTTTAACGTCGCTAATGATGTCGTTAAATGTCTAAAAGATATACGCCGCTAAATGTCGTTAAATAAAACATATTAGCGACGTTTAGCGACCTTAATTGAACTTATAGCGACTAATCTTTTAAAAATTGAATAAAAGTCGCTAAACGTTGCTAAATGTCGCCAATTAGCGATGTCTAGCGACGTTTTTACATAGAGTCACTAATTTATATTATATTAGTGACGTTTTTCGTTGACGTCGCTAAAATAAGTCGATAATCCCGCTTATTCTAGTAGTGATATCATACGTGTAATCGAGTTACCATATTGTATTCATGTTCAACCTAACCTAATCACATAATAAACTTGCACTCTAAAGCACATTAGCTAGTTTATCTATTTTTATCACTTACAGTTATTTTTTATTGCCTGTTCTTTCTTTCTAGTATATTATCTGTTTACTCTAGTTCATTTTATTTTCTGTTGCTAGTTATCTTGTATTCTTTTCTATTACTTATCATATATGTTCTACCATATATTTGGAATTGCTTTCAAAGTTTTATACTTTGCTCCAATCTTGATTGGATATATTTTTCAGATGATAGGCTTGAAGAGCAGTGTTACACTTACTATAGGCCGTAGGACGGTGAGCCATTAGAGGATACTCCCTTACAGCAGAAGAACTTAGTGCCACCGACCGAGGAGGCTTAGACTTATATTTTGGACTCATGACATGTATATATATATATATATATATATATATATATATATATATATATATATATATATATATATATAATTTTGGGAGTTGCATTGTGCCTAGACTCATAGTTTGGACTTGTTGATGTTTTGTGATACTTATTTCATCTTTCCTATTCCATATCGTGCTTTATCTTCCTTAGTTTGATATTGTGATTGAGTATTGATATCTTATCATATTATTATAATATTTTCTCTGTTTGGAGTTGAGATGACATTGACAGGTACCTTATATATATATTGAATGAGATATTTAGATATTATTGTGGACCTAGACAACGTTCTACATCATTCTTACGATGTAGGCTGGGCATTATTCACCATTCTTGCCTTATTCTGGGTGTAGATTGTGACACCTTTTGGCGTTTAGCCACTGATACTTGTTAGCCGATTTATCTGGACTTTACTTTCTCTACATGATTGTAAATTATTCAGACCGCAGCTGACTTACAGTCATGTACTCTTAGCAATGTACTAGTGTACCATCTTGTATAACTAGTTTCATGATCATTCTGATAGTGCTTCAGGGACTCTTAACTGCTTTATCTTATATGCTCATTCTTATTATTTCTTGGTTGATGATTGAGACATAGAGATCCTTGATCCTAGGTGACTTGATTGTAGTATGCACCCCTTGTCTCTAGACATCCTTAACACATTGTGGGTTACTTTGGTATTTTGTAAGGTGTGGTTGGCTGAGTCACTCTCCCTCTCTCCAGTATTCTGGTTATGGGGCATGACAAGATTTTAGTTGTAGCCCATGCAGGTATGTCTTTTTAGACTTATAGGGTATCTTATTTTAGGAGTCTCAATCAAAACTATTTTCTTTGATATCCTGAACTCGTCTTCTTCGACACTAAGCTTGAACTATCAACAGTTTACTTCCTTATTCTTTTTTGTCCTATTATTTGATATCTTGGTGTCCTTTTCCTTTAGGGGCACCTGTTCTTCGCCTATTAGGGTAGCATATGTGGTAGAACAATAAGCAGAACAAAATCCCATTGAGCGCCAATAAGAGACATTACTTCCTCAAGATCAGCTTTGAGTAGAGCTAATGGGTGGGCAATATGTATCAGAGATCCCGGTACCCTCAGTAGTTCCAGTAATACCAGTAGCACTTGATACCCCGGCAGTTCTAGTAACGCCAGCAACACTTGATACTCCGACACAGTTAAAAATTATTTGAGGTATGATGGCTACACAACAGCATCAGATAGTAGTGCAGCAACACCAACAGCTTCGATAACAGTAGCAGAACGTCTTATTAAAATAAGGACTGCAAACGACTCTGGAGGAGAGTGAAGAAAAAGATTATGGGATGTCATACATATTCTGTTGACTCAACCTGAGCTATTTCGAAGGCACAGAGGATGCTATTATGACAGATTTTTGGCTTCAAGATATTGAGATGATTATGGTGGCAGCTAAGATTCCAGAAGAGGAGCAAGTCAACCAAGTCTAATTATAACTACAAGATCTTGCTCGTGATTGGTAGACAACGGAGGAAGTCGGCTTGAAGCATCCTATCTCTTGGGATAACTTTAGAACCCAGTTCAGGACCAAGTATTTCTGAGTAATTGTGCAGTACAAGCTGAAACAGAGATTTATTGATCTCAGACAATCAGACAGAATAATGGATAGATACACAACAGAGTTATGCAGGCTGAGCATGTTTGCTCCATCTATGGTGATGACAGGGCAAGAAAGGGCTATGAGATTCCAGTAAGGGCTTCATCTCAAGATTTTGTAACTAGTTGAAGGACATGATTACCAGAGACTTGATGCCGTGTTGATAGCAGCCATGAGATATGAGCTTACCATCCAGAGGTTAACTTTATGGACTGGAGGACATAAGAGGTCTCATGCCCAAAACACAAGTGGAGGACCAGCACCCAGCATTCATATTCATGATTTGGCACCATGAGGGCCAATGGCATCAAATGAGACAAAATTAATTTGGTAACAATAGCCAAGACAACATCAACAACGCCTGGAGAATTCAGTAGGATATTTTTATTATGGCAAAAGAGGTCACACTCAGGATGTATGTAGGATGGCAAGTGAAAGATGCTTGAGGTGTGGGGGTTCTGACCACATGATAGCTACTTGCCCGTAGATATAGAGGCGGGGAGGGCCATATCAATAATTTTTAGTGTTGCCATCTCCAGGAGCAGTTCCGTATCAAGAGCCAGTTTTAGCAGTACGACCATTAGCCCAACGTCCGATGTTGATGCAAGCATATATATTTTACCTGAGACAATGTCAGTTTGGTCAGCAAAGACATCCTTATGACAGAGTTCTTTTAGCATCGAGACGTGAGCAAGCGAAGTTTGGAGTGTTAGAGCAGGTGTTGGCCGAGGGCGGTCAAATCGAGGGTGAGATTTGAGCTTCTTTCAGTCATATATTTTGGATTTTATATATTTGGCAAGTAGAGATGATCTTTCGTCTTACTCTTCTGTCTTCGTATCTCGTGATACATGATGTGCGTTATATTTATCGACTACAAAGATATGTCCTGGGCAGAGTCATGTTCTTGACTAAGTCATTGGTTCCAATTTATCTCGAGATTTGGTCCCTGTCCATTTTTGGGAGTCAACATAGGCCAGCGAGGGCGATTTCCTATTTTGACTGACTTGGGAGCCATATGTATCCGTATGCCTCAAGTTCTTTATCTTTTCTTTTGATTTTATAGTTTGCTTGCTCCTTTGTTTATATTGCTGTTGCTTTTATTACATGCCTATTTAGTTATGCTTGGTATTCAGTTAGCTGTAGTTTATGAGATTTGGTAGTTCATGAGGTTTTCTGGATCATGAGTTTCCTGATAGGATCATGAGTCTTTTGCTTGGTCTATGAGTTTTCTTGCTTGGTGATCAGCTCGACTAGCCTAGCGAATTTTGAGGACAAAATTTTTTTAAGGTGGGTAGAGATTTCACACCCGTTCCCAGATATGGTATTCTTGAATTTATGATATTTAAATTTTTTCTGTAGATGTATTCTTGCTGTATTTTATATATTGATTCCTGTTAATTATAATATATTTTATTTAATTATATTGCTGTTTATTGTTGGAGACTACCCGAGAATAGTAGTGAATACCTTGGCAATTGTCGTAAACCAGTGCTAGGACCCGTATGTATGATGGATATCTGACCCAGTTCACTCTTGGAACCACTAAGCCTATTTTGGATGGTTATGATTGCATGAGGATTAGTCATGACTAGAATACCCTTTTTCCCTCTTATGTAAATATACTCCTATTTTATTTTTTATTTATTTTCTTTAATTCTTCCTTCCTCTTCCTCCTTCCCTCAAGAGATCCCAACTAAAATCCTACGTCCTAGCCTAGACTTGGTTCTTGGAAGAGGTTTGTTAGTCCACCAAGTCAAGTACATCTTGCTCAAAGTGGTGAAGCCATAATTTTTTAGATTTTTTTTATATGATTAGTAAATTAAAATATGTTTGATGAAAAATATTCTCCTTGATGTCCTCATTATTTTTAGTTCTTGAAGTTTTTAGTTTTGATAAACAGTTTGAGTAGATCTGAGTTTTAAAGTTAGGATTTTTATGGGTTCCAAAAGTTGTTGTTGGTTTTCATCTATTAAAAATATGGTATTTTAGAAAAAAAATAGTTTTTTTTGTTGATAGAGCACTTCATTTCAAGTATTTTGTCTTTTAGTTCACTTGATTAAAAGTTAAAATAAAATTTTTATGAAGAAAGTAAATTTTAGATTTTTGGAGCTTTTTTTACATGGTTGAACTTACTGTCTGGAGAAGACGAAGTTCTTTTGCGGCCAGCGCAATATCTGACCGAGACTTCCATGCAGCATGATTCTTATGCGGCTGGACTCTTTGCGACATAGCCAACCAGTATATGTTTATTTTGCTGGAAGCATGACTTACCATTACACAAAGTATTCTAGAGCTAAGTGACAGAACTCCTAGTGTTTTATTCGCTGGACGAATGAGAAATTTACTAACTCCAAGAGACCTAAATGCGACATCAACCTCCATGCCACACTGACCCATATGTGGCAAGCTGACATATGCAGCAAGCTGACATATGCAGCAAGCATAGTTGCGGCCACTTTTCCTTAGGCGCATGACTCTGAAATCTTGGCACATCTTTCTATAGTTTTATCTTTTCTTCCCGACACACTTTAGGGCCTGTCACATCCATCACTTTAGTCACTTCTCTGACACATCACTTCGGCACTTGTCCTGAAGAGTGGACTTTTGTCATAGCATGCTGCTTGAAGGAGCATGTGGCCTGGGATCATATGCTGCCAGGTATCATATGCGACATGGTATCATATATGGCCTGAGGTATCATGTGACCGATAGTCCATGTGGCACCCGTCTCATGCGCCAAGTTGTGTATGCGGGTTAGCTATTTTCTTTGGAATATTTTTTTGTTCTATGTGGTTGGTCTTGATAATTTCTTGTGATTGATCCTAGGAAAGAATGGAATTAGTAATCCAACATTGTGTTAGATATGACCATGTGCTAGAATTGACTCTGTCAAAAATGACTAACCAGCTATGTGCATAATATGATCTATATGTCCCAATGTTATAAGGCTCATACGACCAACTATAAATAATTTCTTGTATCCGTGCTGATATAATTACTATGTGTTATGTGTATATATTTTATAAGGTGAACTGAGGTACGACCCTATTATAATGTGCACTGAGGTACGACATAACTTGCTACGTGCTATGAGATTACATATTTTGGGTTGTGTATCGAGAATGCCTCATATACTATGCGACATATGATATTATTATTGTAATTATCCAGTACGGGCATGGTATGTGGGTCAACAACCAAAGCGTGGCTAGGACTTGATTGATTGTTGCATCACGCTCGGGTGAATCCAGTTTAAGCTATCAAGTAACAAAGTAGATTCATATCTAGCGTGGACCGTACTACGGTACGGTATATATAAGGATTGATCATGTGACCACGCCATAGGATTCCTAACATAACTATAGGGCTAATTTAGGCAACTAAAATTAGTAGAGCATTGGGAGGAATATAATTTTAAGATCGTGCATATTAGCCACCTCAAATAACTGTTATGATGTGCAAGGCTGACCCTTATGGATATTGGTCACATCTGCACTAGTGGACGATAATATCCGAATACTTATATTATACAATCCGTTCTATGTGATTCTCGCTCGATGGCCTTATGAGGGACCAGTGCATAATATACAATGTGCTATGCGATTACTATGGCTCGGTTAGCCCATCTAAATATCTCACGATCTGAGGATTTCTTTATGCATCCATTCTGAGAAACCTCAGACTCCACATAACAAGACATAGGATTGATTGACCGATTTAAAAGAGTATGTGCTAGTATTCTAGGGACATGAACTATTATGGTATGACAGTTCAACCCTTGTCCTTGTTTGGTTATAGGGTTACGCTAATGTGTCATAATAGGCCATGTACCGAATCTGCATATTATACCTATATCTTCGCTTGTATTGTGGCATGTGTATTCTGGATTATTTTAATGTGTTCTATTTTTATTGTGTTCATAATTGGTGCCTGTCTCAGAGTTGTATGACACCTCTTATCCTTATTTGATTGTAGAGATGTCCTACTGTCCTGATGAAAGGTCATACGCTTGCAGTTGTGGCACAGATTCCTATTTTATGTACTTTATTGGTTTTTGCTTCATTCACTTGTGCTCCTTTGTGGTACTTGCTCTCGGGGCTTGACCCCGCTTGTTTTGTCTGGCCATGTTTAGTAGCAGAGCCCGAGGATCCTGTCCAGTATCTGACCGATGGTGCACACCAGGAGGATGTCCGTCGAGGAACTTGAGTGGTTTTTTTCCCCACTATGACTATCATTTTGTATTACCTTTTGGCATTTAGCCGAAGGAACTTGTTAGTCGGTTTATCTGGACATTAGTTTCTCTAGATGATTTTATGTTATTTAGACTGCGGCTAACTTACAGTCTTGTACTCTTGGCAATATACTAGTGTACCATCCTGTATAAATAGTTTTATGATCATTCTGATAGAGCGTCAGGGATGCCTAACTACTTTATCTTACATGCTCATTCTTACCGTTTCTTGGTTGATGATTGAGACATAGAGATCCTTGACCCTAGGTGACTTGATTGTAGTATGCATCCCCTTGTCTCTAGACAACCTTAGCATATTACAGGTTACTTCGGTATTCCATAAGATGTGGTTGGCTGAGTTACTCCCCCGCTCTCCAATATTCTGGTTCTGGAACGTGATAAGATTTTAGTGGTAGCCTATGCAGGTCTATCTTTTTAGACTTGTAGGGTGTCTTATTCTAGGAGTCTCAATCAAAACTATTTTTTTTGATATCCTGAAGTCATCTTCTTCGACACCGAGCTTAAACTATCAATAGTTTGCTTCCTTATTTTTTACTGTCTTATCATTGGATGTCTTGGTGTCCTTTTCTTTCAGGGGTACCTCTTTTCCACCTGTTAGGGAAGCAGATATGGTAGGACAACTAGCAGAGAAAGATCCTGTTAAGCACCAACACGAGATAATACTTCCTCAAGATCAACTTCGAGTAGAGCCAATGGGTGGGCAACATGTACCAGAGATCCCGGTAACCCCGACAGTTCAAGTAACACCAGCAACACTTGATACCCCAACACTGTTAGAAATTATCAGAGGTATGATGGCTACACAATAACATCAGATAGTAGTGCAGCAATACCAGCAGCTTCGACAACAGTAGCAGAACGTTCTGTTAGACCAATGACTGTAAATTGCTCTGGAGGAGAGTGAAGAAGAAGACTATGGGACGTCATATAGATTCTATCGACTCAATCTGAGCTATTTCGAAGGCACAGAGGATACTATTATGGCAGATGCTTAGCTTCAAGACATTGAGACGATCATGGTGGCAGCTAAGATTCTAGTAAATGAGCAAGTCAATCAAATCCAATTATAACTACAAGATCTTGCACGTGATTGGTGGGCAACAGAGGAAGTTGGCTTGAAGCATCCTATCTCATAGGACAATTTTGGACCTATTTTAGGACCAAGTATTTCGGAGTAGTGGTGCAGTACGAGTGGCAGCAGAGATTTATTGATCTCAGGCAATCCGACAGAACAGTGGATGGATATACAACAGAGTTCTGCAGGCTGAGCAAGTTTGCTCCAGCTTTGGTAACGATGGAGCAAGAAAGAACTATGAGATTCCAGCAAGGGCTTCATCTTGAGATTCTGTAACTAGTTAAAGGGGATGACTACCAAACATTTGATGCCGTGTTGATAGTAGCCAGTAGACATGAGCTTACCATCCAGAGATTAGCTTCAAGGACTAGAGGGCATAAGAGGTCTCATGCCCAGAACACAGGTGGAGGACCAACACTGTCACACCCTAGTCCCAAAATATATAG
Organism: Iris macrosiphon; assembly: GCA_036927795.1. Lineage (NCBI taxonomy): Eukaryota > Viridiplantae > Streptophyta > Magnoliopsida > Asparagales > Iridaceae > Iris > Iris macrosiphon. The sequence goes on along the minus strand of JAYESA010000011.1, from coordinate 42,158,589 downwards.
AACTAGGAATACGTAGAATGCCAGCCGTATGTATATGACAACTCCAATATATTTAAAAATTATAACACATACATACGCTGTAATATGAATATTAATTCATAAGTGATTCATATATTTTCAACGCAAGTCATAGACATATATATCTCATCCATAAGCACAAGTAAAGGAATATCAAAATAAATAGCTTAATGTCTCAAGTACGAAGTATCAAAAGAATAATAGTCATGTGGAGACAAATCCACTACCCATCGACTATATCAAAAAACTAAAATGATAGAGGCGATCAAAACCCTAATATAAAATAAATATCAATAAAGAAATAACAACTAAGGATCCATCAGCAATGAAGCAATCACTAGTATTCAGAAGGAAAGACCTTCTCAACAGAGAACGATGCATCAGACCCGGGTCCATTCTTCTGCGGATAATCCTACTCGTCTATACCTGAAAGTGGACCAGGTCCTCAGAGGGATGTAATAAGATACAAAAAGTACATGCTATAATATACTAAAAATAATATCCAAAGGGTCGCCTAACCGTCTATGTGAAATGCACTTCTAAGAACAACTTTTTAACGTATGGGCTATCTGGCTAAAAATGGGATTGGCGTGACTCTTTCGGAGAGTTAGTGGCCTAAAAATAGTAACGTCTTTCGTTTGTCAGAGGTCGCCTGTCATGCCACAGTCCCAAAATACGTAGGACTAGAAGTACGTAACACACCAGCCGTATGTATACGAACTGCAATATATGGAAATCATACACACACGTACGTTGTACATGAATATCAAATCCATCAGTGGTAATATACTGTCACAAGTCACACACAATCTATATCTCATCCACAAAAAAAATAAAGAAATAAATAGGAATAAATAACTGAATATCAAATAGGAAGTATTAAAATATGATAGTCGGATGAAAACAAATCTACTATAAATTGACTATACTAAAACTACTAAAAGAGAGAAGCAATCAACTCTAAAATAAGATAAAGGTCCACAAAAGAACAGCAACTAGAATTCCATCAGCTACGATGAATCAAAGATACTCTGAAGATAAGACCTTCTCAGTCTGGAATGAAGCGTCAGGTCTGGGTCCGTACTCCTATGGATACTCCTGCCTGTCTATATCTGGAAAGGTACCAGGTCCTCAGAGGAACATAACAAGATACATAATAACATGCCAATAAAGTACTGAAAATAAATATCCAACAGGTCGCCTAACCATCTATGTTAATGCAGTTTGAGAACAACTTTCCAACAAGTGGGATATCTGGCCAAAATGGGATTGGCATGATTCTCTTGGAGATTCAGGGGCCTAAAAAGCATGACGTCTTTTGAACCTCAGAGGCCGCCAGGTAAAATAGGGGTCATAACGACCACGCATCTCCGGCGGAGCATGCGGGTTACATAAAAAGGAAGTACAACGGAGCCCAAACGCCTTACTTGTTGTTCTTTTCACCCCAAGCTCTAAGCATGTTACATCCATGATACGATGATACCTCTAAATAACTGCCAGGTCTACTAGCGTGCAAAGTTTCTATCGACAGTTATCCCTATCCGTCGCATGACCTATACGTACCGGTGGCCAACCGAGTACGCAAATTCGTGTCCTACATGTGACTCACACTCGTGTAAGAACATTGTCATGGCTAATAAAACATAAAAATGTCTTATGATAATGGGGTGGTCTCTTAGAGTAGGTCCATATGCATATACATAATAAAAACAGAATACGACGTCACCGTCGTTGCACCCAAGTTTCCTTGGATGCACAGTTTATATAGCATTTTAAAATATATGAACTAAATGAACAGAAATAAGACATGCATGCATAATATGGAATGTAATCACAGTACAACGGCAAGGTATACTTACCTGGCAAGCAATCTGTATAGTGTAAGCGTCCAGATGTCAAGGACACGGGATCAGAAACTAAGGCCTCTAAATAAACATCTCCTGATACTGAAATAAATATCACCAACATTTTCGGAATCAGCGAGATAGCTAGAAAATACTATCCTTTCGTCCAATTTGGACACAGAGCAAAACGATAATTTTGAGTCAAAGTGGGGTCCACATGTGGCCCACCTTGCACCAAAAAGTATGCCTGGGATAAATGTCTCTAAATAAAAAAATTATATGTCAAACAAATTCTAAACGTCAGTACAAACTCAATGGTATGTCCAATTTTGGATTCCGGTAAGCCGAACAAAATTTTGGCCAAAAAGTCAACCGTAGTGCCCGCAAATAGGTGGCTTGGTCAACTATCTCAGAATTGCATAAAAATTGGGTCAAAGGACTAGCGTGATACCAGAGCCCAGTGGTGTAATTTTTGTTGTATTCTGACGAACGTACACTAAATGTTGTAGTATTTTATAAAAGTTATGATACATGGACTTTTTACGGATATGGGTTGATTCCGACAAGCATATGCGTCCGAATCAGTTTTCGCGAAAGTCCATACGTCTGGACATACCATACACGACTTTTGGTACAATTGGTACGCGACGGGGCGGTCCCATTTGGTAGAGCGCACTCCGTATCACAAATTTTGAAGGTTCAAAAATAGGTTTTTTGTGATTTTTAACCCAATTTAATTCTTCAGATAACATAATATAATTAAAAAAAATAATCTCGGTTACATGGTCTTCACATAGCAAAAAGAAAATCTAAGTTTGGATCTCTGTGGTGGGAGATACGAGTCCGTAAACGTGGGTCATTACAGCAATTTTTCTGAAATTAAAAGTTTTGGTTTTTCTCCAACTTGGTCTCGGTTTTCACCTAGGGTTACACGCTATTCGAAGAAAACTAATACACAGAGTTGGAAGAGGGATAGGTCGTGAACATACCGGTAAAGATAGGGTTAAATTTGGTCGAGCGATGGAACAGGAATCAGCGTGTGAACAGGGGTACACCGCTGTAATTTCTGCGGGTGCTCCCGGGTCGCGCGGCGAGCGGCGACGGGCGGCGTGCTGGGCTCCGGCGGCGGTGTCGTGGAGGTCGGCGGCAGTCTAGGTAGTCGTGGAGATTTGCTTAAGGATTTAGGGTTAGGGTTTATAAAATATAAACTATATATATATATATATATATATATATATATATATATATATATATATATATATATATAGAGGAAGCGGGGGAGTGTCGTGCTTCCACGGGGGGGGGGGGGGGGGGGTGGGTGGGTTTCTTCAGCGGGTCTGGGGGTTTAGGTATAGGCGGGTTTGTGTTGCTAACGAATTTTAGTTTTTGATTTAGTTCTTTTTTTTCTTCTCCTTTTTCTTTCTTTTCTTTTCTTTATTCTATTCTATTCTTTTTATTTGTATTAATAAATTACTTTTATATATATATATATATATATATATATATATATATATATATATATATATATATATATATATATAATTCCAGAAAATTTATATTTGTACATAAAAATAATCTTTTATCCGTCCACAAGTTCGCCTACATAAAATAAAATAATAGTTTTCCTCCATAAATATCTAGTTAAATATTTTCCTAGTAATTAAAATCAATAAATTCTATTTTCTAATTACTACAAAATATTATTAATAAATTAAATAATTAATTAAATACTTAATACGGTTTTTAAATTTTTTTTCTATTCTACCCAACTTATAAAAATTTTGTTCTCGAAATTAAAACTAAGCTACGATAGAAAGTCAATGATGGTATAAGATAAAAATTTACAAAGTAATTTATACCTTGGTCTATGAATAGGTACAAAAAATATTTGCGCATGTCATCCTCGTGCTCTCAATTGGATTCTCCTGGCGCGCCATGCCTCCATGCCATGCGGACCAAGAAAATAGACTGGTTCCTCAATACTTTCTCTCGACGATCAAGGATCCCCACCGGTTGCTCTTAATATGACAAGCTCGGCCCAATGGTGATATCAGAATGGTCGAAAATATGACTGTTGTCTGCCACATATCGTCTAAGATACGACACATAGAATATATCATGTACTCCCTTGAGTGAAGGTGGTAGCACAAGTCGATACGCCACTTTTCCCACTCTCTCTAACACGTCAAATGGTCCAATATACCTTGGGCTCAACTTGCCATGCCCTCCAAATCGAATAGTGCCTCTGGTAGGTGATATCCTCAAGAAAATATGATCGCCCTCTTTAAACTCCAAGGGACGATGATGAAGGTCTGCCCACTTCTTATGTCTGTCTTGCGCTGCTCCCAAGTGTCCTTGTATCTTCTTCACTGTCTCAACGGTGTTGACTACCAACTCTGGTCCCAGAATTTGACGTTCTCCTACGTCACTCCAACACACAAAAGACCTACACTTTCTTCCATACAACGCTTTAAACGGATCCATCTGGATGCTCGCTTGATAGCTATTGTTGTAATAAAACTTCATAAGATGTAGGTGGTCCTCCCATGATCTTCTAAAGTCTAACATACAAGCCCTCAACATATCCTCCAATGTCTGGATAGTATGTTCAGACTGCGTGTGATAAGATGTACTGAACTTCAGACGAGTACCAAGACTCTCTTGCATGCTTCTTTAAAAGTGTGATATAAAACACGAATCCCTGTCTGATATAATATTGATCGATATGCTGTGCAATCTCATAATTTGCCTCATGTATAAGTCAGCCAAAGCTTCTGTAGACTGTCCAACTCTAAAAGGCAAGAAATGGGCTATCTTGGTGAGTCGATCCACTATTACCCATACTGTAGCTCTTCCACTTGGACTCTTTGAAAAACCTATGACAAAATCTATAGTGATGTGCTCCCACTTCCACTCAGGAATCAGAAGTGGTTACAGTAACCCTGCTGTTCTTTGATGCTCCGCCATTACCTGCTGATATACTAGACATTTGGCTACAAAGCGAGCTATCTCTCTTTTCATCCCATGCCACCAAAAGTGTTATCGTAAGTCACGGTACATCTTGGTACCTCCAGGATGAATAGAATACATCGAACTATGAGCTTTTGCCATCAGCTCATGTCGAATATCTCTATTGATAATATATAGACGATCACCACATCGTAATATCCAATCATTATGAATGGACAATCCTGTCTGCTCTCCGGCCTTTGTCCTTTCTTTAAATCTCCTGAATTTGGCATCTGTAGGCAATACTTCCTTGATTCTCTCTACTAATGATGACTGTACTTGTAAATTGGCAAATGTCCCATTTGCTCCGGGTAATATTACTTCTATTCCAAGCTCTTGTAAGTCTTCCAATAATTTCCTCTATGTTGTCAATAAGTAAGCTGCTGGTTTCGGCTTAACGCGTCTGCAACAACGTTAGCCTTGCCTGGGTGATAATATAGCTCTATCTCAAAATCCTTTATCACCTCAAGCCATCGACGTTGTCTCATATTTAACTCCTTCTGTGTGAAGATGTACTTGAGGCTTTTATGGTCTATATAGATCTCCACTCGTTCTCTATATAAGTAATATCTCCACAGCTTCAGAGCAAAAATAACTGCTGTACGATCCAAGTCATGAGTTGGATAATTTTTTTCATGCACTCGTAACCTTCTAGAAGCATATGCAATTACCTTGCCATGCAGCATCAACACGCATCCCAAGTCTTTTCCTGATGCGTCAATATAAATCACATAACCTCTTGATCCTGATGGAATAGTCAATACTGGTGCTGTGGTCAGTTGCTTCTTCAACTCCTCGAAAGCGACTTGATACTCGTGGGTCCATAAGAACTCTTGATCCTTGTATGTTAACCGAATCATAGGTAATACTATCCTTGAGAAGTTCTCCACGAACCATCGGTAAAATCTCGTGAGTCCAAGAAAACTTCTCACCTCCGATGGTAATTTAGGAATGGGCCATGTCTCGACTGTCGAGATTTTCTCTGGATCAATAGAAATACCATCTCCCATAACGACATACCCAAGAAACAAAACTCTATCTAAGAAAAACTTATATTTACTGAGCTTCACATATAACTGTTCTCTCCTCAAGGTCTCTAGGACGATCCGCAGGTGCTTCTCGTGCTCCTCGTGGCTCTTCGAATAGACAAGTATGTCATCTATGAAGATGACCACGAACTGGTCCAAATACTAATGGAATACTCGATTCATTAAGTCCATAAAGATAGCTGGAGGATTGGTCAACCCAAATGACATGACCAGAAACTCATAGTATCCATATCTTGTCCTAAATGCGGTTTTTGGGATATCGTGCTTCCGTACCTTCACTTGGTGATATTCCGATCTCAAGTCTATCTTTGAGAACACCTTAGCTCTACTAAGATGATTAAATAAGTCATCAATGCGTGGCAATGGGTATTTATTCTTTATGGTCACTGTATTTAAGGCTCTGTAATCAATGCACACATGCACAAACAACACTTGTGCTCTCCAGGGTGATGCACTTGGTCGGATGAAACCCTTCTCCTCTAATTCTTTCAACTGTGCCTTCAGCTCATCCATCCATCTCCTTCTTCGCCAATATATAAACATACGACGCTATGGGTGCTTCTTCCGGTGTCAATTCAATCAAAAATTCTATGTCTCTGTCTGGGAGTAGGCCTGGCAATTCCTCTAGAAAAATACCTTAAAACTCTGAAATGATGGGGTGATAAATAACGTCGTCCATTGTAAGCCGCATACCATCAAGGGCTTCGGTGGATCCTCGTGCAAACTCAAGTTCAGGCTAGCCTGGTTCCTTAAAAAGAATGTTTCCTCCAAAATAGTCGAAGAAAGCGTGGTACTTGCTTAGCCAGTCTATCCCAAGCACAATATCAAAAGTTGGCATAAGAAGGACGAAGAGTCAGACATTCATCTCTCTGCCAAAATACGTAGGAATAGGAATACGTAACACGCTAGTCGTATATATATGAACACTAATATATGAAAATCATATACACACGTACGCTGTACATGAATTTTAAATCCACCAGTGGTAATATACTGTCACAAGTCACACGCAATCTATATCTCATCCACAGCACAAATAAAGAAATAAATAGTAATAAATAACTGAATATCAAATAGGAAGTATTAAAGTATGATAGTCGGATGGAAACAAATCTACTGCAAATCGACTATACTAAAACTACTAAAAGAGAGAAGAGATCAACTCTAAAATAAGATAAAGGTCCACAAAAGAAAAGCAACTAGAATATCCATCAGTTGCCATAAATCAAAGATACTCTGAAGATAAGAACTCCTCAGTCTGGAATGAAGCATCAGGTCCGGGTCCGTACTCTTATGGATACTCCTGCCTGTCTATGTTTGGAAAGGTATCAGGTCCTTAGAGGAAAATAACAAGATACATAATAACATGCCAATAAAGTACTAAAAATAAACATCCAACGGGTCGCCTAACCATCTATGTGAATGCAGTTTGAGAACAACTTTCCAACAAGTGGGCTATCTAGCCAAAATAGGATTGATATGATTCTCTTGGAGATTCAGGGGCCTAAAAAGCATAACATCTTTTGAACCTCAGAGGGCGCTAGGTAATATAGGGGTCATCACGACCACACATCTCCGGCAGAGCGTGCGGGTTACATAAAAAGAAAGTACAACGGAGCCCAAATGCCTTACTTGTTGTTCTCCCTACCCCATGTTCTAAGTATGTCACATTCATGATACAATGATACCTCTAAATAACTGTTAGGTCTACTAGCGTACAAAGTTTCTATCGGCAGTTATCCCTATCTGTCGCACGACCTATACGTACCGGTGGCCAGCCGAGTACGCAAGTTCGTGTCCTACATGTAACTCACACTCGTATAAGAATAGTATCATGGCCAATGAAACATAAGAATACCTCATGATAATGGGGTAGTCTCGTAGAGTAGGTCCATATGCATAGACATAATAAAAATAGAATACGACGTCACCGTCGTTGTACCCAAGTTTTTTTGAACGCACAGTTTAAAATATATGAACTAAATAAACATAAGTAAGACATTCATGCATTATATAGAATGTAATCACAGTACAATGGCAAGGTATACTTGCCTGACAATCAATCTGTATAGTGTAAGCGTCCAGATATCAAGGACACGGGATCAAAAACTAAGGCCTCCGAATAAACGTCTCCGGATGCTGAAATAAATATCACCAATATCAGCGAGATAGCTAGAAAATACTACCCTTTCGTCCAATTTGGACACAAGGGCAAAACTGTAATTTTGGGTCAAAGCAGGGTCTACATGTGGCCCACTTTGTACCCAAAAGTGTGCCAGGGGTAAAGGTCTCTAAACAGGAAAAATTATAGGTCAAACAAATTCTAAACATCAGTACAAACTTAACGGTATGTCCAAATTTGGATTTCGGTGAGCCGAACACAATTTTGTCCAAATAGTCAACTGTGGGGCCCACAAGTAGGCGGCTTGGTCAACTGTCTCAAAATTGTATGAAAATTAGGTCACAAGACCAGCGCGATACTGTGCGTCCAATGGCGTAAGTTTTATCGTATTCTGACGAGCGTACACTAAATAGTGTAGTGTTTTGTAAAAATCATGATACGGGAACTTTTCATGGATACTGGTTGATTTTGACGTGCACACGTGTCCGAATCAGTTTTTGCGAAAGCTCACACGTCTGGATATACCATACGCGCCTTTCGGTACAATTGGTATGCGACGGGATGGTCCCGTTTGGCGGGACGCGCTCCATATCATAAATTTTGAAGGCTCAAAAATAGATTTTTTGTGATTTTTAACCAAATTTAATTCTGCATATAATACTTAATATAATTGACAGAAAATAATCTCGGTTACATTGGCTTCACATAGCAAAAAAAAATCTAAGGGAGAGAAAAATAATATGATGCCAAACATCCTGGTACTGAGACAGCTTCTATGCGGCCAAAGGAGAGGCCACAAAAGACTGCCCATGCGGCATTAACTCACATCCGCAGATGGCAGGCCGCATCCGGCCCCAATAGCTATAAAACCTCTATTTTCTATCGTATCTTATACAGCAAAGATCCTATGCGACCCATTGAGAATGGTAAAAACCTAAAATTGGACTCTTCATACTACACTCCTGCGGTAGCTAAGCTGAAGAAATCTAGGGCAATACGAGCACGTCAAGCTCAAGCAACTACTCATATGACCCACTGCCAATTGGCATCACTAGTTATTACGTGAGCCTCTGAAGAAAAGTTGTACAAGACTGACCCATGCGTCCAGCCCACACGGACCAATATACAGGGTCAGTCTCAAAAGTCTTCCACCGGTTCCTCGGGGCAAGTTCGTGTACGAACCCTAGGCCAGGAAGAAACATAGCACCTACTGTAGAAGCATAAAATATGCTGGTAAATTGTCCGCATATTTTACAGTCAAAACCCCCAATATATATGAAGTCCCTTCCTGCGTAAAACAGAGCTTCAAGGTTGTTTAACGTAAAATAGGGCTTCAGAGCTGTCTGCGTAAAACAGAGCTTCAAGATTATTTGGCATAAAATAGGGCTTCAGAGCTGTCTGCATAAAACAGAGCTTCATGATTGTTTGGCATAAAATTGGGCTTCAGAGCTGTCTGCATAAAACAGAGCTTCAAGGTTGTTTGGCGTAAAATAGGGCTTCAAAGCTGTCCGCGTAAAGCAGAGCTTCAAGGCTGTTCTGCGTAAAAGGTTGCTATACCTTCCTGCGTAAAGTTTAAAATACGTTGTTTTTAATGCAGTGTAAAGTTGTACGAGGAACTCTTCGTATTCCTCGGATGAATTTGTCAGTCAAATCAGTGAACCTGACATTTGACAAAAGTACTGCACGATGATCGAGAGAACGGCTGTGATCATAATTTTGCACAGAGACCCAGAAGACTCTATTTTTCTTCCTTTGAATGCGTAAAAATGACTTGTATCAAAAATCATCGTGCAAAATTATCATATCAGATGCCATGTTAAAAGCTGTTTCTTGTACAGAGCTTGAGGCATATCTCTGCATTTATGCACGAGATTTAGGCATATCTCTGCATTTAATGCACGAAATTTTGTTCTATTTTTAAAATTTGTCATGACTGGGAAAGCTAAGACTGTGACTAATACGCTCACATCACCATCCTTGCATTTTACGCCAATCAGGCTATTTTCAACTATAGGAGTACGCCATATGCTATCTCTCCGAAATATGCCAACTCGGCTATATTTGCAAAGGTACTTTGATAAGGCTACTTAGCCCAAAATACGCTCAAGACCTCAGTCGTGAAGGATAATTGGCTATTTTATGCTGGTTATCTATTATTCATGAATCATCAAGTTTTACGGAGGGGCTGTTACTTACGTGGCTTGCATGCCATGATCTTCGAGAAGTAGTTATACACGTTACCTTATAAAGGGATACATGTCATACGCAGATTCAGAAGATTATTGGAACGTGGGTAGGAGTTGTCATAACCGCAACGTAAAAAAGGCAATCTTCTTCACAGTTTGGCCTTTTATGCCAATAAGACAGTCATTTGGCTTTTATGCCAATGAGGCACTTATTTGATTGATCTCTATAAATAGAGACCCCTGGTCACATGGTAAAAGGGGAGAATTTGTTTTGGCTGTCAACTTTGGCAACAAGAATTCGATCCTACTTGCAACTTTCCTTTGGCCGGCTTTTGCCTTCAGTTCAGAGAAAGTTTGAAGCTTCTTCTACAGCACTTCTTCATTATAGTCCAAGGAACAAAGTGATCGACTGCAGATCAGACTTCCATAGCAATACTTTCCCAGAATCATTTTATTGTACTTAATATCCTCGTATAGGATTATTTGTACTTTTTTCTTTTCTTATTTGTAAGCAAAAGTTTGCATAAACTTTGCTTATCCAAACAAAATGGCGACTCTGCTGGGGACGACTTTCTCCTCTGACGAGAAAGCAATTGCTCAACACGATGCTGTATCCATCAGATCAACGAAGAAGACTTTGGTCGTCTATTTCGACCAATGTACCTATGAAGACATACTTCATGCATGGGGTAGTTTTCATTCCTCCTCTGTCTATAACAACAGGAAGCTGCGTAAAGTATGGATGTCTAAGACGTCCTCTACCCTTCCTGCAAGTTTTAATTCACTGATCAACAAAGTTGTGACAACACAGCCAACATGCCCTGTGCGTAAAACTTTGTCTCCCGTCTGTGACGTGGTAGACAAAACTTCTGGCAATGTCTCAGTGCCAATCCAGAAGTCTCAAACACGCCCTACGCGTAAACCTTCATCTTCCATCTGTGACGTGGTAGACAAAACTTCTGGCAAGGCCTCAATGCCTATTCGGAAATTTTAAACACGCCCTGCGCGTAAAATTATATCTTCCATCTATGATGAGGCAGATGTACCTTTTGATCACATCAAAGGAAAATAAGTGACGAATCTTTCAACCTCTAAGCTTTTACGCCCGTAAGAGAAGAAAGTTCCCACTTCACAGATTACGCGTGACGCTGAAAGCCGTTTGAGAACTTTTCCTGTTTTATGCGAACCTATGCAAAAATCCAAATTACGCCAGGATAGGTCTGTCCGCGTAAAGAAGACTCGTTTCATGGGTGTTTGATGATAAACAAAACGAAGGAAGAAGAGGGTTTATACGAAACCTTTATTTTTTTGCTTACAAACAAAAAAGAGAGTACAATTAATCCTATACGAGGATGTTAAGTACAATAAAATGATTCTGGGGAAGAATTGCTATAGAAGTCTGATCTGCGGTCGATCACTTTGTTCCTTGGACCACACGATGATGAAGAAGTGCTGTAGAAGAAGAAGAAGCTTCAAAGGTTGTAAGGGGGATTGAATTCTCGTTGGCAAAGTTGTCAACCAACATCTTCCAGGGGTCTCCATTTATAGAGATCAGTCAAAAATAACTGGCTAGTTGGCGTAGAAGCCAAACTGTGAAGAAAGTTGCATCTTTTATGCGGCGGTTATAATAACTGCTACCCACGTTCAAATAATCTTCTGAATCTGCGTATGACACGTATCCCATTATAAGGTAACATGTATAACTGCTTCTCAAAGATCATGACATGCAAGCCACGTAGGTAACTGCACCTTGCATAAAGATGGTTGGCGTAAAAAGCCAAATAACTGTCTTGTTGGAGTTAAAGGCCAAACTGTGAAGAAGAAGACTTCTTTTACATTGCGGTTATGATAACTGCTACCCACGTTCCCATTGTCTTATGAATATGCGTATGACACATATCCCTTTATAAGGTAACGTGTATAACTTCTTCTCAAATATCATGGCATACAAGCCACGTAGGTAACTACACCTTGCGTAAAGCTTGAGGATGCATGAATAATAGATAACCAGCGTAAAATAGCCAATTATCTATCACGACTGAGGTCTTGAGCGTATTCTGGTTTAGATAGCCTTATCACGTATCTTTACAAATATAGCCGAGTTGGCGTATTTCGAGGAGATAGCAACCTCGTAGTCCTATAATTAAAAATAGCCTGGTTGGTATAAAATGCAAGGATGTTGATATTAGCATATTAGCCATAGTTTTAGCTTTCTCAATCATTTAAAAATTGAATAAAATCTCGTGCATTGAATGCAGAGATCTGCTTCCATCTCGTGCATTAAATACAGAGATATGTCACGAGCTCTGTACGAGAAACAGCTTTTGATGTGGCGTCTGATTTTGTCTCATCTTGAGCGTACAAACTCATTTCTATCCATGTAGAATAGGCAGCGTATTCTTTGAATGCGTAAAAATTACTTGTATCAAGAATATATCAATAAACGACAACCTGGGTCTCTGTGCAAAATTATTATCACAGCCGTCCTCTCGATCATCGTGCAGTACTTTTGTAAGGAGTCAGGTTCACTATTTTGTCTGACAAATTCATCTGAGGAATACGAAAAGTTTCTCGTACAACTTTACACTACATTAAAAACAAACATATTTTAAACTTTTACGAGGAGGTATAACAACCTTTTTATGCCAAAACAGCCTTGAAGTGCTACTTTATGCGGGCAGCTCTGAAGCTCTATTTTATGCCAAACACCTCTGAAGTCCTATTTTACGCGGATAACTCTGAAGGTCTACTTTACGCCAAACAGCTCTGAAGCTCTGTTTTATGCGAGCAGCTCTGAAGCTTATGCCAAACAGCTCTGAAGCTCTATTTTACGCGGACTTCATGTATGTTGGAGGTTTTGACTGTATAATACGCGTATAATTCCCCAGCATATTTTATGCTTCTACAACGGGAAGATACGCTCCTCAGACAGATGATTGATCATATGCTACTCATATGGGTGGACTGTTGTATTCCTATGGTAGAGAAAGGGTTATGGTTCCTAATCTATACATTCCTACTGATGTAAAAAGGCATAATAAGCCTTCTTCTTCTTCTTCTTCTTCTGGTAATCTCCCTGATTTGCGTGATTTCTTGATCCAGAAATGCAAAGACAGGGGATCTCCTAATATGTCTATCACACCCCCTAGAGAATATTATTGTAATAGTCATAAGGTTGTAATTAACTGTTACTGTTCTAAAGCAAAACGGTCAGTGTTCGACCGATTGAACTATTCTTTGTCATTACAGGAAGAAGAACCAATATTTGCTTCAGTAAACATGGCTTTACATATTCCTAGAGGAAAGTCGAGTTCAAGACGTCATCTCTCCAGAACTCCAAGCCAAAGGAGATTTGACAGACTCATCGAAACTTTTGAAGAAGGTATTTTTCGAAACACTCGCTCGAGGTCATGACAATCAGCTTCATATTCTTCAGATTTTGACACCGGGAGTCGCTAGTTTTCAGAACCAGATGCTGAAAGTATAGATTTAATCTCTACAGAGATCTATACTAATCTCTCAGTGGCATCTAGAGAAATAGGAGTTTATGCTGTTGGAGACGAACATGAAGAAGCTTCCCCATCAGGAAGTACTGAACAACGCATCACTGCATTAGAAACATCACTAAAGAAATGCATACCATGATGGAGAGTATGCACCAAATGATGGTGACTCAACATACAACTACAATAGCTCAAACACCTGTTCCTTCGACTCAACTACGTGTGGGGGTAGACATATCACCAGCCAATGCAAGCCAAGAGCCTGTTCAAAATCAAGAATCAGCTGCTCCTTAACCTCTTAACCCAGAGAATGTATTACCTCCTGTTAGAGTTACAATACATCCAATCTTCCACCTTTCTGCTGTCCCTCTCCCATCTGAAGATCCAATATAAGCAATTCGGGAATTGAAAGCCCAATTTGATGCTTTGAAACATAAAGATCAGCTCAAGATATTAGGAATTAACCAGCCATATCCAGCTGTCTGGATGAGATCCCTTTCCCACCAAATTATAAACCACAGGCTATGGTTTTGTTTGAGGGAAAGACGTCGCCAAGCCAGTATATGAACTACTTTAGCATGATAACGGTATTGTTGCAAGGAAATGATGTCCTTCTCACTCGAGTGTTTAAAGGCTGTCTGTCTGGAGTAGGTTACCGATGGTATCATAGTCTATCTGACAACTGCATTACTTTTTTTAATGATTTTAAAACTCTATTCTTCGTTCGATTCTACGAGGGAGGAATGGACATGTCTATGTCATCACTCATTGAAGTAAAGCAGAAGAAAAAAGAAAACGTTCGTACTTTTATTGAACGCTTTCGTCAGGCTACTTTACAGATACCTTCTGGAGTTCCAGATTCAGCCTTGGTAGACATTTGCAGAAAGAACCTACTCCCACTGATCTCAGTATTCACGGGACCATATCAGTTCTATGATTGGCCCTCATTTATCATATCGGCAGTAGCCACTGAAGATAATAGTCGGAAGGCTCATGACAATAGAATCATGATCTCTACCTCTCATAAAGAGAAGCGTTCATCCTCCAATAATGATAATACTCATAGTTTAAAAGGAAAGGAAGCCCTGGCAATCAATACGTCCAGACAAAATACTCCGGTAACTACGCAGACAAATTTTGGAACTTCCAAACCTAAAAAAGAATATTCTTTTGATGATAATGATATTCCAAGCATATTTGATTATTTAGTCAAAAGTGGCAAGCTTACTCTACCAGAGATATAGCGTCCAAATGAAGTCGGCTGTACATATAATCCTAAGTACTATATTTTTTACATATACATACATTACCCCACAAAAGGCATGTTATGTACTGAAAAGGAAAATTCAGGAGTTGGTCGACGCCAAAGCCATAACTTTGCATAATAACGAGAAGACGGTCACTACAAATATGATCTCACTCGAATTTGGCAATTTCCCCCCTCAAGAAGTACCGGATGGTGTGGTACCTATTTCACGGGTAATAATGGATATTATTAATCTCCCTCCTACCAGGGGTCAAAATCAAGATTTAGTGCCCCTAACCACCAAGCGCGGGGAGATCATGTGGGTTTACCCTGATCTAGTATCAAAAATTGAGAAAGAAACTAAAGCTACTAAAGCTAAGTCTAAGAAGAATTCAAGATGTAAACCATGTCATATGGTTGAAATATTCCCGGCATCGGAAAATAAGACTTTATCAACCGAAACACGATCAGGAAAAGCCTACCTCAAAGAATATGAAGGGAATCAGGAAGAAGCAACGACAGACACTTCAGCTACCAAACCTCCAGAGTATGAACCTGTAATACCAGAGGCAGGTCCTTCTAAATCAACTTCTATAGACAAAGGCAAACAAAAAGAAGTTTATTTCGATCAACCTCTGAAGAACACTCAAAACAAAGGTTTAGATAAACCGTATAACTTTGATATCTTGGCTCAGTTGGCTAATACTCCAGCCAGATTGTCCTTTTTTGAGCTACTTCGTTTATCCAAAGACACTCGTCAAGCCTTGAGTAAAGCATTAATGCAAGCAGATGTATGCTTGACTCAGCTCAAGTCCCCTGATAAAGAGCCTGTGGCATGTCCTCAATGCCATAGTGTGATGGAAGTAATCCCTAACATCACTTTCACTCAAGAGGATATGTTGTTGAAGCATAACAAACATGACATACCTCTTTATTATACAGGATACGTCGGCTCCATTAAGGTAAACCGGATTCACATAGATTCGGGATCATAAATCAGTATTATCCCTCATAGTCTGCTAAGACCATTGAGAATTCCTACCAGTGAATTGGCTTACACTACCACTACAATTGTGGGCTTTAATGCCAGAAAAAACAGACCATTTGGGAAGATTCGTCTGAGAATCCAGATTGGTGATCTTAGATCATTGGCTACATAATATGTCATTGATTCGGAGGTGTCTTACAATATTCTGTTGGGTAGACCATGGATCCATAATCACAATATTGTTCCTTCAAATCTACATCAATGTTTCAAATATGTAGATACTCAAGGAACAGTGAAAACATAATTTGCTGATCTCAATCCGTTCAAAGGAGTTGAATCCTACTATTCTGATGCCATATTGTACACTCAAGACTATATGAAAGAGGTGTCAGGAAAAATGGAGGAAGAATTCCACCATGAGCCAGGAGAACCATCTGCTGAGCAACCTTTGTCGATCCAAGTGAAAGGGCAGATTACCCGTCCAAAAGTCTTGGAACCTATGACTATTCACTTGGGCAAAACAAAGTCGGAAGAAGAAAATAATCCTCTAGTGATCAATCTGAACAAGAAACCTCCACCTTTGGTCATTGAACTTAGGCACAACAAGTAGTTAGCTGATGTAAATATAATCGTGGACGTGTTTGCTGATGATAATAAAGATTCTCTTTTCCAGTATACTGACGCCCAATTTTCTAATAAGAAATCTTCTATAGTAATATTATCGAAAAATAATGAAGATACGGATCAAGAGGAAATATGGTATAATATAATTAATGAATTTTCTCCTCATAAAGATATAGAACCCATAGCACAAAAATTCTTGGAAGCTATATACTTCTATCATCCATATGTGTGGGAAGTAGCATCAACATCTAATGTCGTCATGACATATGTGCCACATCTAGATTATGTCTTTATTGTTACACCTACTCGCAACGATCAGCATCAAATAGTCTTCGGTCGAATGCGGAATAGACCGATTATACAAGAAGAATCTCACGAGTCTGATGTTGGAAAAATACAAATCTACAGATATAGCCCACAGGCTTTAAAGATTATATAAAATATGGGTTATGATTTAAAGTTGAAGCAAGGCCTCAATTATAGAAAAGGCAGACGAATACCGTTGCATGGTGATCCTTACTGTCAATGAACTCATTTTGGGTTAGGGTATACCATATCTCTTGCAACTCCAAACAACTCTGAGTCAAGTGATAAGACCATTTCCTCTTCTCAAGATGATTTTTCATCCTCCGATTCAGATAATGAATTTGAACTGGGATTATCAGTAAATATGGTGTTGACAGATTCCCTGAAAACAAAGGAACAAGAATCTGAACCATTTGAAAATGAATCTTGGGCACAACAAATGGATACACAATGGGAACTCCGGTTCGAACAAAAAGAGCCACCCACTGAAGATATGGTTATCCAAGTTAATGTTGGGGATGAATTTTCACCAAAGCCGATATTTATCAGTAATAATCTTTCTGAAGAAGAAAGAAAAGAAATGATCCAGCTGATAAAAGAATATATCGATATCTTTGCTTAGAATTATGAAGATATGCCAATGTCTTGATCCAAAAGTGGCTACCCATAAACTCAATATATTGTCTAATTTAAAGTCTGTAAAGCAACAACAACGTCGGTTCTGCCCAGATATGATGGATGCCATTGAAGCTTAAATTAATAGCCTGTGGGTTCATCCGGGAAGAACAACATCCTGATTGGGTCGCTAATGTTGTCCCAGTCATGAAAAAAAATAGTAAAGTGCGTGTTTGCATCGACTTCCGAGATCTAAATGGGGCCTGCCCTAAAGATGAATTCCTTCTTCCCATTACAGATGTCATGATCGATAATACGTGTGGTTTTGAGCGCATGTCTTTCATGGATGAATTTTTAGGATATAATCAAATTAAAATGAATCCTGAAGATGAGAAGCATACTGCTTATCGTACACCATTAGGAGTATATTACTATATAGTCATGCCTTTTGGATTGAAGAATGTCGGAGCTGCATATCAACGAGCTATGAGTAATATTTTATATGAGCATTTAGGTAAAATAGTGGAATATTACGTAGATGATATTGCTGTCAAAAGCTGCCTCAAGGATAATCATATTCAAGACTTGAAGACAATATTTGATTTGATGCGCCAATATTAACTCAAAATGAACCCTACAAAGTCCTTTCTTGGTGTATCCAGTGGCAAATTTATGGGATTTGTCATTACTGATAAAGGCATTCAAGTTGACCCTGATAAAGTAAAAGCTATCCTGGAAATGCACTATCCCGTAATCTCAGAGAACTTAGGGGATTTCAGGGTCGTCTAGCTTATATCAGGAGACTCATATCAATCTCTCTGGAAGATGTTAACCTTTTTCTCGTCTAATGAAGAAAGGAGTATCATTTGTATGAGACGAAGCCTGTCAACAAGCGTTTAATAACATCTAACGCTAACTTACTAATCCTCCAGTTCTGGTGCCTCCTGTCATAGGAAGACCATTTTTGCTGTATGTTCGAGCAATGGCTCATTCTTTAGGGGCTCTCCTCGCACAGAAGAATAATGAGGGTCATGAACAGACTATTTACTATCTAATCAGGATGATGGTCGGAGCAGAACACAGGTATAACCCAGTAGAAAAAGAATGCTTAGCCCTAATATTTGTCATTCAGAAGACGCAATATTACGTGACAGGCCAAACTATTCATATCATATCCAGAATTAATCCACTTCGTGTATTGATGAATAAGCCAAGTATTCTTAATTCTTGACTCGCGACTTGGGCAATGCTATTGACACCGTATGATATGGTGTACGTCCCTCAGAAATCCATAAAAGGTCAAGCCTTGGCTGATTTCTTAGCTGCCCATCCAATTCCAGAAACCTCCAAATTATATGATGATATTTCCGATGAAGTTACAGAATATAATTTGGCAATGGAAGGTGATACATGGCAGCTATTCTTTGATGGTGCTTCCAGAACTGGTCCCAAGGGAAACATGGTTCAGGGGTAGGAATTGTTCTGGTGACTCCTGATAAACTCGTCATTTATCGAGCATATTCTCTTAGTGAACCATGCTCTAATAATGTGGCAGAGTATAATGCTCTATTAATTGGGCTTCAAGTTGCTAAAGAATTGGATATTGAATACTTGGAAGCTTTTGGTGATTCTCAGCTGATCGTCAATCAGGTCAGAGGAATATATGAAGCCCGCAATCCAGATCATATTCCTTATCACCAAACAATAATCGAGATAGCAATGCCTTTTAAAGGATTCTTCTTAGAACATGTTCCTCGATCTCAAAATTTGGAAGCTGATGCTCTGGCCAGTCTAGCTGCAGGTCTAGCTATTCCTGTAAGAAGGTAGAATTCAGTGATCCTTCTTAATAGAGATTTGTTTTGTGTGAAAAATAATTTTCACATAGAACGCAACTATATTATAAACATGGTTCCTCCTAAGAGAGATTGGAGAAGTCCCTTTATAGACTTCGTATTATATAGAATCTTACCACAGGATCCTAAATAAGCAACATCTATCAAAAGATGATCGCTACGTTTCTATTTTAATGCTTCTTCACAAAGTTTGTATCGCCGAACATATGATGGACTATTGTTATGATGTCTCTCTGGTGATGATGCAAGGCGGGTTATCCGAGAAGCTCATGATGGAATATATGGAGCACATCTACCTGGTCCTAAGTTACATGATCGTATCAGGAGGATGGGCTACTACTGGCCTACTATGATTGCAGATGCGGTGGAATATGCGAGAAAATGCAAAGCCTGTCAGGTTCATGCAAATTTCATACATCAACCTTCTGAATATTTACATCCTACTATTTTATCATGGCCCTTTGAAGCATGGGGTATGGATATTATTGGTCCTATTCATTCTTCATCTTTTAGAGGACATCGGTTTATATTAGCTATCACTGATTATTTCTCCAAATGGACGGAGGCAATTCCTCTTACTGAGGTAAAGACATTCAATATGATCAGATTTATCAAGCATCATGTAATTTATCGCTTTGGGATACTCCGAAGGATAATTCATGACAATGGGCCTCAATTCATCAGTCAAGCATTTCACCAATTTTATAATAATAATCAGATACAAAATGTGGCCTCAACGACATATAATCTTGCTGCCAATGGTTTGGCAGAAGCCTTCAACAAAACCATTATCATACTCTTGAAAAAATTTGTCTCTTCGAACAAAAAAGATTAGAACAAGAAATTGGGGGAATATCTGTGGGCATACCGCACAACGGTACGAACACCAACGGGTTGTACTCTATTTTTATTAGTTTACGTCTGTGAAGCAGTTCTCCCTATTAAAATTAAAATTCTATCACTCAGAATAGCAGTAGCTAATGAGCTGACTAAGGAAAATAATGATCGTTTAAGACTTCAAGAGCTAGAAGGGTTAGACGAAAAATGCCTTCAAGCTCAATAGCGCATTGAGTGCTGCCAAGCGCGCATCTCCAGAGCTTTTAATCAAAAAGTAAAGGAAAGAGTGTTCAAAGTTGGTAAGCTAGTTTTAGCTGTAAAGATGCCAATGATCATTACACATAAAAGTAAGAGAAAATTCCAGCCCAAATGAGAGGGCCCTTATGTGATTGAAACAACATTTTTAAATGGCGCTTACAGATTAGCCAAGCATAATGGAGATTTGATAATGGCTCCTATCAATGGCAAATTCTTGAAGAAGTATTATGCTTGATCTCCCTTGCTTAATGGAGTATGATGAAGATTTCATTCTGATGATACTATGTACAAAGATTAGTTGAATCATATTCTATCATGTTCATATTATCTCTGAATAGATATGTTTAACTAATTTGAAACTTCAAAACCTATCATGTCCATATTACCTCTGATAGTGTTTTTTATACAAATGTAGTTGGATTATATTCTATCATGTTCATATTACCTCTGAATAGATATATTCAGTAAAACTAGTTACCGAAAGTATATCATGTTCATATTACCTCTGATATCACTTTTATCTTAGCATATTATTTATATTCTAAAGTGATGGGTCCACAGAGTCAGAAAATGTGTCTTCATTATCTCTTAGAATAACAAATTATATGGTAAAGAAGGAGCAAAAAAGTACATAATCTATCATTGCAGAGAATATTTGCTCGAAGACGTCTCTTTTTACGGCTTCTTACATACTGGAAGAGTATAATCTTCTTCTTTCTCAGTTCAGCCCAATGAATCTCAGCAGTCATCTTTGTGGTGAAGGAAGTATAGAAAATTAACTTTATTTGCTTGCCCTTATATAGACAAAAGAGAACATACAAATTTCAACGACTTCTTAAATATAGCCGAAAAAATTAGCCTTGAAGAACGAGTCAAATTTGACCATTTCATGCTTCATTCAAAGTATTTCAAATTACGAGAAATTTGAAAACTTTGAAGGGGGTCTAGCAGAAGCATAAAATATACTGGGAAATTATCTACGTATTTTATAGTCAAAACCCCCAACATACATGAAGTCCCTCCCTGCGTAAAACAGAGCTTCAAGGTTGTTTGGCATAAAATAGGGCTTCAGAGCTGTCTGCGTAAAATAGAGCTTCAAGCTTGTTTGGCGTAAAATAGGGCTTTAGAGCTATCTGTGTAAAACAGAGCTTCAAGATTGTTTGGCGTAAAATAGGGCTTCAGAGCTGTCTGCGTAAAACAGAGCTTCAAGGTTGTTTGGCATAAAATATGGATTCAAAGTTGTCTGCGTAAAGCAGAGCTTCAAGGCTGTTCTGCGTAAAAGGTTGCTATACCTTCCTGCGTAAAGTTTAAAATACGTTGTTTTTAATGTAGCGTAAAGTTGTACGAGGAACTCTTCGTATTCTTCGGATGAATTTGTCAGTCAAATCAGTGAACTTGACATTTGAAAAAATTACTTCACGATGATCGAGAGAAAGGTTGTGATGATGATTTTGCACAGAGACCCAGGTCATCATTTTGTGACATATTTTTGATACAAGTCATTTTTACGCATTCAAAGGAAGAAAAATGGAGTCTTCTGAATACGCTGCCTATTCTACTTTGACAGAAATGAGTTTTTATGCTCAAGACAAGACAAAATTAGACGCCACGTCAAAAGCTGTTTCTTGTACAGAGCTTGAGGCATATCTCTGTATTTTATGCACGAGATTGAGGCATATCTCTGCATTTAATGCACGATATTTTGTTCTATTTTTAAAATTTGTCATGACTGGGAAAGCTAAGACTGTGACTAATACGCTCACATCACCATCCTTATATTTTATGCCAACCAGGCTATTTTCAACTATAGGAGTATGCCGTATGCTATCTCCTCGAAATATGCCAACTCGGCTATATTTGCAAAGGTACGTTGATAATGCTACTTAGCCCAAAATACGCTCAAGACCTCAGTCGTGAAGGATAATTGGCTATTTTACCCTGGTTATCTATTATTCATGAATCATCAAGTTTTACGCAGGGGCAGTTACTTACGTGGCTTGCATGCCATGATCTTCGAGAAGTAGTTATACGCGTTCCCTTATAAAGGGATATGTGTCATACGCAGATTCAGAATATTATTGGAACGTGGGTAGCAGTTGTCATAACCGTAGTATAAAGGAGGCAATCTTCTTCACAGTTTGGCCTTTTACGCCAACAAGACAGTCATTTGTCTTTTACGCCTACCAGGCAGTTATTTGATTGATCTCTATAAATAGAGACCCCTAGTCACAGGATAAAAGGGGGAATTGGTTTTGGCTGACAACTTTGGCAACAAGAATTCGATCCTACTTGCAACTTTCCTTTGGTCGACTTTTGCCTTCAGTTCAGAGTGTAAACCCCCTCAATTTATTCTATGGATAGTTAGAATGGACCAGGAAAATTTTGATAGAAGATATTGAGGTTAAGAGTAGAGTATATTTATCTGGAGTTTTAATCCAATTAATTAAAACCCTTGGCGCGCACTATCATTGTCTAATTATTCGGAGTCCATTTTCAGCCCATAAATTCTGTACAAATATTGTACTTCTGACTGGACCCGCCAAATTAGGCACTGGACTTTTCTGTCACAAAAAGTCAGATTCCGTTGTGCTCTAAATTAATTGCACAATTTTTCGAATCCGAAATCCATATTTAATTCTGTGTCGGACTCTTGTGTCGTTACTCTAAATTTTGGGATACCAACTTAACCCGTTGAGCCGGACCAACAAAAGGGTCCAAGACTGACTCCAAGCTCCCACCATTTTTGGCTTTTGCGCCATTCCCGGATTTTGACCCCAAGTGCCCCAAATTAAATTAAATTTGCGGGACGCTTATTTCTATTTAAATCGGGATTACCAACTTGGTAAATCCCATTTAAATCCTAAATTAATCCCAATGCCCATTTAATTAAATCCGTTCCTCACCCACATTACCCCCTCGTCATACAAATTAATAAACGCAATTTTTGCCACAATTTTCGCGTCATTTCATGTGTTTGTACAAGTTCCCGAACTTAAGGGGCTAATGTGCAAATGTAGCAATATGTGTCACTTTCCCATTGGCTTGGGCTAAAAAAGAAAGCTTCTCCCCCTCTTTTGACCGGTCACAACCAACCCTCTCTCTCTCATGGATGCATTCATCCATCATGAGCAATCTAGACCCTCCATTCAAATAATTACATTCAATCCTCACCACACACTCAACACACACTCTCCTATTTAATTCCCCCCTTCACATACCTATTCCCTAGGCCGGCCCTAATTCCTAGGAGCCTTGGAAACCCCCCTCCCTCACTCTCTCTCCTCCCTCTCTTCCTATCAGCCGACAACCCCCTCCCCTTTTCTTTTCTTTTCTCCTTATTCTTCCTCTCTTCTCCTTCTTCTTCTTCTTCTCTCCTTCTTCACCACTTACTTCCCCACCTCACCAGCTACCCTACCAGCAACTCCACCACCCCCTCAGCCTTCCCATCACCCCCACGGCTACGTGCACAGCCCCACCCCCACCGTGGACACTGTGCACAGCCCTCCCCCCTCGCCATCTCACCACACCACCACCATCCAACTTCACCACCACCAACCAGCCACTCCACCACCACCATCCAGCCCCACGACCACCACGAGCACCATCAACTCCGACGAGCCTAGTTGAGGTTCACTCCTTCACCTCTCATGTTTTAATTTCTAGAATATTAATTGTGTTAAATAGGAAGTTTATATAATGGAATAATGTTAATTATGGAGATGTTCATATATTGTTAGAGTGTATATTGTGTGGATTAGTTTAGTATATTTTTGAACATGAATAAGTGTCATGGATATATGCATGGGTGAAGGGAATGATAAATAAACTACTTGTGGGTTAATTACAATTTGAAAGAAGGTTCTTGAATATATATAAATGGTTAGTGTAGGTTTACTTGCACTATGTGTTAAGGTATACTTTGGTTAATTCAAATGAGGTGAATGTGAATGCATATGAAAATTTAAATGACTTGAGGATGGGTTTAATGAGGTTGACATGGTTTAATATTTATGTAGTATAGTGAGAATGTATCTTGTATTATAAAGTTGGTTTTGGATGTTGAAATTAGTGGAAATGAGGGTGAATACAACTTGTGAGAAAATAAATACGATATTGGGCATGTGACGATGATTAAATAGGGTGATCAAAGACTTGGGGATTCGACTTGTAGTATGTCGGAGAAATATATTTGTGTTAAGGTGCATTGTGGATTAGAAATGTTTCCTACATGAAGTATTACAATTTAATCAAGTTATGGATTCGAGGAAAAGTGAGTGTTTGACCTTTAAATAAATAATCGGGGTCTATGGTACATGATGGAAATTATAGATTTAATTATGGAGAATTAAATTAAGAAGAGTGTACAGATGACTAGTTGAATTGCTGTATTGTACCGATAGTCAACTGTGGTCAACCCCCTAGTGTCTTGTCCCTGTGAGTCGTATTTGAGACTGAGTCTAGAAGTAGATGTGTGTAGCACACTTGCCTGTCCTAAGTGGTTTATTAATTCTGGTTTGTATCTCTTCACTAGGTATTGCGGGACCTGAGGACTTGGACGCGGTACCCGATCCCCGTCATCAGCAGCCGCACGCATGCAAGTGTACCTTGCCACCCTGTATTTCAGTTTACAGATATTTATTGTTTCATATGTACATTGTGCACGTAGTTATATTGACGTTCGGTACTTCGCGTCCGGTTCATAACCGGGTGAAGACGTACGTCGTAGCATCCTAGGAAGATTGTCGGATGATTCGTAGTATCTCGATATGCGTACCTGAGTTTATCGATACCCCAGGACACACTCATACACTGTGATCGTGCCAAATTCCTGTATCCTGATACTGATATCATGACCAGAGACTGGAACGACCTTAGGGTCGCGTCTGTTGAGTTATTTTTCCTTGTGTCGAGACTGTAGTTAGAGGTTCAGGTTCAACGCATAATCGTTGACCGCTTGGGAAGGGGAAGACAGTTACTAGACGTTTGGGCTACTCTGCACGCGCTTATATATGTATATGTAGTGATCCTGTTTCATAGAGTAGTGATCCTGTTTCATAGTGTAATGGTAATACCCGTGTGTCTCTGTGCTCGGAGCTACGGTACGACCCGTGTGTCTCTGTGTTCGGAGCTGCAGTTTTATTTTGGACAGCCCACGCATCGAACATTATCTTTAAACTATGTCACACTAGTTGGTTATGATAGAGTACCCTGTCGTACACTTGTACTTTCTGTTTACTTGGCATGCTATATTTCTGTACCTTGTTACGTCCGTCTGAGGACCTGGTTCCCTGCCAGTTTTACAGCATAGACGATTACGGAGCATTTGGAGATACTGATGGAGTGGCATATCTTGCGATCATGGTACCAGGTACTCACATTATATCTACCGACATTATGGTTATTTTATATTGATTATTCATCTGCTGTTTTATCCTAGTTTTGTAGACTTATACTTCTTCTCGAGTCTATTTGAGTTAGTGTGTTATTGGGCGGCCGACCTTAGCACATATAGCTCTTTCTTGTTGACTGATGTACATTGTGGATTGAGACATAGAGGTTTGCATATTTGGAAAATTCTAGATAGTGCCCTTTATATTACAGCTTATACGTATTCTATTCAGACCAGAGTCTGGTCGAATGCTTAGCTGGCATGTTACGTAATCCTGGTCCTACGTATTTTGGGACTGGGGCGTGACATGTTTTTGTGGTGGCCCATGCAGGTCCGATTTAAATCGTCTTGGTCACCTGACTGTGCCAAGCGATCCTGCAAATTAGGAAAAGATATTATAATTTTTGAATAGGATCTCAATCCATAATCGATTAAAAATTCTTTGTATGTGATTATCGCCCTTGGACTTCCACTTTGCATTCGTTCAATCTTCGTCAAATATTGCTATCCTTGTTTCTTGTCCCCTATTGTTCGGGGAGACGAATGCTTGTGACTGATGACTTCCCTCCAGAAGAAGATCGAAGACCAGACGACAGAAGACAGAATTCGTATACCTTTCCTTGAGGAAATTATTACCTTGTCAGGATAGATTGATGGGTTCTTTGGATTCTAGAACTAGTGTGGAAGGTTGGCAAGAGAGTTGGACCCAGTGGTACCCTACCCGTGCTGGAGGTAACAGTGATCTTAGAAGTACTGAGAGCTAGAAGGATTATTGAACATGACCTAGAATGATTTATGTGAATGCATAGCCTAATGATGGAAACTAGTGGTTGTATATGATAGCAATACCAAGAATGATATTATGGACTAGAGGAGATAAAATTTCAAGCTCTCACTTAGAAATAAAATGATGGAAATTTTAGTACGTGGATATTAGTATGATTGTTGACATCATTATTATAATTGTAATTATGACTTGGAGAGAGAAATAACGAAAAGAAGAAATTCGTGGAATACAATTTTAGGGAAGACCTTGAGGAGAAAAGAAATTATACATTAGGCAAGAAGGAATTTTTCTTTTGGAGGATTATTGTGGTAAACAGAACAGGAGAATTTATTTTGAGGATAAGTCTGGACGATGACACCGTCCTAGCATGAGTTGATTGAGCCAATACCACGCGACACTCGATTGTCGACGTAGTTGCATTTATATTTTTAGGCCACCAGGTTACCCTGAGTTGAGTTCAGGGAGCCTAGGAGTATGGTGTCCATCTACCTTAGGGATATACAATTCAGGAGGTGAACCAGTGTACCACCATGTTATAGCAGAGTTGAGGATGTTTTCTAGATAATCTTTTAGGCATGCCACCTGACAGAAAGAGTTTGTTACAGAGTTGACTCCAAGAGCCGAGCCGATTATTTTTTCGTCTTCGGACTAGCACCGACAGAGTTTGGTTGAGTTGAAAGTCCATAATAGAGGACCTCTTAGACAAGGGTTTCGGTCGGGCTAGTGTTTTTCCATGAGAAGCAACCATCTTATAGTACCGAAGAAGGACGAGACGGTACGTCTGCGTATTGATTTTAGGGACGGTATGTTTGTGTATCGAATTACATAATTTAATGCAGTAACGGTAAAGAACAAGTACCCATTGCCGCACATCGATGATTTATTTGTATCAGCTAAGTGTATTATCGAAGATCGATCTCAGATCAGACTAACATCAGATCAAGGTACGGAGAGAGGACTCTCCGAAGATGACTTTTCGGACGTAGTATGGACACTATGAGTTTCTAGTCATGACGATTGGTTTAACCAACGTGCCAGCAGTATTTATGAGTTTGAGGAACAATATTTTCCACCAGTACTTGGATAAGTTCGTGGTGGTAATTATCGACGATATCCTGATATATTCCAAGAGCCAGGAGGAGCATGAGAGACATCTCAGGATTTTGTTGGAGACACTGAGACATGAGAGGCTGTACGCCAAACTCAGCAAATGTGAGTGTTGCTTGGATAGGGTACCATTTCTGGGACACATAATCACCACAGATGGACTATCAGTTGATCCGGAGAAGATAGCTGCAGTAGAGACCTGGCCTACTCGTAAATCAGTTACAGAGGTTAGGAGTTTTCTCGGACTTGCCGGATATTACCGGAGGTTCGTGGAAAACTTTTCGAGGATAGCTGCGCCTATGACGCGACTGACGCGTAAGGGCGAAGAGTTTATCTGGACCGACGAGTGTCAGGCGGCTTTCGATGAGCTGAAGAAGCGTCTGACATCAGCACCAATTTTGACACTATCTTCAGGATCAGGAGGATTTGTAGTGTACAATAATGCGTCAGGGAGCGGATTGGGATGTG
Source organism: Iris macrosiphon (assembly GCA_036927795.1). Classification (NCBI taxonomy): domain Eukaryota; kingdom Viridiplantae; phylum Streptophyta; class Magnoliopsida; order Asparagales; family Iridaceae; genus Iris; species Iris macrosiphon. The sequence continues at coordinate 42,130,380 of JAYESA010000011.1, read as the reverse complement.
TACTGATGCAACACGGCAAGGTGATAGCCTACGCATCGAGACAGCTGAGAGTTCATGAGAAGAACTATCCGACGCACGATTTGGAGCTAGCTGCGGTGATATTTGCACTAAAGCTATGGAGATATTAGCTTTATGGTGAGCGTGTTGAGATTTATACAGATCATAAAAGCCTGAAGTACGTCTACACGCAGAAGGAGCTCAATATGAGGCAGAGACGTTGGCTAGAGCTGATGACAGATTATGACATTGAGCTACAGTACCACCCTGGCAAGGCAAACGTCGTAGCAGATGCCTTAAGCAGGAAGCCCATGGCATACTTTCTGACGATGCATCGACGGTTGCTAGAGGATTTCTAGGAGCTTGGGATAGAGATCGTATTGCCAGGCATGGATGGACAGATGGCCAGTCTTGAGGTTCAGTCTACTTTGATTGAGAGGATCAAGGCAGCATTGCCTACAGATGCGAGATTTTGACGTCTGCGAGAGAGAACAGAAGCCGGCATGCAGACGGGACTCAGGACTCATGAAGACGGAACATTGAGGTACAGAGATCGCCTATATGTTCCGAGTGGCGATCTACGCCAAGAGTTGATGACCGAGGCTCATAGCTCGATTTATTCTATTCATCCCGGGGGTACAAAGATGTACCGAGACTTGAGACAGCATTTTTGGTGGCATGGGATGAAGAGGAAAATTACAAGATTTGTGGCGAAGTATTTAGTTTGTCAGCAAGTCAAGGCTGAACATCAGAGGACTGCAGGATTATTGCAGCCACTCCCCATTCCCGAGTGGAAGTGGGAACACATTACCATGGACTTCGTCACAGGATTTCCGCGAAGCCCTAGCGGGAAGGATGCAGTTTGGGTTGTCGTAGACAGACTCACCAAGTCTGCACATTTCTTGCCCTTCAGAGTTGGGCAATCCACAGAGATACTAGCTGACATGTATATGAGGCAGATAGTACGATTACATGGAGTGCCTGTCAGCATCGTATCGGATCGTGATTCCAGATTCACGTCATATTTTTGGCGGAGTATGCAGGAGAGCTTAGGAACTCGTCTCAAGTTTAGCACTGCGTATCATCCACAGACTGATGGACAGTCAGAGCGCACGATACAGATATTAGAGGATATGTTGAGAGCGTGCATGATTAATTTTGGAGGATCTTGGGAGGACCATCTACACTTGGTGGAATTCTCCTACAATAATAGTTACCAGGCCAGCATACAGATGGCACCCTATGAGGCACTGTACGGCAGGAAATGTAGGGCGCCAATTTGTTGGAGTGACGTGGGAGAGCATCAGATACTTGGTCCAAAATTGGTGACACAGACAGTAGAGAAGGTCAAGCAGATTCAGAGCCACCTGCGCGTAGCACAGGACAGACAGAAACACTGGGCAGATGCGCACCGCAGGCCATTGGAGTTCAAGGAGGGTGACCACATATTTTTGAGGATATCGCCCACTCGTGGTACCATCAGATTCAGAGGCAGAGGCAAGCTGAGTCCGAGGTATATCGGACCTTTTGACATTCTAGAACGAGTTGGCGATGTGGCTTACCGTCTTGCATTACCTCCATCATTAGAGGGAGTACATAACATATTTCATGTATCGTAGCTGAGAAGATATGTCGCAGACCCTAGCCACGTGCTTGATCATTCAGAGATTACAGTTGGGCCTAGTCTGTCTTACGTAGAGCAGCCAGTCGAGATTCTCGATCGCAGCGAGAAGACTTTGAGAGGACAGACGATTCGACTGGTCAGAGTGGCATGGAAGCACCATTCACCAGGCGAGTCTACTTGGGAGCGCGAGGATTCTATTCGGCAGCGATTCCCGTACTTATTTGAGGAGCAAGGTACGAATTTACGTACGATAATTTATTTCTAGTTATTTTAAATTCTGTTAGATATTATCGTGCTTTACTTTTAATTTCGGGAACAAAATTTTTCTAAGTTGGGAAGAATGTAAACCCCCTCAATTTATTCTCTGGATAGTTAGAATAGACCAGGAAAATTTTGATAGAAGATATTGAGGTTTAGAGTAGAGTATATTTATCTGGAGTTTTAATCCAATTAATTAAAACCCTTGGCGCGCACTATCATTGTCTAATTATTCGGAGCCCATTTTCAGTCCATAAATTCCGTACAAATATTGTACTTCTGACTGGACCCGCCAAATTAGGCACTGGACTTTTCCGTCACAAAAAGTCAGATTCCGTTGTGCTCTAAATTAATTGCACAATTTTTCGAATCCGAAATCCATATTTAATTCCGTGTCGGACTCTTGTGTCGTTACTCCAAATTTTGGGATACCAACTTAACCCGTTGAGCCGGACCAACACAAGGATCCAAGACTGACTCCAAGCCCCCACCATTTTTGGCTTTTGAGCCATTCCCGGATTTTGACCCCAAGTGCCCCAAATTAAATTAAATTCGCGGGACGCTTATTTCTATTTAAATTAGGATTACCAACTTGGTAAATCCTATTTAAATCCTAAATTAATCCCAATGCCCATTTAATTAAACCCGTTCCTCACCCACATTACTCCCTCGTCATACAAATTAATAAACGCAATTTTTGCCACAATTTTCGCGTCATTTCATGTGTTTGTACAAGTTCTCGAACTTAAGGGGCTAATGTGCAAATGTAGCAATAGGTGTCACTTTCCCATTGGCTTGGGCTAATGAAGAAAGCTTCTTCCCCTCTTTTGACCGGTCATAACCCACCCTCTCTCTCATGGATGCATTCATCAATCATGAGCAATCTAGACCCTCCATTCAAATAATTACATTCAATTCTCACCATATACTCAACACACACTCTCCTATTTAATTCCCCCCTTCACATACCTATTCCCTAGGCCGGCCCTAATTCCTAGGAGCCTTGGAAACCCCCCTCCCTCACTCTCTCTCCTCCCTCTCTTCCTATCAGCCGACAGCCCCCCTCCCCTTTTCTTTTCTTTTCTCCTTCTTCTTCCTCTCTTCTCCTTCTTCTTCTTCTTCTTCTTCTCTCCTTCTTCACCACTTACTTCCCCACCTCACCAGCTACCCTACCAGCAACTCCACCACCCCCTCAGCCTTCCCACCACCCCCACGGCCACGTGCACAGCCCCACCCCCACCGTGGATACTGTGCACAGCCCTCCCCCCTCACCATCTCACCACACCACCACCATCCAACTTCACCACCACCAACCAGCCACTCCACCACCACCATCCAGCCCCACGACCACCACGAGCACCATCAACTCCGATGAGCCTAGTTGAGGTTCACTCCTTCACCTCTCATGTTTTAATTTCCAGAATATTAATTGTGTTAAATAGGAAGTTTATATAATGGAATGATGTTAATTATGGAGATGTTAATATATTGTTAGAGTGTATATTGTGTGGATTAGTTTAGTATATTTTTGAACATGAATAAGTGTCATGGATATATGCATGGGTGAAGGGAATGATAAATAAACTACTTGTGGGTTAATTAAAATTTGAAAGAAGGTTCTTGAATATATATAAATGGTTAGTGTAGGTTTACTTGCACTATGTGTTAAGGTATACTTTGGTTAATTCAAATGAGGTGAATGTGAATGCATATGAAAATTTAAATGACTTGAGGATGGGTTTAATGAGGTTAACATGGTTTAATATTTATGTAGTATAGTGAGAATGTATCTTGTATTATAAAGTTGGTTTTGGATGTTGAAATTAGTGGAAATAAGGGTGAATACAACTTGTGAGAAAATAAATACGATATTGGGCATGTGACGATGATTAAATAGTGTGATCAAAGACTTGGGGATTCGACTTGTAGTATGTCGGAGAAATGTATTTGTGTTAAGGTGCATTGTGGATTAGGAATATTTCCAACATGAAGTATTACAATTTAATCAAGTTATGGATTCGAGGAAAAGTGAGTGTTTGACCTTTAAATAAATAATCGGGGTCTATGGTACATGATAGAAATTGTAGATTAAATTATGGAGAATTAAATTGAGAAGAGTGTACAGATGACTAGTTGAATTGCTGTATTGTACCGATAGTCAACTGTGGTCAACCCCCCTAGTGTCTTGTCCCTGTGAGTCGTATTTGAGATTGAGTCTAGAAGTAGATGTGTGTAGCACACTTGCCTGTCCTAAGTGGTTTATTAATTCTGGTTTGTATCTCTTCACTAGGTATTGCGGGACCTGAGGACTTGGACGCGATACCCGATCCCCGTTATCAGCGGCCGCACGCAGGCAAGTGTACCTTGCCACCCTGTATTTCAGTTTATAGATATTTATTGTTTCGTATATACATTATGCACGTAGTTATATTGACATTCGGTACTTCGCGTCCGGTTCATAACTGGGTGAAGACGTACGTCGTAGCATCCTAGGAAGATTGTCGGATGATTCGTAGTATCTCGATATGCGTACCTGAGTTTATAGATACCCCAGGACACACTCATACACTGTGATCGTGCCAGATTCCTGTATCCTGATACTGACATCATGACCAGAGACTGGAATGACCTTAGGGTCGCGTCTGTTGAGTTATTTTTCCTTGTGTCAAGACTGTAGTTAGAGGTTCAGGTTCAACGCACAATCGTTGACCGCTTGGGAAGGAGAAGACAGTTACTAGACGTTTGGGCTACTCTGCACGCGCTTATATATGTATATGTAGTGATCCTGTTTCATAGTGTAGTGATCCTGTTTCATAGTGTAGTGGTAACACCCGTGTGTCTCTGTGCTCGGAGCTATGGTACGACCCGTGTGTCTCTGTGTTCGGAGCTGCAGTTTTATTTTGGACAGCCCACGCGTCGAACATTGTCTTTAAACTGTGTCACACTAGTTGGTTATGATAGAGTACCCTGTCGTGCACTTGTACTTTCTGTTTACTTGGCATGCTATATTTCTGTACCTTGTTACGTCCCTCTGAGGACCTGGTTCCTTGCCAGTTTTGCAGCATAGACGATTACGGAGCATTTGGAGATACTGATAGAGTGGCATATCTTGCGAGCATGGTACCAGGTGCTCACATTATATCTACCGGCATTATGGTTATTTTACATTGATTATTCATCTGCTGTTTTAGCCTAGTTTTGTAGACTCATACTTCTTCTCGAGTCTATTCGAGTTAGTGTGTTATTGGGCGGCCGACCTTAGCACATATAGCTCTTTCTTGTTGACTGATGTACATTATGGATTGAGACATAGAGGTTTGCATATATGGAAAATTCTAGATAGTGCCCTTTATATTACAGCTTATACGTATTCGAGTCAGACCAGAGTCTGGTCGAATGCGTAGCTGGCATGTCACGTAATCCTGGTCCTACGTATTTTGGGACTGGGGCGTGACACAGAGAAAGTTTGAAGCTTCTTCTACCGCACTTCTTCATCATCGTGTAGTCCAAGGAACAAAGTAATCGACTGCAGATCAGACTTCCATAGCAATACTTCCCCAGAATCATTTTATTGTACTTAATATCCTCGTATAGGATTATTTATACTTTTCTCTTTTCTCGTTTGTAAACAAAAGTTTTGCATAAACTTTGTTTATCCAAACATCTACGTATCTGCGTGCCCAGGATACCCGGACTCACAAAGAGGATGCAAAGGTAAAACATCCTTTGCATGATTTATGTGACGTGATTACTCACAAACGTAAAGCAAGGGAAACAACTGCGGCGTACGACGTGCCCTCTCCGAGGTGTTACTGCGGAAACATTATTATCAACTGTTGTTGCAATAAAGCAGCAGTACTCACAGACAGACAATCGGCCTTCCAACGACTATACAGGAAAGCACCTACACGACAACAACCCGAAGATTAGGTGCAAGTATCAAAGGAGAAGGAGTTATCCTTTGCCTCATGCTAATTAACTAGAAATCTTCACACCGCCAAGAGAAAAAAGTAGTCAAACACCTCCAGTCCGGTGTTCTCTACCACTCCATCAAGAAGGCAATTATCCGAAGGACTGACAACGACACCTGTAGAGGGAGTCTTCTAAGGCACCCGCTTAAGGAAGAAGCTTTCAGCCCCTGGGGGTAGTTCTTCTTCAGAACCTCTGGGGGTGGCCCAAGTTTGGGGTAGTGTCCCCCTGGACGTATGCAACAACCCGGTATTCCAATAAGACAACGATTCTTAAGGAACGAACTCCGAGATCCCAGAGGGTAGCTACTCCCTTAAAGATGACACAGTTTTCTACGCTGGGGGTATTATTCCCTCCGAATCGGAAAAAGACACAACGGCTCCCACCCTCCTTGAAGACTACTCACTACAAGGGTACGAGATAGAGAGCACGACATCCACTGCCCCCTATATTTCTTCCTGTGTGACGGTAGTGTACATGGCCGAAGATGAGCATGAAGGCCCCAGTGATCGATAGTGCCTCAAGATGCTCAAAGCCATGATGCATACAATGAGGGCATCAATGCAAGCTTAGACCCAGACATTATTGGAGATCATGGCAAATATGACCTCCTAGCTGGCAAAAGCCTTCGGGCAAGCAAACCTGGACCCCGGGACCAATTGAGATTCAAATATGACCGATTAACCTATGTGCGGCGATCCTCTCCTACTTGGCTTATCGGTGCCTTCAGCAGAAGATAAAGCTAAGGAAGCAAGAAGGTAGGTCCAAGAACTTTGGGCTCGCCTAGACTACATGAGCAATCGGAACTCACTCCGTGATCTCGGGGTATGACAACCATACCCGATAGAGTAGAGGGATGTACCATATCGGCTCAAGTACAATCTCTTCAACATTAACATATTTGCCCAGAAGTCCTCCCCTCGCCGCTTCATGAGCTACTTCGAGATCACCACGGGACACTTATCCCGTAATGATGCTATCCTTACCAGGCTCTTCTTTGGGTCATTGTCGGAGGTAGATTTTAATTGGTTTTGCAGTCTCAAAGATTATAACTTTATTTCATTATTCGATGACCTCAAGCATCTATTTCTTATAGATTCTATGAGGCAGAAAATGATATGACAATGTCTTCTCTGATTGACGTCGCCAGGGGGAAAAGGAACTAACATGAAACTACATCAAACGGTTTTGACAGGCCGTGCTAAGGTTACATCCTGGCGATCCCTAGGCCACAGTAATGGAGATGTGTTGGAAGAAGATGCTTCCGGTAGTCAGTCTCTGGATGGGTGAGAACCAGTTCAAAGACTGGACAACGTTCATTGTTAGTGCTTTCAAAGATGAAAAAAGCTCAAGGATGCTCGGCACTTGGGGATCCATATCCCTACTGCTGAGGAAAAGGGCAAGCATTCTAGTAATAACAATAACAATAACAATAATAACAATAATAGTGGCAATAGCAACAGTGATGGATAGAAAAAAATAGGCTATGGTAGCTACCTTGGCCAAGAAGCCCGAGCAAAAGTCGGTGGAGCCTCTAAAACCGAAGGAGACTAACTCTTTCGAAGATGTTGATGTCAAATCCATCATCGACATGCTGATGCAGGGAGGAAAATTTGGCTCTCCGACGTCAGACATCAGGCTGAGACGACGGAGATTGCCAACCCAAAGTACTGTCACTTCCACCGCTACGTCCATCATCCGACGCAGGAGTACTATATCCTAAAGTGGTACATCCAACGTCTGATAGACACTAAGGCCCTTTCCTTTGACTTCGATGACATGACTACACTGCCAACATGGTGTCCCTCTACTTCGACAACTTCCCACCGACGAAAGCATAAGACGGAGTAGTCGCGGTCCCTAAGGCGAATATGGAAGTGGTCAACCTTCCACAAGCTCGGGACCATACGGCCGAGAAAATAGCTCTTGCCACAACACGTGGGAAGGTCATATGGGTCCATCCCGACCTCGTGCCAAACTTGACGCAACCAGCGACATCCTCCACCGCTAAATCCAAAGGCAGAAAATCTAAGACCTGTTATACAGTTTCCTCATCGAGTAAAGAGATGGAATTAGTTGTAACAAGTTCAGGCACAATAAAACAACTGATGCACGGTGATATAACCTAGTTGTCGCACCTACTACTACTGGTCCCGGGCAATCTCATCCCCTACCGGTGGACATGTCCAAACATAAAGAGACGAGCTCCGATAAGCTATTGCATAAGGATATACCACAAGGGATGGAAAGGCCTTATAATTTTGAAATCTTAGCACAATTAGCCCACACTCCGGCAAAATTGTCACTATTTGAGCTTTTGCGGCTCTCTAAAGATACTCAGGCTACCCTGAGAGAGGCACTGTAGAATGTCGATGTCTACCTGGCGTAAGTCAAGCCGCCAACCGAAGATCCTGCTGCTTGTCCATATTGTAACAATGCCATGGATGTGATACCCAAGGTCACCTTCTCACAACAGGACATGTTGCTCAAGAATAATAGCCACGATCGACCCTTGTAGTACACATGATATATTGGCGATATCAAGGTGGATCGAATGCATATTGACCCAGGATCGTCGATCAACATCATCTTGAGAAGTTTACTTCAGACCCTGGAGATCCCGATGCATCGTCTGGAGGCCACCAATACCGCCATTAGTTGCTTCAACAAGGGAAGGAGTAACCCTCTGGGCAAAATCTGCCTAAAATACCAGATCGACAACTTAAAAATAGAAGTCACCTGCTACGTCATAGACATAGATACGTCCTACAATATTTTGTTGGGACATCAATGGATACATGAACACAGGATAGTCCCATCCACCCTCCACCAGTACCTAAAATATCTAGACAAATATGATTTTGTCAAAATAGAGTTTGCTGACGTTGATCTGTTTAAGGGTATCGAGATCTACTACTCTGACTCGACCCTCTACAAGAAATTCCTTCAATATGAAGGTGGCAACGAAGCCAACGATGAAGCCGAGGCCACAACAACACCCGAGGAGCCTACGAGAATCTGCCTCAAGGCTCACATTTTCGATGCGGCTGCACCATTCATCGTCAAAATGTGCGAGATGGTACCTAAATCTTTGGTACCTTCAGCATCGCCAGAACCAATGGTCGTCCACCTTCGTAGGTCAAATAGACCACCAAAAGGAGATTTTGCCTTATCTACACCCTCATAACCAATGGTTGTTCACCTTCACAGGTCGAGTCGACTACCAAAGAAAGACCCGACCATGGTTACGACCTACGGACCTCTAGTGGTAAAATTATGCAAAAAACCACCAAAGCCATCACGTATGCTAAGGGTATCTGGGAAGAAGGATGAGATGGAGGAATATATGTTCGCTAATGTCAACATCCCTTTTCCTGACGATGTAATCCCGCCAGAAGAGATACTTATTTCCTCAAGAAGGGACTATCTTTGAACTACTCGTACACTCCTACTCCGTGGAGCACGGTCCGGGCCTTCATCTGCACACACAAGTGACAACTACCTACACCATGCACCGGTTTCACTCTAGTCAGGATTCTTATTTCTTAGTCCCACCAAGGAAGATGGAAGATAAGATCATCATTTTCGGCAGAGTGGAATGCCTCCGGTGCTTCATCTAAAAGAAAGTAGAACATAATCCGAGATAGGCATAATGCCACTCTACCAGTATAGCTCATAAGCCCAACATCTTATCCAAAAGATAGGATATAACCTGGAGGTCACTAAAGGATTAAACTATAACAAAGGCCAAAGGTCGCCTTTATGACTTTTCTCTCCCGCGGGCAAGCCCGAGGATTACAATCATAAGATAAATCATGGCTTAGGATATGTAACGCCTCCTACAACCCTCGAGGGCTCAGATAAAGAAGACAAAGAGCACTTGCACTCTTCAGAATTGTCATCCTGTGTTTTTGATATCAGCACCGGGAACATGCTCATACAAACATTGTCCTTCAACATGTTATCTACCGACCTTGAGGAAGACAACGAGGATCCACCCGAGATCTTTGAGATGGAACCTTGGGCCCAACACCTTGGTTCATAATAGGAGATAAAAATTGAGCAATGAGATCCTTATACCTAGGATAAAGTCGTTCAAGTCAATCTAGGTGACGAGACCTTCCCAAAGCCTATCTTCGTCAGCAAAAGTCTGCCCGATGAAGATCGAGAATCCCTATTATAACTCATCAGGGAATACATCAATGTCTTTGCCTTGAGTTACGAAGATATGCCAGGACTGGACCCTTAAATTGTGCTTTACAAACTTAATATTCTGCCAGATGCCAAACTACTCAAGCAACAGCAGCGACAGTTCTTGCCAGACGTGATGGATTCCATCAAAGTTGAAGTCAACAAGCTGATAGCTAGTGACTTCATCCACAAAGAAGAATACCCAGACTAGGTAGCCAAGATCGTGCCTATCATTAATAAGAATGGTAAGATCCGAGTCTGCACCGACTTTCATGATATGAATGCGGCATGTCCCAAAGACGAATTTTCTCTTCTAATCACCGACGTAATGATCGACAACACTTGTGGCTTTGAAGCCATGTCCTTCATGGATAGCTTCTCAGGCTACAACCAAATCAAGATATTTTTTGACGATGAGAAACATACATAATTTTGGACCCCGATAGACGTATATTGCTATATGGTCATGCCTTTTGTCCTGAAGAACGTAGGTGTTACATATTAGCGAGCTATGACCACTATTTTTTATGAACATCTACGTAAGAAAATGGAATGCTACGTCGATGACATCACCATCAAGAGTAACTCCAAGGATGATCATCTCTAAGATCTGGGGACTGTGTTCGACTTAATGTGCACGTACTATCTCAGGATGAACCCTACCAAGTCCTTCTTGGGATTCTCCAGCGACAAATTCTTGGGTTTCGTCATCACTTTCCAGGGTATTCACATAGACCCCAAAAAGACCAAGGCCGTCCTGGAGATGCTCCTGCCAAGGAACCTCCGAGAACTCTACGACCTCCAAAGGAGGTTAGCATACATCAGGAGGTTAATATCAAACATCTTTGGATGTTGTCGGCCGTTCACATAACTCATGAAGAAAGATGTCTCCTTTGTTTGGAATGGAGAGTTCCAATGAGCGTTCGACAACATCAAAGAATACATATCCAACCCTCTTATGCTGGTGGCCCCGGTTATGAGAAAGCCATTCCTGCTCTATGTACGCATAATTGATCATTCTCTTGGTGCCAGGTTAGCCCAAAATAGTGATTCAATCATAAGCAGGCCATATACTACCTCAGCCGGATGATGGTCAGCCCAGAGCATAGATATACTGTCGTTGATAAAGAGTGCCTTGCGATGGTATTCGCCATCAAGAAAACTCGACACTACATGACTGTAAAGACCATTCATGTAATCTCGCAAGTCAACCCCCTCAGGGTCCTCATGACCAAATCTGGGGCACTCAGTTCCCTCTTGGCTACCTGGGCAATACTATTATCTCCATATGATATGGTATTAATCCCACAGAAGGCCGTCAAGGGTCAGCCTTTGGCCAACTTTCTTGTAGCCTATCCGAGGTCAGAAACCTCAAAGCTCTATGAAGTGATTCTAGACGAAGTGGCCGACGCCAATGTTACCTCATACGAAGCGGTTTAGAGAATGTTCTTTGTCGGTGCTTCAAGAGTAGGGCGCAAAGGCAACATCATTGCTGGGGTCGAGATAGTATTGATCTTCCCATACGGTCTCATTATAAGTCGCGCATACTCTCTCAAGGAGCCATGCTGCAATAATGTGGCAGAGTACAATGTCCTAATCATCAGACTCCAGCTCGCCAAACAAGTCAGAGTAGAGTACTTAGAAACCTACAACGATTCTTAGCTTATCGTCAATCAAGTCCGGGGAGTATATAAAGTCCGAAATAAAGACTTGATCCCTACCACCAAGATGCACACAACATCATCGCGACTTTCGAGATGTTCTTTGTTGAGCATGTCCCTCAGTTGCAAAATATTGAGACGGACGCTTTAGCCGGCCTTGCAGCTTCCTTGGTAGTCGCAGACAACACCCATCAGTTAATCACAGTGATCGGTCAAGAGCTAGTCTGGCCTAAAAGCAACCTATGCTCATGCCTCAGCTATGTAGCGGAGGTCAACATCGATACTCAAGATTGGAGGCTTCTATTCATCGACTATGGAGTCTATGTAATTTTTTCTAAAAATTCAAAGGAAGCTTGTCACGACCTGCACCCAGTGTAAGGGTATAAGTCGAGAATAACGTCCAGCCTACGCCGCAAAATTGACGGTAGAACACTGTTTGGATAATCTATCTAATAATGTAATAAGCCACCAACAAAATCAATATGCTCAATCGCAGATCTAAGATGAAAATGAGCACGAATATGATAAAGAATAGAATAGTCACAAAACACTCATGAGTCTAAAATAATAACATCAATGAGTCTGAAAATACTAAATAATAAGCTGGAGACAAATCCAGAGGAAAAGAATACTAAAAAACTATAAATCTTGGGTCATCTGTCTCAGTCGGGATGAGTCCCTCCTAAGCTAGGGTCTCTGACTCTAAGCCCACAATATCCTGAGGCCTATAATGTGTAGGGTACCACTCCTCAGTGTTATTTGGGAAAAATATACCCAGTCAGGAAAGTAGTAGAGTATATTGTTTGAATAAACAAAAATGAGAGAAGAAGATGGTTTATACGAAACCTTTCTTTTTTGCTTACAAACAAGAAAAAGAATACAATTAATCATATACGAGGATGTTAAATACAAAAAATGATTGTAGGGAAAAATTGCTATAGGAGTCTGATCTACGGTCGATCACTTTGTCCCTTGGACCACATGATGATGAAAAAGTGCTGTAGAAGAGGAAGAAGCTTCAAAGGTTGCAAGTGGGATTGAATTTTCGTTGCCAAAGTTGTCAATCAACACTCTCTGCCTGTGCTCTCTCTCTCTGATCTCTTGATCCTTGATCCTTGATAATTTTTTCTTCGATTCTGATATCTCTGCCCTTTGATTCTGTGACCAGGGGTTTCTATTTATAGAGATCAGTCACAGTAACTGTCCAGTTGGCGTAGAAGCCAAACTGTGAAGAAAGTTGCATCTTTTATGTGGCGGTTATAAAAACTGCTATCCACGTTCGAATGATCTCCTGAATCCACGTATGACACGTGTCCTATTATAAGGTAACGCGTATAACTGCTTCTCAAAGATCACGGCAAGCAAGCCACGTAGATAACTGTACCTTGCGTAGAGATGGTTGGCGTAGAAGCCAAATAACTGTCTTATTGGCGTAAAAGCCAAATAAATGTCTTGTTGGCGTAAAAGCCAAGCTCTGCGTAAAACTCGAGGATTCATAGATAATAGACAACCAACATAAAATAGCCAATTGTCTGTCACGACTGAGGTCTTGAGCGTATTCTGGGCTAAATTGCCTTATCACGTACCATTACAAATATAGTCGAGTTGGCGTATTTCGAGGAGATAGCATACGGCGTACTCCTTTAGTTAAAAATAGCCTGGTTGGCGTAAAATGCAAGGATGGTGATGTGAGCGTATTAGTCACAGTTTTAGCTTTTCTAGTTATTTTAAAAATAGAACACGATCTCGTGCATTAAATATAGAGATCTGCCCCCATCTCGTGCATTGAATACAAAGAAATGCCTCGAGCTCTGTACGAGAAGCAGCTTTTGACGTGGCGTCTGATTTTGACTCGTCTTGAGCATAAAGACTCATTTCTGCCAATGTAGAATAGGCAGCGTATTCTTTGAATGCGTAAAAATGACTTGTATTAAGAATATGTCATTAAACGACAGCCTAGGTCTTTATGCAAAATTATTATCACAACCGTCCTCTCGATCCTCGTACAGTACTTTTTGTCAGGAGTCAGGTTCAATGTTTTGTCTGACAGATTCATCCGAGGAATACGAAGAGTTCCTCGTACAACTTCACGCTGCATTAAAAGCAAATGTATTTTACGCAGGAAGGTATAGCAACCTTTTTATGCCAAAACAGCCTTGGAGTGCTGCTTTACGTGGACAGCTCTGAAGCTCTATTTTATGCCAAATAGCGTTGAAGCTCTGTTGTACGCCAATAGCTCTGAAGTCATATTTTATGCCACTCAGCACTGAAGCTCTATTTTATGCAGACTTTATGTATGTTGGGGATTTTGACTGTATAATACGCGTACAATTTTCTAGCCTATTTCATGCTTCTACAAGACCCCCTTCAAAGTTTTCAAATTCCTCATAATTTAAAATACTTTGAATAAAGCATAAAATGGTCAAATTTGACTCATTCTGCGCGGCTGATTATACGGCGATATTTAAAAGTTATTGGGATTTTGTATGTTCTCTTCTGCCTATATAAAGGCAAGCGAGTGAACCTATTTTTCTATACTCCCTTCACCACAAAGATGGCTGCTGAGATTCATTAGGCTGATCTGAGAAAGAAGAAGATTATGCTTTTTCAACATGTAAGGAGCCGTAAAAAGAGACATCTTCGAGCAAATATTCTCTGCAATGATGGATCATGGAAGGATATCATAGCTTCCTTTGCTCGGGATAATCAGCGATTTTATATGGCGATTCACCCAGGAGGGAGGAAGGGTCTCATCGGACCACACAGCTTGCTAGCTATATTTTCTCCTATTATAAAGCTGGACCCTGGTGGGCAGCTTGGCTGTGTCTTCCAATATTGTGTTGGGTCTGAATCTCTAACATAATTCTAAGCATGGCCGCGATGGCGTATGGTGGGTGGGCCTGAATAATTTAAACAGGCCCAGTTTTGTATCCTCCCTCCATTCACCATTTTCTTGGCCTCCCGGCCAAAGAAGTGCTGTAGAAGAAGCAATGAAGATCTCCATCAGACGAAAACCTAGCATAATAGATTCCCATCATATGTAATCATGATCTTGAATATTAATGAAAATTTCTTTGTAAAATGGATTTCCATCATATGTAATCATGATTAATAAACTTGTCTTCTTTTACGCACTACTAATTTGCCATATTACTGTGAGGACATCTGAGAATGTGCAGCTTCAATACGTTTGAGTAATTTTTATACTGACTCTAACAAATATGCCTCCAGTCATGTCCCAATTTTTACGCGTAAAGGAAGATGCATAAAAAGCTCTTTTCGCATTAAGTTGTCTTGAAGATCCAACTATTATGCTGTTTTTGACGAGGAGTCACATAGAATTCTGAACCGTCAATTCTCTTAAATATGGAGAACGTCTGTTCAGAATATCTTCTTCAAAAGATTAGCTTCTCGAAAGATTCTCGAGACGAGGCAAGAAGTGTCCGCCGAACAGGCCATCCCTGAACTAGATGTAAAAATTATGGCCAAACCTCGAATAAACTATCAATGGCCAAGGAAGAAAAGTCATCTTTCCATGAAGACAGACACTTTCAGGGAACTCTTTGGCCCTTCGTCTGATGAAGTCTTTTTGATTGAGGAAGAAGAATATTTTTTGCGTAAACTCTTGTAACTAGCTTTTTCAAGCGTGAAACCCAAATTATCAAGATATACGTGTATTCTGCTAGCTGATCCATCCCACATATTTTAAGATGCACATAAAATTATAGATCCACAGCTTCTGAGCGAACGCAGCATGACTATCTGTCTTTCTTTTTAAATGATAGGCTGACATGGTCCCAAATTATAACCGACTATTAAAAATTAAATTTGGTTAAGGATTCGGAGAGTCACTTGAACTCTATAAATAGGCCTAGGTCATGAGAGAGAAAAAATCCTTCATCTGTCTCTATAAAACCCTTCGTTTCTTTCTGGGAACTCTTCGTCTCCTTCTGAAAACTCTCAGATTCACTATGGTACCAAAACAGGCCTCCGTCGCTAAGGGAATGAAAGCTGCTTTATCATCTCGCTCTACTTCTCAAGCATGAGCGACCCTTATTAGGCTAAGCGAGCCTCGTTCTGAACGAAGTGCTCTGCCGTCTAGCTGTGCACCGGGCATCACAGGTAAAGACTTCGAGAGAAGAAAAACTCTTCGCACACGTTGTACGTGTATGCACAAATACGCCCACATTCTTAATGTGTCAGCGTAAAACTCTATATTTTTACAGTCTGGTATAATAACTCAGACTGTCAAATTTTGGCGTATACTGTAAACTTTGAGTTTTACGCACTGGATGTAAATTCTAGCATAAAACTCAAATTTTGGCAGTCTGGAGTAAAAACTCAGACTGTTAGGTTTTGGCGTATAGTGTCAACCTTGAGTTTTACGCACTGGAAGTAAATTTTAGCGTAAAACTCAAGTTTTTACAGTCTGGCGTAAAACTCAGACTGTCAAGTTTTGGCGTATACGACAAGAGTGTAACACCTTTTGTTTTATGCGCTGAAAGAAAATTCCAGCGTAAAACTGATTTTTTCTCTTACTTTTTGCAGTGGACTTACAGATCCATCCTCTGACTGAAGTGATGGGCTCTGCTGCTGGAATGTTGAATTCTAGCTATTTGGAGGATTTGTCCCATGTGACTTTCCCCATATCTGGAAACGAGTATCCCCAAGAAAGGGGAACTCTGATCTCGGCCCAAGGAGAAAGGATGTTGTTGAGTATTATCAGTAGGGAACCCTTGATGTACATAGACGGTACTGAGTATAAGAAACCAACTTTCTTATTTGGAGATGTTATTGATAAACAATCCCAGACAAAGCCCAAGAAGGAAGATTGGATATTTTTTGCGGAGGGCACGGTCATGTATCTGCCAAAGATGCCCAGAGATTATCCTATCTCTGCATTCTTCCATGCCACATATCCCAGAAAGATGGCATGGACTCTAACTCTGGGTCTTCATGGCCAGCCAGGGAAGATCTTTTATAAGAAAGGAATAAACCGAGGATCCTTTGTAAGTAGTCCCTCAGGTCCCGTCATGCCTTTCAGAAGATTACTGCCGGGCAGCGTCCCGAGTGAAGACTCTTTCTTGATCAAGGTATTTCAAATGGCAAACTTTGGCAATGAGTTCATGGAGCAGGGAGGAGTATATCCCAGGGTTAACCCTTATACAAGTGGATGGCTTAACCCCCAGAATATTCGATGGGCCAGTTTAACTGCATGGGCCCTGAAGCACTCCCAGATGGAGTTAGAAAGTATTAACTTATTTGAGGCTGTAAGCGCCACTAGCATTGGGCTGCCTATCAACTCTAATTTGTTCTTGGCTATGATAGAGCAATATAACTCGCTAACTGGGACTTTGCTACTCTGATAGGTGAGTTGGGCCTTGCCCTTCATGAGATAGCAGATATCTCCAAGCTGCCAAAGGGAGACACTCTTTATGAAGAATACGTTCCCACCAATAGAGAGTTGAAGGATACCAACCCTCGGGTAGTGGCAGTATATCAAGAGCTGATGAGCCACTATCTTGTATGCACCACCTTCTACGGGGAGCTTTCTGATTTAGCCCATATTAACAAGTAGGTATCCTACCTCTTCTTCCATCAGGCTAAAAATACTAAGTAGGACAAGGTTATAGATAGCAAAGATAAGCCTTTGAACCTTCTGAGCATGCTTAATGCCAACACAGTCGATGATCTCATTGAAGATGCCGGGGCTCCAGATTGTGTTCTCGATGAAGAGATAGGGGTTATCCCGCAGGAAACAAAGCCTATAGTTATTTGAGGCATTGTCGCAAGCCTCTGTCAAGAGAAGCTTAACTGGCTGGCTTCCTCTCTATCTGGCTACGCCGATGGGTGATGCCTGGCATCGCGTCTGTGGATCGCATTCATCGTAACACCTTATGGCCCACAGTACAATTGGTATTTTGAGCAAGATTGGGCATGCTTCCTGCCATGGTATATAGGATACAAGCTGGCCTGAGGGCTATCACTGATGGGCTGCTGGCCGATGCTACGCAGCGTAAAGGATATCCCAGAGTGGAATTACCATTCTTATATCTGATAGGACGGTTAATCCTTTAAAACACCAGAGTGATGTCTCCCAGATTTGCTAGTGGTTTGGGACATAACTTCTTGTTGAATTACAAGAATTCTCTTTGGAATGTGGCTAGCGTCATAGATTGTCGACTAGAACTAAATTTGGCCCATAGTTGGAAATTCTTCTGCCCCTTCCCCCCGTACATATCAACCAACATGGGACTAAACTTCAGAATATAGGTCAGGGGAAGACTATTCTTTTTCCTGAAGCCTTTTACTGGTTGGTCAGCATTAGACCTTCCCACTTGCTATACAGAAGTGAGGACCACTGCTACTTGGAGCCGTATCTGCCTAGCCGTTTTGCCAAGCAATTTGGGTATGATTAGTTGCAAGTGGGGAATCCTATCACCAGCTTCAAGTTCAAAGGTGGACTTATTGACGGGGCTAGATGATGGTGGTATTTCATCATGGGTTGTACTGGAGCAACCTTTACTGTGCTCGCGACTTCTCTCTCCACGAAGTTGCGCATTCTTCATTCGTACGCACAGTTTTATGCGTCCATCAATATCTTCTATCGTGATTTTGATGTACATGGAAGTTTCAGAATGCCCTCCCATAAATCCACTGGAAGAGAGGAGATACCGTCTGTTTCCTCTGATGAAGGTGATGAAACCACCGGTACAGATAATTATTTATTAATTTTACCGAGAGGCGTAATAGCCCCGCCAGCAGAGCCTCTCATAATCTCCAATAAACGAAAGGCTTCCACTCTGAAAGGGCCTTCCCCCCGCAAGAAGAAGCAGTCTGCCAGAGGTCCTAAAAAGACTTCCACCAAGGGGGCCTCTTTCAGGAGTGAGCCTATTGTTTCTCTTGTTGGGAATGATTCTTTGATTAGGGGTCCTTCGCCTTTTAGAGAAGGGACCTCCACAGTTCCAGCTGACAGTGCTGGATATTCTTTGCCCGCGA
This sequence comes from Iris macrosiphon, assembly GCA_036927795.1. Taxonomy (NCBI): domain Eukaryota; kingdom Viridiplantae; phylum Streptophyta; class Magnoliopsida; order Asparagales; family Iridaceae; genus Iris; species Iris macrosiphon. The sequence continues at coordinate 42,111,681 of JAYESA010000011.1, read as the reverse complement.
TTGCTGCCGCTACCACCGTAACTTGTAGTGCTTCTAGATCGCCTTCGAGACCGAGTGTAATAAGAATCAATATACCTTTACCAAGACAAATAATGGGACTAGCCCCTCCTTCGTCTTAAGTATTTCAAGCGAGATTCCACCCGATGAACCTCGAGTAGATCTGGGTGATGACTGGGATGACTACCCTCAAGCGTCAGTTGGTGCACCCTCTTCTCCAGGTATGACAACTTGTTTTGCATCATTAAGAAATGATTTAGCTATATAGGCTGCAGACGCACTATACATACCATCGGCCATGGGTAAATATTGTCTCCACGCTGTTTTCAGGAAAATTAACATCAAATTGATATTAACTTTCTCTTATCTTTTTTTCAGGCGAAGACATCTCGGGGGAGGGCGGAGTTGACACAACTTCTGATTTTGTTGCGAATCCGGCTAATGAAACGGCGGTGCCCAACGTCGAAGAAGCATACCTTGAAACTGCTGACCTTTCATCTGTAACATTCTCGGATGTCATCCCGCCAGTAGCAGTTCAAATAATATCAGAGGCGGATGAACCCACCATCTCGACTGTGCATCCTTCGTAGAGCATGCCAGCAACTTCAACCATTATTGGTGTATCTTTTTTTGTCGTGCCATCTGTTGAAGCAACGACTGTGGCAACATCCTCTACAGTCATTCCGGAAAGGAGGCTTACCGATATTGCGGCCACTCCCAGCGTCCATTCGAGCTTTGCTATGCTAGTAGATCAATACACTAGCATATTCTTCCTCACTTTGAAAGAATTGATATCCATGGTGCTGGAAAAGAATTTAGGCTTTGAGGCTCCGAAGATGTCCTCCAATCTTAGCATAGCGCAGATTAGAAATTTCAATAACGCTGAAAGAGCTAATGTGCTAGAGCAAATAGTTAATGGTTTAGAACAACCCATTAACGAATATTTGCAACTATCCCGAGGCAGCATCGATGACCTGGTTCAAGCTGAGTACGACTCCCTAACTGCAGGACTTGCTCAGCAGATAGAATCTTTAAACAAATCCATCTAGGAACATCAACAAGAGATGGAGAAAGAGCAAGCAGTATTGGTGGAGAGTATTCCTTAACTAGCTCAATGCTTTGTAGAATATGAGGGATACGAAGTGAGAGTTCAAGAATTGGAAGCTGAACTTGCTCAGACAAGGGAGAGGCTTCTCAAAGCATCGCTAGTTCGTAATGTATTAGAGGGCCAAGTAAGTACAGCTCAGTAGAACTTGACACATGTGGGTGTCATCCACGCAAGCTTTATTGATACTCTGTCCAAACTATCTCTCTTGAGCAATAAGGAGGCAAGGCTGGAACGGGCTCGCACTAACATTTTAAACTCCAGGAATGAGATGATGGCTGCTTTCGCGCAACAGATTCGCGATTTAACTACTCCTCCCTAATGATGTACTTTTTTGTTTCTCCTGTAATTTCTTAGAGATAATAAAGATACTTTTTCTGACTTTGTGGCCCCATCACTTTAGAAATAAATGATAGGCTAAGATGAAAGTGATATCAGAGGTAATATAAACATGATATACTTTCTGTAAGGTTTTGCTGAATATAAATCTATTCAGAGGTAATATAAACCTGATAGAATATAATCCAACTAAATTTGCATACAAAACACTATCAGAGGTAATATGAACATGATAGATTTACAAATTAGTTCAGCATATCTATTCATAGGTCATATATACCTGATAGAATATGATTCAGCTAACCTTTGTACATAGTATCGCCAGAATAAGATCTTCATTATACTCCGTTAAGCAAATGAGATCAGGTATAGTACTTCTTCAAAAATTTGCCGTTGATAGGAGCTATTATCAAATCTTTATTAGGTTTGGCTGATCTGTAAGCGCCATTTGAGAAATATTGTTTCAATCATATAAGGGCCCTCCATTTCTTTACGATTGTTTGTGCAAACTTTGAATATAGTAAATATGGACGTAGTACAACACCGTGTTTGTTAAGGACCTCCCACTGGGGGATCTTTTGTGGACCTGTTCTTTGTTGTGCATGTTGAGTGCAAATAATAAGTTTGAAACAAGCCCGTTCAGAAGTAATATAGGCGTGACAGTTTTTGTGGACCCACTACTTTTTTGCGCACGTTAGCGAAAGTAATAGGTTTGAGACAAGATCTGCCAGAGGTAATATAGACGCTGTAAAAATATGACTATGTAGGGATATTGGAGAGAGATATTTTTGTTGAGAGATAATGTAGACGTGAATTATTCATTTTTATTATGGGCATCCCATGGGGGTTTTTTGGTGGACCTATTACTTCTTGTGCACGAGAGTGCAAGTAATAAGTTTAAGACAAGCCCTGCAAGAGGTAATATGGACGTGGCAGTTTTTGTAGACCTAACACCACTGGCGTACTTAGAGTTAAGTACGGGTGCTAAGTTGAGATGACAACCGATATCAGAGATAATATGGACATGATAATCGATAGCCGAACTCGGAGGGTTTGCTCAGAGGTAATATGGACATGACAAACTCAGCCTGAGAGAAATATTATGACAGTAGTTTAGAGGTAATATGAACGTAAACTAATATTGAAAAAATTCCTTGAGGAGTGATTTATTGAATGTGGTCTGTCAGAGCATGAAGATAGACCGAAGGGTCATTCCGCTGGGGAGATTGATAGGATAATAGCTCAGAGGTAAAATGAACATGGCTAGCGTCTAGCGAGATTGGTTGTGAATAGTCACTGCGGGAGTGTGCAAGTAGACCTAAGGATTGCTTCGCTGGAGAAATTTTGAGGATCCATCATCCATTGTGTATCGGAGACTCTTGGATACGGATGATGGCTTTTTATAAGAATTTATAGCGAAGGAGAAAATGTTGCACATATGCACTTGCTGGGGATGAAGAACGTTCTTTAGTTGATTTGTACATCCGGGTTGCGGACTTATTACCCCTGGTGTACCTTAAGCACAGATAATAAGCTGAAATGACTAGCACTACCAGGGGTTATGCGAACGTGATAGTAGAAAGTCGAAGAGAAAATCTTTACTCAGAGGTAATATGGACATGGAAAAGTTCTAAAAATATCTTACTCAGAGGTAATGTGGACGTGGTAAGATATGACTTTGTGGGGATAAAAAAAAACAGGACAGAGGTAATATAAAAGTGACCATTTTTTGTGGTTATAGATTTACCCTGCTGGAGAAAATAGAGAGACGTAGTTCAGAGGTAATATGGACGTGAACTGATCGATAGCAACAACCTGGGAGGTTTGTTCAGAGGTCATTTGGACATGGCAAAATCAGCTGGGGAAAACAAATTTGGATAACAGTTCGGGGGAAATATGGACGTAAAACCATATTCGAAAAATTCACTGGAGAGTGATTTACTGAGTGGGGATAGACCTGAAGGTTGTTCCTCTGGGGAGATTTTAGGGACCCGTCATCCGATACTTCTTGAGGAGGCAAATTGCTGCATTAGAGTGAGATCAATTTGTAATGACCGTCATCTTGTTTATAAATGTAAAATGATGACTTTGGCATTGGAATATACCAATAAAAGCGATAATATTCTAGGTCATCGACCTTGCTAGTCCTTTCAGGGTATCTGATGTTGGGTAGCCGAAGCTTATTTTTCTTCATCAATATATTGAAGATTTTAATGATGTCATCCTCATTGAAGGAGAAAGTCCCCTTTGGCTTTCGGGCTCCCGATACCTGAGTCGTACGGTTCTGAGGGAAGATGGTCATAGCTGCATCATCTTAGGACACAGAGGGAATTCTACCCCCAACTTTGGATGCTGCTCTGTTTTATCGAGGGAGACTACCCCCAGACATATCAGTGTCTGGTTCTTCTTCTCGTTTTTGTTTTCCTTTGTCCACAGAAGTTGATTTAGAAGGACCTGCCTCTGGTGTTACAGGATCATACTTTGGAGGTTTGGAGTTTGCAAGAGATGCGGTATACCCTAACACAAAACGAGTCCGTTGACAGTAAGGATCACCATGCAACGATATTCGTCTGCCTTTTTCATAATTGAGGCCTTGCTTCAACTTCAAATCATAACCCATATTTTGCATAATCTTTAAAGCCTGTGGGCTATATCTGTGGATTTGTATTTTCCCAACATCAGACTCGTGAGAATCTTCTTGTACAATCGATCTATTCCGTATTCGACCGAAGATTATTTGATGCTGATCATTACGAGTAGGTGGAATAATAAAGACAGATTCTTCATATGGCCCATATGTCATGACGATATTAGATGTTGACGTTACTTCCCACATGATCTCCCCACGCTTGGTAGTTAGGGGCTCTAAATCTTGATTTTGATCCTTGTTTTTGCGTTTCTGGATCAAAAAATCACGCAAATCAGGGAGATTACCAGAAGAAGAAGAAGGCTTATTCTGCCTTTTTATATCAGTAGGCCTGTGGAGATTAGGAACCATAACCCTTTCTCTACCATAGGAATATATAGCAGTTCACACATATGGGTTGCATATGATCCATCATCTGTCTGAGGGGCATACCTTTCCGTAAAACGAGTATTCTTTACGCGGACAGATCTGTCCTAGCATAATTTGGATTTTTGTACAGGTTCACCTAAAACAGGGAAAGTCCTCGTAATCTGTAAAGTGGGAACTTTCTTCTCTTGTGGGCGTAAAAGCCTAGAGGTTGGGAGATTCGCCACTCATTTTCCCTTGATGTGATCGAAGGGTCCTACCAAGGTATTGAGATACCTTACCCGGATACCTTACCCTCTAACTATCTAGCTATATATATATATATATATATATATATATATATATATATATATATATAACTTAGTATATAGGCTACATCAATACCTTACCTCACCTCACTACCCTCAATACCTTAGGTATCTCGAGGTATTGAGATACCCAACTATCCCTCTCTCTAACACTAACCATAATATCCCTCTCTCTAACACTACCTCAATACCTTACTTCTCTCTGCTCCTGCACCTCCATTGGGTGGAGCATAGGATCGGAGAGTTGGAGCTAGGCTACCTGTGGCACAACATCATGCCCCGCACCAGCAGAGGGATATACCCCAGCAGGGCAAGGCTTATGCGTTGACGGTCGAGGAGGCCGATGTTACGGGTGTCAGGTTAGCAGGTCTGTCTCTTTTGTTCTTCTTCCTATTATTTTCTATTCCTTTTGGTGTGCTTCATTATTACCTGTTAGACTTTTTTATTGTGCTGTGGTAGATAGTGTAGTGACCCTGATTGGGACTGTGATAACACGACCAGTAGGACCATGATCTTGTATGTTGTTTAGGTAGAATTTCTTGACTGTGATTGTTGGGGGTTTGACATAGAGGGAGTGCGATTGACTTTAAATTTTGAGAACAAAATTTTCTAAGGAGGATAGGCTTGTCACTACCCCATTTTCCAGAGCAGGGTATATTTTTTTATTTTAATTTAGTTAATTATATATTTATTATAAATATTTGTATTAATATTTCATTGTTGATTATATTTTTTTATTAGTTATTTTAGTGTTTTGGCTAGCCTGGACCCATATCAAACCCTAGTGGAGCCATGCCAGACCCAACCAACACCCTTGATAGACTTATTTCTTGGTTTACAATAGTTATTTATATTTTATTTAGTTAGTTGGAGTGATTGGGAGTTAGTTTGAGTACTTTTGGAACCCCAAACCCGAAACCCAATTTGCATGACTTGCGGAAAGGGCATTTTGGTCATTTGGACATTATGTAAACCTATTTTACTTGCTTGGCCAGCCCTCCCCCTTTCCCAGGCCCGAACCACATCAGCCCCCTCCCTATTTTCTTTACTTCTTCTTCTTCTTCTTCTTCTTCTTCCTTTCTTCTTCCCACTTCCAAGCAAGTAAGTATTCCCATTTTCTTTCCTTTATTCTTCTATTTCTTTTATTTATGTGAACCCTAACCCTATACCTTTTTCTAACGAATGTTTGTAGAGCCTAGACTTAGTGTGGAGGCTTGATTTGGAGGCTTGGAACTTGAGGGAGGTGATTTCAAGAGATTTGGAGACTTTGGCTTAGGATTTCAACTTCCAAGAGGTAAACCCTAATTTTCAACTTGTAATTACTCTTATATAGTGTAATTAGTAGTTTAGAACCTTCTTAGATCTTAGGGCTACCCGTGGGAGAAAGTTGGAGCTTGTTTGGATGTGTTTGGAGACTTTGACACTAGGTTTTGTGTCAATTTTGGGTGAAATCCAAGATTGACCCAATTTTGGGTGATGTCCTAGATTAGACAGACCTAGGTAGACGTGCTTGGATGTCTTAAGGGTTAGTACGTATCTCCGTTCAGACACGTGAAGTCATGTCACGGAGAAATAGGCATTTCGGGCGTTTTGGAGGTTTTCATCGTCGTCGGTTCTATGTGCATGTGTATTTTTGCCACGGACCTAGATTTGACGAGTTAGCATTTTTTCTAGGATCTAGACATCGTTTAAAACTCGTGTGTAAATTTTGGGCCAATTCCGGGTAGGTTTGGTGTATGTTTCAGGAGGTTTTGCGAACCGCACACCACGTGTTCGTCGAAATAACCGAACGGCCATTTCGACTTAGTTTCTTGGTTTCGGTTTATGCGCGCGTTGGATTAGCTTCGGGAAGTGTGTGCTAGAGTTCTCGGGTTATATTTTATATATTTATAGTTATTTATAGGTGTAGGGGTCGTTGGGCGTGCGTTGGTAGGGTATTGTGTGTTGTGTTGTGTTGTGTTGTGTGTGTTGTGTTTATGTATGTATATATATGAGTATATATATAAGTGTGTGTGTATTTCTATATATAGATATATGTGTGTGTATATATATATGTTTATGTGTGTGTAGTTGTGTGTGTGTTAGTGTGTGTGTGAGGGTGTGTGAGAGTGAGTGTGTGTTTGTGAGCGTGTATGTGAGTGTGTGGTTATATATATATATATATATATGAGTGTGTGTGTGTGTTTGTATGAGTGTATATATATATATTTGTGTGTGTGAGTGATTGTTTGTGTATAGGTGTGAGTGTGTAGTGTAGTATAGTGTGAGTGTTTGTGTGTGTTTGAGAGGTGTGTGAGTGTGTTTGTGTATAAGTATATATATATATATATATATATATATGAGTATGTGTATATAAATATGTGTGTTTATATATATAGATATATGTGTGTTTGTATATACATGTGTGTGTGTGATTATAGATATGTATGTGTGTGTGTGTGTGTGTGTGTACCTATACATAAATATGTGTTTGTTTGTATATATATATATGTATATATGTGTGTGTAGATATATATATATATATATATATATATATATATATATATATATATATATATATATATATATATATATGTGTGTGCTTGTGTGTCTGTGTGTGTGGTGTGTCGAGGGGAGAGTTGAGAGAGAGAGAGAGAAAGCGTGCGGGCGCAGCAGCGGCAGCGCGCTACAGCAGCAGCAGTAGTTGCCGGCAGCGCGCTACAGCAGCAGCAGCAGTTGCGCTACAGCAGTTCGCGGCGCGGTTAACTTCCCCCTCCCCCTTCTTTATATATGTGTATATATATATATAGAGATGTATATATATATATATATATATATAGATAGATAGATAGATACATATATATTAGTATAGATAGATATATATATGTATGAGTATAGATATATATATACATATATGTGTATGTGTGGATATATATATATATATATATATATATATATATATATATATATATATATATATATATACATATGTGTTATATATATATGTTAGCCTAGATATATAGCTAGGTATATATATATATATGCTAGATCGTTAGCTATAGTTAGTGTTAGAGAGAGGGATAGTTGGGTATCTCAATACCTCGAGATATCCAAGGTATTGAGGGTAGTGAGGTGAGGAAAGGTAATGAGGTAGCCTATATACTAAGTTATATATATATATATATATATATATATATATATATATATATATATATATATATATATATATATATATAGAGAGAGAGAGAGAGAGAGAGAGAGATAGCTAGATAGTTAGAGGGCAAGGTATCCGGGTAAGGTATCTCAATACCTTGAGACACCAAGGTATTGAAATAAGTTGGGTATTGGGGGTAAGGTATGAGGTATTTGTCTATGCACTAGGGTGCATATATATATATATATATCTATATAGTTAGATATATGTTATATATATATATTAGTATATGGTAGTATATATTATAGATAGTTAGTTAGTTAGCTAGTGTTAGTGAGAGAGTTATGTTAGTATCTCAATACCTTGAGATACTCAAGGTATTGAGCGTCGGGGCATGGTATTGAGTTTTAGCCTAGGATTAAGGTTAGAGTTGCTTTTATATATATAGTTATATATATTTATGCGTGCTAGTATATATTATATGGGTATGGATGGAACATATAACGTAGGCTGAGGTATCGGATACCGAGGGTATCCCGGTATCTCATGGAAGGGAGTTTGAGGGTTTATTAGCTTAATGACCTAGTTTTGACCTAAAATTTTAGGGGCACCCTAGTTTGACCTAGAATTGACCGTAGTTGACCCTGATGACTGCTAAAGTCAACTTATGACCTAGATTTGACCTAGGGTTGACCTTTTGGACCCAGAGTTGACTTTTGGACCCAGATTTTATCGGTTTGACCTGTTTGACCTAGAACGATCCTAGAAGCCTATTTTGAGCTATTTTATATCTGTTTAACTCATTAGAAACCTGTTTAACCTTGCTTTTTACAATAGATCCTTGCGACACCAGTTCGGATCGCCAGTTGCTCAGGACGTCAGACGAGTACATTCTCTGATAGTTTTTATTATCTGATGATTATTATGATTCAGCTTCTAGTATAGTATCATCTAATTTTCTGGCACGACACAGACTAGTATTTCTAGATTCATTTACTTGCGATATTTATATTTTATGTTTCTGGCCTCTATTCTGAAATCACCTACTGGCATCACCTACAGGCATCACTACAGGCATCACTCATATTTCTGGCTGGACTCATACTTGATTTACGTGTCGGGTCTTGGATTCACTTGTACTAGTCGGGACGGGGAAATACTCGAGTAGACATGTAAATATTCCTTACTGGAATTACTTGAATCACCCCCTCTGGTCTAATCTGGAATGATAGCAGTCGCACACCCTGTGTACGGTGAGCCGTACTTACCCCTAGCCGTTTACATGTTGAAACAGGTATTTCAAAGGCACGAGTTCATTCTTTAATCTGGACTCTCTTGCATTTCTTGTCGGTCTCACTTATAATTTCTGGACTTGACTCATTACATGTATTTCTTGCTCGACTCACTACACGTTCTTGTGCACATACTAGATCTTAGTTTAGATTTCTTGTATCTTGCAGTTATTACTATCTTGCTTATGATATTCATACATCTTTACCTTTATGCACCAGTGATATATATATTTCCTTGTTTCATACTTTATATCCTTCACCTTGCTACTTGCTACAACTATTTTATAGTTTTTATCATTTAACTGGAACTGCTATTAGAGGTGTACTTACTCTAGTCCTTACTGGACATATTTTTTCCAGAGTATCCGGAGGATTGGTGTCCAACGTTTTATGGACCTCATCCTGTCGATGGTGCAGACAGGGACCCTCTAGTTTAGAAGTAATTGCTGGGTTGGTAGCCGGGATCACTAAGACCTCAGTTGCTGTATTATTAGCCTTTGGTACCGGATTTGTCTCCAGTTTTGGATTGAGACCTTGTATTGTATATGATTTTGGATATTATCGTATTATTATTATTATTATTATTATGGTTGTTTTTAGTAGCAGTTGTTTAGACTTTGTAGTTGTTAGTCTTCTGTGTTATCTTATCGTACTTAGATTCGTGATTGAGTACTTGTGATTATTATTACGATATTGCTCCTCCGTTTGGAGTTTAGATCTTGACAGGTTTATATATTAATTGCGTGAGATTGTTAGATAGATAGTAGACCTAGACAGCATTCTACCGCCAATGCTGCGGCGTAGGCTGGACGTACCCATGACTCATGCCCGATTTTTCTAGGTGCAGGTCGTGACAGGTCCATCTACCTCATCACAGACGGGAGATGTATTTTTACGTGCAGGGCATGTTTGAAATTTCTGAATCGGCACTGAGGCCTTGTCAGAAATTTTGTCTGCCACATCATAGACGGGAGACAAAGTTTTAAGCCTAGGACGCGTGTTAGACTTCTGGATTGGCATTGGAGCATTGCTAAAAGTTTTGTCTACCAAGTCACAGTTGGGAGACAAAATTTTACGCACAGAGCGCGTCTGAGACTTCTGGATTGGCACTGAGGCATTGCCAGAAGTTTTGTCTGCCATGTCACAGACAGGAGACACATTTTTACGTACATGGCGTGTAGGCTGTATTGTCATAACCTTGTTGATCAGAGAAGGAGAGCTTGCAGGAAGGGTAGAGGACATCCTGGGCATCCATACTTTATGCAGCTTCCTGTTGTTTTTGACAGAGAGGGAATGAGGGCTACCCCCTGCACGAAGCCTGTCTTCATAAGTAGATTGGTCGAACTGGACGACCAAAGTCTTCTTCGTCGATCCAATGGATACAGCATTGTGTTGAGCAATTACTTTCTCGTCAGATAAGAAAGTGGTCCCCAGCAGAGTCGCCACCTTGTGTTTGAATAAACAAAAATGAGAGAAGAAGAAGAGGGTTTATACGAAACCTTTCTTTTTTTGCTTACAAACAAGAAAAAGAGTACAATTAATCCTATACGTGGATGTTAAGTATAAAAAATGATTCTGGGAAAAAATTGCTATAGGAGTCTGATCTGCGGTCGATCACGTTATCCCTTGGACCACACGATGATGAAGAAGTGATGTAAAAGAGGAAGAAGCTTCAAAGGTTGCAAGTGGGATTGAATTCTCGTTGCCAAAGTTGTCAATCAATAATCTCTGCCTGTGCTGTCTCTCTCTGATCTCTTGATCCTTAATCTTTTTTTCTTCGATTCTGATCTCTCTGCCCTTTAATTCTGTGACCAGGGGTTTCTATTTATAGAGATCAGTCACAGTAGCTGTCCAGTTGGCGTAGAAGCCAAACTGTGAAGAAAGTTGCATCTTTTATGTGACGGTTATAATAACTGCTACCCACGTTCGAATGATCTCCTGAATCCGCGTATGACACGTGTCCCATTATAAGGTAACGCGTATAACTGCTTCTCGAAGATCATGGTATACAAGCCACGTAGATAACTGCATCTTGCGTAGATTTGGTTGGCGTAAAAGCCAAATAACTATCTGGTTGGCATAAAAGTCAAATAAATGTCATGTTAGCGTAAAAGCCAAGCTCTACGTAAAACTTGAGGATTCATGGATAATAGACAACCAGCGTAAAATAGCCAATTGTCTGTCACGACTGAGGTCTTGAGCGTATTCTGGACTAAATAGCCTTATCACATACCATTGCAAATATAGCCGAGTTGGCATATTTTGAGAAGATAGAATACGACGTACTCCTATAGTTAAAAATAGCCTGTTTGGCGTAAAATACAAGGATGGTGATGTGAGCGTATTAGTCATAGTTTTAGCTTTTCCAGTCATTTTAAAAATAGAACAAGATCTCGTGCATTAAATACAGAGATCTGCCCCCATCTCGTGCATTAAATGCAGAGATATGCCTCGAGCGCTGTACGAGAAGCAGCTTTTGATGTGGCGTCTGATTTTGTCTCGTCTTGAGCGTAAAGACTCATTTCTGCCCATGTAGAATAGGCAGCATATTCTTTGAATGCGTAAAAATGACTTGTATCAAGAATATGTCATTAAATGATATCCTGGGTCTCTGTGCAAAATTATCATCACAACCGTCCTCTGGATCGTCGTGCAGTACTTTTTGTCAGGAGTCAGGTTCACTGTTTTGTCTGACAGATTCATCCGAGGAATACGAAGAGTTCCTCGTACAACTTCACGCTGTATTAAAAGAAAATGTATTTTACATAGGGAGGTATAGGAACCTTTTTACGCCAAAACAGCCTTGAAGTGTTACTTTACACGTGCAGCTCTGAAGCTCTATTTTATGCCAAATAACGCTGAAGCTTTGTTGTACGCCAATAGCTCTGAAGTCATATTTTATGCCACTCAGCGCTGAAGCTCTGTTTTATGTGGACTTCATGTATGTTGGGGGTTTTGACTCTATAATACAGGTATAATTCCCCAGCGTATTTCATGCTTCTACATACATCTCTAATAGCAATTCTAATCAATGATATAAACTATATAATAGTAAATAGATATAAATATACAAGATGTAACAATAGATACAAGAGATATACAATAAGAAAATACTGGATGTAAATACAAGAATGAACAATATACAATGAACAAGAATACTAATGACTAAGTGTGTGAGTACTAGCTTTAACATGTGATCGGCTTGGAAACTTGATACAAGATTTATGTCCTGACTAATCATACGTATGGTGTATGATTTAAACTATTCAAGAACATGACTTGATATAAGGAGGCTATAATCACATATCTACACTACATTCTCTCCAACCCCGACTGGTATAGTGGATCCAACCATGGTACGCTATGGAACGAGATTCTCTAAGAAGAAAACTAGTCTTCCCGAGAATCAGTGTCTGTATATTTATAAGAAGAATAATGAAACAAGGCTTGCACATAATACACCATATATATATATGTGTGTGTGTGTGTATGAGTGTATATTACTTATCAATATAATTAGAAAAAACATATGTAAATGATCTCAATGTTAGATTTTCGAAACTTTAAACGGTTCTTGATTCTGATTCCTGATTTTCCCAAAATCACGAAAATATCGAGACAAATCTATTTTCGGACATGTTGTGCTCTACGAATTTTCTAGAATTTAATATTCATTATTTGGTGAAATAATTTATATACTTAGAAAATTAACCTCAATACAGTTCTATTGCAAGAAACTGGGCTGCATTTGGAGTCCGGGGCTATGAGATCTCGCCTTTTAAAGTCGTCGTAACTATTAAAAAATGAGGCTGAATTTATGACGAATTTTGACTATTTTTGGACAAAAAAAGAGAAGAGTTTGGTAAAGAAAAATATGAAAGATGAGTTTATTCCATAAGTCTACTAAGTATTTATAATGGTGGAGACTACTTAATTGAATACGACTAGGATTGACTAATTTGGATATGATTAGTATCAGTTTAAAAAAGCATAGGATATGCATAAAGTTGCTTTCCTAGTAGGCTCAGGATTTGAATTAATTAAAATATAGTTTAAATTTATCTCAATAATATATAATCTTAAATAGAATTAAAGATAATACAAATAATTTATATATAATCTTATTAATATCTATTAACACTAAATTATCATCTATCTAATATTAAGACTTTATATATCCAAATCAATCCTCAATAATTACAAAAATCCAAAAATTCCTTAAAATTCTAAACTGATTACAAAAATATATATTTAAATATTTAACTCTAAAATAAATGTTTGGTAGTAAAAACATGCAAGTATGGTCTCATAGTAAATCATGGAAGTCCGATATTTACGTTTCATAGGTTTTAATAACCCAAAAATTCTAGAAAAATCTCCAAAAATCTAAAATAGCCTAAAAATAATTCTAAATAAATATTTATATAAGTAAATATATCAAGAAATTTATTTTCTAATTAACTAAGAGAATACTATAAAAAATTTATTGGAAGGCAAAAGCTAGTGTAGCGCTCCAAATATCGAAGCAGCGGTAAGGTACAACAATCAAATAAAATCAAAACAATAAATATAATCCCAAATAATTAATCCTAAAAATACTAATTAAAATCCATAATCCTATAATTTGGTCAACTGTTCATCTAGTGGGCTTCTAGGTCTAGTCTACTAACTCATACATTAAAGAACATCCTATATATATATATATATATATATATATATATATATATATATATATATATATATATATATATATATATATATATATATATATACACACATATATATATCATACAATTTTTAAAAAATAAATATACACAATACTTATAATAAATAAAAAGACAAAAATATCCCTATTTTAGGATGTGGTAGTGACAAGTCTACCCGCCTTAGAAAAATTTTGTCCTCAAAATTTAGGATCCTCAATAGTTGTTTATATATATATCAAAATTTAAATTCATCAAACCATATAATCATGAAGTAAATCCATATTGTCATTTCACAAAATTTTCAAAATTCTATAAATATCATATTCCTGAAAATCTTTAAATTTAAAATCAAATTTTATTCTTATCACAATTTCCTCCAAAATTTTAAGTTAATAACTAAATACACAAAATAATTTAATATCCAATCTTCTAATTTAATACCAATCAATGCATATTATAAAATTTGAAATCTCATCCCAAAAATTTGAATTCAAACACTAATCTATTTGTAATCTTATTCCTCGATTTCTTTTTCTACGGAGTACTCAAACAATGTAATACTTATAAAATCTTCAAATACAATATTCAAAATATAAATTTTTAATTTCATATCTTGCAGTCCAATAAATATAATGATAATCTTCTTAAATTCTTTAAAATTTAATGATAAATTCAATCCTATCATAATCTTCATAAAAATTAATGATTTGACAAAATCGTCAATTCTTCCATATTAAATTCTTAACTCTTTATTTAAATTAATTTTTATCCTCAAAATTTAAGACACATTGTCTCTCTCTGTCCAGTCATAACCTCTTCATTAATTTTACTGCGGTCAAACCCCCAATAATCAAGGTCTAAGAAAATTCTACCTACAGTCACACAACATATAATCTAGAGAAAATATACATAATTATGATCTCTTTTATCATTGTATTGCAGTCTCTGTCAGGATGTACTACTAACTATATTTAAACAAGAAAATCACTGATACAAGCTACGGTACTAAGGAATCAATCAATCAATCAAATAGACGAAAAAGAACAGAAGGAAAGAAAAAACAGAACCTGCTAACTCACCACCTGGACATCTTCAATCTTTAACATACACTTAACTCTGGCACATTCACTCACTAATTCCTATCCCTATACACTGATACCTATATCAACTAATCATTAGTCCACAAGATATCCATGGATACATCCATATTAAACACACCTATCTATTGCTACCAAAATCTGACACCAAGAACCTCTAACATAACCATAGGTTTAATGATGCATCCAAAGTTAGATACCTCTATCCCTTTAGGTACCACTGTTTCTACTACTAGTACACCCACTGCTAGCTCTCTTACCTACTATACTTGTTTATACTAGTTATTCTTATCACTCAAGTGCACACCAAGTGCAACATAGCACACTAAGTACTACTCCCTCTAATACAACTCTAGATGGACACCTAAGTCAGTTTGTAGTGCAATCTTAGTCATGCTCAAACCAACAGATCCTTACACATGTACATCATCCACTCATATACTGATATATATATCTTATTCATATCTATCTAATTATACATATATATACTCATAATCTCTAACACTCAAGGTAAACACGAATACACCAATTGTCTACAACCCTCAACTGTGTACAAAATTTTGCACTGCCCAGATTACTTGCACTATTGCTTCCAATAAATTTCTATCCATATTAACTGATATACTAATCTAATATTATCACATAAGGTACTTACTATTACTAGCACATTGTTCAACTAATCCTTGATATTGAAACACTAGCACTCATGGTATAGTAATACTAGCTTTATTATTAGATTACCTCATCACACTCACTAGAACTCATGTTCACTTGCACTTTCTATAATACCAATATTTTACTTCACTCTCAAAGGCAGGCATATGGTTCCATATCTTGATTGATGTATACGTATTTTTTCATAAATATTTTACAAACTGATACACTAATAAGTGATACACTTCATACCTTTCATGACCAATCTTGATATTTCTCTACCTATGGAATCTCATTAATACCCATTATGCATATACATTTCTTTACTCTTGTCACACTCAAGTAATCAACCATCAAATTGAATATTATGCTCCATTAATGTTTAATATAATTTTTTTGATACTTAATTGTTTACATGGATCTCCCAGCTATATAAATTTATGACGATCCAGGACTGACATGCTGACTCTAATACTTACTCTTAGAACCATCACTGATACTCTTTACTCCTCCTTCTACCTATAGTACCAATACTAACTATAATGGCACCTATTAGAACTACTTCTACAAGGTACTATGCTATAGGTTAACTTTAGATCGATGCCTACTGCTCACATATCCAACCAAAAAATACTTACATACTCATAAGCCACACTCTTAATTGTCAACACTGATACAAGACACAGACCTAATTATAATTCATCAATTATCACACTAACAAGGATCCTTAAAGAAATAAAGCTCAAAAAGGAACTGGACTAAGGACTAAAGGTATCTCTACTGCTAGCAAAAATAATTATGAAATAAAGTCTTATAATAACAGAAGTGGATAAGTATTGAGATGATACTTTAAGAACCAATTTAAGATACAAGCTTATAATCATATACATCTATCCGAAATTATGATACTCAGAATCCTCGTTATGCTAGTAAGCATAGCTGCAATAAACGATAGGTTCCATAACTTAGGTATGCAACTCTATAATCATGTCGTCTAGAATCCCTGCTGTGCTAACTAGTATAGCTGCGAGAAATTCTAAATCTCATAACCAAGATATATACATCCGAAGTCAGGTACCTATATTTCTAATATGCCAGCTAATATGGCTGCGATAAATTCTAGGCTCCATAAACAAAAAAATATTTTATCTTTCTCACTGTCCTCATCAACATATGTTATCAGATGATACCATAAATTTTAGTCCGTAAAATTTATCTCGATATGAAATCAAACTCAACAACGAAACCAAGAATTTAATTTAACAACTGATCAACAAGAATTAAATTCAATAACAACAAGTAAGAACGGACGGGAAGAAGAGAAAAAGATTTAAATTAGAAATTATAATAAGATTCTCAAGGGTTGTCCCAGGAATCTCTCAAAAATTTTATGATTGAGTATCCGCTCTCATCCTAGTATCTTATGTCCTATATCTTATCGTAGGCACACAGTAGTGCAACTAAGATGTCGCATTACTACGACATCGCATAATTTGTGACGCCTGACCTGCATGGGCCACCACTAAAAATGTGTCACGACCAGCACCCAGAATAGGGGCACGAGTACGTGGATACGTCCAGCCTACGCCACATCATCGGTGGTAGAACACTGTCTAGGTCTCAATACACTATCTAATCAATCTAACACGAATATCCAACTCCATAAGGAGAGATAAATATCATAATATAATATGGAATATACTCAATTATATAACTAAAGCACGATGGGATATCGAAGAAAATAAACAAAATACAATACAAGTCTAAATAACTAAATTGTCTAACCTGCAAATAATAACATCAAATCTCCAGGTATGCTGGAAACAAGTCCTCTTAGTCACAGTCTAGAAAAATATTTTCAGTCAGGATGGGACGAAGTACATCTCTAACAGCCATTCTAAATTAATGATATAAACTATGTAGCAATAAATAGATATAAATATACAAGATGCATATACATGTACAAGAGATACACAATAAATGAAATACTAAAAAAAATATAGGAATGAACAATATAACAATGAACAAGAATACTAATGACTAAGTGTGTGAGTACTAGCTTTAACATGTGATCGGCTTAGGAACTTGTACAGAAATAATGGCTTTGCTAGTTATGACCAACACTAACATGTAAACAAGACTTGTACATGAAGGGTATGAACATATATCTACACCAAAATACTCTCCACTCCCGACTGGTATAGTGGATCCAACCATGGTACGCTATGGCACGAGATTCCCCAAGAAGATAGCAATTCTTCTCAAGAATTATTTTCTGTACATGCACAAGATAAATAATGAAATAAGAATTGCACAAGATACACCATATACAAGGAATAACATCTCATGACGAGATCTGAATATACCAATCCGTGTAACCATCATGTCAAGAAATATGGATATTTATACTAAACACAATGAATATCGAGGATATCATAAATAAGAAACTATCAGAGAATGTACTCGCTTGTGGTCCTTAGCTGGTATGAATCAGAATCCAAGTCATAGTCCAAATAGCCTATGTATTACAAATTTACCATATCAAAAGATAATTTATTTTAATTTATTTAATTTTAGAATAATTACTCTAAAATTCTATTTTTAAATAATTACTCTAAAATTCTATTTTTAATCTTATTCTTCTAATTTTTAGGTCAATTCTTAAATTTTTTCCAAAAAAACTAAATTTTTATCAACTCGAGACTCATAGCATGCAAATCGAGACAATATGTTGACCAAAAAGTCAACTGACACAAACTCGAATTTCATGCAGGTTTTCCTGTAGATTTTAGCATAAAAAATATGCTAAAATTTATGGCTCATCCGAATTCAAATTCGTTTGGAAATTATTGCACATACCAAAATTGTATTGTGCAACGGTGGTTAATTCTTAACCTAAAAGTTCTACAGAATTAATAGTATAGAAATATTTCTAATTAAATTTTGGTAAAAACTGTCACAACCCACACCCGGTGTAAGGGTACTAGTCAGAAACAACGCCCAGCCTACGCCACAGAATCGGCGGTAGAACGCTGTTTAGATAATCTATCTAACAATATAATGAACCACCAATAATGATAGTATACTCAATCACAAAACTAAGATAGAATGAGCACGAATAAGATAAGAATAGAATAGTCACAATACAACTCATGAGTCTAAAATAATACATCAATGAGTTTGAAGAAGTACAGAAATAAGCTGGAGACAAATCCAGTATAAAGAATACTACGAGGCTACAACTCCAGGGTCAACTGTCTCAGTTGGGATAAGTCCCTCTTGAGCCAGGGTCTCAGAATCTAAACCCACAACATCCTGGGGTCCATAAAAGGTAGGGTACCACTCCTCAGTGTCATCTGGAAAAATATATCCAGTCAGGAAAGGAGCAGAGTACATCTATAACAACATTTCTAATTAATGATAAAAACTATGTAACAGTAAATAGCTATGGATAAATAAGATGCACAATAGATATAAGAGATATATATACAATTAGGAAATACTGGAAATAAATACAATAATGAACAATATGCCAATGGAATAATAATACTAATGACTAAGTGTGTGAGTACTAGCTTAACATGTGATCGTCTTGGGCAAGATGCAATGCGGCCTGGCTAATCATACGTGCGGTGTATGATCAACACTATTCAATAATCTGTACTTCATATAATAGGGATATTGATCACATATCTATACTAATACTTCCCACCCCCGACTGGTATAATAGATCCAACCACGGTATGTTATGGCACGAGATTCCTCAAGAAGATTGCTAGTCTTCCCAAGAATCGGTGTCTGTACATGTACAAGATAACCAATGAAATAATACTTGTATCATATACAATATATACCAAGGAATAATATCTCATGACGAGATCTGGATACACCAATCCGTATAATCATAGTGTCAAGAGAACATGGATATCTACACTAGATACAATGAACATAAAGGATATCATAAATGAGAAACTATCAGAGAATGTACTCGCCTGAAGTCCAATGAACAGTCTCACAGATGTCTGACTCGGTGTCTCGAAGACCTAGATATGGAATACAATATCAATACAAGGTCCCGAAAAGAGAACAAGTTAAAATAATCAACTTCTAGGTCAAAAGTCAACTATGGTTAACTCTAAAGTCAACTAAAGGTCAACTATCTATTTCTAGGTTGCACAAGTCTAGCACCAAAATCTTGGATCAAAATACTAAAATCTAAGTCATAGGAACCACAACCTAAAATATTAGGATACCATAACTTTGGATACATGAATCCAAGGTAAACCTCACAATATCTATATATCAATAATAAAGTATAATAATATAGAATATTAATTTACAACAATTAGGAACCATGGTTTTGAACCAACTTGGTATCCACATAAAGTAATGCTCAAGATACATAGATATAGTATTTACCCTTATACATAAATATAATATATATAAACTAATATTATACAATTAAGAATATAACAATACTAGTATTATATCTCACAATAAATACATATATATATATATATATATATATATATATATATATATATATATATATATATATATATATATATATAATATATAAAATATAAACTAAAATTGCCTAACTGTCACTGAAAAACTGTGTGGAAAATATTAATTTCCAATAAACAGGCTTTCATTGACAGATCCAACTGTCACTGAAAACGCCGTCACCAAATCTGCTGTGTAAATGCACTGTTGTCACTTTATTGGTGACAGTTATCAACTGTCACAGAAACGACCGTCACTGCTGTTGTTTAAATCCCGCCCGCTGCTATTTAATGACAGAATCTGTCATTAAATATCCAATAAAGCTACAACGGCTACTGCTGCTGTTTAATGACAGAAACTGTCATTAATGCAGCTGTCGCCAAAAGTAAATAATATATATAACTATATATATATATTAATATATAAATATATAAATCAATATATATATATATATATATATATATATATATATATATATATAAATATATATAAATTAAATAGATATATACTTCTATATATACATAATCCTACACAAATAAATAAATAAATACTAATAGCTATAAAACACATTCTATGTACTAATCTACATATTTTAACATGGTTAAATGCATACATAAAAATACATTCATTTATATACAATTAATTATATAATAATTATAAATAATATAATTACTCATTTAAACACATAAATATATTTTATAAAATATTTACATATAATTTATACTACTAACATAATTTGCAACATATAAAAATGTATGTAAAAGAAAGCTACATATATATTTATACATTATATTAGAATACCTACAATACATATTTCTATGCTACCAAAAATACCATAATAAATACACTAAAATAAATATATAACATCTATATATATTTACTAATTATAATTTAATAATTAAAGCATAAATAATTAGATCTACACATAAATACACACAAATGGAGAGTATCACACCGTATCCTACTAGATCTAGGATACGCATGCGACACGAGTCCAACACACAACCAATTGCACCCCGAAGGACACAAGTAAGTCACAAATATTATTTATGAACAAATTAAAGTGTCAAATGTAGATCTATGTGTCCGTGTCAAAATACGACATGTACAAAGTCCCGTGTCGGAGAAAAAATCCCCAAAACAACACGTATCACCAAATTATTGGGATACGACCTATACGTACCCAATTGTGGACACGACACTAGCCCGAAACACATAAGCACATGCCCAATTGATCTATAGGATCAATTGACACACACAACAAAATGTCAATTCGGAATTCCCCCAAAATTGATATAAAAAGTACCAAAACTTTCTCCATGGGTCTCCTATGAACACAAAACCAAGTCCTATGGGTAGTACATACATATGGGTTGATTTTACATGATTAAATCTCAGATTTAAAAGCTATT
Source organism: Iris macrosiphon (assembly GCA_036927795.1). Taxonomy (NCBI): domain Eukaryota; kingdom Viridiplantae; phylum Streptophyta; class Magnoliopsida; order Asparagales; family Iridaceae; genus Iris; species Iris macrosiphon. The sequence goes on along the minus strand of JAYESA010000011.1, from coordinate 42,090,119 downwards.
TTAAGGGGAAAAACTGAATTATACCTATTGGGAGATGTAATCTCAATAAAACCTCCAAATGAGATAAAATTGCTTCCAAATTGTAGATCCTTGCTCCTCTTTGTAGATTCTTGCTTCCTCCTTCTAGATCCTTGCTTCTCAACTTTCTAATGGTGAATTGGGAAGGAATTGGAATAAATTTGGTAGAAAAATGGAATGGGAATGAAAGGAATTTGATAGTGGAAAATTCTAGATCTAGATTTGGAATGAAAATAAGAGGAGAGAGAATTTCCCCCTCTCTTTAATAGGCCAGCCCCTACCCCTTCCTCAAGCAATTATAAAATGTCTAATGTACCCCTTGGGGCCTCTCATGAAGAAATAATTAAGGAAGGAAGCTTCTAGTCTAATGATTTAATTAATTTAATCCATCTCCTTATCAATAGGCTTTTTAAATGGGTCAAGTCTAACTAATTAATTCATGTTGGTCCATGGGTCTAAACTAAACTAGTTGGGTCCACTAATATAAGTCTAAAATAATTAAATAATATCTAACAATAATTAAATAATATCATAAATAATTATTTACCATGCACAATATTTAATTAAATAGGAAAAAGACTAAAATACCCTTTCCTAAAAATATGGTAGTGACAAAAACATATGTCAATGATCTCGATGTTAGATTTCCGAAACTTCAAGCGGTTCTTCATTCTGATTCCCGGTTCTCCCAAAATCGTAAAAATACCGAGACGCATCTATTTTTGGACATACTGTACTCTACGAATTTTCTAGAATTTAATATTCATAATCTCGTGAAACAATTTATATATTCAGAAAACTAACCTCAATACAGTTCTAATGCAAGAAATTGGGCCTCATTTGGTTCCCAAAGCTATAAAATATTATCTTTTTAATTCGTCATAACTATTAAAAAATGAGGCTGAATTTATGACAAATTTTGACTATTTTTGGACGAAAAAGAGAGGAGTTTGGGGAAGAAAAATATAAAAGATGAGTTTATTCCATAAGTCTACTAAGTATTTATAATAATGGAGACTACTTAATTGAGTACGACTAGGATTGGCTAATTTGGATATGATTAGTATGAGTTTAAATAAGGATAGGATATGCATTAAGTTACTTTCCTAGTAGGCTCAGGATTTGAATTAATTTAAAATATAGTTTAAATTTATCTTAATAATTTATAATCTTAAATAGAATTAAAGAAAATATAAATAATTTATATATAATCTTATTAATATCTATTAATACTAAATTATCATCTATCTAATATTAAGACTTTATATATCCATATCAATCCTCAATAATTCCAAAAATCCAAAAATTCCTTAAAATTATAAATAAATTACAAATTTATTTTAAATATTTTAACTCTAAAATAAATGTTTGGTAGTAACAACATGTAAGTATGGTCTCATAGTAAATTATGAAAGTTCTAGATATTTATGTTTCCTAGGTTTTAATTACCCAAAAATTCTAGAGAAATCTCCAAAAATCTAAAATATCCTAAAAATAATTCTAAATAAATATTTATATAAGTAAATATATCAATAAATTTATTTTCTATTTAAATAAGAGAATACACTAAAAAAAATTGTTGGAAGCAAAAGCTAGTGTAGCGCTCCAAATATCGTAACAACGGTAAGGTACAACAATCAAATAAAATTACAATAATAAATATAATTCCCAAATAATTAATCCTAAAAATACTAATTAAAATCTATAATCCTATAATTTGATCAGGTGTTCATCTAGTGGGCTTCTAGATCTAGTCTACTAACTCATGCATTAAAGAAAAATATATATATATACGCATATCATACAATTATTTAAAAATAAGTATACATAATACTTATAATAAATAAGAAGACAAAAATATCCCTATTTTAGGATGTGGTAGTGACATAAATGATATAGGAATAAAGCAATTTTGTTGAGAAAAATTTTAGATGTAGATTTAAAATGAAAAGAGGAGAGAGAAACTTCCCCCCTCTCTTTATGTAGACCGCCCCCTTGCCCCTTCCTCAAGATACTATGTAATGTCTCTTATACCCTTTGGGACCCCTCATGAAGAAATAATTAAGGACGAAAGGTTATAGTGTAATAGCTTAATTAAATTAATCATCCTCCTAATCAATGGGCTTTCTAATTGGGCTCAATTCTAACAATTAATACGTGTTGGTCCATGAGTCAAACATAAACTAGTTAGGTCCACTAACACAAGTCCAAATCACTAAACTAACGTCTAACAATAATTAAATAATATAATAAATAATTATAAAATATGTATAATATTTAATTAAATATGAAATGACTAAAATATCCTTTCCCATAAAATATGATAGTCACAAGTCTACCCTCCTTAAAATAATTTTGTCCTCAAAATCAAAGACGAAAACTACCCCTAGAAAATAACAGAACAAAACAAAAGAACAAAACAAAAGAACATAATAGAACTAGGAAATAACATGCCTCAAGGCACAAACAAATATGGGTAACGCTCTCGCATTTTATTCTCTCTCTCCCAGGTAGACTCTCCCAGAGAGTGATGCCTCCATGTAACGTATACCAAAGGAATAGTCTGGTTCCTCAGCACCTTCTCTCTCCGATCCAGAATCAATTGGCTGCTATGGATAGCTAAGAGTAGGGCCCAACGAGTAATCCAATACGTGACTAGGATCCACGATGTACCATCTCAACTGTGATACATGAAATATGTTGTGCACTCCCTCCAATGCAGGTGGCAAGTCTAGTCTATAAGCAACTATATTGACCCTCTCTAGAATAGTGAAAGGTCATATGAATCGTGGACTAAGCTTTCCACCTCCACCGAAGCGAATTGTGCCTCGTGTCAGATAAATCTTCAGAAATACCAAACCACCCACCTAGAAAAATACCAACTTAAGAACTTAATCTATAACAAACAACCAATAACAAGCACAAAATAAAAAAATCTAAAACTATATCTCAAACTCCAAAGATCTCCAGTGGCTATCATCCCAATGTCGCTGTCAGTCTTGCGCCACTCGAAGTCTGTCTCTAATCAGCTGAACCTTCTCTGCTATATCTACAACCATCTCTGGCCCCAGCTAAACTCTCTATCCAATATCGTCCCATGACAAAGAATTACGACATCTCCGACCATACAGAGCCTTAAAAGGTGACATCTCTATACTAGCCTGGTAGCTGTTGTTGTAAGCAAACTCTACCAAATGGAGATGGTCATTCCAAGAAGCCCTAAAATCTAGTACATAAGTGTGAAATATATTCTCGAGAGTCTAAATAGTCCTCTCTGACTGCCCATCTGTCTGGGGATGATATGCAGTACTGAATTTGAGCTGGATGACCAAACTCGCCTGCAAACTCCTCCAGAAATGAGAAGTGTAACGACTATCCCGATCCGAGACTATGCTGACAAAAACTCCATGTATCCTGATAATCTGTCTCACATACATCTCTGCCAGCTTCTCCATAGACAAACCCACTTTGAAAGGCAAAAAGTGTGTCGACTTGGTCAACCTATCAAAGATGACCCAAATTGTGTCTTTTCCTCATGGAGATCGTGGAAGTCCGGATACAAAATCTATAGTAATATGCTTCCACTTCCACTCTGGAATGGATAATGACTGAAGCAAACCTCCTGGCCTCTGCCTTTCGGCATTCACCTGCTGGCATACTAAGCATCTGGTTACAAACTGTGCCACTTTCCTTTTTATGCCAAACCACCACACACTCTCTCGCATATCCCGATACATCTTGTTAGCACCTGGATATATGGAATACAGAAAGCGATGCACTTCCTATAATACCTTCTCACGTAGCTCCCCACTTGGCACACACAATATAACTCTATGCCGCAAAGAACCATCCTCTGTAATGGTAAAATCATCCCCTAATCCTGCTCTCACCTGAGCTCTGATGCTCCTCAGAGATACATCCTCATACTTGGCTGCTTTGATCTTGTCCATCAACTCTGAATGTATCTACAATCCCCATATCTGTATAGCCAAACCAGGAACTATCATATCAATGCCCATGCTCTCCAAGTCCTCCAACAAATATCGGTCCTGTGTCAAGAGTATATAAGTATGTCGTCGTTGAACACCACCATGAACTTGTCAAAGTACTGGTGGAATACTTTGTTTATCAAGTTCATAAATACCGCCGGTGCATTAGTCAAACCAAATGGCATCATCATAAACTCGTACTGACTATACCGAGCTCTAAAAGCAGTCTTCGGTATATCCTCCAGCTTTACTTTCACTTGGTGGTAGCCTGATCTCAAGTCTATCTTGAAAAATACCTTGGCACCACTCAACTGATCGAACAAGTCATCAATCCATGGCAAAGGCCATTTATTCTTGATAGTAAGATTATTCAATGCCCTATAATCAATGCACATGCGCACTGATCCATCCTTCTTCGATACAAATAATACCTGGGCTCTCCACGGTGAAGAACTCGTTCAGATAAATCCCTTATCCTGTAATTCGTCCACCTACTTCTTCAGCTCGACTAACTCATTATTCTTTACTCTATAGATATGTTACAAAATTGGTTTTGCACCTGGCACCAAGTCTATAGAGAATTTAATATCTCAATCTGGCGGCAATCCTGGTAATTCCTCAGGAAATACATCCAAGAACTCTGCTATCAACGGATATGGCAACTCCTTGTCTTCCACCATAGCTCTGCAAATAATATCTTCTTCCTGCTCTGCAGCTCCTCTAGTAAACTCAAACTCTTCCTGATAGACCAAACAAAACTCTACCTCCTTTATAATCTATACTAGCACGGTGCCTACTTAACCAATCTATCCCGAGTACAATATCGTAGCTCGGAAGTGGCATTACAAGTAGATACACACTAAACTCCTGGCCTCCCAGAGTAACTCTTCGATCTTTGTAAATATTAATAACTAGGATAATGCCTCTCCCGGTCATGATCTTGCAAGTACTAAGCAAAGACTCAGCTACCAAACCATGATTTAGACAAAAGAAACAGATATAAAACTATAGAAAGCACCACTATCAAACAAAGCTAAAGCTGGAATAGAATAAAAAAGAACAGAACCTGTGATGACATCTCCGGTAGGCTCATCCTCCTCGACAGTCATAGCAAACGCTCGTCCTTGACGTGCACTTCCCTGATACTGATGCTAGATATAACGTTGCTGCTGGGTCCTAAGCGGTTCCGTCGGATGTACTGCAGGTGGTCTCGTCTGTGCCCTCAGAGCTGGAGCTGCTCCCTGAATTGTACGACGAGGACACTCTCTTATTTGATGCCCTTCGGTACCACAATACAAATAAACTCCCAACTTTCTCCTGTAAACTTCCCAGATATGGCCGGGCTTCTTGTAGTAGTGGCAAGGAGCTTGCTGTAACTGTCTTTGTTGCTGCGGTACCTGGTAAAATGGTGCCCTAGCTGGAGTCTGGTGCTGTTGTAGCTACTGAAATGGCCTAAACTGAAAATAAGGATGTTTGGCAGATACTGCACTGCTGTTGGTCCCCAGAAAAGGATTACGATCTTTCTTAGGCTTCAAACCTAACTCTCGTTCAACCTTACGTGCCTCCGCAAGTATATCTGAGTATGTCTTATAAAAATACAGAATGAGGATCATCACTTCCCAGTTTAGACCCTCACAAAAACGAATAGCCCGAACCTCCTGTTCTCTCACCAAATACTCTATAAATGGGCTCAACCTGCCGAAATCTGCGGCATACTCCTTCACAAATATGCTCCCCTAAATGAGGTTCTCAAACTGCCTCCCCAAGTCCAACCTGTATGCCTGAGCGAAGAACTTCTTCTTGAAGAGGTCTTTGAATACCTCCCAAAACTTTCTTGTGTCAACAAGAATTGGCTCATTCCTGATGCAAGTACGGGCGACGTCGAACAATTAAATCCTACCGCCTCGACCTTCAGATCCTCAGAAAGATGGGACACCCTCATAAGACACTCAATATCCTTGAGCCAATCACCAGCATAGACGATGCCCTCCATTCTCTTAAAGACCCTAGGCTCTAGCTTCTTGAAGTCTTGAATGTTGCATGACCGAAGCTGAGCAACCTGAGGAGCAACCTACTGCTGGACCAAAACTCCTATCTCTACTACGGCATAAGCAAGCTGATGAGCATACTCGATGCCCTATCGCAAGATATCGGTCTGTCTCTGATATGCCTCAGACTGAGCCCTATGTGTCTCTAATATCTCGTAAAATAGTATAAATATCTACGTCATATATGCTGGCATGGGAGGTAGAGGTAGAAGTTTCTCAGATACAGCTGGCACAGTCCTCTGAGTAGGAGGTGGACCTTCAAAAGTAGCTGACACTCTAATCATCGAAGAAGTGACTAGTGCAGGCCTTCGGGAAGTCGCATACCTCTCAGTAGCTGCTCTCCTCTGCTGTGATCTAGTGTTAGGCAGCATCCTAAGACAAAGCTAAAGAAAGAATCAATATGGCATATGATGTAAGATACTCAAGAAAGGATAGTTTAAAGATCAAGTATCAATATCAAGGAAGAATAGTTGAATAAATCAAAAGAATTTTTCTAGATGTGATTGAGTATTCTCAGCCTATAGCCTATATCCTATATCCTGAAATAGGCTCGTAATAGCACTCAATTCAGAGCACCACTACAGATCGCACTAATTGTGACTTCAAAGACCTGTATGGACCACCAGTAAAAATATATCATGATCCGCACCCGGTATAAGGGTACAAGTCGGGAACAACGTCGAGCCTATGCCGCAGAATCGACGGTAGAACGCTGTTTGGATAATCTATCTAATAATATAATAAGCCACTAATAATATCAATATACTTAATCACAGACCTAAGATAAAATGAGCACGAATATGATAAAGAATAAAATAGTCACACAACACTTATAAGTCTAAAATAATAACATCAATGAGTATGAAAAAATACTAAACAATAAGCAGGAGACAAATCCAGTATAAACGAATACTAAGAAACTATAAGTCCCGGGCCATATGTCTCAGTCGGGATGAGTCCCTCCTAGGCCAGGGTCTCTGACTCTAATCCCACAACATCTTGAGGCCCGTAATGTATATGATACCACCCTTAAGTGTCATTTGGAAAAAATATATCTAGTCAGGAAAGGAGCAGAGTACATCTCTAACAATAGTTCTAATCAATAATATTAACTATATAACAGTAAATAGATATAAATATACAAGATGCAATAATAGATACAAGAGATATACAATTAGGAAATACTAGAAGTAAATACAAGAATAAACAATATGATAATGAATAAGAATACTAATGACTAAGTGTGTGAGTACTAGCTTTAACATATGATCGGCTTGGAAACTTGATTCAAGAATTATGGCCTGACTAATCATACATGCGGTGTATAATTAATACTATTCAAGAACAAGACTTGATACAAGGAGGGTATGATTACATATCTATACTACATACTCCCCAATCCCGACTGATATAGTGGATCCAACCATGGTACACTATGGCACGAGATTCTCTAAGAAGATAGCTAGTCTTCCCGAGAATCATTGTCTATATATATACAAGAAGAACAATGAAACAAGGCTTTCACAAGATACACCATATATACCAAGGAGTAATATCTCATGACGAGATCCGAATATACCAATCCGTGTAACCATCGTGTCAAGAAATTTTGGATATCTATACTAGGTACAATAAATATAGAGGATATCATAAATGAGAAACTATCAGAGAATGTACTCGCCTAAAGTCTAGTGAATAGTCTCACGGATGTCTGATATGGTACCTCAAAGACCTAGATTGAGAATATAACATCAATATAAGGTTTCAGAATAAAAATGAGTTAAGCTAGTCAACATCTAGGTCAAAGAGCCATTTCTAAGTCAAAACAGTCAAACTAGGTCCACTCTAAGTCAAACCGGTCAAACTATGTCAAATACCTACTTCTAGGCTGCATGAGTCTATTTCTATGATATTGGGTTCATACACTAAGAAACTAAGCTACACTAGCTAAATCTAAGGTACTAAGATACCGTATCGCAGGATACGCAAACAAGAGATATGAATTATCATATATGCATATTCAATCAATAATATCTATACTAATCCTAATCAGAAATGCTAAGTGGATACCTTGGCTTTGAACCAATACGGTATCGCACCACTAAACCCCCTATCTTGATACTCAAATCCAATACCTTGAGTATCGGCCAATACCTTAATATTTACCTTGGTATCTCAAGGTAATGTCAAATCCGCCTTTATGTAGCTAATACCAATTATTAACCATATGCTAATCAACTAACTACAAAAATATATAATATACTAATACTTAGATGCATATACTACATACTAACATATACCTATGTATCACTAACTAAAGATACAATAATAATACAAGTATGTGTATCTAACTACTAACTATATGTATACATAACTACTAGCTAACGACTACAAATATACTTATATACATGTATACACACATCTACATAACACTACTAGAGATATCAATACATACTTAATACTAATAGTATCACTAATATATATATATATATATATATATATATATATATATATATATATATATATATATATATATATACTACCAAATTAGCTAGCTATCAACTAGCTATACTAAGAAATAACTAACTAAACCACACCTTAACTAGCTGTAGTTGCTGACCTTCATGCTGCTGCTGCTGCTACTCCTTTACCTGCTGCTACTGCTGCACCTTTATGTTGCTGTTGCTGCTGTCCTTCATGCGGTTGTTGCTGCACCTTACCAGCTGCTGCTGCTGCTGCTGCATCTTCATTTACCAGCTGCTGCTGCTGCTGTATTTTCATGTTTGTGCGCTGCTGCCCTTCATGTTGCTGCTACCATAGCTGATGTTGCTGCTGTAATGCTTCCTGTCGAGCCCCTCTCCCTCTTGCACATACAACTATAAAACTATATATATATATATATATATATACACACATAATTACACACACACACACACACACACACACATATATATATATATATATATATATATATATATATATATATATATAGACACTCATAAGTAATATACACTCGTACACACACACACACACACACACACACACACACACACACACACACACACACACACACACACACACATATATATATATATATATAGAGAGAGAGAGGGAGAGAGAGAGAGAGAGAGAGAGAGATAGGGGGGGAGAGAGAGAGAGAGAGAGAGAGAGAGAGAGAGAGACTCAATAATATACATATACATAGGGGTATCAACACACTTACATAATACATTTAGATACACACATACACTTAGGTAAATATATAACTCTCCCTCATACATAACATATATCTATATATATATATATATATATATATATATATATATATATATATATATATATATATATGTGTGTGTGTGTGTATGTTATATATATATATATATATATATATATATATATATATATATATATATATATATATATATACATAACTATATGGTATCATATAATTATATATACTTATACATATATATACGAATTCCTATAATATAAATGGCTAAGAACAATGGGAATGGAATCTAAAAATTAAATGCAACAAACATGTAGAGTGCATTACACCCGTATCCCACTATATCTATGATACGCTCATGACACGAGTCCACCACACAACCAAACGTATCCTGAAGGACACGAGAAAGTCTAATATACTATATATGAATAATACGAAGAGTCAAACATATATCTACGTGTCTGTGTCAAAATATGACATGCACAAAGTCCCGTGTCGGAGAAAAAACACCCAAAATAATACGTATCACCAAATTATTGGGATACGACCTACACGTACCTAATTATGGATACGATAGTAGCCACAAATATACAAACATATGTCAAATTTATCTATATGATCAATTGACGAATACTATAAGTGTCAATCTCAGAATTCAACCAAAATTGACACAAAAAGCACCGTTACTTTCTCAATAGACCTCCTATGAACTCAATTCCAAATCCTATCGGTAGCCTATACGTATGGGTTAATTTCTCATGGTTAAATATAAGGTTTAGAATCTAATTAAAGGAGAAAAATAAAATTGTACCTATTGGGAGATGGATTCCCAATGCAACCTCCAAATAAGATCGAATTGGCCTCCAACTTGTAGATCATTGCTCCTCTTTATAGATCCTTACTTTTTCCTTCTAGATCCATGCTCTACTAGCCTCCAATAATGATTTAGGAAAGAATTAGGATGAAATTTGGTAGGGAAATAATGTAGGAATAAAAAAATTTGGTTGAAAGAAATTCTAGATCTAGATTTGGACATCATCGGGCCAATCAGTCTACCTTCATCAAAAGGACATCGGTTCATCCTGGCGATCACCGACTATTTATCCAAATGGGCAAAAGTTGTTCCATCCACTAAAATCAAAATAGTAAACGTGATTAACTTCGTCAAGCATCACTGGTCATATTGATCAGTTTGTTTTAGATCTAGATTAACTTCGTTAGCTAGGGGACTGTGTGTTGTGTGTGGACCGTTAATTAATAACTGATATATATTCATTTTATTGTATGTATGTGGAGCTATATATATCAGGTGTGGCAGTGTGTGACAATAGTGTGAAGTATAGTATATAGGTAGTGTTTGAACTAGGCCTGGGGAGAACTGATAGTGGCACTGGTGCTAGGTGAACTGTGAAGTGACGAATATGATATCTTTGTAGTAGGCCTGTGCACTGATGTTGGATGTGTACACAATCAAGGGTAGCCCATAAGAGATCGGGTATTTGATGAAATGAGTAGCATCAGTTGTGAACTCTATGAATGTTTGTGTGTGTCTCTAATATTTTTAGTGTGTATCAGGAAGCTTTGTGTTGATGTTAACGTATAGACTGAGGAGGAGTATAAGATTTTATACCAGTTCCTATGTGCACTTGCACACATATTCAGGAAATAAAGTTAAGTGAGGTATTAATAGGGTTGCAGTAAAGGAACTGATATTAATAACAGGGGCGAGAAAACTGATGTGTAGAGGTAGCAATTGTATCAGGTTTAGCAATATTAACATTAGCACTGGGGTGTTCCTATATGTATTAGCAATTATGATGTAGTTTGGGGGTCGGGTTTTAGAGGAATTCAATAGAAGCAGTGGATGTAATAGGGTGGGAACTCAGATGTTACTGATACCTTAGTATCGGATATTCTGATACATTAAGTATCCGAGGTGACTAATACTTAATCGACAACATGGGGTGTTCAGTAATTAAGGAAGTAATGAGCTAATGTGATATATCAGTTGGAGAGGGGAAGAGCTCATAACAGAATATCTCAGAGAGTATCAGTTAAATAAGTTAGTTAGTTAGTTAAAAATAACATCAGTTAGTTGCAATTGATACCATTTAAGTGTATTAGTTAGTTATATATAAGTGACAGTTCGTATATATATATATATATATATATATATATATATATATATATATATATATATTAGTTAGTCTATAACCGAGGATGGTTAGTATTAGTTAGCTAATAGTATCAGTTATTAGTTGTGTTAGTAGCACTTAACATAGTTAATTAGTTATGTATTAGATAGTTTATTACCTATTAGTGTATATAAGTAAGATAGTGTATATAGATATGTAGAGTATATTATTCTATAGTTATTAGTGTTATTAACTAATATAGCTAGTGTTAGTTAGTAGTGACCTAGTTTGACTTATATTGACTAATTTGACCTAGTTGGACCTAGTATAACTAAGATAAGCTAGTATTAGCTAGTTAGTAACCAATATAGACCAATTAACTTAGTGTGGATCTAGTTTGGCCTAGCTTAGCTAGAGTGACTTAGTATTGACCTAGAAATTATGTTACTGCATTCTTTTACTCATTATTATCCATCACACCAATTGACATAATATTTCCTAAATAGGATTATATGACACCAGCTTGGGCATCGAGAGACACCTTTACACAGGATCAGAGGCTAGTACTTTTTTGTTAGTTTTTATTTCATAATTTTGTATAAATTACATGTTCTAGAACTGTATTCTTTATTCTGACATAGTAGTTACACGGACTGGTACTATATGGATCTTGTCCGGAGATGTTATCCCTTACCGTGTTCAGTGGGTACTCCTACACATAAATTTTATTGTGTGTATTGTGTATTGATTATTGTGTACTTCTTGTTCATATAATGCTCGTGTTCAGTGTGCCTATATTCGTGTTCATAATGTGTCATGATTGGATCCATAATATTGGTTGGGGATGGGGGAGTAGGAATTAGTTATGTGATTAATCCAAGTATATTCGTGTACACGTCGATTACATATCACACGTGTAATTGAGTTAGCTTATTGTATTCGTGTTCAACCCAAACCAATCACATAATAAACTTGTACTTTATGGTACCGTAGTTAGTTTATCTATTTTTTATCTAGTTGTAATTATTCATATTATATGTTCATCATTCTAGTATATTATCTATTCAATCTAGTTCACTCTATTTTTGATGGTTAGTTATCTTGTATTATTTTTTATTATCTGTTATATATGCTAGATTATGTATTTGGAACTTCTTTCAGAGGTATGTACTTCGCTCCAATCCTGACCGAATATATTTTTTAGATGATTGGCTTGTGGACCAGTGTCCCACCTACTACTGGCCGCAGGATGGCGTACTATTAGAGGATACTATTTAGAGTAGGAGGACCTAGTACGAGAGGCTGAGGAGGCTTAGACTTATTGTTTAGACTTGTATTGGACTTTATTGAGATTATTGGCATATATATATTATTTTGGACTTATTGATGTATTGTGACACTTTTTTCATTATTCCATCTCGGGCTTTATCTTCCTTAGTTTGACATGGTGATTGAGTATAGTTTATAATTATTATATACCATATTATTCGCCCATTTGGAGTTGAGATAATAATAAAAGGTACCTTATACATATTGTGTGAGATGTTAGAGTTTATGTTTGACCCAAACAAAATTCTATCGCCGGTGCTGCATCGTAGCCTTGGCGTTGATCACTACTCATGCCCTTATTCCGGGTTCGGGTCTTGACAATGGCAAGTTCATCAAAAAGTACTATGTCTAAATTGGACTGGTACTCCTCTATTACCAAACTACATTGTTTCTTCCTGGGCGTTGGTTCATATCAACAGGACATCTGGACTGTCGTACTAATACACTACTCCGACAGAGTCTACAATATTTATATTACCTCTGAGTAAACTTCTTGATCTTGACCATCGATCATCAAGTCCATATTACCTATGATATCGATTATCTTCCAACTTATCACTCGTACACAATCTGGAGTATGCCCGGGGTCTTAAGTCTACAAAAACGGTCACGTCCATATTACTAACTGGCATGACTTATTTCAAACCTATTACTTGTACTAACGTCCATAAAAAGTAATTGGTCCATAAAACCTATCACGTCCATATTACCTCTGATAGGGTTTGTTTCGAATCTATTACTCGCACCCCAAGTGCGCAAAAGAGTAATAGGACCACTAAAAAATTCACAAAACCTATCACGTCCATATTACCTCTGATAGGGTTTATTCTGAATCTATTACTCGTATACAAAAGTGCACAAAAAGGTAATAGTTTTACCAAAATTCTCCAGTAGGATATCCTTAAAATGCTATGGTATGGTGCTATATCTATATTACCTCTAGCACTAGCACCAAAAATATTACAACCACAATGAAAGTAATTTCCCCGTTCATTAAAATAAAAAGAAGGGGAGAATACAAACATCAAACAAAATAAGAGTCAGAGTCCTCCAAATTTTTGATGTATATTGCCAAAAAATAGAAGAAACAACCATCTGAGGATGCAAACGACGGACGAGAAGCGTCTACGAAAGAATGCTCCTCTGAGTTGGCAAGGGACTCAAAGAGTTCTGGAAAAATATTCGTCTTCTGCACTCGGGAGACAGACGTTTCTCCGGCAGGTAGCGGCTCATGATCACTAGATTAGGAGTCAAAGACCACCAAGGCCATGGAAAGAGACATGTTAGTTTCCTTCGGAGCACCTCCAGAAGCCATCACGCCCCAAAACATGAATGGATGCAAGCAGCCTATAGATCGTTCGCTATTTATATGCAAAGATTCGACAGCTCATCTGGTTAATCATAACAATCTCCTCAGTAGGATGAGATGATTCATCCCTACGCAACCAAAACTATGATTGTTGAGATCTTACGTGATCCTCTCAAAGACCAGGACTGACACACAAGTATGAACACGTCAGGCGTACAATGGTACATAAAGCACAAGAAGTGGCTATTTCTCTTTCAGGGTACAAATTAAGTCAGCTAGACAATTGCGACAGAAAAGAAAATTTTATTTCATAGAAGTAAAAGACACAAACTAAGAGAATAAAAAGCAGTCTCAAAAAAGAAAACATAAACTACTGCTACTCTTCTGGGAGCACAACTCCAAGACCAGTCTTTAGAGACGGGCAATCTGACTTTCTTGGCGTCTAGTGACCCGGTGCTCGACCTCTTTCGCCAGGACCTCGGGATCCTCGAAGCGGACATAGGCCTCATACCGTTCATCTAGTTTCTGCACCATGACCTCAATGACGGAGGTATTTTTTGCATCCTGGCTCGCCTTGGCCCGGATAGACTGCTCTTTCTGTTAGGACTCCCAGAGATAATTTTTCAGCAAGTCAAACTTAGCTTGGAGTTTTCTGATCTCCTCGGTTAAGTGCCCTTGCCTGGCAAGGCAATCCTTCCTAAGATTGCACATCCGATCACGCTCCTGTCGTAGCTTTTGGAGGTCATTCAGCAAGCCTTCCCTAGACGAAGCTATGAGGTCCTTCTCTGTACCCAGCCCATTCGAGAATTCCTCGTATTCACGGGCTATCAACACCCCCAGATCTGCTTGCTGATGCTGCCGTAGCTCCATCAGGTATCGTTCTACCTCCACAAGCTTTAGGTCCAGAAGGGCCGTCGTCTTTTCTAAACGGGGAATACCCCTTGGCCTGGCCTTTAGCAAAGCGTCTCGTCCAGTCCAAGGACCAATTTTGCTCCAATATACCATGGATGCCTTGCTTCAAAAATATATAAAAACTCTGTATAGAGATCTAGATATATTCTTTAATCTTCTCCGACGTTGTCGGAGTCTAAGGTGGCTGACAGAAGGAAGAAGCCACGGGTACGACTGGCCGCGCAACAATAGTACCCAACGGCCTTGAGGGTAAAGTGGTAGCAGAGGAGCGACCAGTTGTATGACTCACATTCCAGTCCTTTATAGCTTTCTATAATGCCCGGACAGCTGGCAGCTGAACAAGTGAGAGTGGGATGAAGGGGCGATCGAGGGTGGGAGTACCAGAGCACCCGGCTGCTGCAACACCTGCCTGCACACCATCCCTAGGTTGTGATGCACCAGCCCCATATTTTGATCTAGCTACCACCGCACTGGGAACATCGGGAGCAGCCTTCCCAAAATTGCTTGCTAGCCCTCTAAATGGAGAGGCCACAACTGTAGAATCTCTAGTGATAATAGTTTGGTAAACAATCACAACGCTGGAAGAACCGACAACACCCGCAGGAGAGGAGGCTATCAACCGAGCGCGATCAATAGTAGGCTCCGCAGATGGGTCAATTCTCTCAGATGTGCTGGGAAAGAGAATAGGCGTTCTTCGACAAGCCCGTTGACTTCCTCCTCAGCCGCCACATTAACCTTTACTAAGGGAGGGCCGGACCCTGTAAACCCAGAACAGCCAGTGATCAGCTTTGGCTGAAGAGTTTAAAGTTGAAGCCAGAATACCCCTTCATGAGTAAACAGACGGAAGAATATACCAGAAGAAGATGGAGGGGGTTGTGGCTCACCCAGTCTGTTTGCAGCCCTCCCGACATCCTTCACATCTTCTACAGAGACATGCTCAGACGGCGTAAAGGGCTCTACCATGCCTGCACCCATAACTTAGGCCCCTGACGCGCCAAAGGCAGGTTCTAACATGACTGCATTCATCTTCTGGAACTGCGAAGCCTCGGGTGCTGGCTCCGATGCATCTGGGTCACACCCAGGGCAAGTCTCCTCCTCGGGCTCCTAGTAAGAGACTATCGGGATAGTCGCCCACCGTAGACGATCCCTCTCCTCCTGTATTTGCACATTGTCAAGCAGATAAGTACCAAAGGAGAGGGATTAAACTGAGAGGGTCTATAAATACCACCTCAGCATCCAAAGTGGGGATTCCTCCAGAATCCACCGTGGAGGGTCTCACCTTCTCTTTTTCTTTCTCTTCGTCTTATTCTTCTCCAGACTGCTTTGGGGGCTTCCTAACAACCTACTTCCTATATCCATGGCATCTCCTCTTAGGTGGAGGGCTCCGTAGTAGGGAAGCACCACACTTTGCCGGATGGCTTGTGTATACCTAGCTTAGTACCAACAATGAAGCTGGTATCCCGATCAAAGCCAGAAAGAGGTGTTTTTATGGACACATAGAAAATAGCCGCTATATGGCTGATAGGACCCAGGACATTGCTATCTGGCAGGGTAAACTGGACCTGGGTGCTGCTCACAAAGAAATAGTCCCAGGCTCGGGCTCCATCTAGAATGCTATCCTCGAAACTGATATATGAGCTTGGGTTGCCCAAAAAGAGCTGCCTGTATCCAAATTATCGGACAAACCTACTCGGCAGGTTGGTTTCTAGGAAGACGAGGTTTTGGTTCTGATACACCAAATAGAAAGGCCGGATAGAGAGCAACCGATGGAAGTGCTTCGGGGATAAAACCTGGTTATCGGCCCCATTATCACAGTGAACCTGGTTTACCTCATTGTCCGTAAACTTTGGGGCTGAAACGAAGAAGGAATAGTCAGCCACAAGAGCAAGTGTATGACGATAAGTGGGAACCTCAGTATGAGCCTAAGGCATTCTGCCATATCGGTAAATAAATGCGTCAGCCTCCGTCTCAGTCCCCTCAACACCACGATGCATCAAAGATAAGTTGCAACAACAGCCAACCCATCAGGTAGTGATGAAGTATCTCGACCCAGTTGAAATCTCCTTCGGGGTCATGGGCTATAAACTTGCTTTTGAAAGCACGAAGCCCACGATGGATGCTGCAGACCTTCACTGGGAGTAAGGTGAGCTTACGTCCAAAGACCAGCTTCACAGTAGGGAGGATGAGGTTGCGGCTAACTCTCTAAACCAACTTGGAGCCTCCCGAGACTACACATGTCAGCAACCATATCATCAATAATCCAACCATAGGGTGATAAATGATGTCGTCCAATGCTATCTGAACACCATCAAGAACCTCTGTGGATCCTCGTACAAACTCGGGCACCAGCTGGCCTGGTACCTTAAAGAGAATGCTTCCTCCATAGTAGTCAAATATATCGTAGTTTTTGCTTATCCAGTCTATCACAAGGACAATATCAAAGTTTGGCATAAAAAAGACTAAGAGTCGAGCCTTCATCTCTCTATAAGAGATGGAGGAAAGATTAAGAAGAGTACATGAATCAAGCATGATGCAAGCATTTAAATAGGACATGTTGGAAGGAAGGTGAGTTATAGTCAAGTATGGATGTGATCCTATTTTCTAATCCTATTTGTAGGCTTGCTCAGTACAGTAAAATAATCAAGACAATATACTCTTGACCTGATTGGGCCACCACAAAAATATGTCATGCCCCAGTCCCAAAATACGTAGGACTAGTAATATGTAGCATGCCAGACATATGTATATGACAACTACAATATGTTAAGAATTATAACATATACGTAAACTCTAATATGAATATTAATTAACAAGTGGTTCATATATAGTCAACACAAGTCACATGCATCTCTATCTTATCCATAAGCACAAGTAAAGGAATATCAAAATAAATAGCTAAATATCTAAAGTACGAAGTATTAAAAATAATAGTCACGTGGAAATAAATCCATACCCATCGACTATATCAAAAAATTAAAATGACAAAGGAGATCAAAATTCCAATATAAAATAAATGCCAATAAAGAAACAACAAGTAAGGATCCATCAACAATGAAGTAATCACTAGTACTCTAAAGGTAATAACTCCTCAACAGAAAATGATGCTTCAGACCTGAGTCCATACTCCTGCGGATAATTATGCTAGTCTATACCTGGAAGTGGTCCAGGTCTTCAGAGGGATGTAACAAGATACAAAAAGTACATGCCATAATATACATAGAATAATATCCGAAGAGGCCCCTAACCGTCTATATGAAATATAATTTTGAGAACAACTTTCCAACGTATGGGCAATTTGGTTAAAAATAGGATTGGCATAACTCTCTTGGAGAATCAGTAGCCAAAAAAACGTAACATCTTTCGATCGTCAGAGGCCGCCTATAAATAATATAATATAAGGGTCATCTGACCACGCATCTACGATGGAGCGTATGGGTTACAAAAAAAAAGTGTAAAGGAATCCATATGCCTACTTGTTGTTTTCCCCTCCCATTGCTCTATCCATGTCATATCCATGCCACGGTGATACCTCTAATAACTGCACAGTCACCTAGCATGCATTTATATTATAAATTATTTTCTATCCATCATACGTCCCATACATACAGGTGGCCAGCCTATCACGTAAGGCCGTATCCTACATGAGACTCACACTCGTATAACAAATTTTTTACTTCAAATAAAATATAAGAATTCCTCAACATCATGGGGTAGTCTCATAATACTAGGTCGTCATGCAAAATATTAAATAAGTGACAAAAGGTGACTCAACCGTCGTTGCGCCCAAGTTATTCTTGGACGCGCAGTTTTATATAAAAATAAAATAACTAAATAAAAATAACAAATATGCATGCTAATAATGAATGTAAATTAATAGCATAATTATAAGATATACTTTTCTGGCAAGCAATCTGCATAATGTAGGCGTCATGACGTCAAACACAAGGGATCAGAAACTACAAGCTCCGAACGAACATCTCCGGATGTTGAAATAAATATTATAAACATCTTTGGAATCAGCGAGATAGTCAAAAACCTCAACCCTTTCGCTCAATTTGGATACAGTGGCAAAAAGGATAAATTCGGGTTAAAGTGGTATCCATTTGGGCCCATCTTGTACTGAAAAATGTGTCAAGGGTAAAAGTCTCTAAATAGGACAAATTATATTTTAAACCAATCCTAAACGATGATACAAACTCAACGGTATATCCAATTTTAGATTCCGGTGAGCCGATCATAATTTGTCCGTCTAGTCAATCGTGGGGCCCGTGAATAGGTGGCTCAGTCAACTACCTCAAAATTGCTTGAAACTTGGGTCTCGAGACCAAATTTATACCATGAATCCAATGGCATAAGTTTTTCTTGTTCCGATGAGCGTGTACCAACTAATAGAGAAATTGGCAAATGTCGATACGAGAGGACTTTTTACCGATATGGGTTGATTTTGATGCACACACACATCCAAATCATCTTTAGTGAAAGCTCGCACATTAGGATATACCATACGTTCCATTTGGTGCAACTGGTATGTGACTTGGTGGTCCGGTTTGTTGGGATACACTCCGTATAGCAAGTTCTTAGTTCTTGAAAACTATTTTTTATGATTTTAAATCTAAATTTAGCACATAATTAATGATCCAAAGTAAATAAATATTAGGTCATTGTGATCCTAGTTATATAGACTAGCTATAAAAAAAAGATCATAATTAAGTGAGTTCAATTAGAATAAAATTGCTTTCCAAAATAGCATATTGGTTTCAAAAACTATTAATTCATATATATCTAAAACAGTTATTTTTTGGAAAGTTTTGGATAAATTTACATCAGAAATATGGTGGTTCGAATAAAAATACTTAAAGACATTAGAAGGTGTTCATGTTGTGGTTGATTCAAAATAACTGGATTAAAATTCGGCCGCGTATGTAGGAAAAAATTCAACGGGGAAGATGGGTACCTATAATTTGTTTCTGTTGTTGTTTTGACGTGCGCGTGTACTGGTCAGTGACGGCGGTGGTATTGCTCTGGAGTTCGACGGTCGACCGACGACGACGGTGGTGAGGGAAAAGGTCTGGGGTGATTGCTCGTTGGTTAGGGTTAGAGTTTTTGTTTGTTTACGTACACACACACACAGATTATATATATATATATATATATATATATATATATATATATATATATATGGCTGAGAGTTACCTGGGTCGGGTCGAATATAGAGGAAGGTCGGGTCGTTGGTGAACCATGGGGGGGGGGGAAGTTGGTTGTTGTTGTTTTAGGTTGTAGTATAAGTTAATTATAATTATAAAATATTCCTTACTAATTATAATTACTATTATTTCTATAAATTAATTATTAGTTTATTTTTATTCTATTTATTTTATTATTATTTATTGGTACGCTGTCCTTATACGCATTATTATTTCTAATATTATATAAAAAATCCTAAAAAATTAGCAGAGGTTACAGCACCCGGCATACGTATTCATGATTTGGCACCACGGGGGCCAGTGGCATCAGATGAGACATTGATAATTTGGCAACAACAGCCGAGACAACATCAACAATGCCCGAAGAATCCAATAGGATGTACCTTTTATGGAAAAAGAGGTCACACTCTGCATATATGTAGGATGGCAAGTAGAAGATGCTTGAGGTATGGGGATTACGACCACATGATAGCTACTTGCCCACAGATATAAAGAAAATAAGGGCCATATCAATATTTCCTGTATCTATTTGAGCACCAAGGTACAAATTTACGTACTGCATTTGATTACCAGTTTACTTTTAAATTCTCGTAGATATTAGTCGTACTTTACTTTTAATTTGGAGGATAAATTTTTCCAAGTTGGGAAGGTTGTAAACCCCCTAAATTTTTTAATTTAGGTAGACTAGATTGAGTTAGAAATATTATTGTAGCGTCAGTGTATTTGAGTTTTAGAAATTAGTTGCAGTTGTCTAGTCCTTTATTTAAACCCTTGGTGTACCCAACCATTGTTGCAATATTTGGAGCCCAACAATAGCCCATAATTTCTAACTAACTATTGCACTCTTGACTTGACAAGCCAACCTAGATGCTGGACTTTTTTGTCACTCACAAACACAATCCCTTATGCTATAATTTAATTGCACAACTTCCCGTATTCGAAATCCATTCTTTAATCTTGTATCGCGTACCTTTGTCGTTGCCATCAATTTTAAGACACAAACTCAAGCCGTTTAGCCAGACCAATTAAAGGGTCCATGATTGACACCAAGCCTATACCTTTTATGACCTTTGTGTCACTCCTAATTGAGACCCCATATGCTCCCATTTAATTTAAGAGCACATGACATTTTATTTAATTAAATTGGGGATACCAACTTTGACTAATCCTAACTTAACCCCAGTTTAACCCAATACCTCATTCATTAAGCTCATGCAAAACACACAATACTCCCTCACCCTATAAAATACCAAGCACCACTTCCCACACCAAATCTCCACTATTTTATATGTTTGTGAAAATACCCAAAAGTTAAGGGACTTATTTGTAAATATGGTAAAAGGTGTCCTCACCTCATTCGTCCAAGCCAATGAAGAAACTCTCTCCCTCAACTCTTGACCGGTCATATTACCCAGTCTCCCCCTTTGGATACACATTTCCTTTATGTTGAATCTGAGCCATCCATTTAAATTAAAGCCCTCATCCTCACCACACACTCATCACACATCCTCCTATAAAATCTCTCATTCACCTCCCTTTTCCCAAGGCCGGCCCTAATCCCAAGAGCACAGGAAACCCCCCACTCTCTATTCTCCCTCTTCTTACTTCATATCACAAGCCGAAAACTCCTTCTCTATTTTTATTTTTCATCTTCTTCCTCTTCACTTCTCCTTCTCCTCCTTTAAATCCAACCGGCCTCCAGCCCGACCGGCGCTGCAACTCCGACGAACCGAACCCAACCGGCCACCCGCGGCCACTCCCTCACCACGTCCAGCAACCTCCATGCCGCCAGTACCTCCACACCACCGCGTCTCCTCCACCCAACGTCGACTGTAGTCTCCTCCACCCGAGTCACCCGCTCCACCACCCTCGGTCGCAGCAACCTCTGATACTCCGGCCACCACCGTGTTTCCTCTCTATCCAACCGCCTATACCTCCACACTGGGCTAACCAACACCCACATCCGAGCGTCCTCCATCCCGTCTTCCCGCTGTCGACAACCGCCTACATTTCCACAACAGCCTTCACGACCACTCCGGCCATCACCCCCGCTGCTATATCACCATCCCGCCGAGCTGCCTCCTCCATGAGACACCACCACCTCGGCCGGCCTCCACGTTGCTGATACTGCCGACCATCCTTCGGCCAGAGACTGCCACCCGCATCACCTTCATCAACATTACCAGCAACGTCCCACCTCGATCGGCCACCCGCATCACCTTCATCAACATTACCAGCAACGTCCCACCTCGACCGGCCATCCGGCCAGCACCACCACCACACCGTAGAGGTGAACTCTCCTCCCCCCTTATTTAGTATAGTAATATTATATATTATTTTATGATATATAACTTAGTTAGTAAGGGTTTGTGTGTATATATTGAGTTTAGGATTTAAATGCCATATGTGATTTTAGGGTTTATTCTTTTAATGTACGTATTTTGGTGGTTATTGAGGAGCAGGATTAGTAGTTGGGAAATGGTGTGTAATATCAAAACATTGGTTGAAGACGTGATATCTAATAACAAATTGATAGAGGAATATATGTGTATATGTGAAAGGATGTTTAAATAATAGAATAACAATTTTATAATCGAGGGTTTAAATAATTAATTTATTCGAGAATGATATTTAAATGTGCATGTTAATACCTGTGAATACCAGAAGGAATCTGAGAATTGATTATGGCTCGAACTACTGATAAACACCATGATGAATAGTAAGATTAGGATTGGGTTTGATGATGTTGTACGGGTGATTAATCATATTAGATGGAACGAATCACTAGTCAATCGGGATCAACCCTCTAGCTTAGTGTCTATATGAGCTTGTAATAATGATTGATGCTTGTGCTAGACGTGTGTCACCTCTTATTTTAGCATTGTGATAGTTTTTTGATTGAGCTTGTATCTCGTCTCTAGGTACTACGGGACTCGCGGACTTGGACGTTATACCGGAGACCCATCTTCAGCATCCGGATCCAGGCAAGTGTACCTTGCCACCTGTATTTCATTTGCCAGATATTTATTTATTTATTATATGAATTATGCGTGTTAAGGATTAGAATCGTTACTTCGCATCCGGGTCATAATCGGGTGAAGACGTTCGTCGGTAACGTCTGATAATGAGTGATAGATGTTCATAACACTTTGATGTACATATTTTTTTACATCATAACCCTATGACACATCCAGACACTATCATCATGCTAGATTTCCTGTATCCTGATACTATCAGCGTGATCGAAAACTGGGATGACTTTAGGCTCCTGATCGTTGATAGTTATTTTAGTATGACGAGACTGCAAGATAGAGGTTCAGGTTCAGCGCACAATCGTTGACCAGTTGGGAAGGGGAAGACAGTTACTACACGTTTGGGCTCCTTTGCACGCGCTATTTATATGTATATGTCCTATTTATGTACTATTCCTATATCCGGAGTAGTAGTATCACCCGTGTGACTCTGTGCTCGAAGCAACGGTATACCCCATGTATCTCTGTGTTCGGATCTATAGTTTTATTTTGGACAGTCCACGCATTGAATATTGTCTTCAAAGTTGTGTCTCACTTAGGTAGTTATGCTAGATTATACTGGCGTTGCACTTATTTCTTTCTGTTATACTTTGGCATGCTGTATTTTTGTACCTTGTTACGTCCCTCTGAGGTCTTGGTTCCCTTCCAGGCTTAGGCAAGGAGGACTACCCGGAGGAATACGGACCGTGAGCATATCCAATAGCAGGACCCGTTGCAGAGGATGAGATCATTTTCGATGACTTTGTTTGATTTCTGGTAGTAACTTCACCTTGGGATGGTATTACTATCTAGCTTTCAGATACCGTTCCAAGTTATCTTACTGCTTTCCTTTATTCCAGTATTTGTACTAGCGAGTTTCTTCCCGTGTGACTCTTCTAGTATTTGTACTATGATACATTTGTCGTATTATTTTCCTCCTGCACATAGTAGTTATGATTACCTCTATGTGCTCTTTATATCTGTTGCCTGTGGATGAGATTTAGTTTCTATGTTTATATGTTATGTTCTAGATTTTATCATTATACTTTACAGCTTAGGTGCACTTCATCGGGTCCATTAGATTGTGATGCCCACCGAAGTATGCTGCTGGCCATTGCCACGTGGCTCAGTTCCTTATATTTGGAACTGGGGCATGACAGTATCAAGAGCGAGTTTTTATAATACGATTGTTAACCCAACGTTCGATGTTGACGCAAGCACATGTGTTTCACCAGAGACAATATCAGTTTGGTCAGCAGAGACATCCTCATGACAGAGTTCGAGTAGCACCGAGAAGTGAGCAAGTTGAGTTTAGCGTGTTAGATTAGGTGGCCAAATGGAGGGTAAGATTTGAGCTTCTTTCGGTCATATCTTTTAGATTTCGTATATTCGATGACTGGAGATGATCATTCATCTTACTTTTCTGTCTCCATATCTCATGATACATGATATATGTTATATGTCCAGACTATGAAGGTGCATCCTGGACAGAGTCATATTCTTGACTAAGTCGTTGGTACCGATTTATCTTGAGACTTGATCCCTGTCTATTTTTGGGAGTCAGCATAGGCCAGCGGGGATGAGTTCCTATTTTAATTGACTCAGGATACATATGTATCCGTATGCCTCCAGTTATTTCTTTTTCCTTTTGATTGTGTAGATTTCTTGTGCCTTTGTTTATATGCGGTTACTTTTATTGCATGCCTATTTTGTTATGCTTGTTATTTAGCTAGCTGTATTTCATGAGATTTGGTATTTCATGAGATTTTCTGAATCATGAGTTTCCTGATAGGATCATGAGTCTTCTGCTTGGTCTATGAGTTTTCTTGCTTGGTGATCAGCTCAACTAGCCTAGCGAATTTCGAGGACAAATTTTTTCTAAGGTGGGTAGAGATGTCAGACCCGTTCCCAGATTTGGTATTCTTGAATTTGTAACATTTAAAATTTTTCCTGTTGATTTATTTATGCCGTATTTTGCATGTTGATTCCTATTAATTATGATATATTTTATTTAATTATATTCCTGTTTATTATGGTAGACTACCCAAGACTAGTAGTGAATACCTTGGCAATTGCCATGAAACAGTGCTAGGACCCGTATGTAGGATGGACATCTGACCCGGTTCACACTTGGAACCACTAAGCCTATTTTGGATGGTAAGGATTGCATGAGGATTAGTCATGACTAGAATACCCTTTTCCTCTCTTGTGTATATATACTCCTCTTTCTCTCTCCCCTCTTTTATTTTTTATTTCTTTCCTTCACTTCTTCCTTCCTCTTCCTCCTTCCATCAAGAGTTTCCAACCGAAACCCTAAGCCCTAGCCCTAGACTTGGTTCTAGGAAGAGGTTTGTTAGTCCACCAAGCCAAGTACATCTTGCTTAAAGTGGTGAAGCCATAAATTTTTGAATTTTTTATATGATTAGTAAATTAAAATATATTTGATGGGAAATATTCTCCTTGATGTCCTCATTAGTTTTAGTTCTTGAAATTTTTATTTTTGATGAACAGTTTTGAGTAGATCTGAGTTTTAATGTTAGGGTTTTTATGGGTTTCAAAAGTTTTTCTTGGTTTTTTTCTATTAAAAACATGGTATTTTAGAAAAATATTTTTTGGTTATTGGAGCACTTTATTTTGAGCATTTTAGCTTTTGATTCACTTGTTTAGGAGTTAAAATAAAGTTTTTATAAAGAAAGCAATTTTCGAATTTTTGAAGCTTTTTCGCCATGTATGAACTGTCTGGAGAAGACAAAGTTCTTATGCGGCAGCGCGATATGCGGCCATGCCATGCGATATGATCTTTATGCATTTGGACTCTTTGTCGCATAGCGAACAAATATGTGTCCATTTGGTTGGAAGCATGACTGACCATTACATAAAGTATTCTGGAGCTAAGTGATAGAACTCTTTGTATTTTATTCACTAGACGAATAAGAAATTCGTTTAGTCCAAGAGACCTCCATGCGCCATCGAACCGTATGCGGCAAACAAGCATATATGGAAAGCAAAGTATGTGGCCACTTTCCCTTGGACGTATGATACTGAAACCTTGGCACATCTTTCTATAATTTTGTCTTTTCTTCTTGACATACTTTATGACTTGTTACATCCATCACTTTAGTCACTTCTCTGGCACATCACTTATGCACTTGTCCCAAGGAGTAGACTTTTGTCTGGAGCATGCGGCTTAAAGGGGCATGCAGCCTGGGATCATATGAGACCATGTATTATATGCGGCTTGGTATTATATACAGCCTGAGGTAGCATGCGGTCCATAGTCCATGCGGTACCCTTCTCATGCGCCAAGTTGTGCATACGACTGAGCTATTATTTTAGAATATTTCTTTATTCTATGTGGTTGGTCTTGATAATTGTTTGTGGTTGATCCTATGGAAGAATGAATATAGTAACCCAACCTTGTGCGAGATATGACCATGTGCTAGAATTGACT
The DNA here is from genome assembly GCA_036927795.1 of Iris macrosiphon. Taxonomy (NCBI): domain Eukaryota; kingdom Viridiplantae; phylum Streptophyta; class Magnoliopsida; order Asparagales; family Iridaceae; genus Iris; species Iris macrosiphon. The sequence goes on along the minus strand of JAYESA010000011.1, from coordinate 42,063,484 downwards.
ATGTCATAAGTGACTAGCCAGTAATGTGCATAAAATGATCTATGTGTCCCAATGTGATAAGGCTCATACGATCAACTGCAAGTTTTTTGATTCAACCCGATTTCTTGTAGCCGTGCTGATATAATTACTATGTAGTATATATACATGTGTTGTAGGATGAACTGAGGTACGATATAACTTGCTACGTGCAACAAGTTTATATGTTTGGGTTATACATCGAGAATGCCTCCTATACTACGTGACATATGATATTATTATATTAATTCTCCAGCATTGGCATAGCATGTGGGTCAACTACCAAAGCGTGGCTAAGACTTGATTGATTATTGCATCATGCTCGGGTGAGTCCATTTTGAACTATCAAGTAACAAAGTAGATTCGTATCTAGCGTAGACCATACTACGATATGACATATAGGAGGATTGATCATATGACCATGCCATGGGATTTCTAACATAACCATAAGGCTAATTTAGGAAACAAAAATTAGTAGAGAACTGTGAGGGATAAAATCCTGAGATCATACACATTAGCCACCTCTGACAACTGTCATGACATGCAAGGCTGACCCCTATAGATATTGGTTACGTCCACACTAGTGGACGACAATATTTGAATACTTATATTGTACAATATATTTTATATAACTCTAGATGGGTGGCCTTATGAGGGACCGGTGCATAATATACAATGTTCTATGTGATTACTATGGCTTGGTTAGCCCTACTAAATAGCTCACAATATGAGAATTTCTTTATGCATCTGTTCTGAGATAACTCAAACTCCATATAACAAGCCGTAGGATTGATTGGCCGATTTAAAAAGTATTTGCTGGTAGTCTAGGGACATGAACTATTATGGTACGACGGTTCAACCCTTATCTTTGTTTGGTTGTAGTGTTACGCCAATCTGTCACAATATGTTATGTACCAAAGTTGCATATTATACCTATATCTTAGCTTGTATTATGGTTTGTTTGTTCTGGATTATATTGATGTGTTATATCTTTATCGTGTTCATAATTGGTGAGTCGATGTCATAACCCGCACCCGATATAGGGGTACGAGTACATGGGTACGTCCAGCCTACGCCACAACATCGACGATAGAACACTGTCTAGGTCACAATACTAGGTTATCAATCTCACACGAATATCCAACTCCATAAGGAGACACATATATTACAATATAATATAGAAATACTCAATCACAGAAACTAAAGCATGATGAGATATCGAAGAAAATAAACAAAATATAAGACAAGTCTAAACAACAAAAATAGTCTAACCTGCAAACAATAACATCCAAATCTCCAATTATGTCAGAAATAATTCCTCTAAGTCGTAGTCTGGAAAAATATTTCCAGTCAGGATGGAGCATAGTACAAGCACTAACAGCAGTTTCATGTATATTGACAAAAACTATAATACAGTGTAAAGAAATATAAGATAAATATAAATACTGACAATAAACAATACTGGAATAATAAAATGCTGGAAATAGAAATACTGGATCATATGTCATCATCAATGGTACAACTAGCAATGAACAGAAATACGAGTGCATGCTAGAACAATGAACTAGAATATCAGTGGATGCTAGAACAATAACTAGAACGTAGGAAAATACTAGATCAATAAACTAGAAATACATGTATAGACTATCTAGCTAAGTGTGTAAAATATTAGTATATCATGTGATCGGCTTGGGACTGATCAGGCTTGTTACATATGATTCACAATAATTCATGTAAGGTCAGGATAACCATCCAGATAGCTATGATACAAAAAATAGTCAGGCTAGTCATATGTAACAGGCTATGAGTCATGTAATGGTCAGGCTGCACTGACGTGTGGTATGGGTAAGCTATGATGCATGTAGAGTTAGGTTATCACATAATCTACTAAATATTTTCCTGTCCCCAGCTAGCACGATGGATCCCAATCATGATTTCTTGTGGCAGGTTTTGATGATGCCAACTCGTGTATCCATAGTGTCCGAATCATGTACCCTATACAACTAGAATCATAGAGATGATTAACATAATGAAAACTGTCAGAGAATGTACTCACCTGGAGTCCCCTGCTGGCAATACCAATATCCTATTTTTGAGGTCTTGTCTGAATAATCCAACAGTCCTATAGACATCATATAAAACAATATCATAACATCAGTCGTTATACTAGCACACATACAAACATAATTATACTTAACTCGTAACTGCGCTAGGGGTGATACTGGTCATCTAGCAGGGTCAAGCGTGCGTCTAAATGCACGGGAGTTATGTCCTCAAATGTGGTACATAATCAGACGGTTAATCACTAACACATGCTTAGCCAGTACGTTGGTGTACACAAGGCAGACAGTTCACTAATATTCAGGGTCACATGGTCATATGCAAATACATGGGATACCCACATTTAACACCTATGGTCACACAACTTATATATATATTACAATCATATCTAGTACCAGCATTTGATTTCTATGGAATATATATATATATATATCTGTATATTAATTAGTTATTAACACACACGCACGCACATACAACTGGTCATTAGGTTCACCGACACGGGTCTGCAATCCTATCAACCAAAACTTAAAATAAAGCAATATGCTAAACCCTAAAACTATTCACACATGCATATAAAATCATAAAGAGGGCAACTACGAACCTTGGCGGGCACACGTGGGGTCGACGATGACGATGACGACGATGATGATGATGATGATAATGATGATGATGATGATGATGATGAGGGTGATAATATTGTTGTTGATGATGATGGTAATGATGTTGATGATGATGATGATAATGATGGTGGTGGTGGTGATAATGATGATGATGATGATAATGATGATGATGATGATGATGACGGTGATTATAATGATGATGATGATGAAGGTGATGATGATGGTGATGATGGCTGCTGTGATGGACATTCAGGCGAGGTCGACATGAGGTGGGAGGAGGAGAATAGGGAATAGGGGTCATGCTCGGCGAAAGAGGCCGACGAGGAATGAGGTCTTGTTCCATGGAGTGGTGGTGGTAAATATATTAACGATGATGGGAGAAGGAGGCTGGCAGCGGTTGACTTGGAGTTCAGGTAGCAGGCTCCGGCGAGAAGAAGGTGGCTGTGAGGAACTCGTGTGGTTCAGTCAGGTGAAGGAGATAGCCGAGGAAGAGGCCTACTATCATGGGGAGAACGATGGGTGAGGCTCTGCCGGTATGGAGGTGGAGGAGATCTGGCAGCGGGGTAGTTCAGGCGACGGGCTCAGCGAGTAGGGAAAGGAAGAATATAGGAGGAGATCGGGGTCAAGGAGGTCCAACAGAGGAGTGAGGTGGTATTTGTGGAAGATGGGAGAGGCGGTACAGTTGAGTTGGCGAGGAGACAGCGGCGTAAAGGTGATATTAATGGTGATGGTTTCGACGAGGTGTCGGGTGAGGAAGAAGGCGATGGTGAGCTGCTGCTCGTCGGGGTCATGGTCGAGGCTCAGGCGAGTGGATAAGGCCGGGGATGATCGTGAGGTCGGGATTGATGGAGGAGGAGTCGGTCGTGTCCGCTGCTCGCCGATCAGGGAGTCGGGGTGGAGGTTGCTCTAAGGCGGGGTATCCTGACCGGTTGTAGTGGCGGCTGTCCCGGCGGTGGATGACCGAAGGAAGGTCGTGTGGAGTTCAGGCGGTGATATAAAATAATGGGGATGATGGTTTTGCATGTAGGAGAGAGAGGGTTGATGGTGATTCTAGCCCAGGGATTAGGGCCGGCTGTGCCTTGGGATGGGTTTGGCATTTGGAAAGGGGTTAGGGTAAGATATATATATATATAGAAAAATATGGGTGGTGAGGATGTTGCTCCATTTTAAATGGAGGGCCAAGATTACTCATGATGGAAAGTGCACAAACCAAAGGGGAGAGAGAAAGAGAGTGGACCGGTCAATGATGGAAGGGGTGATTTCTTCATTGGTCTTGACGAATAGGATGGTGACACATCATTGCACTTTTGCAAATAAGTCCTCAACAATTTAAAAATTGTAGAAAAAGTAGTAATTGAGATTGGATGCGGGAAAATACCATGTTTGGTGTGATATAGTGGCTAAAAAGGGTGTTTGTTATTTAGTATAAGTCTTGAGGGTGTAAATGGGGGGTTGGTTTGGTGTTGGTTTTAGATTTGGGTTAAGTTGGGTCCTTACACTAATTTAATTAACATTAATGCAATCGGTGTTCTTAAATTAATTAGAAGTATGTAGGGTTAAATTTGGGTGGGACACAAGTATCATGGACATAGAAGACTCAGAATAGAATATTGTCATAATTTGGGTTGCACAAACTGGGTCGAGATTGTGTCTCCAATTTTGATTGGAACGCACAAAGATGCAAAGTCAAATTTGTTTGAAATTAAAATAAACGTCCGTAACGAATATTATGTGACTAAAATAAAGCACAAAAGAGCATATATATGAGTTACACAAAGATCAGAATAGAAGACGAGCACGTCTAGGATAAGAGTATGAAATTTGTTGGAAGAAAAACGCTAGTGTAGCGCTCCAAATATCGAAGCAACGGTAAGGTACAACAATGAAATAAAATCATAACAATAAATTACAACCTCCATAATTAAATCCTAAAAATGCTAATTAAAATCCATGATCCTATAATTTGGTCAGGGATTCAGCTAGTGGGCTTCTAGGTCTAGTCTACTAACTCATACATTAATGAACACTATATATATATATACACATACATATCTTGCAATTATTTAAAAATTAATATACACAATACTAATAATAAATAAAATGATAAATTTACCCCTATTTTAGGATGTGGTAGTTACAGTCGAACCCTGTCTCAGATTTGTGCGATACCACTTGTCCTTGTTTGGTTGTAGTGGTATCCTACTGCCACGATGAGAGGTCATACGCTTGCAGTTATGGCACAGATTCCTATTTTATGTACTTTATTATTTTTTATGTACTTATGCTCCTTTGTGGTACTTGCTCTCGGGGCCTGATCCCCTCCATGTAGATTCCTGTTTGGCCAGGAGGTTGTCCGCCAAAAAGTTTGAGTAGGTTTTTTCTTCCCCAATATGAGTATCATTTTGTATTACCTTTTGGCGTTTAACCGATGGTACTGATTATCCGATTTATCTAGACAATAGTTCATCTACATGATTGCATATTATTCAGTCTGTGGCTGACTTACAGTCTTGTACTCTTGGCAATGTACTAGTGTACTAACCTTTATAACTAGTTTTATGATTATTTTGATAGAGCATCACGGACGCCTAAATGCTTTATCTTACATGCTTATTCTTACTATTTTTTGGTTGATGATTGAGACATAGCGATCCTTGACCCTAGGCGACATGATTTTAGTACAAACCCCCTTATCTCTAGAGAACCTTAGCATATTGCGGGTTACTTCGCCATTCTGTAAGTTATGGTTGGATGAGTCACTCCTCCACTCTCTAGTATTCGGGTCATGACAGTGTGCTCACATCTTTCAAGGCATTCAAAAAATCTATTTTGTCAGAATTTTATGTCAGACATAATCTTGGTGTCAGACCTTTATGCGGCCAATATTTGGGGTGCGTTGATGCTGCTTTCCTTGGCCGTATGGTTATCCTGCGACCTAATTTCTTCTGAGTCGACTTTGTGATACATTTTTATTGAGCGCATGGATCTAGATTTTTTATGCTTCTAAAAGATCTCCTTCAAAAATTTTAAACTGATAAGTTTGGAATACTTTGAATAAAAAGCATAGAGAAGATATCTTTGGGCCACATAGATGGTGAGCACATGGACCAGTCTTGACAGGCTGTCAAATCTCTATTTTATGCAGGATTCGGCTCAATCCTTGAGTAGATCTTCTTAGGATTCTGTACCATCTTTCAGAAAGGATCCTAAAGTGACAGTTTCTCAAAAGATAAGATTAAGTGTAAAACCCAAGTGTTGCCATCATAATTAATGCTGACAGCGCTGCGCAAGAATCAAGGAGTTGTCACCATCTCCTTTGCCTTTTAAATAATAGTTTTTGCCGACGAGAGAGAAATTTTTTTCTTTGCTCAAGTTTTCTCTTTACTCTTCGATCTTTCCTTTGTCTCTGACTCTCTGCTTGATTTCCATGGCCCCCAAAGCTTTGTTATCTTCGTCAAAGGCCAAAAAAGTCGACGACAAGGGGAAACGCCCCGTATCCTTGTCTAAGGCCAAGTATGAGGCCCTGACTTTCTACCTAGAGGTTCAAGTGTCGATCCAAGGTAAGGAGGAGAAGGGGTCTGGACATAAGGACAATATGCAAATAGTCTGCCGTATGGATTAGAACATGTACGAACTTTTTATTGGACCCAGTCATATATTTTATGGGCGGGTCTCACTTTGGTTGCATGCTCCGGTCTTGACTTGGCCACATGGATGGCCTCTCTCACTCGGTCGTATGGAGGTCCTGACATGACTTGGTCGTATGTGTCTCACTCATCCGCATGGTTGTCTTGTTATACGCTTGACATAATTTGGAAACATATAAGGCATCATATGCGTCTGACATGACTTGGCTGCACGTACTCCTTTATATGCCCAAGTTGTCCCTCGGTGCATATGGTATCTTGATGGTTCTAACTATTTTCTGATATTTGCTGTGACTTTACCCATGGCTCCATCGGAGGGGGTGCTTATTGGGCATGGTCAGGCTGTATTGGGCGTAAGATTTGACTATATAGTGGAACATGTCCAGGGCCAGATAAACAAGGGTCAATCTGAGGTAAGGCTGAGGTTGGTAGCGGATCAGCCTTCGTTTTACTTGCTCAGCCAACTGAACTTCAGGTCGATTATGGATAAAAATAATGTTTCTTATTTGAAGCCCATCTTCCTATTCTAGAATACTTTTACTATCTCGGACCCTAAGGTAGTGAAGATAAAAGAGAACTGGAACTTCTTCTCTAGCGGGATAAAGATACACATACCTACGAAGGAGCGCCATATACCCTTGTCAGCTTTCAATATAGTGTCTCTTCTGAGAAAGATGTTGGACAACCTGACTCCAGACCAAAAAGGGAGTCCTGATCGGCCGTATTACTCATAACTCCAAGCTGAAGAGGGAAGTAGCGACTTTCAAGGAGTTATTTTCTTACTCCCTTTGTTGGTTGGACCCGGCGTATTTTCTATTAAAATGGGGCCAAATGTTCATTTCTACGATACTGATACCTTATTGAACCACGTTACGGACAATGGGTCATATCCAACAAAAAGTATGCCTTCTCAACTGGGTGTATTATTACCCTTCTTGGATCATTTTGACCATGTAGGTTCTGGTGAAGTACGGGCAGTTTAAAAAGGAGGCCAATCTCTATTATGCCATAAGGGGTTCCTATTATAGCCTGGAGAAGAATTCGATGTTATTCTTAACAAAAATGTACAACTGTCGTACTGGGACCTTCTTTCCCCCTGGCGGTAAGATGGGACTTGCCCTATATAAGATGTACGATATCCCATAGTTTTCTTGGGGCAAGTACGTTATGAAGAGTAAACTCCTGGTAATGAGAAGTTTGAAGAGTTGGAGGAATAACACCCTAGGTTCCTTATAGTATACCAGGAGTTGTTGTGTCACCATAGCACCTGTCAGCAGACCTCGAAGAAGAGGGATAAAAGCGCGAAGGGGACGTTACCCCATACCACTTCCTGGATCCATCATCTTTTTAAAATTGCAGCTTTGGGCCAGGTCACCGTTCGAACAGCTCGGTCTTACATGATCATATATAATCAGGTACACAACACTAAGAGAACGACTGTAATCAGTGGGGAGTTTGGTAGCTCTGGCGATAACTTTAACTATTTTTATCAAGATACCCAGCCATTGTCGGACAAAGCCATACTGGCTGGATTCTTGATGGTATGGCTACGAAATTGCGTAATCCTTAGAGGTTCTGGATCGGCTAGCCTCAACATCATCCTCCCTGCTGCGAAGTTAGATTTTGGTCACTGCCTCGCCTTACTCCCAGCAATGGTCTGCAGCATCCACCATAAATTTTATGCTTTTACCATGAAGGTGCTGGCCCATGATGGTCCCAGGGATTTCAACCAGGTCAAGACGCCTTATCATTATTTAATGGGGGTGGCTGCTAATGTACTACCCATCTCTAAAGAGTCCTTGCCTCGAGGGGATGACGACGGAAGCTGACACCTTCATTCATCGATATAGTGGGATGCCTTGGGCTCATAATACTGTTCTTTCATGTCGACATGTACTACCCTATATGGAAAATTATTCTTTTATTGTCTTGGTCCTAAAATTCATCGAGGATGAGGTGAATAGAGTTTATTATGATGGTGGTACTGACCGTCAGGTCTTTATCTCTGAGGCTTTTTCACTGGTTACTCTCCATCTGACCTTTATATTTAGTGTACCAGAATCAAAATCGTATCTTCTTAGAGCCTTATCTGTCGAGTGGGTTTGCTCGCCAGTTCGGGTAGAACCAACTCATTTTGAGCAAATCTAGCCTATATCTTGGTTTTGAGGGTAGCCTTCTTGATGGGACTCCCGCCTGGGATTATTATTCTGCCACCAAAACCCATATCTGATTAACACTGCTAGATACTAAGGCTTTAGGACAGATTATTCATGTAGCGTCTAACTTTCATGTAGCCGTCAATGCTCCATCACCCGACTTTGATCGGAATACTAGCTTCATCATGGGCACTAATGTGAGACTCGTCTCACAATATTTGTATTTTATGCTGATATATATTTTGTGCTAGTTATTATATTTTATTGGATCTCGTGGAAGCTCAAAAATTATTAAAATTAAAACTTTACTACTTGATCAGAATACCGATGGTATAGTACAGTATACCGATGGTATACTGTCCGACAGATATTTGTTTTACTTTCAAGATATTTTTGAGATATTTTTAATATATTTTTTCTATAAATAGTACTCGAGCTATTTTTTCTCTTTCTTTTTCCCTCTCATCTCTTCTTTATTTTTTTCGAGCTAGGAAATGTTTTCTTGAGACCTGGAGTGTAGTTTCTGAACCTCTTTGTGATAGTGGACTAGAAGATTAGGCTGGAAGCTCGCGTTAGGCAAGTACACCTTACCGATTTTGTGAACTTCTTTTACTTTCTATTATTTTACTTCCTGAATATTTGATTATTGCTTTTAAGCTTAGACTAGCTTCTCTATAGTTATTTATATCATGATTTATAGCTTAGTGACCGTCTCGATTTTAATTTCTAGTAGAATCTCATTTTGTCCCTTTTTGGTAACTCGGTAATAAAAATGGTACCGGAGTTATGACCGTGAGATTTAGCCCATATTGTGATATGAGACTTACCCTAAACTTGACTTCCTGTTAGACTTGGTTCTGGTAATTTTTGGAATTTGATTTAAATTTCAGAAATTAGACTTGACTTGACTTTAACCATATTTATTCTTGGAAAATGGCATACCGACGGTATACTACAGTGTACTGACGGCATACCGATTTTAACCGACTTGATTTCTAGATATTTTTGTGTGAACCCTATAGGCATACCGACAGTGTACTGGATTGTGCCGACGATATAAAGATATTGCTGACATTGCTAGATATTTGTCTTCGCCAGCATACTAACGGCATACTGGGCTGTGCTGATGGTATATCGATTTATGGAACTTTATTTTCGATCAACTTTTTTCTTACTTGGAACATCATACCGACGGTATACTACCGTATACCAAAGATATACCTATTTGTTAAAATCCAGAACTTGCTGTATATTTCCTATCTCTGGACCGGTGTACCGACGGTATACCGATCGTGTACTTTCTTTAAAAATTCTTGTTTTTTCATAATTTTATATTGAAGCTTTTGGCTTTTGCTTAGACACGTGATGACTTGACCTAATCTTTGATATGAACTTACAAGGCTTCAGATGACATGACTTAACTTGACTTGGCTTTACTCGATTTCATCCTGCTTTGCTCGGCTACACGTGATGACGTAATTGACAGGATTTAACTTGGCATAACTTTACATGGCTTCATCAGACATGGATTGACTTAGTTTCACTTAGTTTTATCTGGTTGGATATGACTTCACATGGTTGTACATGACTTTACCTGGTTTTACATGGCTTTACCTGACTTCACCTGATTGACATGGCTTCACTTGGCTTTATCAGGCTTTACTTGGTTTCACGTGGCTTGATTGTTGTCGTGGCATACTTGAGTCTGTATGTGTTATATATATTAAACCTAGTTATATTACTATTATGACTTAATTTCTCTACATATTGTCTAGGATAGATTCTGTCAAATACTATACCCGGATTCATACAAGAAACTGCTAAGAGTTAAATAATTAGAGGTTCACTTAGTATATGGCTAAAGATTTTTTAGATTGCATGCAGTCCCGGTTATTTTTACTGTTATCTCGAGGAGTATCGAGTGGTTTATATTATGGCATATCTTGAGGAGTATCCTAGTTGGTTGTGTGTATGGTTATCCGGACGGACTGTAGGGGCATGAGATTAGAAGTAACTCTAGTAACTCTAACACTTAGTACATTAAGGATTGTAATAACCCTAGTTAGTTAAAGTATCAAACTGTACTTACATGGTTTGCCGTGATTGTTGGATGCCGGTTAGTCTAGGCTTTATATGATAACTTTACTTCTGTACTTGTTATTTTCTTGTTAATAATCTGATCCAGATATGTCTCATTGCAGGTTTACAGTATTTATTATCCTGAGATCTTTTATATTCAGTATTTACTTTCCCGTATTTGTATTATTTGTGTTGTTGGTTTAAGTTCCTAGATTGACTTTCTTTGTGGTACTTGCTATTTGGAGGTATGACCCTGATAGTTTTGTATGTCCAGATCTTGTAGTATCACCGGAGGATCTTTTGTACTTTTTTGAGGATGTTGGCCACCAGGAGTACCAGACCGTTTGAGTAATTTTCTTACTTTCCCACTCTGATGTACATTTTATTTTGTTGGCGTTTAGCCATCGAGCATGTGTTTAGCTCATGTTTTGGTTTGATCAGTTAGCCTACGGGCATTTGCATGATTGACATATCCTAGGGTTGATCATGTATGACTCAGATTCTGGCTAGTTTATTTATTCTGTGTTTACTAGCATCCTGATCATCTGTATATTATAGATTGGGATGCTTTACTAATTTATTTCAGCTGATCTTATATCTTATTATTTTTGTTGTTGTTCTTGTGATTGAGAAACTAGGGTTGTTGGACCCAAACTTGGCTATTGGTTTATAGTAGTAATCCCTCATGTCTTACAGCTTTACCGTATATATGGAGTACCATAGTGCTTTAAGTATATGTAACTGGCTTTATCAGTCCCGTTTTCCAGTATTCTAGTTTTGTGACATGACACGATTTTAGTGGTGCCCCATATAGGTCTTTTTGATCGAATTATATCTGTCTGAGCAGATTTGATCTAGTTTTTACATATATGTAGCGGTTGTTGCTGTTGTTAGATATCTTAATCTTAAAACTGTTTTCCATGATCCCTAGTTATTTTCTCCATCCCTGATTCTTGATTTGTTATCCGCTTATTCGTTGATCTATCCTGTTCTTCGTTTGATTATTGTGTCCTTAATTTTATAGGCCTTATTACTGTTACTAACAGCCAGATGGATCGAGTGCAGCTAGAAGAGGGTCAGCATTTGGGAGCCCAACATATTCTTGGAGATCGGCCTCAATATTCTGGGGCAGAGTCTATAGTAGATCCTGAGGCAGATTGACCATAAGTATTGTATCAGTAGGCAGCACCTGTGCACCCAGTTCAGCCCGAACAGCCAGAGGGTGTTGCTCAAGAACTGCTGGATGTCCTATGAGGATTCATGATAACCCAGCAGCACCAGACTGATGTACTTACTCAGTCGGTCCAAACAACGTTGGAGCAAGGTGGTTCTTAGATCCCTAATTCTGCGACCAGCTTCAAGAGTCTCAGTCCTCCATACTTTTATGGTTCAAAGGACACAATTTTATCTGATGCTTGGCTGCAGATCACTGAAGCCATCTTAGAGGCAACAAGGACTCCGACTAGAGAGTATGTAACAGTAGTGAGGCTATAATTGATGGACTTGGCTCATGACTGGTGTGCAGCGCAAGAGGCTTCCCTTATAGCACCAATTCTATGAGCAATTTTTACTGATGGGTTTCAGGCAAGATATTTTGAGGCGGTGGCACATTATGAGCTTCAGCAGAGGTTTAACAACCTCAGACAGGAGAGCAGGACCGTCGACAGTTATGCGACATAATTTATGAGACTTAGTTTGGTTGCTCCCACTTTGGTAGCGACCGAGTTGGAGAGGGCGAGAAGGTTCCAGCAGCGACTCTATTTTGAGATTATTTTGGCTGTGGAGTAGCATAGGTTTTAGACCTTTGACCCTGTGCTACAGGCAGCGATGGGGTATGAGTATATATCGTAGAGGATTACCGATCGAGTTGGGAGTCAAAAGAGGCCCAAAGGTTCAGGAGGGTCAGCATCCCATTCGTCAGCACTAGCTCCAGCAGTTAGATCCATGACGATTGGATTCTTTAGGAGAATAGCATCATCCCAGCAGTCTTTCCAGATGTTCCCTTAACAGTGACAGTCATCTTCTTCTTCGTTTTCTTCTTCCCGTAGTTGTTTTTATTACTGTAAACCTAAAAATATTGTATCTGTGTGCCGTAGGGCACATGGATTATGCTTGGTGTGTGGGGCATCAGACCACATGGTCGGGACATGTACTAGGAGGAACCATATTAGATTATTATCACACCGTCAATAGTTCGGCCAGTAGTGCCACAGTTTAGGGTACTAATACCAATTCAGTCACCGATTCAGAGGTCTTTGCCTCCACAGGCTCAGGCATTCCAGCAGATGCCGCAGCAGTATACGCAGGCCTAGGCACAGACGAGACCTTGAGGTCAGCAGCAGAGGGGGCCAGTACCCAGAGAGTAGGGTCGAGCCTTCTTGCTTTCGATAGAGGAGGCTTTAGCAGCAGGAGAGGTGGTAGCAAGTACTTTTCCCGTCCACTTTCATTTAGCTTCAAATTTATTTGATTCTGGTGCATCACATTAATTTATATCTGCACGCTCTATGACACGAGTTGGATTAGAGTCTGAGTCCTTACCTGTAAGATAGAATATACTTACTGGTAATGGTCTCGTGGGAGCAGATATAGTATATCCCTCGTGTAGAGTTATATTGTACGGGAGAGAGTTTCTCGCGAGACTGATAGAGTTTTCTATGGACGATTATGATATCGTCAATGGGTTGGACTGGTTGAGTGCGAAATATGCGACGATAGATTTCCATAGTGGCAAAGTTATCTTTTGTGTACCTGATGGGAAGGAGTTTTTATTCATGAGAGGTGCAGTAGAGTCACCGGAGGTTAGATTGATGATGGCAGAGGTTGAGGAGGTACCATTTTCTAAGGTAGTTTGTGAGTTTTTTGACGTATTTTTGACGAGTTACTAGGTGTACCACCAGTTAGAGACGTGGAGTTCAATATTATTTTAATCCGTGGAGTTGAGCCAGTATTAGAGAGAGTTTATAGGATGTCCCTATCTGAGTTGGAGATCTTCTACTAGATGATAGAGGAGTTGAGAGCCAATGGATTTATTAGACCGAGTGCATCACCTTGGGGAGCCCCATTACTTCTTATAAAAATAAGAATGGTTCATCGCATTTAGTTATTAATTATAGAATACTAAATATGCAACTATTAAGAATAAGTATCCCTTGTCCATGATAGATGACTTATTTGATCAGCTTAGTGGAACAACTATATTTTCTAAGATCAATTTGCTATATGGTTATCATCAGATCAGAGTCAGAGAGTAGGATATACCCAAGATGGCGTTCAAATCTAGATATGATCATTAGAAGTTCCTAGTTATGTCATTTGGAGCGACCAATGCACCAACTATATTTATGTCTCTTATGAATAGCATCTTCATGCCTTACCTAGACCTGTTTTTGATAGTGTTTATTGATGATATCTTGGTTTATAGTTGGAGTGAGGAAGAGCATGAGCAGCATCTTAGTGAAGTTCTTCAGATTCTTTAAGAGTAGCAGTTATACACGAAGTTCAGCCAGTATGAGTTTTGACTTAATTGTATCTTATTCTTAGGACATATCATTTCTGGTGTAGGAGTCCAGGTGGATCCCAAGAAGGTGGAGGCTATTGAAAGTTTGCCAGTACCCTGTACAGCTTCAAATGTGTATAGTTTCCTAGGTCGAGCAGGTTATTACAGGTTGTTTTTTGTAGACTTTGCGAGGATCTCTGCACCTTTGACACGGCTGACATATAAGGATGTGTGCTTTGATATGGTCAGATGCTTGTCAGACTTCTTCGAAAAGCTTAAGCAAAGTTTGATTTTAGCTCCTATTCTGGCACTTCCTGTGGTACTAGGTGGTTTCTCAGTATATTATTATGCTTCAGGAGTGGGACTTGGGTGTGTCCTTATGCAGCATGGCTGAGTGATAGCTTATGTATCTCGGCAGCTTTGAGGCTATGACAAGAGTTATCCGACATATGATTTTGAGTTGGCAGCAGTAGTGGTTGCCCTTAAGCTCTAGAGGTATTACCTAAATGGTGATTGAGTGGAGATCTTCACAGACCATAAGATCTTGAGGTATCTGTTCATATAGAAGGAACTCAACATGCGTCATAGGAGGTGGCTCAAGTAATTGTCGGACTACGATCTTGACCTTCAGTATCATCTAGGAAAGGCTAATGTCGTAGCAGACGTCTTGAGAAGGAGAGGATGAGTTTACTTCTTGATATAGCAGCATAACACTTTAGAGGATCTGCAGGACATGGGTATCGAGGTAGTATTACCTGGTGGTATCAGTTTATGGCGAGTCTGCAGGTTCTGTCTTCTATAGTTGAGAGAATCAAAGAAGAGCAGACTATTGATGTCAGACTTCAGTAGCTCATAGTAGAGAGTGAGTCAGAAGAAGACCAGAGTTGAGCATTTATGAAGTTGAGACTCTCAGGTTTGGGAGATAACTTTGTGTGACGAGAGAAGATATCTGATAGCAGATTATGTGAGAGGCCTACAGTTCTTAGTACTTAGTACATCCAGGAGGGACGAAGATGTATCAGGATGTTCGTCAACACTTCTAGTAGAATAGTATGAAGACGAAGATAGCTCGGTTTATTTCTCAGTATTTAGTTTGTCAGCAGGTCAAGGCTGAGCATCAGAGACCGGCCATACTACTTCAGCCTTTATCGATTTTGGAGTGAAAGTATGACTATTTTAATATGGACTTTGTGACCAGTCTTCCTAGATCCCCGTTTGGAAGAAATAATATATAGGTTATAGCGGATCGACTCACGAAGGTTACTCACTTTCTTCCTTTCAGAGTGGGCTAGTCTACAGAGCAGCTAGCTGAGGTACATTAGGTAGGTAGTTAGATTGCTTAGTGTACCTGTTAAAATAGTCTCAGATAGAGATTCGCGGTTCATCTCTCACTTTTGGCATAGCCGACATCAGAGTCTGGGTACTAGGTTAAAGTTCAGTTTAGCCTACTATCCACAGACAGAAGGACAAATTCAGACTTTAAAAGATATGATTCAATCTTGTAGACTTGACTTCGGCGGATCTTGGGATGATCACTAGCAATTAGTAGAGTTCTCCTATAATAATAGCTTCCAGGCGAGGATTCAAATATCACCCTTCGAGGCTTTGTATGATAGGAGATACATATCACCCTTAGATTGGGATAACATTGATGAGAGACAGATGCTTAGTCCAGATGATTGCTCAGCCAGTTAGAGTGATCATGCAGTTCAGAGAGCATCTCAGAGTGGCTCAGGATCGCCATCATCACTAGGCAGATCAGCACTGTCATCAACTTGAGCTCTCTGTCGACGACCATGTATTTTTGAGAATTTTGCCTACCCGTAGAGTTTTTAGATTTGGAGTACAGAAAAAGTTTAGTCCCAGATATATAGGCCCAATCGATATTCTCGAGTGAATTAGAGACGTATTATATTGTCTAGCTCTTCCCTCATCGCTTCATGAGTTACATGATATCTTTTGTGTATCTTAGTTGCACTGGTATAATCTAGACCCGAGCCATATCCTGGATTATTCTGAGTTGGTTGTTGGTTCCGACCTATCATATGAGCAGAGGCCGGCGTCTAGTTTGGACCAGAGGGAGAAGGTTCTCAAGAATCGGACTATCATGTTAGTTCGTGTTGCTTGGGACATCACTTACTGGCGAGTCGACGTGGGAGCGCGAGAACGATATACTTACTCATTATCCACTTGTCTTAAACTTCAGAGGTATACTTATTCGTATATCCGTGTCCTATCTTAGCATGTGATTTTGATTGATAGATAGTTTATCTGTTATGTCCTTTATTTTACTTTCTGATTTCTTATTGTTGCCCAGAAAATTTTATGCTCACATGAGTTTCTTGTTTATTTTTGATTTCGAGATGGTTTTCTTATATTTTCTTGTTAGTGATTGCTGGATCCTTATAGATATTCCGAGGACGGAATTTTTTTAAGGAGGGGAGAGTTGTGAGACTCGTCTCACATTATTCGTATTTTATGTGGATACTTATTTTGTGCTTGTTATTGCTTTTTTTTGATCTCGAGGAAGCTTAAAAATTTTAAAAATTAAAACTTTACTACTTGACCTGTATACAACGGTATACTATAGTATACCAGCGATATACTGTCTGACAGATATTTGTTTCACTTTCTAGATATGTTTAAGATATTTTTTCTACAAATAGTACTTGAGTTATTTTATTTTTTCTTTTTCTTTTTCTTTCTCTCTCCTCTCTTCTTTATTTTCTCTCAAGCTTGGAAATGTAGTATTGAGACCTGGAGTATGGTTTCTGAACCCCTTCATAGTGGTGGACTAGAAAATTAGGTCGTGAGCTCGCATTAGGCAAGTATACCTTGCCGATTTTGTGAACTTCTTTTACTTTTTTTTATTTTACTTCCTGGAGCTTTGATTATTAATTTTTAGCTTAGACTTGTTTTTTTTATAGTTGTTTATATCATAATTTCTAGCCTAGTGACCATCTCTATTTTGATTTCTGGTAGAAACTTGTTTCGTCCTTTTTTGATAACTCGGTAACGGAAACGGTACCAGAGTTGTGACCGTGAGATTTAGCCCATATTATGATATGAGACTTACCCTAGACTTGAATTTCCGTTAAACTTGGTTTTGGTAATTTTTGAAATTTGATTTGGATTTCAGAAATCAGACTAGACTTGACTTTAACTATGTTTATTCTTGGAAACCGGCATATCGACAGTATACTACAATGCACCGATGATATACCAATTTCTAACGGCTTGATTTCCACCGACTTATGGACCCTATCGGCATACCGATGGTGTACTGGGTTGTATCGACGGTATACCAATCTTGTCGACATTGCTAGATATTTATCTTGGCCGACATACTAACGACATACTGGACTGTGCCGACGGTATACCTATTTATGGAACTTTGTTTTCCAGTAACTTTTTGCCTACTTGGAACTGTATACCAACGATATACTATAGTATACCGACAGTATACCGATTTATTATAATCCAGAAATTATTGTGTTTTTCTATTTCTAGACCGGTGTACCGACGGTATACCGATCGTATACTTTTATTTAGGAATTCTTGGTTTTTTGTGATTTCATATTGAAGCTTTTGCTTGGACACACGATGACTTGACCTGATCTTTGACATAAACTTACATGGCTTCAGATGACATAACTTGACTTGAATTGGCTTTACTCGATTTCATCCGGCATTGTCCTTCTACACGTGATGACATAATTGACTAGATTTGACTTGGCAGGACTTACATGGCTTCATCGGATATGGCTTGACTTGGTTTCACTTGGTTTTATCTGATTTGATATGGCTTTACATAATTGTACATGGATTTACCTGGTTTCACATTGCTTTACCTGGCTGTCATCTCTACATTTCTAACGAGGAGTAATTTAATAATTTGGCCAAGTTATTTAATTTTAGGAATATAGTATTAATATTACTGGCCATGGATATTTATTTGATGCTTGTATTAGTCATTTAATTATTTAAGTGCCATATATTTAATTAGAGACTTGTAGCATTTAATTTAGTTAGTGGACTAGCCTATTTAATTTAACGTGACAATAGTGGACCTGAATTAGGCTTTTTATGACAAATAGTGAGCCAACAAGGACTAGGCCCAATGAACCCATTCCCACTAAATGACTAAGAAGAATTAGTTTAATTACAATTAGTTAGATACTTCCAAAAATATCCACCCTTAATTATTCCTCATAATACATCATGTAGGTGTGTTTGGGACCTTAGCATATAGCTTGGAGAAGGAGTAACGGGCCGACCACTTGATGATAGGCTCTCATTCTTTCCTCCTTATTTATATTTTATTTTGATCTAAAAATCTAGATCCCCAATTTTCTCACAATTCTCTCCATCAATTTCTCTCTTATTTTACTTTCATTCTCTCTTATTTTTCATTCCAAAAGAAGTTTTGGAGCTTGGAGAAGCAAGGAGCACAAGGAGGAGCATTGGTGAAGAGATCGTGTCCGGATCGTGTCCAGTTGAGTTTTTATTGGGAATCCATCTCCCAATTGGTAATTTCTGAATTTTTTCTCTTTGTAATTTCCAAATCATGCATTTGACTACTTGGAATCCACCCTTGCATTAGGAAGACCCATAGGGAGGAGTTTGGACTCCTATTGACCCAATTTATGACTTCTATATTGAGTTTGGTGACCATTTTAGGAGAAATTCGAGAATGGGACACCAAGTACTTGTCATTAGGTTTAGTAGATCTAATTAGGCTTGTATTTGTTGTGTGAGTCTAGCTATTTATCCACAATTAGATACGAGTAGGCCGTATCACGATACGATATGATACGTTGTGATACGAGATCCATTTTGGGTGATTTGTGTAATTTTTCTTCAAATTCCATTGTAGCAAGTTGTATTAGCAATATATATAATTATATTTATTATGTATATAGTATTAATTGAGTATTGGGGGGATTTGGCATGTTGGTTAGTGAGTACCATGACTTGTGCACTTTTGGTGTTTGTTGAATTGACCATTAGTATTGTCTATTCCAATATAGGTGTAGATGTATACATGTGTATAGATATATATAGCTTAATGTGTGTGTGTGTATATATATATATATATATATATATATATATATATATATATATGAAAAAAAGGGATATGAGTAATAGGCTTATATTCCTACATGTGCCAATACATATGTGGACCAATAGGAATAAAGTGTACTAGTGGATGTAGAAATCTATTCCTATTAGTCCACGTGTGCTTGACTCTTGTAGGAATATGAGCCAACCTATGGCTCATATCCCGTTTATCCTATATATATATATATATATATATATATATATATATATATATATATATATATAAGTGTAGTTGTGTGCTAGTATTTGTGACACAGTGTATAGGTTCAGTTTTGACTGTTTGGGTATGTGATGGAAGTTGTGGTCGTGCTAAAGGGGAAAGTGTATCATACACTGATACACTTGAGGACCTAGGTAATTGCTTGACATGGCATGATATTGATGCTAGTTATGAGTGAAGGTGTGGTGAGGTATTCACGGTGATAAGTAATTAGAGTGTGGTTGCTATGTGCATTTTAGGTGCACATATTTGGTTCAGATGGATGAACAGAATATGAAATTTTTTGTATTTCTAGATAGGTGTTGTGGGCTGTTATGGGTATTAGTTGGGGATATGCTACCTGTACAGTGTGGTTCAAGCAAACCTTGGTATTCACCTAGTGAGCCAAGAAGGTGCAAGAGCAGTTTCTATGTTCCACTGATGAGAGTGATGGATTAGTTGCAACTACACAAGAGTGTGTGTGTGGACCATTGATGAGGGTTGTATGCATAATGTAGTATGTGTAGGGGAGTTTTACTGCAGACCACACCATTCATAGGGCATCAGTTGCAGCTGTGAAGGCTTAGTAAAGTCTGTACAGTGCAGACATATGCAATTGATGCACATGTACACTGCAACAAGGCTTGGTAATAGAAAAATCTGTAGTATGCAGAAGAGAGGAATCGGGCACAACAAGGTGTGATGTTGTAAGTGAGTATCAGGGTAAGTGTAATCGGGAGTGACGTAAAGTGGGGTCAGTACTGGTGTTAAGAGTTTAGATAGGTGTTTGAGTTGTGGGCTTGAGGGGTACTTGTGCACAGATGCCTCCAATTTATACAAGTATCAGTGTATCATAAGATTTCTGTGGGTGAGTTAATGTATAAGTGATATGCACAGGAAGTTTGGGGAACATCATAAGAGTGTGCCTAGATATCATTTGCCACAGTAGGTATTGGATGTGATGTATAAGTCGCAAGCATTCACTAACTGCTGTGTCAAGCAGTACATGAGTTGGTGCAGGCCAACAAAGGTAAGGTGAGGACCTGTGTGTATTGAACCTGTAGTAATTGGTAACTGCTTCTCTTGATGCGGTTGCAATAGCAGTTAGAACTGCTAGTAAGCAACATGGAGGAGGGGAATTTGTGTGCAAGCATAATCAGTGAGTCAATGCACTACTGGCACCGGCCTGAGTGCAATGCAAGTTGGTATGAGAGAGATATGTAAATGTATATATGTTTAAGTGTGGGTTGGTGTGTGTAAAACTCTAAGAGTATCAGGGACTTGGATTTATATATATATATATATATATATATATATATATATATATATATATATATATATATATGTATCAGACTTGTGTAGTCTTGTGTTATTAGGTGACTGATGTATATACCACTGTATTGTTGTGTTCAGATTTTAGATGTGGAATTGCTAGTAAGGTATCATTTTGGGGCAAGCTCGAGTAGGGCAGTTCCTTGAGGAGGTATTAGGTGTTTCAGTGTATATCAGTGACTGATATCTGTATCAGATAAAGGGGTAGTCTAGTGAGCTTAGGATGCTTGGGCATTTAAGGATGGCTAGAGTGTGATTATGAAGAGTAACAATTGGAATTGACTGTGTACATCAGTTCAAGGCAGGTGTAATTGGTTACTTTAATTTATGGGCTAAGTATTGGTGGTTGATTTTATCTAAGGTACCTTAAGATACTAGTTATGCATAGAGTATATCTATATATAATATGATACTAGTGTAAAGTAGTATCTAGTATAGTTAATATTAACTAGCACTAGTGGTATTAATTTATGTACTTTAGATAATAGCAAGGTATGACTAGTTTGAGCCTAGAATCTCGAATTTAGCCTAGTACAACCTAGTTTGACATAGTATGACCTAGAAATGACTTAAGAGACCTAATTTTAAGTAAGTATAACATGTTTATAATTCCTCAACACTATTATGACTTGTATTTCATATATAGGTGTGTGAGGCACCGATACGAAAACTGTTTGATATATATTGTTCTGGACCACAGGCGAGTACATTCTCTGATAGTTTCCATTATTTGATTATTACTATAATAGAAGCATTTAGAAATATTTCACTTGGACTGATATTATATGGATCCTGTCAGGAGATGTTATTCCATTATCGTGTACTTTGGATACTCCTTCACATGTACTTTATCATATGCATCAGGTATTCCTTGTGCTCATGTTCATTAGTTTACATTTGTATTCTTCGTGTACTCATATTGTCGTGATCGGATCCATGAGTATTTGTTGGGGGTAGGGAAAGTGTTAGTTAGATATGTGATCAAGGGCTAGATAATGTTCAATGTTAAATATTCAAAATTTAAGTTAGACAATATTTATCCAATATTTAAGTAGACAATGTTCAACCCAAGCCGATTACATATTTAACTAGTATTTCAAACACTTAGTATCGTTGTAATTATTTACCATATCTAACTAGTTTTTCAAACACATAGTATAGTTGTAATTCTTTACCATATTCTATTTTATTGTCTTCTTCTATTTTTATCGTGATCAGTGTATACCATATTGCTCTTGTTTAGCTCTTGTTTACCTGTTCCTTATACCATAGTATGATATTATTCATTGTTTCTCATCTTGTATTACTTTCTTTATTTCTATTTATAGTCATTATCAATTAATTGGAACTGCTATTGGGTTGTACTTTACTCAAATCCTGACTGGATATATTTTTTGGATGATTAGTTGGAAGAGATATGTCCCTCGTTTTATGGACCACAAGATGGTAAGCCGACTGAGGATTAGTATCGGTTACTAGGCGACTTAGAGTTCCATTAGCATATTATTTTCTCTTACTTCAGTTTAGACATTGGCATGTATATTTTTATTTGAGATTTTGTTGTAGCTAGAATATTAGTCTTGGATGTATTGTATTATAATTTTGTGACTCTCTCATCTATTCCATATTCTGCCATATCTTCCTCTTGCTTTTTATTGTGATTGTGTATTGAGTATTATTATCATATATCAATGTTCTCCATTTGGAGCTGAGATGGCATGACAAGTACCTTAGATATATAATGTGGGATATTTAGATATTATTGTCAACCTAGATAGCGTTCTTGTACCGATGCTGCGGCCAAGGCTGGACGTACCCACGTACTCGTGCCCCTATATCGGGTGTGTGTCATGACACAATTTTGTGGTGGCCCATGCAGGTCCCTCTTTACAATAGTGCGATATCGTGGTAGTACAATAGTTTAGTTGTACTACTATGAGCTTGTGATAGGATATGATATAGGATATTAGGATGAAGGGGCGTATACTCAATCACAACTAGGAAACAATTCTAGCCTAATTGAATCTTACCATCTTTATCGTTCTGAATATGGCTGTTCTTGAAAATATCTGTCATTCTGTGATGATATCGTATCTTATACAATATTGATTCCTTATTTTTGAATCTGTCTTCAGGATGCCGTCGAAGACGCGTTCCCAGCTCTCAAGCACAATATAAGCAAGGCCAGTCACTTCATCGCCTATGAGGGCAGCACCTACAGATAATGTTACAACAGCTATATTCTAGAGGTCTACTTCACCAATCCCGGTAGGCGTTTCTGCAGTAGATTTTAGGTGTGCTCCACCTTTGGTACAGAGGACAACACCGACAGTTTCAAGGGATCTTCCATCCCAGCCACTAGCAGTCGATCAGACGCAGATGTTTGCGCTCTTTCAATAGATGATGGAGGTACAACAAAGCCAGTCTGAGGTTATTAGGTAGTGTATTAAGAATGCTCACCAGATTGCGCTCGCCGTAGTTGAGAGAGTCGCCTTAGTCCGGCCATAGACGGCACCGCCTCAGCCCGATCTGTAGCATCCGAGTCCAGGTACTAACATAGACTTCAAGAGGATGAGGTCTAAGGACTTTAAAGGCACGGAGGGGATCATATATGCGGATGACTAGATAGAGGACATTGAGAGAAACCTACCATGGGCGCAAATTCCTAAGAACTTGCAGGTAGAGGCGACGAGTAGTATGTTGTTTGATATTGCATTGGCGTCGTTCAGGATAGACCCTAGTATATCAGTGTCAATACTTACTTGGGAAGCTTTCAAAGAGATTTTCAAGGAGAAGTTCTTTCCGGATGTGACTCAAAGTACTTTAGAGAGCCAATTCCAGAAACTCGTTAAGGGGAACTTCATAGTGGACGAGTATACAATGGAGTATTGCTGATTGGGATAATTTGTTGAGGGGCAGAATTCTCGGGCCAAGTTTAAGAAGTTCAGGAAGGGACTGAACAGTGAGATTAAGTCCTATACTACTGGAGACCACACCGCTAATTTTAAGGAAATTCTGAGACAGATACAACTGGTGGAGGATGATTTGGAGCTTGGCTCCAAGAGGCCTAGAGACACCGGAGGAGCGAGTAGTGGTGTGGTTCCAGCTAAGCGACCCAATTTTTAGCAGCCGAGAACATACCAACATCATCAATTTCCTGTACCTATCGGGACACCAGCTCAGCAAACACGTAAGTTTCAGAGGCCAGTTTATTAGGTATGGCAGCAGCTTCAGAAGCAGACTCAACACACTTTTCCTTGTACATTTTGTGGAAGGCATGGGCATAATTGGGAGAACTGTTGGAAGAGGCTCAGTCTATGCTTGTATTGTAGTTCCTCTGATTATCCGATCAAGGAGTGTTCTAATAACTCGTATGGATCAAATCTCGGTCAGAGAGGTAGAATTAGGCCACTCGCGGCACCGTAGACTGCTCAACAACCGCATAAGTAGCCACCCCAGCAGGACAGGGCATTTGGGATGAAAGTCGGAGAGGACGATACTTCAAGTGATAGTTAGCTTAATTTGCCATGTTCTGTTCCTTTTATTTCCACTTGTTACTTGTGTGCTTAGTTAGTACCTTATAGACTGCTTGTGAGTTATTGTATAGTTAGTATATCCTGTCGGAGACTGCAAAACCATTATGGATAAAGACCACAGTTCATAATATTTTTTAAATTATATGTTTTATGTTTTATTTTGGACTGTGGTTGACCTAGAGGGGGGTACGATCATATTTAAATTTCGAGGACGAATTTTTTCTAAGGTGGATATGATTATCACCCCAATTTTTCAACTAGGAATAATTTGCTAATTTGGCCTAGTTATTTAATTTTAGGAATATAGTATTAATATTAGTGGGCCATGAATATTTATTTGATGCTTGTATTAGTCATTTAATTATTAGAGTCTTATATATTTAATTAGAGGCTTGTAGCATTTAATTTAGTTAGTGGGCTAGTCTATTTAATTTGACGTGATATTAGTGGATCTAAATTAGACTTGTCATGAGAAATAGTTAGCCAACATGGACTGTGTCCAATGAACCCATTTCCACTAATTAACTAAGGAGAATTAGTTTAATTATAATTAGTTGGAGACTTCCAAAAATATCTATCCTTAATTATTCCTCATAATACATTATGTAGGGCTATTTGGGACCTTAGAATGTAGCTTGGAGAAGGAGTAAGGGGACGACCACTTGAAGAGGGACTCTCATTCTCTCTCCTTATTTGCATTTTATTTTGATTCAAAAATCTAGATCCCTAATTTTCCCAAAATTCCCTCCATCAATTTCACTCTCATTTTACTTCCATTCCCCTTCATTTTTTTTTATTCCTAAAGAAGTTTTGGAGCTTGGAGAAACAAGGAGCACAAGGTCGAGGAGGAGCATTGGTGAAGAGATCGTGTTCGGATCGTGTCCACTTGAATTTTAATTGGGAATTCATTTTCCAATTGTTAATTTCTGAATTTCTTCTCATTGTAATTTCCAAATTATGCATTTGACTAATAAAAATCCACCCTTGTATTAGGGCTACCCATAAGGAGGAGTTTGAACTCCTATTGACCCAATTTATGACTTCTAAATTGAGTTTGGTAACCATTTTAGGAGAAATCCGAGAATAGGACACCAAGTACTTGTCACTAGGTTTAGTATATCTAATTAGGCTTGTATTGGTTTTGTGAGTATAGCTACGTGTCAACAATTGGATATGAGTAGACTGTATCACGATACGAGATGATACGTTGTGATACGTGATCCATTTTGGGTGATTTGTGTAATTTTTCTCCAAATTCTATTATTGTAAGTTTTATTAGCTATATATAATTATATTTATTATGTATATATAATATTAATTGAGTATTGGGGGGGTTTGTCATGTTGGTTAATGGAGTATCATGACTTGTGCACTTTAGGTATTTGTTGAATTGACCATTAGTATTGTGCATTCCAATAAAGGTGTAGTGTATACATGTGTATATATGTAAATAGTTTAATGTATACATCATTGCATATATATATATATATATATATATATATATATATATATATATATATATATATATATATATATATATATATATATTCAGTTTTGACTGTTTGGGTATATGATGGCAGTTGTGGTCGTGCTAAGGGGGAATGTGTATCATGCACTGATACACTTGAGGACATAGTAATTGCTTGACAGTGCATGATGTTGATGTTAGTTATGAGTGAAGGTGTGGCGAGGAGTTCCCAGTGATAAGTGATTAGAGTGTGGTTTCTATGTGCATTTCAGGTGCACATATCCGGTTCAGATGGGTGAACAAAATATGAGAAATTATGTATTGCTAGCTAGGTGTTGTGGGCTGTTATGGGTATTAGTTGGGGATATGCTTCCTGTACAGTGAGGCTCGGGAAGACCTGGGTATTCACCTAGTGAGATAAGGAGATGCAAAAGCAGTTCCTGTGTTCCACTGATGGGAGTGTTGGATTAGTTGCAACTGCACAAGAGTGTGTGTTGAGACCAATAATGAGGGTTGTATGCACAGTATTGTATATTTAGGGGAGTTGGACAGCAGACCACACCCCCATAGGGCATCAGTTGCAGTTGTAAAGGCTTGGTAAAGTCTGTATAGTGCAGACATGTGCAATTGATGCACAAGTACACTGAAATAAGGGTTGGCAATGGAAAAATCTGTAGTGTGCAGAAGAGAGAAATCGGGTACAGTAAGGTGTGATGGTGTAAGTGAGTATCAGGGTAAGTGTAATAGGGAGTGAGGTTAAGTGAGGTCAGTACTGGTGTTAAGAGTTTAGATAGGTGTTTGAGTTGTTGGCTTGAGGGGTACCTGTGCACAGATGCATCTAGTTTGTACAAGTATCAGTGTATCAAAAGATTTCTTTGGGGGAGTTAATATATAGGTGATATGCACAGAAAGTTTGGGTAACCAACATAAGAGTGTGCCTAGATATCATTTGTAATAGTAGGTATTGGATGTGATGTATAGGTCGCAGGCATTCACCAACTGCCGTGTCAAGCAGTACATGAGTTGGTGCAGGCCAACAATGGTGAGGTGAGGACCTGTATGTACTGAACCTGCAGTAATTGGTAACTGATTCTCTTATTGTAGCTGCAATAGCAGTTAGCACTGCTAATAGGCAGCATGGAGGAGAGGAATTTGTGTACAAGTGTAATTAGTGCGTCAATGCACTACTGGCACATGCCTGAGTGCAATACAAGTTGGTATGAGAGAGAGATGTAAAAGTATATATATTTTAGTGTGGGTTTGTTTGTGTGGAACTCTAGAGTATCAGGGACTTGGATATATATATATATATATATATATATATCAGACTTGTGTAGTCTTGTGTTATTAGGTGACTGATATATATACCACTGTAGTATTTTGTACAAATTTTAGATGTGGCATTGTTAGTAAGGTATCAGTGGGAGGCAAGCTCGAGTAGGGCAGTACCTTGAGGAGGTATTATGAGTTTCAGTGTATATCAGTGACTGATATCTGTATCAGATAAAGATGTAGTTCTGTGAGCTTAGGATACTTGGGCATTTAAAGATGGCTAGAGCGTGATTATGAAGAGTAACAATAGGAATTGACTGTGTGCATCAGTTCAAGGTAGGGGTAATGGATTACTTTGAGTTGTGGGGTAAGTATTGGTGGTTGGTTTTATTTAAGGTACCTTAAGATACTAATTATACATAGAGTATATCTATATATAATATGATACTAGTGTAAATTAGTATCTAGTATAGTTAATATTAACTAGCGCTAGTGGTATTAAATTATGTACTTTAGATAATAGCAAAGTATGACTAGTTTGAGCATAGAATCAAGAATTTGGCCTAGTACAACCTAGTTTGACATAGTGTGACCTAGAAATAACTTAAGAGACCTAATTTCAAGTACGTATAACATGTTTATAATTCCTCAACACTATTATGACTTGATATTTCATATATAGGTCTGTAAGAAACCGATACAGACACTGTTTGATATCTATTGCTCTGGACTATAGGCGAGTACATTCTCTGATAGTCTCTATTATTTGATTATTATTATAATACAAGCATTTGGAAATATTTTACTTGATTCTGACACAGTGGTTACACAGACTGGTACTATATAGATTCTGTCAGGAGATGTTATCCCATTATCATGTACTTTGGATACTACTTCACATGTACTTTATCGTGTGCATCGGGTATTACTTATGCTCGTGTTCATTTGTATACATTCGTGTTCTTCGTGTACTCATATTATATTCGTGTTCGTGACGTATCGTAATCAGATCCATGAGTATTGGTTGAGGGTTGGGGAAGTGTTAGCTAGATATGTGATTAAAGCCTAGATAATGTTCAATGTAAAATGTTCAATGTTTAAGTTAGACAATATTTATCCAACGTTTAAGTAGACAATGTTCAACCCAAGCCAATCATATATCTAACAAGCATTTTAAATGCTTAATATAGTTGCAATTCTTCACCATATTCTATTTTATTTCTTGTTCTATTTTCATCGTGATCATTTTATACCATATTGCTCTTGTTTACCTATTCCTTTTAACATAGTATGATGTTGTTCATTATTTCTCGTCTTGTATTACTTTCTCTATTTCTATTTATTGTTATTATCAATTAATTAGAACTGCTATTTGGTTATACTTTGCTCCAATCCTGACTGGATATATTTTTCAGATAATTGGTTGGGAGAGATGTGCCCCACCTTTTATAGACCATAAGATGGTGAGCTTACTGAGGATTAGTACCAGCTATTGGGGCAACTTATAGTTCCATTAGCATATTATTTTCTCTTACTTCAGTTTAAACATTGGCATGTATATATTTATTTGTGATTGTGTTGTAGCTAGACTATTAGTCTTGGATGTATTGTATTATAATTTTGTGACTCTTCCTTCTATTCCATATCCTGTCATGTCTTTCTTTAGCTTTTTATTGTGATTGAGTATTGAGTATTATTATCATATATTATTGTTCTCCATTTGGAGTTGAGATGGTATTACAAGTACCTTATATATATAGTATGAGATATTTAGATATTATTGTCGACCTAGACAACGTTCTACCATCGATGTTGCGGCATAGACTAGACGTACCTACGTAATCGTTACTCTATACCGGGTGCGGGTCATGACACTGGCTTCACTTAGCTTTACCAGGCTTTACTTGGTTTTACGTAGATTATTTTTTAACGTGGCATACATGAGTCCGTATGTGCAACATATATTAAACCTGTTTATATTACTATTAGGAATTGATTTATCTGCATCATATCTAGGATGGATTTTGCATATTGCGACACCCGAATTCATAAAAGAAACTGCTAAGGGTTAAATAACTAGAGATTCACATAATACATGGCTAGGAATTTTCCTCGATTGCATGCAGTCCCTGTTATTCATACTGTTATATTACGGAATATCCAGTGGTTTATATTATGGCGTATCTTGAGGAGTATCCAGTTGGTTATGTGTATGGATATCCCGAACGGACTGCAGGGGCATGCGTTAAGAAGAAACTCTAGCATCGCATTTTATTATATTAGTTAGCAATTAAGGATTATAATAACTCTAGTTTGTTAAAGTATCAAGCTGTACTTACATAATTTGCCGTGATTGATGGATGCCGGTTAGTCTAGGCTTTACCTGATCACCTTTTACTTCTGCACTTAATATTTTCTTATTGATTATCATATCTGGATATGCATGTCTCATTGCAGATTTTACGGTATTTATTATCCTGAGATCTTTTATATCCAGTCTTTACTTTCCAGTATTTGTATTACTTGTGTTGTTGGTTTAAGTTTCTAGATTTTTTTCCTTTGTGGTACTTGCTATTTGGGGGTCTGACCCCACTGATTTTGTATGACCAGGTCCAGTAGCAGCACCGGAGGATCATTCGTACTTTTCTAACGATGGTGGCCAATAGGAGCACCAGACCGCATAAGTTGGTTTTCTTACTTTTTCACCCTGATGTGCATTCTATTTAGTTGGCATTTAGTCATCGAGCATGTGTTTAGCTCATGTTTTAGTTTGATTAGTTAGCCTACGGGCATTAACATGATTGACATATCCTATGGTTGATTATGTATGACTCAGATTCTGGCTACTTTATTCATTCTGTGTTTACTAGCATCCTGAGCATCTGTATATTATAGTTTGAGATACTTTACTATTATATTTTAGCTGATCTTATATCTTGTTATTATTTTTGTTGTTCTTATGATTGAGACACTTGGGTTGTTGGACGTAGGTTTGACTGTTGGTTTGAAGTAGTGACCTCTCATGTCTTACAGCTTCTCCGAATATATGGAGTACTGGAGTACTCTAAGTATACGTAGCTGGCCTTGTCATTCTCGCTTTCCAGTATTCTAGTTTTGGGGCATGATAACTAAGCTGAAGCCTCGGAGCAGTAGGTCCAATAAAAGTTGGGGGAAATACAAGGGGAAGGCTGCATTATTGCCTATTGACCCCGACTCAACGATGGGAAAAGAGAATACTTTTAACGGCCCATCGCCTCCGGTAGACTCTCCAATGAAGTGCAGGGCCTCTCCGGCGTAGAAACCACCATCAAAGAAGAGAAGACAAGAACCATCTATGGCCGCAAGGTCGAGCTATAGGATGTGGGTTTCTACCTAGGACCCTACGCATGCCGTAGGAGACGAGGAAGAGGAGGAGGTAGGACCCCTTGCATTCGTAATTCGCCACCAGATCCTATTCTTAGTGCCAAGGTGGTACCACCATGTCCTTTAAGATTTATTACCATGTCTCCTTTTTATGACCCTCTTCATCCTGGTTTATCTGAATTTATGTAGAGACCGGGAGCTGGGATGACAATACCTCCTCCATGGGCTACTACAGCAAGGGTTTCTTAACGGGAGGAGGAGATGTCATCTTTCTGCGAAGTGTATATTGGCGAGCCTATCATTGAGATGGTGGAAAGGTTTGGCGTGGTAGGGGAAGCTTCCTTAGCTTGCTCCTTGGTTGGAGATATGGACACCATAGGGACGACCTTGTCTGCTCCGACGGAACCACCAACTCTGATACCTCACCCAGGTATATTATTTTGTCATTTATCAAGAAATGAGGTTTTTTGGTTTTAATTCTTTATCGTTTGGGTAAATTTACTCACTGATTGCTTCGATTCGACAGGCCCTTTCTCGTTGATAAACATATTTAACATGATGGTGGAAGAGAGTTTGGAGGAGGAGGCTGAACCAGGGCTCATCGGGGCAAGGCCTGGGTCAATCCTGTCTTCCTCTGTTGTTGGAGAACAACTTGTGGGACCTTTGACAGATATAGGGCCTACTTCTGATGTAGATCTCCCCGTAGTGGTTGTTGTCGAGAAAGATTTGAGGTAAGGAGAATGAGTTCACAAAAAGTATGAGCCTTTCTCTTACTCTCATGCGGGTGGAGAACACTCAGTGGTGCCTCCTGTTGAGGCTAGTATTGGGGAAGCCTCTACAATTGCTAGAATACTTTGTACGGTGACAACTTCATCACCTGACATTGGGCGACATGAATTTGTAGCTCCCTTAGTTGCTGAGGGTAACGATCTTCCTGAGGGATCCATTCCTAGTCTTACCAGTGTGAAGGAAAATCTTGCCAATTTTTTTGGCATCCAGAAACTACTTTTGACGGGGCAGAGTTGGCTGCCGCAAAAGCAACTCGTTATCTAGAAAATGTACTTCTACTACCTGACTTGTCAAGTTATGTCCCCTCGGCTTCACAGGCTACCTAGATTATCGAATGCCTGTAATCCCTTCGGCTTCGGCTTCGACTCCCTTGATGCCTTCCACGAAAGTTACGATAACAGCTACTTCCAAGGTTATCCTTCAGGGATTCTACATATTATTAAGGCAATGAGTTCAAAATATACTGGGATAAGGGATACCTTTTGTTTGGTATAAGCATGGTAACATGGAGCAAATACATATTTTGAAGACCTTTCCTAGCTCTGAACAAACGGCTGGCTTGTTGCTTCAGAAATTAACTGAAGTAGAACAATGCTTGAACGAGTTGCAGTAGGTGCAACAAGGTGACATCCATATGACAGTGGCCACAGAGTATGAATATCTCCTGGACTTCGTAGAACAAGTGAAGGCTGCCTATGGAAAGACCATGGCGGGTCTCGAGCAAGAACTCAAGAAGCTTGAACTCCAACGTGCCGAGTTGGACGCAGACGAGACGGCTTGTTTCGCTCGAGAAGATGGATTTTCTCATACTATTGTTGTAATACATGAGAAGATTACACAACTTAAGGCGAACCTCAAGTTCCTGGAGGGTCATGTTCGTGAGGCCCGTCAAGCACGAGAGGTTATCTATGCATAATCTCTTACCGTGTTCCAGTCTTCTGCTGCCCTTGAATAGACTCTGCATTGACTGGAGGAGACGAATCAGGATCATGCTTACCTTGATAATCCTGCAGCTCTTGCTCAATAAGCTTAGTGTCGGGTTAAAGCTAAGAGTTATTCCATAGTAGCCAGTCTTCGAGGATGATTAGAAGTGTTATGCACTGATTAGTAGCATCAATAGTTGTTTCTTCTCCCCCCTTTTTTTTGATTGAGGCATTAGCGAGTCCTCAAATTTAGTTTTCTTTTGGTTCCCCATTTGGAAGAAATAAAATCTTTTTTTTCTTTTGTTGGGACTACTTGTGTAAACTTTAGGTTTCGTACTAGAGGTAATAGGGATGTAGTACAATACAATAGTCTTTCACGGACATCCCACTAGGGAATCTTTAGTGGACCTATTACTTCTTGCGTGCTTGAGTGCAAGTAATTGATTCGAAACAAGACTTGCCAGAGGTAATTTTGACGTGGCAAGTTTTGTGGACTTAACATCGCTGGCGTACTTAGAGTTAAGTACGGATGCTAAGTTTAGACATCGATCGATATCAGAGATAATATGGATGTGATAATCAATAATCAAGTAGCTTACGGACTAGCCTTGCCACCTGCACTAGAGGGAGTATATGACGTGTTCATGTGTCACAGCTAAGAAGATACGTATTGGATCACTCGGAGATTGAGGTGGGTCTGATACTCATCTACACAGAGCAGCCAATAGAGATTTTGGATCGTAGGAAGAAGGTGTCACAGAACCAGATGATTCCTTTGGTACGCGTCGCGTGGAGGCAACACTCTCCGAGAGAGTCTACTGGGAGAGGGAAGCCGAGATGCGTGAGCGATACCCATATCTGTTTGAGCCGTGAGGTATTGTTCTTCTCTTTTTTGTGATTGCTTATTGTAGTGCTGGTTCTTTTCTTAAATTTTGAGGATAAAACTTTTCTAAGGAGAGTAGTCTTGTCACTATCATATTTCTAGATGAGATTTTTTTTCATTAGCATATTTATTATTTAGTGATTTAATATTTATATATGTGCTGCTAATTAATTATTATATGTTGTGCTATTTAATTATTTAGTTGTGGGCTAGCCTATTTTATTGGACTTGTCATTAGTGGACCCATTAGTTTGTCATGACACATTGAGCCCAATATTGGACTAGGTCCAATTAGACCATTTCCTTAATTAATTAAGAAGATTAGATTAGTTCATAAAGAATAAGAATCTTACTAATCTAGCCCTCCTAACTAAACCTTATAACTAATTAGTAGGAGCATTGTTGTCAATATGAATTACTTGGAGGAGGTGTAAGAGGGGGGCGACCATATGAGGGGGAGGTCTCTCTCTTATCTCATTAATTCATTTCAAATTGTAGATTTCCAATTTTGTTCTTCCCCAAATTACTTTATCACGACCCACACCCGGTATAAGGGTACGAGAATGTGGGTACGTCCAGCCTATGCCTCAACATCGGTAACATAATACTATCTAGGTCAATAATATTATTTAAATATCTTACACAATATATAAGTACCTGTCAAGATATCCCAACTCCAAATGGCGGACAAAATAATAATCAATACTCATTCACAATAAAACTAGAGAAAGATGTAGGACGATATGGAATAGAAGAAATAGAATCATAAGTCACAATACAACGTATAATCAAGTATAATAAACTTGCACAATAGTCTCAAACATAATATATGACAAAATATCTAAACTGTGACATAACCAATAAAAGGGTTTAAACATCTGCAACTAGTTGATCATCCCCCGATATTGGCTCCTCCTGAACCACCGATTCTAACTCTATACCCACTACATCCTGAGGTCCCTAGTGTATAGGTTACCAGTCATATAAATCATCTAAAAAATATATCTATTCAGGATTGGAACGAAGCACACCTCTAACAGCAGATCCAAATAAATGATAAAGACTAAGTAACAGTAATATATAGAAGATACAAGATAAATAGGCATGGATAAGAAATATATCAAATATGGAAATGCTATAAATAATACTAAAGAGATGAGAATCATATACAAAAATCAAAAAATATAACGATCTAAGTGAGTGAGTACTAGCTTCAACATGTGATTGACTCTGGAACTTGTAATGGAATCATGACCTGGCTAATCATACATAAAGTGTATGATTAACACTAACATGGTACTTGTACAGAAATACTTGTGCATTGTGGGTATGATCACATATCTAACTAACACTCCCGAAACTTATAATGGTATAGTGGATCCAACCATGTAATGTTCCTACACAGGATTCTCTAAGAAGGTATCAAGTCTCCCCATGAATCAGTATCCATACAAGTATAAGAGAAATATGCATGTACATAATATGCCAGGAACTACTGGAAATAATATCTTATGACGGGATCCAAAAAATACCAATCCGTGTAACCACGTGTCAAGAAGTCAAGAATATCATACTAATTAAAATAAATATAGAAGATATCATAAACGTGAAACTGTTAGAGAATATACTCGCCTGAGGTCATGAGATGACAATACCAATATGTGTCTGGACTGGTATCACACTGACTTATATATGAAATATCAAGTTATTGGGTGTAAATAAGGTGATAAATGAATTAAATTCACTAAGTATGATTTCTAGGTCAGTACCAGGTCAAAATAGTCAAACTAGATCACTATAAGTCAAAGTAGTCAAACTTGGTCAAACTAGTCATTTCTAGGCTGTACTAGCCTATATCCAAGTTATTGGGTCCATACCTTTCTTATATAGGCTATACTACCTATTACAAGATACTGGAGTATCCTATCTACAAAGTATCAATAGATAACAGTTATACTTAAGTAGCACTAGTTGGTCATTAGCTAATACTAACTTAATATTGGTTACCTTGGGTTTGAGCCATTCTTGGTATCAATATTTAACTACCCTCTTGGTATCCAATACCAAATACCAATGATGCCTCATACCCAATGCTACCTTGGTTCAATCTCAAGGTAATACTAAACCTAGTATCAACTCATACTAACCAACACTAACATATGCTAACTAACATGTATCTATTACCAACTTAACTTATATAACTGAAATCACTAACTAACATGTATAGCTGAAATCATATATATACACTAACTGACATCATATATATACTAACCCTTGTACCAACAGTCAACACCAACACCAACACCAACACCAACACCAACCACGGTCAACAACAACACCAATCACAGTAGCAGCTATGGAAAATTTCCTGCTGCCCCCTTGCCTCCAATACAACAGCTAGGATAATTGACAATGCTGCCTACTAGCCTACTACTGTAGTTCCTAACAATGATGTACTGCTAAAGCAGTTGCTGCTGCTGCTGGATACTTCTTTGTCACACCAGTTACTTTCCTCCCTAACAAGCTAGAACACCAATAACAACAACAGCTAAGCCTATTCTGCTGCTCTCTTACAGATAGGGACTCGACAACAGCTAAGCCTAAAGGCAGTACAAACTTCCCCCATTGCTACATATACTCGATACCACACAGTGTAGTATACTGTCTCCCGTTAACAGCAGTGTACTGGACTGCTGCTGCTCTACTCTGTTAAACCCAACATCTAACTCCTCCTACCCGATACTGCACTACTCACCCTCTTATCTGTTCACAGTGAGCACAATGAACATAGTTCACTAACAACTCTCTCTTTCTCTCTCCCCCCCCACACATACTCTCTAATATAGATACACAATACTTTATACATATATATCTATATACCCACATATAACTACTAATAATGCATATATATATATATATATATATATATATATATATATATATATATATATATATATATATACATCCTCCTTTTATCACATACACTGAGGATGACTTTTTGCAGCTTTTCGTAGTGGGTTATCCACTCAACTGTTGCATGTTGGTGACTGCACCAGACTATTTGGCAGTATTCATCTTTACTTTGGACAGGTGGACGGACAGCTTTTTCCTCTAAAAGCAAAAGCAAAAATAATCTTTCTTTCTGCCGACAACCTTTAGTGGTTAACAGGTGGCATCTCCTTTCTTTGAGTACGATGACAGCTGGCCTCTGGTGGCTTCGTTCTGAAGCTTCTGTAATCCTTTCTTGTTGTAACTTCCTTGTAACTTGTAGCGAGTACTTGTAGCGATCTTGAGATCTGAATAAAATATTTCAATATATCGTCTAAAAGATCTCCCCTACATAACTTTGATATTCTCCCCCACATAACTCTGATATTTCGTATCAGAGCTATGTGGGCTCAAACCTGAGGTGATTCTACTCTCTGTTCTCTGAGATATTGTTAGTTAATTAATTATTATTTAAATACTATTGATATTTACTATCATATGGATAAAGAAAAATTTCTTTTGTAATTCATTTAAGTTTTATAATGACTACTTCTAGGATTAGCCAAGGTCTAGTTCATACGACAACTTGTCACGTTGGCTATGTTGGCCGGGAAGGCCTTTTCTGCCGTAAAAGCTCATTGACAGTCGTACCTATGATCAGGTTAACTATGAAGGCATTCTAAAACCTTTTATGTCTTACTTATAAAATTTTTAATTATCCATAATATAGTAATATTAATGGTATTTTCCTTTTATTATGCTTACTAACACTTTCAGGAATAGTGAGTAGAAGATCCTCCTACTACATCTTTGGATGAGTAATCCATTGTCCATTGGGGACAACAAAAAGACCCTATTAAAGGACAAATCAATTAAAAATGCTCAATTGAGCGAGTTTCCTTCAGATCTGGAGGAACTCAATAAATGGACTATCCCAGGCGTTAAACCAAAGGATATATATAAAATTGGTTGGCTTGATTTTAAGTCATTAATTGCCATAAAAACTATGGAAATGACCGTTCAGGTCAATGATATTGAGCATTCTATCAGGTTTCTTTCTAAAGAAGACCTTGAACCCTATATAGGAAATAATGCTTATAATTTTATCCATATTGGATTGATTCAGGTTGCATTAAAACCACTTACCCTTCAGGGTTTAAATGCTTCATTCATATCCTCTTTAAGAGATACTAGATGCCTTGACTGGCAACCATCCCTCATGGGCGTTATGCAGACTAGTCTTTGTCATGGACCAGTCTACTTTAACGTTTATCCCAACCTAAGTCTATTGCTGACAGATACAAATTTACTGAATGCAGTAACTTTTAATCTGAAGAATTATGGATATAAATTTAAGCAAGGTTCTGAAACCATTGCTATCCTCTATAGAATATACTTTAAAGTATTGTCTACTTTGGCTCTTAAAGCAAGACATCTTACCAAGCCTGGTAAGACAACTTTGATTGAAACAAATCTGTTGACATCAAATGTTGCTGCTAATAAAATTATCGAATGGAATGAAATTCAATTTCCTGATAGATGGGTTTTAAATCAGGCTATTCCGCCTAGACTCATAATGGATACTGAGTTAGATCAGATAATCCAAACTCCAGATAGAGATGTGGAAGTTAGATTTACTCCACAAATTAAAGCTAGAATTTCATCCTCTAGTTTTTGTTCCCCTTCAGTTACTGAAAAGGGAGAAACTCTTCTCAGACTTCTGAGAAAGATAATAAAATTAAATATATAAAAATTAAAAATAACATTGCCAAACCAGAATATAAAACAGAATGGGTTGATCCCGTTGATACTGTTTATTCTTCTAATGCTAGTTTTGGTACTTATTCTCTAAATGTTATAACCTTGACTAATAACAATCCTACTGACGATCCTAATTACTGGGATTGGACACAGGACAAAAATATTTGAAAAATTATTGTCGAGGCTTACGATGAAAAAATTCAATTTAAAGCCTGGTTCGAAAAGAATTATACTCTTGATCAAAGGTATGAATTCAAAGATAAATATTATGCTCATCTCAAAGAGATAAATAAAATTAAATGGTTTGATAAATGGTTTATTGAGAACTATATCAACCAAGAACTCGCTAGCATTAATATGCTATAAGAGGGTTATAAAAATTGGATCATAGATACGGGAAAGCGTGTCCGTGCTTTATATCCACCAAATGAATCTCTTAAGCTTTTGGTTAATACAGAAAAGATTGATGCTATTTCCTTTATTTGAATTATCGATCAAAAGGAAGAACAAATAAAAGAGCTTCAAAAAATTATGAAGCAAAATAACTATACCAATGCTTACATTCAAACCATTGGCTCTCAATTGGTTCGAATGGAAACTGCCCTTGATGAAATTCTTCTCAAGGTCAACTCTATTATCAAATTACCTAAACCTATACCCTAGGATTCTACCTTTAAAAAGGTAGAAAATATACCAATAAAACCTACTAGTGATATTAGCGGTTTTAAATTATCTTCTCCTGAGGTTACTGAGAAAGATATTCAAAGCTTAATTGAGAAGCTTCAGAATACTTCCTTAGGTAAAAAACTTTCCACTAAGAAAAAGGGTGAAAGCTCTTCTCAGAATACTATTACGATCCTTGACAAAAATTCTTCCGTGGCTGATGATTCAGATATTGAATCCTGCCATAATTATTCTCAGCATTCTGATGATCAATTAGATCCTATTCAGATACATGCTCTTCAAAATTCCTTTGAAGATAAGGATACTAAAATAAAATAAACTTCTAGTATGATTCTGTCCATGCAGCAGCAACACAAGAAGCCTAATCTTCAAAAATATTATTACAAACGTCCAACACCAATGGATGTTTTATATAAAGAGAATGATAATATCATTCAAAATAATTACAATGGAGGAAACATCTATGAATAGAACATAGATGGATGTTCTGATAAACAGATCTGTGATCAGATGCATCGTATGCTCATGTTTGCTACGATTTGCCGTACAAAAGAAAATACTGATAAAGCCATTGCTAGTTTTATTACTTGCGATTTTACCAGAGTATTAAAAGGCTAGTGGGATCACTGTTTATCATATGAGCAGAAAGTAGTTATTGCTAATGCTGTCAAAATTGAAAATAATAAAGAAATTGAAGATAGTGTTATCACTTTGATTAGCACTATTTGTGATCACTTTACGAGTTTAGTCTCTGACAATGGTGAATGCACCAGGACTTTACTCCAAAATCTTCGTTGTCTTACTCTTACTCATTTTAGATCGTATAAAGATACTTTTCTAAATAGAGTAATGCAGTTAAGTGATGCAAATGATGCCCACTGGAAATCAAAATTCATAAATGGTCTACCTAATCTGTTTGCAAAAAAGGTTAGACAATAAATACGTAACAATAATGATGGCATAATACCATACAGTGATTTCACTTATGGTAACCTTGTTAATGCCTGTATACAAGAAGGGTTAGCCCTTTGTAATGACCTTAAATTACGCAATCAATTGAAATGTCAAAGATTATCTGAGAGA
The DNA here is from genome assembly GCA_036927795.1 of Iris macrosiphon. Taxonomy (NCBI): domain Eukaryota; kingdom Viridiplantae; phylum Streptophyta; class Magnoliopsida; order Asparagales; family Iridaceae; genus Iris; species Iris macrosiphon. The sequence continues at coordinate 42,024,008 of JAYESA010000011.1, read as the reverse complement.
AAATAATTGGGAGAGTTTTGTAGTTAATTTGCTATAGAAACTATAAAATATGTATAAGTAATATATATATATATATATATATATATAAAATTTAACATACTGATAACTACTATGACAACTATACTAACCAACTAACTGACATCATATATATACTAACCCTTGTACCAACAGTCAATACCAACACCAACACCAACACCAACACCAACAACAACCACAAACAACAACAACACCAATCACAGTAGCAGCTATAAAAATTTTGTTGCTGCCCCCTTGCCTCCAATACAATAACTAGGATAGTTGACAATGCTGCATACTAGCAGTTGTCACGACCCGCACCCGGTTTAGGGGCACGAGTGCGTGGGTACGTCCAGCCTACGCCACAGCATTGGCGGTAGAACATTGTCTAGGTCATGTAATTATCTAATCAAACTCACATAAATACCCAACTCCATAAGGAGACATGGATATCATAAAATAATGCTGGAAATACTCAATCACATAAACTAAAGCACGATGAGATATCAAGGCAAGAAAGGAAATACAAGACATCAAAAACAAATAGCCATACCTGCAATCAGTAACATCCAATCCTCAAGTGTCAGAAACAAGTCCACTAAGGTCACAGTCTGGAAAAATATTTTTCAGTCAGGAAGGAGCAAAGTACATCTCTAAATAGCAGTTCTATATTAATGTTATAAACTATGTAGCAGTTCTAGATGGAAATATACGAGATGCATGTATAGATACGAGAAATGTACAATAAAGGAAATACTGGAAATACTGTAAGTAAATGCAGGAAAAGAAACAATATGCCAACGAGCAGAATCCTATGACTAAGTGTGTGAGTACTAGCTTTAACATGTGATCGGCTTGGGAACTTGATCAGGATGGTTACATGTGATTAGCTATGATTCATGTAAGGTCAGGCTAACCGTTGGTTAGCTATGATGCATGTAGAGGTCAGGCTAATCACACGTAACAGCTATGAAGCATGTAAATGGTCAGGCCGCACCCGACGTGAGATGTGGGGTGAGCTATGATGCATGTAAAGTTGGGTATGATCACATATCTATACTGAAATACTCCCCACCCCGACTGGTATAGTAGATCCAATCATGGTACGCTATGGCACGGAATTCCCTAGGGAGGTAGCAAATCTCTCCGGGTCTCAGTGTCTGTACATGCACAAGATAACAAGGAAATAAGTCTTGTACAAGCTACACCATAAATAAGGAATAACATCTCATGACGAGATCCGTGTATACCAATTCGTGTAACCAACGTGTCAAGAGCATGGATATCTACACTAGATACAGTGAACATAGGAGATATCATAAATTAGAAACTAATCAGAGAATGTACTCGCCTTGGATCCTTAGCTGTCCATATCAATGTCCTGTCCCAGAGTATCGTCTGGAGAATCCGACAGTCCTATAAACATATAATAATATCACTTGTATCAGATGCTACACTAACACACAATAGAAATACACTGGCCTCAGGGCTATGCCAGGCATGGCTCTAGTCAACTAGGGTCATCTAGTAGGGATACGTATATAATACACATTTACACTCAGAGTATATACCAATAAAAATGTATATAATATATATATATGTGTCTCTTAGTAATAGTACAAAATACGTATACGTATATATACACTAAATAGATGTATATAAATATATATATTTATATACCAAAATACATATTTGTATATATATATCAATCAATATTTTTATATATGTATATTAACAAATCAAAGAATGTACATAATGCCACATTTCTCAAGGTGATCCCAAATGAAGTAGCAGTTAGTTCCAATGAGTCCGGAGCAGTCCAAATAGCTAGAAACTATATAAAGAAGTCCAAGATCGGAGTTCGGCACGAAAATCGAGATAAGGATACCGAGTCCTCAATACATAGAGAAAACATACGGGGTTAACAAGTTTAGCTAAAAGAGAAAGGGTCGTTTGTTTGTTATTAAGGTAACACCTTAGTTTATGAAAATTATTTCGAAATTATTTTAAACAATAATTACAAATAAAAGTTTATTTATAAAATTTAGAATTTATGTAAAAGCCAATATATTTTTATATCTATGGTAAAGATCGGTCACCAGTCCAAATAAACAATTTTGAACTAATTTTTTTATTATTGAAACTATTTCTTAATTAATAATATAAACCCCAACAAATTATTATATTTTGCATAATAAAAACCTTGTAATTATTACGCAACTACTAATTACATAAAACTAACTAATTACATATTAATATAACCAAATTTTTACACATAATAAATAACTATATTCATACATTATAAACAATAAAATTAATTATATTCCAATTAACTAAACTAATTATATATAATTAATAAACTAATTATATATAATTACTAACTAATTATATGCAATTAATAAACTAATTATATGAAATTAATAACTAATCATAAATTAACTAATTATATTAACTAACTATTTACATATAAATTAACTAAATATATTCACTAACTATTTACATATAATTTAACTAAATATACAGAACTGAAGAAAAAAAGGAAAGAGGGAAGAGGGAAGAAGGAAGTCGGGCTCACGTTGGGTCTCGGCGTCTGCGCGGGGAAGTCCGCCGGGGTCACGCGGGCACGGCATCGGCGGTCGAAGCTTCGGCGGCGGATCTGCTGTGACGGCGGTCGAACTCGGCGGCGGCCACAGGCGCTCGTATCGAGGATGCGGTGGGTGCTCGGCTCAAGGCGGCGGCGAAGCTCGGCTCGACGGAGGCGGTCGACGGATCTGGCTGTGGCGGTGGTCGACGGATCCGAGGCGGCCACGGCTCGACGAGGTTAAATCTAGGGTTAGGGTTTTTGAATTCTGTATGAGTCGGGTGGATCGTGTCCGAGGCTGGACACGATAGGTGATGTACGGTGGTGGATGTGTCCGAGATTGGACACGGGGATTGGATGTACTGTGGTGGATGTGTCCGAGGCTGGACACGGGGATTGGGTGTACTGTGGTGTGGGGGTTGTGTCCAGATGGTGTCGGACACGAAAATTGTAATATTGTAATAACTGGACACTGAAAAAAATGAATGGATACGATAGGACACCCGGGGTCGGACCCGAGGCCAACACGGCTGACACGGCAATGCTGGACACACGGACACGAGCACACAAAACAATGGTGATGGCTTGTTGGCTTGTGGGAATTTGTGAGGGCCAGCTAGGGTTTCTTGGGAATGGTGTGGGTGAGAAACTTTAAATAGGGAAAGAGGGTGTGGGCTGAAGGGTGAGGATTGGCCCAATAATGAATGGCCAAGATTATATATAAATGAGTTTTTCATGTGGGAAATGAGGGTGTGAATGGGAGATGGTAAACTTGTAAATTTTAAAAGAAAAGATTATAATTTAAGAAAATATTTTAAGAGGCTTCCAAGGCTAATTGATTTCAAATTAGCTACTAATTAAACTCATATTTCGAAACCCTGAAAAGTATGTAATTTATTTATTTACTATCCAAAATAGATATGAAAATTTATTATGAAAACAACTAGTCCTTCAATAATTTTTATTAAACAAATAATTTTATGATTTCAAGCCAATAAATATTCGAAGCTAGAGTATTATATATATATTATTATTTATCTATTTAATTTATAATAAATCAACATTTAGGAAAAAATGATTTTTTTATAAAAGATTTCAAATCACCTTCTAAAATCAACATTGCTCAAAAATCTAATACTAAAACTCAAGGAGAAAATAATTTATAAACTTGATATTTTAAAATAAATTAAAATCTAAATATTTCGGGAATTTGGAAATCGGAGGTTACAAGTCTATCCACCTTAGAAAAATTTCGTCCTCGAAATTTAAGATCCTCAATAATTGCATTTACACATTGTATTATTTCTATCAAAATTTAAATTTCAAACCAAACAATCGTGAAGTAATTCTATATTGTTATTTCACAACCTTTCAAAAATTATATAACATCATATTCCTGAAAATCTTCAAGTTTAAAATCAAATCCCCTTTCTGTTATAATCTCCTCCAAAATTTTAAAGTTCGTATCTAAATACTCCAGGATTTTAATATCCAATCCTCCAATTAAAATCCAATCAATTGCATATTTATAAAATAAAAAAAAATTTGTATCCCAAAATTTAAATTTTAAGCACTAATCCATCAATCATCTTACTCCTCTAACTCAAATTCAATTGATGTTTATTCAAATCTAAATTCTCATCCCGAGAATTGAATTCGATACTATTCCATCAACGATTTTATTTCCTGATTTTCTTTTTCCTCAAATGGTCAACGATGCGATACTTTCAGAATCTTCAATGCAACATTCATAATATAAAATTTCAAATTTCTATCTTGCAATCAAATAGATATAATGATAATTCCCTAAATTTTCTCAAATTTTTAATAACCAATTCAATCATATCAAGACCTTCCTAAAATTAATAAATCCTTAATTTTTGCCCTGTGAATTTCTTAACTCTCTATTTAAGTTAATGTTTATCCTCGAATTTCAATCATACCTCGATTTTCGTAAAATAAATGATCCATCGCCTCTGTTATAACAACCCCTTAATTCTTTATTTAAATTAATGCTCATCCACAATTTAATCACCTTGTCCCTTTTTGTCAGTCATAACCTTGTCATAGATCTTTGCTATGGTCAAAACCCTAATGATCATGGTTTAAGAAAACTCTACCTACAGCCATGCAATCTAAGAAAATATATCGGTCATGTATCTTTTGTCATGGTATTTCAGTCTCTGTCAGGGTATACTACCAATTTTATTCTAACAAGAAATCATGCATACAACTACAGTACTAGGAAAATCAATCGATCGAAAGACGGAAAAACATTAGGAAAAAGAAAAACCTGCTAACATGTTACTTGTAGTATCTACTATCTCTAACAAACACCTAACTCTAGCACATTCACTAACTAATTCATATTCCTGTACACTGGTACCCATATCAACTAATCATTAATCCACAAGATCCATGAATATATCTGTATTGCACACACCTGTCTATTAATGCCAAAATTTGATACCAAAAACCTCTAACACGATTATAGGTCAATTGGTGCATGTAAAGTTTGATACCTCTATCTCTTTAGGTACCCCTGTTCTACTTCAGTACACCCACTGTTAGTTCTCGTTCCTACTACAATCGTCCATACTATTTGTTCTTATCACTCAAGTGCACACCAAGTATAACACACCATACTAAGTACTGCTCTTTCCAATACAACTTTAGATGGACACCCAAGTCAGTCTGCGGTGCCATCTCAATCATGCTCAAGTTATCAGATCCTTACACCTGTATATCATCTACTCATATATTAATTCATATCTCTCATCTGCCATAAATTAATCCTCAAAATAATCGTTTTAACTTCTCGATCAACTTAAAATAAATTGCATATACTCCTCAAAGTCAGATACTCAACATCGAAATAAAAATTTTAATCACTTCTAAAATCTTTGTAGCCTTGACCATGTTTATTGAATCAATATTTGAAATCCTCAAAAATTTTAATGACACAATCTCAACTTCTCAATAATTCTCAAAGTAAAATTTATTTCCACTCTTAAATTTATAAATCCACCAATGTACATATCAGTGCTCACGGTCTCTGATACTCAAGGTGCATTCAATGCATCTAGTGTCTATAATTGTGTACTAAAATTGTACTGCCTGAATCACTTGTATTATTACCTCCAATGATCAAAGTTATCATCACCTGTATTTTCTTTCATGATTTCAATTTATGTCAACTGGTATATCATCTAATTATCATCACACAGAGTGCTTACTGTTATTAACGTTATTCTCGACTAATCCTCGATATAGAATCATTAGCACTCTTGGTATTATATTACTAGCTTTATTAATGGATCATCTCATCAAGCTCATTATAACTCATGATTACATGTATCTACTATAACACTCATATTTCTTTACTCTCATGGGTATGTGTATGGTTCCTCATCTCGATTGTTGTATATATATTTCCTTTTAACCTTTTATAGCCTGTTAAACTAGTCCGTGATACGCTTCACCATCTTCATTACCAATTTCCGATATTTCTCTACTCATGATACCTCATTATAACTCCTCATGCATATAAATTTCTTTACCTTTAACACGCCCAATATCAATCATCAGATTGGACGTTATGCTCCATTAATCCTTAACACAATTCCTTGATACCTAGTTGTTTACATAGATCACTCAATTACATAATCATGATTATCCAGGACGGGTAATTGGCTCTGATACTAACTCTGAGAACTGTCACTGATACTCTATATTATTCCTCTACTTATAGTACTATAATGACACTTATCCTAGAACCATTGTTACAAGGTACCATGCTATGGTTAACTCTAGATTAAGGCCTACTTCTCACATGTCCAACTAGGAAACACTTATAACTCACTAACAACACTCAACCAATACTAACACTCAAGACACAGCCATAATTACAAGTCACTAATTATCATACTTAATAAGGAATCCTCAAGGATAGGAGCTCAAAAAGTTTGAAGGTGTTTCTACTGCTAGCAACCAAAAAGGACGATGGAATAAAGTCTTGTATAACAGAAACAGGTAAGTGTTGAGATGATACTTTAAGAACCAATTTAAGATACAACTTGATAATCATACACGTCTATCCAAAATCATGACACTCAGAATCCTCGCCATGCCAGTAAGCATAGATACGATAAACGACAGGTTCCGTAACTAAGATATGCAACTCTATAATCATGTCATCTAGAATCTTCGTCACGCCAACCGGTATGGCTGCGAGAGACTCTAAGTTTCATAACTATAGTATGTACATCCAAGTCAGGTTCCTACGTTCTCGTCACCACAGCTAATATGGCTGCGATAAACTCTAGGGTCCATAACCAAAGTAGACGTTTTACCTTTCTCACTGTCCTCATCAACATATGTCATCAGATGATACCGTAAAATTTAGTCCGTAAAATTCATCTCGGCATGAACTCAACTCTACAATGAAACCAAGATTCTAATTTTAATAATTGATCAACAATAATCAAATTCAATATCAATGAGTGAGGACGGACGGAAACAAGGCGAAGGATTTAAAATTAGAATTTATAATAAGATTCTCAAGAGGTCGTCCCAGGAATCTCTCAAGAATTTTGTGATTGAATATCCTCTCTCATCCTAGTATCTATATCCTATATTCTATAGCAGGCACGTAGTAGTACAACTATGATGTCGCACTACTACGACATCGCACCACTTGCGAAGTCAGACCTGCATGGGCCACCACTTAAAACGTGTCACGACCCGCACCCGGTTTAGGGGCACGAGTGCGTGGGTACGTCCAGCCTACGCCGCAGCATCGACGGTAGAATGCTGTCTAGGTCATGTAACTATCTAATCAAACTCACATGAATACCCAACTCCATAAGGAGACGTGGATATCATAAAATAATGCTGGAAATACTCAATCACATAAACTAAAGCACGATGAGATATCAAGACAAGCAAGGAAATACGAGACATCAAAAACAAATAGCCATACCTACAATCAGTAACATCCAATCCTCAAGTGTCAGAAACAAGTCCACTAAGGTCACAGTCTGGAAAAATGTTTTCCAGTCAGGAAGGAGCAAAGTACATCTCTAAATAGCAGTTCTATATTAATGATATAAACTATATAGCAGTTCTAGATGGAAATATACGAGATGCATGTATAGATACGAGAAATGTACAATAAAGAAAATACTGGAAATACTGTAAGTAAATACAGGAAAAGAAACAATATGCCAACGAGCAGAATCCTATGACTAAGTGTGTGAGTACTAGCTTTAACATATGATCGGCTTGGGAACTTGATCAGGCTGGTTACATGTGATTAGCTATGATTCATGTAAGGTCAGGCTAACCGTTGGTTAGCTATGATGCATGTAGAGGTCAGGCTAATCACACGTAACAGCTATAAAGCATGTAAATGGTCAGGCCGCACCCGATGTGAGATGTGGGGTGAGCTATGATGCATGTAAAGTTGGGTATGATCACATATCTATACTAAAATACTCCCCACCCCCGACTGGTATAGTAGATCCAATCATGGTACGCTATGGCACAGGATTCCCTAGGGAGGTAGCAAATCTCTCCGGGTCTCAGTATCTGTACATGCACAAGATAATAAGGAAATAAGTCTTGTACAAGCTACACCATGAATAAGGAATAATATCTCATGACGAGATCCGTGTATACCAATCCGTGTAACCAACATGTTAAGAGCATGGATATCTATACTAGATACAGTGAACATAGGAGATATCATAAATTAGAAACTAATCAGAGAATGTACTCGCCTTGGGTCCTTATCTGTCCATATCAATGTCCTGTCCCAGAGTATCGTCTGGAGAATCCGACAGTCCTATAAACATATAATAATATCACTTGTATCAGATGCTATACTAACACACAATAGAAATACACTGGCCTCAGGGCTATGCCAGGCATGGCTCTAGTCAACTAGGGTCATCTAGTAGGGATACATATATAATACACATTTACACTCAGAGTATATACCAATAAAAACGTATATAATATATATATAAGTGTCTCTTAGTAATAGTACAAAATACGTATACGTATATATACACTAAATAGATGTATATAAATATATATATTTATATACCAAAATACATATTTGTATATATATATCAATCAATATTTTTATATATGTATATTAACAAATCAAAGAATGTACATAATGCCACACTTCTCAAGGTGATCCCAAATGAAGTAGCAGTTAGTTCCAATGAGTCCGGAGCAGTCCAAATAGCTACAAACTATATAAAGAAGTCCAAGATCGGAGTTCGATACAAAAATCGAGATAAGGATACCGAGTCCTCAATACATAGAGAAAACATACGGGGTTAACAAGTTTAGCTAAAAGAGAAAGGGTCGTTTGTTTGTTATTAAGGTAACATCTTAGTTTATGAAAATTATTTCAAAATTATTTTGAATAATAATTACAAATAAAAGTTTATTTATAAAATTTAGAATTTATGTAAAAGCCAATATATTTTTATATCTATGGTAAAGATCGGTCACCAGTCTAAATAAACAATTTTGAACTAATTTTTTTATTATTGAAACTATTTCTTAAATAATAATATAAACCCCAACAAATTATTATATTTTGCATAATAAAAACCCTTATAATTATTACGCAACTACTAATTACATAAAACTAACTAATTACATATTAATATAACCAAATTTTTACACATAATAAATAACTATATTCATACATTCTAAACAATAAAATTAATTATATTCCAATTAACTAAACTAATTATATATAATTAATAAACTAATTATATATAATTACTAACTAATTATATGCAATTAATAAACTAATTATATGAAATTAATAACTAATCATAAATTAACTAATTATATTAACTAACTATTTACATATAAATTAACTAAATATATTCACTAACTATTTACATATAATTTAACTAAATATACAGAACTGAAGAAAAAAGGAAATAGGGAAGAGGGAAGAAGGAAGTCGGGCTCACGTTGGGTCTCGGCGTCGGCGCGGGGAAGTCCGCTGGGGTCACGCGGGCACGGCTTCGGCGGTCGAAGCTTCGGCGGCGGATCTGCTGTGACAGCGGTCGAACTCGGCGGCGGCCATAGGCGCTCGTATCGAGGATGCGGTGGGTGCTCGGCTCGAGGCGGCGGCGAAGCTCGGCTCGACGGAGGCGGTCGACGGATCTGGCTGTGGCGGTGGTCGACGGATCCGAGGCGGCCACGGCTCGACGAGGTTAAATCTAGGGTTTGAATTCTGTATGAGTCGGGTGGATCGTGTCCGAGGCTGGACACGATGGGTGATGTACGGTGGTGGATGTGTCCGAGGCTGGACACGGGGATTGGATGTACTGTGGTGGATGTGTCCGAGGCTGGACACGGGTATTGGGTGTACTATGGTGTGGGGGTTGTGTCCAGATGGTGTCGGACACGAAAATTATAATATTGTAATAACTGGACACAGAAAAAAATGAATGGATACGATAGGACACCCGGGGTCGGACCCGAGGCCAACACGGCTGACACGGCAATACTGGACACACGGACACGAGCACACAAAACAATGGTGATGGCTTGTTGGCTTGTGGGAATTTGTGAGGGCTAGCTAGGGTTTCTTGGGAATGGTGTGGGTGAGAGACTTTAAATAGGGAAAGAGGGTGTGGGCTGAAGGGTGAGGATTGGCCCAATAATGAATGGCCAAGATTATATATAAATGAGTTTTTTATGTGGGAAATGAGGGTGTGAATGGGAGATGGTAAACTTATAAATTTTAAAAGAAAAGATTATAATTTAAGAAAATATTTTAAGAGGCTTCCAAGGCTAATTGATTTCAAATTAGCTACTAATTAAACCCATATTTCAAAACCCTGGAAAGTATTTAATTTATTTATTTACTATCCAAAATAGATATGAAAATTTATTATGAAAACAACTAGTCCTTCAATAATTTTTATTAAACAAATAATTTTATGATTTCAAGCCAATAAATATTCGAAGCTAGAGTATTATATATATATTATTATTTATCTATTTAATTTATAATAAATCGATATTTAGGAAAAAATGTTTTTTTATAAAAGATTTCAAATCACCTTCTAAAATCAACATTGCTCAAAAATCTAATACTAAAACTCAAGGAGAAAATAATTTATAAACTTGATACTTTAAAATAAATTAAAATCTAAATATTTTGGGAATTTGGAAATCGGAGGTTACAGCAGTGCACCTACTGCATTGCTACTAATGCAGTTCTTAACACTACTGCACTGTTAAAGATGTTTCTACTAGTTACTCCTTCATCACACCAGTTACTCTCCCTCCTCACATGCTAGAACACCAACAACAACAGTAACAACTTCTATTTCTGCTGCTCTGTTACAGACATGGACTCCACATACTGTTGCTCTATTTAAGGCCATATAAACTTCCCCCATTGCTGCCAATACTCGATACCTCACAGTATAGTGCACTTCCTTCAGTTAATAGCAGTGAACTGGACTACTGCAGCTCTACTTTGTTAAATCCAACATCTAACTCCTCATACCCGATACTGCACTGCTCACCCTCTTATCTGTACACAGTGAGCACAATAAACATAGTTCACTTACTACTCACACGCACACTCTAATATAGATACATAATACTTTATACATATATCTATATATCCATATATAACTACTAATAATCTATCTATCTATCTATCTATCTATATATATATATATATATATATATATATATATATATATATACTTACACTTACATATATATAATTAGGCATTTTAACAAACACTTAGAGTGAGAAACTAGGATACTCATGATACGCTCTCAAATGAATACCAATTTCCCCCAAAATATAACAAATATCCATTATATATCAATTACATATATGCATGACTAATACAACTGGCAACAATAAGAATTGAAGACTAACTACTCAAATTCTCCAAAATAAATCCCGTATTATACCATATCACAAGATACTTTGATATGCTCTACCCGTGTCCAATTATGGACACATATTTAGTCCCATCTTATCAATCTAAGTCTAAATAAATTTAATTAGTCTTATGATACACACTTGATGCATCAATATCGGAATCCTCCAAAATGGGCCCTAATGACTATGGAGATATCAAAATATAATTCATATAAACCTATTTCTTGATCCTATGTATAGCTCAAAACCTAAGATGGTTTCTTAAAGGTCAAATACAAGAATTATAGTCTAATAATAGAGGAAATTCAGAATTTACCAATTGGGAGATGGATTTCCAATGAATAACTCAAATGGACACGATCCGCACATAAGCTTCTTACCTATTTCTTCTTCTACAAGTATACCTTGCAATCCAAGCTCCAATGCTTTAATTGATAAAAATGGAAGGCAATGAGACTGAATTGGGTGAATTTGGTGGAGGGATAAAGTAATTTGGTGAAGAATTAAATTAGGGATCTAAAATTTGAAATAAATTAAAGAGAGAGAGAGAGAGAGAGAGAGAGAGAGAGACATCCCCATCATATGGCCATCCCCCTCTTGCCCCCCTCTACGTAATTCATATTGACAACAATGCCCCTACTAGTTAGTTATGAGGTTTAGTTAGGAGGGTGTCATGACCCACACCCGAAAAGAGGTTACGAGTTCGTGAACAACGCCCAACCTATGCCACAGTATCGATGCTAGAATGCTGTTTGGGTGCACAATTCTATCTAAATATCTCATACAATATATATATGGTACATGTCATGCTATCTCAAATCCAAATGAAGGAACAAATATAATGATATTATAAGATATCAATACTCAATCACAATATCAAAATAAGAAGATAGAGTACGACATAGAATAGAAAGATGAAATAAGAATCACAAAATATCAAAAAGTCCACACTATGAGTCTAAACACAAAAACTCCTAAAATAATAATATACATGCCATGAGTCTAAAATAAGACTAATATAATATCTAAACAATATAAGTCTAATCCTCCTCAGTCACTGGCACTAGATTTTCCTGCTCTAGGGGAGTATCCTTTAATGTTTTGCCATCCTGTGGCTCATAGTAAGTGAGATTCTGCTCCTCAAGCCAATTATTTGAAAAATATATGCAATCAGGATTGGAGCGAAGTACAAAACTCTGAAAGCAGTTCCAAATACATGATAGAGCATATATGCCAGGTAATAGAAAAGAATACAAGATAACTAGAAACTAGAAAATAGAAAATAGAAATAAACTGTAGTAAACTGGTAATATACTAAAAAGGAAAATACATGTAATATAGAATAACAACAAGTAATAAAAATAGATAAAACTAGCTAATATGCCTTGGAGTATAAGTTCGTTATGTGATCGGGTTAGGTTGAATATGAATATAATGTGATAACTCGATTACACATGTGATATGTATCGACATGTACATGAATACACTAGGCTTGATCACATAAACAACTCATACTCTCCATCCCCAGACAATACTTATGGATCAAATCATGACACATTACGAATACGAATATAAGCATACTGAACACGAGCAGTGTTTGAATATAAAGTACTTGATAATCAATACCCGATACATACGATAAAATATAAATAAAAGAGTACACGCTGAACATGGTAGGGGATATCATCTCATAACAGGATCCACTTAGTACCAGTCCGCGTAGCCATGTGTTAGAATCAAGTAAATAGTTCTAGAATATGTGGTATATACACTATCATGAATGAAAACTAAAAGATAGATGTACTCATCTTTGGTCCTGGGCAAAAGATGTAACTTGGTATCCGAGCTGGCGTCATACACATCTATAGGTGAATATCAAGTCAATGGGTGTACAGAATAAAAAATTAGCTATAAATGTACTAAATATGATGTTCTAGGCCATTTCTAGGTATGAAAAAGGTTCTAGGTCCACTCTAAGGTTTTAGACTCATATGAGCTATTAAGTAGCTACTATAAGTCTATACTGGCTAGAATAGTTAATAACGCTAATATCTATGCAATGAAATACTCTATGTATCTATATATACTAACAAACAATTACTCAAAGAGACTGACACTAACATACGTGATTTGATACCTACTGATATCAGTACTTATGAATAACTGATACTACCTAATTCATATCTATACACTGACTGACATTCACTTACTACACTAACTGATACATAAAACTGACACAAGCTAACTGTAAGTTAACTGACACACTAATATGGGACATACATATAATTGCCTAATAGTAACCAACTACATCAAGTTGTTAGCTAAGACTGACAGATAACTCAACCTACTGCTACTGATGTTCAATCCCAGGAAACTCTATTTTGTTCAGACCTGAACATCTACTGACCATGTTGCACACAAGTATCAGACTTTCTCTTCTTGATAATCTACTGATGCTGCTACTAGTAGTAACTAGCTGATACCTTGCAGTTCTAAGACCATACTTCATTTTTGCACATAGCCTCCTACTAATATTGTATTTTACTTCCAAACCAGCACCCCCATGTGGACCTGCACACACAGACAAGTATCATATTTTCTCCAACACAACATGTTTAATGCATGTTCATCAGTGCAAAACCCTACTGCTACGCAATCTCTATAATCACTTGCACTAATGACTGAAACCACTTAGCCTCATACTACTCACAACTACAACTGATAACTCATAACACAGATAACCAAACTCCCCTTATAACCCGATAACTTACAACAACACCCATAACACCTCTTGCTGGAAATGATCCCAGGCATTGCTTGATGCCAAAACCCCTCTTCATTTGCTGTTGTTGCTGCTTTGTCCCTACTTCCATAAACTCTACTTTTCATCATACTGCCACACCCGATCCTAATACTTGATATATAAAAGTGTATCATACACTGCTACTGCTAATACTTCTTATTGCACTGACACCCTCTCACCTAACTCACTTCCAAGTATTGGTCCAGCATCTGCAACCCCTCTAGACCCACTGATACATCCCACTATCAGTTATCTCACTGATCACTTACTATGATGTCTCTGATACCTTCAGTTAACACCACCTTCAATACAATATTATAACCCAGCCTGCTTGAGTACAACCACCTTTCTGCTACTCATCCCTGTACCACAGTATGACCAACACACCAACACTCACACTTAAAGAATAAGACACACACATCTGAACACAGTGCACATCCACATCTAGTCACAGTATGTTCCCCCTCTACATTAACACTCATATAGTATAAATATCCATATATAATTATATATTAATGTATAATATAAAGATACACACACACACACACATACATATATATATATATATATATGGGTAAACGGGATATGAGCAATAGGGTCATATTCCTATATGAGCCATGCACATGTGGACCAATAGGAATTGATTCCTACATCCCATGTGCACCCATATGCACTAGTACACTCCATTTCTATTGGTGCACATGTGCATTGGCTCATGTAGGAATATGGGCCTATGGCTCATATCCTTTTTTCATATATATATATATATATATATATATATATATATATATATATATATATATATATATATATATATATATATATACATTCACACATAATAGTATTAAATGCACAAATTTTGCACTAAAGGCTATTTTACCAAACACATAGAGTACACCATATGGATACTTATGATACTCATCCCCATAAAGTGTCTAAACTTTTAATTCTTTATGATGACCATACACACATGTCAATTACATATGATAATAGCTATTACAACTATTTACAATAGGAATTAAAGAAAATTTTATAAAAATGCTCAAAATTAGCTATGTATCTCACTGTATCATGATATGGCCTGCTCGTATCCAATTGTGGATATATAGCTAGCATTCCAACCCCGATCAAAGTCCAATATGACTAAATTAGTGTCATGATACACACTTGATGTGTCAATCTCATAATTCTCCTAAAATAAAAATAAATCACCATGTGGAAATCATAATACACAACCAAAGGGCCTAAAACTTCTTCCTATAGGTGGCCCTATGCCATGGGAGGGTTACTAAAGGTCAAATGCATGAATTAAAACCTATAATGAAGGTAAATTCAGAATTGTACCTATTGGGAGATAGATTCTCAATGAATTATTTCCACTGACTCTATCCGGATATAATCTTCTTTCTAAAGTTTTTTCTCCTAGTGCTCCTTGCAACTCCAAGCTCCAATGCTCCATGAATGATGAGAATGAGAGGGAACATGATTGAATTAAGATGGATTGATAGAGGGATGAAGTGAATTAGGGATATAAAATTTAGTGATCTAGAAATGAGTGCAAATAAAGAGGAGAGAGATATTAGTCCCTCTATAGTGGTCGGCCCCTTTTCCCTCTCCATGTCACCACTAAATGTCTAAGTTTTTGCTACATGAATAATTATTAAGAATAATTAAGGAAGGACTATTTGGGAAGTATCTACACTAATACAAATTAGTCTAATCCTCTTAATTAATTAGAGAGAAATGGTCTAATGGGCCAAGTCTATGTTGGGCTCACTAGTTGTCATGACAAGTCTTATTGGGTTTACTAGTATCAATTCTAAATAATAGGCAAGCCCACTACGATAAATAAATAATACAAATCACCAAATAATTATATAGCACACTAAGTAATATTTAATTCCTAAAAATAAAAGAACTATGGTAAATTACTAAGTTACCCCTATTTGGAAAAGTGAATGTGATAATCCTACC
Source organism: Iris macrosiphon (assembly GCA_036927795.1). Taxonomy (NCBI): domain Eukaryota; kingdom Viridiplantae; phylum Streptophyta; class Magnoliopsida; order Asparagales; family Iridaceae; genus Iris; species Iris macrosiphon. Next base: position 42,007,685 of record JAYESA010000011.1, on the reverse strand, counting down.
CACCTTAGAAAATTATCCTCAAAATTTAAGGAAGAAACTAAGTATAAAAAATAATAACAAAAAGCAAGAAATAATTATACTTCATAAATCAAATAGATAAGGATATTGCTCGCGCATCTTGGCCTCTCGTTCCTGGGTAGAATCCCATGGAGAGTGATGCCCCCACACAACGCATACCAAGGGAATCATTAGGTTCCACAGCATCGTGATCCAGAATCTCCACCGGCTGCTCTAGATAGCTGAGAGTCGAATCCACCTCGATCTTCGAGTGATCCAATACATGGTTAGGATCTGCCATGTACCATCTTAGCTGTGACTCATGAAACACGTTGTGCACTTCCATTAGTACAGACGGCAAGTCTAGTCTGTAAGCCACTGTATCGACCCTTTCAAGAACGTTGAAGTGTTCGATGTACCGTGGACTAAGATTTCCGCTTCCACCAAAATAAATTGTGTCCCGTGTCATAAAAATCCTCAAGAACACCTGATCGCCCACCTAGCACAAAATACAGCCTTAGCACTCTATCTAAAACAAGAAATCACAAACAATCCAAAATAAAACCTATACCTCAAACTCTATGGGTCTCCGGTAGAAATCGGCCCAATATCGCTGTCTGTCCTGTGCCACCCGAAGTCTATTGCTGATAAGCTTCACCTTCTCAGCTACATTTATGACCATTTTCGATCCCAATAAGGCTCTCTCACCAACATCATCCTACGATAACGGAGTGCGGCATCTCCATCCATACAATGTCTCAAATGGTAATATCTTAATGCTGGCCTGGTTGTTGTTATTGTAAGCAAAATTACTAGGTGAAGATAATACTTCCAATAGCCTCTAAAATCCAAAATACAAGTACGAAGCATATCCTCGAGAGTCTGAATAGTCCTCTCCGACTGTCTGTCTATCTTGGGGTAATATGCGGTACTAAACTTGAGCTTGGTGCCCAAGCTAGCCTGCAAACTCCTCTAGAAGTAAAATATGAAGCGACTATCCCGATCCGAGACTATGTTAATAGAAACTCCATACAATCTGACTATGTGCCGCATATACATCTTCGTGAGCTTCTCTGTAGACGCACCCACTTTAAATGACAAGAAGTGGGCCGATTTGGTCAACCTGTCAACGATGACCTAAGTCGTACCTTTTTTCCTGGAGAACGCAATAGCCTTGAAATAAAATCCATCGTCACATGATCCCACTTTCACTCTGGAATGTGTAATAGTTAATAAAATTTGCCTGGCCTGTGTCTCTCCGCCTTTACTTGCTGGCATACTGGACACCTGGATACGAAGCGTGCCACCTTCTGCTTCATGTCTACCACCAAATATACTCTCTCATGTATCTATACCTCTTATTGGTACCATGATGCTTAGAGTACTGAGATCGTTGCGCCTTCTAAAGAACCTTTTTGTATAACTCTCCACCCGACACACACAATCTGGTATCGTACCGCAATGATCCATCCTCCGCAAGAGTGAAGTCCTCTGCCAATCCCCTCAGAGACTGCGCTCTAATACTCCTCAGAGATTTATCCTCAAACTGTGTGGCTCTGATTCGGTCCATCAACTCTGACTGTACCTAAAGTCTCCACATCCGTGCTGTAACTCTAGGAACTAGCACCTAAATACCGAAGCTATCAAGATCGTCCAATAAGTGTTTGTTCCTCATCAAGTAAATAGCTACTGGATACCTATTCAAGGCATTAGCAACTACATTGGCCTTTCCTGGATGGTACTGCAAAGATATGTCAAAATCCTTCATCAACTACAACCATCATCGTTGTGTCATATTGAGCTCTTTTTGTATAAACACAAACTTCAAGCTCTTGTGTTTTTATACGCTCTCTGTATAAGTAGTATTTACATATATTTAGAGCAAATATGACTGATGCCAACTCCAAGTCAAGGGTAGGATAGTTCTTCTCATGATAGCATAATTGTTATGACCTTTCATCGGAGCAGTAGGACACCCCTACAACCAAACAAGGATAAGAGGTGCCGCACTACTCCAAGATTGGGTACAACTAACTAATTATGAATATGACGAATATATAAAACATTAATATGATCCAGGACACATATGCCATAATAGAAGCTAAGATATAGGTATAATATGCAACTTCGGTACATGCCCTATTATGACACATTGGCGCAACCCTACAACCAAACAAGGACAAGGGTTGAACTGTCACACCATAATAGCTCATATCCCTAGACTACCATATCATACTCATTTAATCGTCCAATCAATCATATGGCTTAATTTGTGGAGTCTGGGTTATCCCAGAGATATTATACATCTAGGAATCCTTAGATCGAACTAGGTACTAGCAGGGTTAGCCGAGCCACAAATTGTCGTATAGCACATAGTTGTATGCACTAGTCCCTCTAAGGCCACCGTGCTAAGGTCGCATAGAATTCAAAGTATTATATAATAGTCGAATATTGTCATCCACTAATAAGGATTTAAATAATATCCTTGGAGACTAGCCTGCACACCCCAATTCAGATGACTGGAGGTGGCTAGTTAGGCATGATCTCGAGATTCTACTCCCTCATAATGCTCTATATCTTTTAGTTTCCTAGTTAACCTTACGGTTAGTAGAAATCACATAACGTGGTCACATGTTACTCCCCTTGTATATCGTAGCATAGTACGGTCCATGATAGATACGAATTTGCTTTGTCACTTGGTAATCAATTTTAGATTCACCCTAGCATAATGCAATAATCAATCAAGTCCTAGCCACGCTTTGGTAGTTGACCCACATACCATGCCCGTGCTGGAGAATTAATATAATAATATCATATGTCACTTAGTATAGGAGGTATTCTTGATGCACAACCCGAAACATGTAATGTTATAACACATAGAAAGTTATGTCGCACTTCAGTGCACATTTATAATACATGTACACGTAGTACGTAGTAATTATATTGGCATGGATACAAGAAATTGGTTCAAATAACCAAACTTACAGTTGGTCATATTAGTCTTATCATATAGGGACACTTGTTTAAAATATAATCTCCTCAAATCAGGTACATCGACTACCAATCAATTGGAAGTCTAAATTTATGAAATTCTCGAATCAACAATTACACTGCCGAAAGTGAGTAAGGGGGGAAGTGTGAACCACTCTGGAGCATATCCACAATCCTTAAACCAAGCAAGGACCGAGATTGCATATCGTCTCCAGAGCAGAACCACGCCCCTCACTCTTTTCGATGAAAAAATAATAAGTTAATCTACTAATCTGAGTTCACTATAGGTTACCACATGGCCTACTATAACATATAATCATACTATGCACATAGTCAGTTCTCGCACATAGCCAGGTCTAACACAGTATAGTTAATAAGTCCATTTCTTCCTCAGGATCAATAACAAGCAATTGTCAGGACCAACTACATAGAACAAAGAAATATTTCTAATAAAATAATTAAACTCAAGAAATCATGGAATATGTACATAGATTACTAGGGTCGCATAGAATCACATGCACGCATAAAAAGTGCACGCATGAATTGCCACATGGGTTAGGCTGCATGCTCTGATCAGGCGCATGAGCACTGGTTGCATGGATGAGCTGGCCACATATGTCTCCAGGCTGCAAGGACTGCTTGCCATATGAGGCAGGTGTTGCATAGGGGTCGGTGCCACATAGCGTCAAGGCAAAGTTGACTCCTTGGAACAAGTGCCGAAGTGACGTACATTAAATGCGTGTTAGTGAAGTGACATAAAAATTAATGTGACATAAAGTGTGATATGACATAAAGTATGTCAAGAAAAAAGATAAAACCATAGAAAGACGAGCAAAGGATGCGCCAAAGTTCAGAGTCATACGTCCAAGGGAATGTGGCAGCATGCTCTGCTTGCCGCATAAGTTCGATGTAGCATGGAGTGCCTTTTGGAATTAGCAAATTTATCATTCGTTCTGCGAGTGAATGCACAAAGTATTCAAGGACACTTGCGTAGATCAGCAGTCATGCGTCAAGAAGATGGACGCATGCTGGTTGGTTATACGGCAAAAAGTCCAGCCCTATAAGGATCATGCCTCATGGAAGTCTCGGTCGCATATTGCGCTGGCCGCATGAGAACTTTTTCTTCTCTAAATAAGTTCAGCCATGGCAAAAAAAGATCCAAAAATTCAAAAATTATTTTCTTCATAAAAACTTTATTTTAAGTCCAAATTAAGTGGAATAAAAGCCAAAATACTCGAAATAAAATGCTCTATCATAAGGATCAACTAGTTTTCAAAAATACTAAGTTTTAGTAGATCAAAAATAAGAAAAATTATTGAATACATAAAAACCCAAATCTTGAAACACAGATCTAAATAATTTATACATCAAAACCCAAAACTCCAAGAACTAAATATCATTAGTGACTCAAGGAGAATATTTTCCATTAACCATATTTTTAAAACAACATATATATGAAAATTTTGAAAATCTATGGCTACACCACTTTGAGAAAGATGTACTTGCCTTGGTGGACTAAGATACCTCTTCCTATAACCAAGTCTAGGGTTAGAGCTAGGGCTTCGGCCAATAGGAGCTCTTGAGGGAAGGAGGAAGAAGAAAGAAGAAAAAAAGTGGAAATAAGAAAGAATGAGAGAGAAGAGAGAAAATTACATATATATACCAAGTGAAGAAATAAGATTAGCCCTAGGATTAAGTCATGACACTCTTCAACCAATCTCAACCATCCAAAATAAGCTTAGTAGTTCCAAGAGTGAACCAGATCTGGTATCCATCCTATATACGGGTCCTAACACGGGTCTATGGCAATTGCCAAGGGGTTCACTACTAGTCTCAGACAGTCTCCCATAATAAATAGGAATATAATTAAATAAATATAATATGTTTAACAGGAACTTACATGTAAATATAGTATGAATACATCTACAGGAAAAAAATTAAATATCACAAATTTAAACAATATCAAATCTGGGAATGGGTGCGACGTCTCTACCCACCTTAGAAAAATTCTATCCTCAAAATTTCCTAGGCTAATAGAGCTGATCAACAAGCGAGAAAACTCATAGACCAAGTAGAAGACTCATAATTCAATCAAGAAACTCATGATACAGAAAATCTCATGAACTAACGAATCTTATGAAATATAACTAACTAAATACCAAGCATAACAAAATAGGTAAAAAATAAAAGCAATAGCAATGTAAATAAATGTGCATGTAATCCACACAATCAAAAGAAAATAGAAAGAGCAGGAGCAGACAGATACATATGTCTCCTGAGTCAGTCAAAATAGGAACCCGTCCTCGCTGGCCTATGTTAACTCCCAAAATGGACATGGATCAAGTCTCGAGATAAATCAGTACCAATGACTTAGTCAAAAACATAACTTTGTCCAGGACGTACCTTCATAGTCGGGACATATGACATACATCATGTATCACGAGGTACAAAGGCAGATGAGTGAGACAAAAGATTATCTCTACTCGCCGAATATACGAAACCCGAAAGATAGATAAAATTGGAAGAACTCAAATCTTACCCTTGACTTGACCATCTTCTGCTAACATCTGTTCTAGTATGCTAAACTCAGTTGGCTCACGTCTCGGTGCAGCTTGAATTCTGTCATGAGGATGTCTCTATTGACCAAACTGACATCGTCTCGGGTAAAACACTTGTGTTTGCATCAACATCGGACGTTGGGCTAACGGCCGCACTGCTAAAATTGGCTTTTTATACGGAACTTCTCCTGGAGCTGGCAATACTGGGAATTATTGATATGATCTTCCCTGCCTCTATATTTATGGGCAAGTAGCTATCATGTGGTTGGAACCCCCACATCTCAAGCATCTTCTACTTGCCATCCAATAGACATCTTGAGTGTGACCCCTTTGCTACAATAGGTACATCGTACTGGATTCATCGGACGTTGTTTATGTTGTCTCGGCTATTATTGCCAAGTTATCATTCTCCCATCTGATGCCACTGGCCTCCGTGGTGACAAATCATGAATATGAATGTCAGGTGCTGGTCCCTTGCCTGTTATTTGGGCATGAGACCCCTTATGCCCTCCAGTCCTTGAAGCTAATATCTGGATAGTCAGTTCATGTCTCCTAGCTACTATCAATACAATATCGAATATCTGGTAGTCATGTCCTTCAATTAGTTATAGAATCTCAGGATGAAGCCCTTGCTGGAATCTTATATCACTTTCTTACTCCATCATCACCATAGCTGGCACAAACCTGCTCAGCCTGTAGAACTCTGCTTCATATCCATCCACTGTTCTACAAGATTTTTTGAGATTAATAAATCTTTGCTGTAGGTCATACTGTACCACTACTCTAAAATACTTGTCTCAGAACCTAGTTATGAATTTATCCCAAGAGATAGGATGCCTCAAGTAGACTTTCTCTATTATCTACCAATCATGAACAAGATCTTGTAGTTATAATTAGACTTGATTGACTTGCTCCTCTACTAGAATCTTAGCTGCCTCCATAATCATTTTAATGTCTTGAAGCTAATTATCCGTCGTAATAGTATCCTCTGTGCCTTCAAAATTGCCTGGGTTGAGTCAACAAAATTTGTAGATGCACCACTATCTTCGTCTTCACTCTCCTCCAGAGCTGTTTGTAGTCCTTTGTTTAACATAATGTTCTGCTCCTGTTGTCAAAGTTGTTGGTGCTACTGCACTACTATCTGATGTTGTTGTGTAGCCTTCATACCGCTGATAATTTTTAACTGTACCTCGGTATCAAGTATTGTTGGTGTTACTAGAACAGTCGGGGTACTAGGATGTCTAGTAAGTGTTGCCTACCTATTGGCTCTACTCAAAGCTGATCTTAAGGAAGTAGTATCTTTTGATGGCGCTTAATAGAATCTTGCTCTACTAGTTATTCTACCATATATGTTGCTCTAACAGGTGGTGAAGAGGTACCCCTGAAGGAAAGGACACCAAGACATCAAATGTCAAGATATGAAAGAACAAGGAAGCAAACTACTGGTAGTTCAAGCTCGGTATCGAAGAATACGAATTCAGGATATCAAAAGAAACAGTTTTGATTGAGACTCCTAGAATAAGATACCCGACAAGTCTAAAAAGACAGACCTGCATGGGCCACCACTAAAACCGTGTAATGTCCAGAACCAGAATATTGGAGAGCGGGGGAGTGACTCAGCCAACCACACCTTGCAAAATACCAAAGTAAATCACAAAGTTCTAAGTTTGTCAAGAGACAAGGGGGCAATCAAGTCACATATGGTCAAGAACATATATGTCTCAATCATCAATCGAGAAATAATAAGAACGAACATGTAAGATAAAGCAGTTAGATGTCCCTATTATTCTATTAAAATAATTATGAAAATAGTTATATAGGATGGTACAATAGTGCATTATCAAGAGTACATGACTGTAAGTCAGCCGCGATCTGAATAATATACAACTATGTACGTTATGACACGGGATTCCCTGGGTAGGTAGCCAGTCTTCCCAAGAATCGATGTTTGTATATGTATAAAAAAAATGATGAACAAGGCTTGTTAAAGATATACCATAAATACCAAGGAATAAAATCTCATGACGAGATTTGGATATACCAATCCGTGTAACCATTATGCCAAAAAATTAAGGATATTTACACTAAATACAAGAAATATAGGGGATATCATAAATAAAAAACTATCAGAGAATATACTTGCCTAAAATCTGGTAAACAGTATCAAAAATATCAGGAATGGTGCCTCGGAGATCTAAATATGGAATATTATATCAATACAAGATTTTTGAATAAAAATAAGTTAAACTAATCAAATTCTAGGTCAAAAAGCCATTTCTTGGTCAAAATAGTCGAACTAGGTCAACTATGGGTCAAACTAGTCAGACTTGGTCAAACTAGCTATTTCTATCTTTTATGAGTCCATTTCAAGGATATTGGGTCCATCCACTACGTAACTAGGCTATACTAGTTATATTAGGATACTAGGATACGAACACTATACCGTATCGTAAGATACGTAATATATATCTATATAAAATATTCTATAAGTTATACAACTATACTACATACTAGTATCCCTAGCTAAACTAATACTAAGTGGATACCTTGGCTTTAAGCCAATACGGTATCATGCTAGCTACCCTCATCTTGATACGCAATACCCAATACCTTGAGTCAATCCTACAACTAACAATTACCTTGGTATCATAAGGTAATCCTAGACTAAAATTCAATCTCTCTAACCGATACACTATAATACTATTTATGAATATCTACTACTTATACAATTATAAATAACATTCTATATATACTAACCTTAACACCTAGCTGACAGTTAATATATATATACATACCCAACTTATAACTAGCTGTTACATATAAACTAACTAATCAACCGCTATATATATATACTAACCATATAAACTTACCTCCAACTAACATCTAAGCTTAAACACTAACTATACGACTCCAATCTACGATTTACCCGACCCCTCTCAACATGGTAGCTACTGTTCAACAAGTTGCTGCTGCTGCTGTTCTCACTGCGTGCTGGTGCTACACTTCACTGCGTGCTGCTGCTGTTGCTCTTCTCTATATTTCTGCGGCTGCTCTTAACTTGGTGCTGCTGCTGCTCTTCACCACATTCATGTTGTTGCTGCTCTTCACTACGTGCTACTACTGTTCTTCACTGCGTGCTACTAGTGCACGGCCTGAGCCCCTCCTCTACCTAGCCTCACTAACACAATCACACACACACTCTATAACTCATATATATATATATATATATATATATATATATGTTTCTATTGTATTTGAATGTATTGGTGGTCATATGGAGAGTAGGAAAGTTCATGTGCACTACTAGTATTGACTACCAACACATTCAAATGCAATAGAAACATATATATATATATATATATATATATATATATATATATATATATATATATATATATATATATAACAACTATAATTATAATACTCTAATAGCTATAACCAAGGTAAATTGAATTAGAATATAAAGTATCAAACATGTGGAGTGCACCACACCTGTATCACACTCAATCTATGATACGCTTGCGATACGACTCCACTATACCAGCAAACATATCCCAAAGGACACGAGCAAGTCTAGAATCACAATTAGAAGTACTACGAAGAGCTAGCTACTCAACTACATGCCCGTGTTAAAATATGACATGACTCAAACCCCTCGTGTCGGAAGTAAAATCTCTAAATTAACCCGTATCACCAAATTATCATGATACGGCCTACACGTATCTAATTGTGGATATGACACTAATCTCACACAACCAAACACATGTCAATTTGGTCTAATTGACCTATTGACAAACACAAGATGTGTCAATCTCGAAATTCTCCTAAAATTGACACAAAATACCACATAATTTTCTCCATATGCCTCCTATGAACCTAATTCCACTTCCTATGGGTATCCTTAGTACATGGAAGGGTTCCTAATAATTAAACTATAGATTTAGAGTCTAATTAGAGAGGTAAAACTGTATTGTACCTATTGGAAGATGGATTCCTAATGTAATTATCCAAATAAGTGTCAAGAGCCTCCAACTTGTGCTCCTTCCTCCACCATGTAGATCATTGACTCCTCCTTATTCCAATAGCCTCCAATGGTGAGTATAGAAGGAATTAGAAAGAAATTTGGGTAGGTATTGGTATAGGGATGAAGGAATTTGGATGTAAAAAATTCTAGATCTAGAATTGAATTAAATGGATGAATAGAAAGTCTCTCTCCTCCCCCTACTATGGCCGGCCTTGCCCCTACTCCAAGTCACTATAAAAAGTCCACAATACCCCTTGGGGCTTGTCATGAAGGAATTAATTAAAGAATGAAGGTTCTAAACTAATTGGTTTAACTAATTAAGTCATCCTCCTAATAAATGGGCTTGCTATTGGGCTCAAATCTAACTAGGATTAATGTTGGTCCATGAGTTTAGTCTAATCTAGTTAGGTCCACTAACACAAGTCCAAAATAAAATCTAACATCTAACAATAATTAAATAATACAATAAATAAATATTCAACAAGCAAATAAAATATTAAATGACCAAAATATCCTTTCCTAGAAAATATTGTAGTGACAATACTCTAATCCCAAAATCAATACCTTGGTTCATTACCTAAATACTAGACTGTATAATTGATATTAAATATTACCTTAGAATACTAACGTATACCTATACCTTAACATTCACTAATCATAACTCAACTACTCTCATCCTTAATACTGATGTTGCTGCATTCCCGAAGGTAGGAACCCGAGCTCCTCCCTTCTCTCTGGTCTGTAGTGCACCAGGCTTCTCTACTAATACTAAGAACTCCAAACAACCTACCACCCTACTGATACTAAACCTGAACTCACCCATATCCTCTCTATATTGAACTCAACAGAACCCAAGCCTGCCCCTATCTCCTCTCAAATGAGTGCACATCAATGCCCTCCCACTGCTGCAAAGAATTTGTACTATACTCAAATCCTCACCCATTCTACCAAGTATCCATAATACTAAATTCTAAGCCCATGACTCATGATACTCCATTGCCAAATCCAAAGAAACCATTAAGTATATTCTAGATGTAATATGATATGAAGACTATAGAACAAATATATAGATCTAATTTTCATATAAAAGGCACTAATGAATACTAATACAATACCCCCAATGTACTGTACATAAAGGCCCAGGCCTTATGCACCATACCTATGTGTACCCTTAAATCTAGACCCAAGTATCAATGATCCCCCTCCTTTTCAATATGTTATAGCTGTTGCACTTGAGTGTGTATCAACTGGTACCACTCACTCTTTATAATAGGCCCAAATCCTCAATGATACAGCTATTTGAGGTCTGATACAAACTCATCTGCCATACTGCCAACAACAGTTAGTACTGCTACCAATCCTTATTACCTATACATTGTTATTTGGACTACACCAAGATACAGCCCCCCATTCTGCTCCCTATTGTATACAGAACCTGACCATACTATACTATGTCATGCTGATTGTTAAACCTATCTCTCCTACACAAGACAGTAACCAATACTATATTAATACCTACACCATTGCCTCCATCTCACACCTTGGATACCACTCTTACAGTTACCCATTCTCACGCCTCCACTGATACCATTTGGTTTCACCCAACTGTCACCCAATATCCACACTTACAGTGGTACCTTAAGTTACACTTATCTATACACTAAAGCTTATACCACCACATATTAGACTTAGATCTCCTAACATGCAAGAACTACTTGTTTTTCTAGATGCTACAACTTCAAGAATCTAATTTGCACTAGTGTAGAAATCGACAGACCTGAACCCTCCACAGATCTCCATCTAACTCCTTTGCAGATATTCACCACTGAACATAAATATTAAGGTGACTAATTATGCATTTAATCAAACATTTGGTACTCAATAATCAAATACTCATGATATTAATCAATTAAGGAGTTAACTCCTAAATACTCAATTATTAATCACATATAAATATATCATATAGTTATAACTAATATAAATTTGCTACTAAGAGAAATAATGAGTAATTGTGCAAAATACCAAAAATTGGGTCCCGTATCGTACCGTATTACAAAATACCATGATACGGCCCACACGTACCCATTTATGGACACGTACCTAGTCCCACAACCTTGATCTAAATTTAATTAGATCTAATTATTCTTATGACACACATTTGATGTATCAAATTCATAATCCCCCCAACATACATACAAAATACCACAAAGAACTCACAATACATAACCATCTAGCCTAGAAATTGTTCCTATAGGTAGTCCTATGCCATAGGGTCATTCCTAATGGTCAAATACATGATTAAGAAGCTACAATTAAAAAAAAATTTAGGAATGACCAATTGGAAGATAGATTCCTAATAAAAATATAATTGGACATGTTTCGGACACGATCTCTCCACCAAAGTTTCTTCTCCTTGTGTTCCTTGTTTCTCCAAGCTCCTAGGCTCCAAGAGTGAAGAATTTGAGAAGAAAATAGAGGTGAATTGATTAAGGGAAGAATAAACTGGGGATCTATAAAATTGGGAATAAAAATATAAATGAACAAATTAGAGGAGAGAGGGGAGAGAGAGAAGAGAGGCTCTTATGGTCGGCCCCCATTTTCTTCCTCTCCAAGTCATTATCAATTATCCAATATGCCCTCTAATTGTTCATTATGAATAGTAATTAAGGATAGTATATTATGAAGGGTTCTAACTAATCTAAATTAGCTCTAATACACCTAATTAATTAATAGGAATGGATCTATTGGGCTTAGTCTATGTTGGGCTCATGTTGTCATGACAAATCTGGTTGGGCCTACAAGTGTCAAGTCTAATTATTGGACTAGTCTCTCTAACCAAATAACTAACATAAGTCATAATTAATCTATAATACAGTCATTCAATAATTTCTGTAACATACCAATATAATTATTTATTCCTAAAATTTATTTATCCATGCCAATTTACCAAACTATCCCTAGATAGAAAAGTGAGGGTAACAATCTGGGTTTGAAGACAACGAATAGTCTTCTGGGTAATTAGTTAGTTCAATACTAATGACAAAGCCTATGATATCCTTCCATGCTCCATCACACAAAGATCTCGACATTAACGATCTCTAGACAAGCCTCTCACCCATCGTTGAGAAGCATCTCTTCTTGCATCTTTTTGACAGACATCAAAGACGAAGGAGCCATACGGATACGGTCATCTTCATAGGCTCACACTTAATAATGGCCATGGTCAATCCTCACAGCAAAAAATAGATAAGTCTGGAAATATTGATAAAGTTTTACTCCTAGTTATAGGAGAAGACGTGCCAAAGTGAGCGTAGTTCTCAAAAATTTCTCCAGAAAAGCAGCCTACGTCTCCTCAAAGATTGTTCCAAAACCAAAAAATAAGCCAAAGATACATCCATGTCTACCACGTCAGCAAATCTGTTAGGATTCTTCCCAGAGTGTGCGCACAAATATCTCAACAACTTTTATGCATATAATTCAAAGTAATTTTGAATTCATCTGAACGAATTCAAAAACTTTGAAGGGGGATTGTAAAAGTATAAAAAGTGCGCATCGGATAGATGTCGCAGTTTTCTACAAAAAAAATCCAATAAGTAGAAGAACGGCCTACTTTCTACTTGTTCCAGAAGAAAGACGCGCATTTTCTTACTTTAGCGTACTTTTTATTAATTTCAGAGGATGGCGCTCTATTCAGAGAGCAGAAAAGTGGCATACTTTCCTAGTGTTTCAAAATCTCGCACACAAATGATCTTCCCTCTCTTAAAATTTAATGCAACAGACTAACAACTTACTGATACAAAAATCGAAGATTCAGAAGTCATTATTACAGCTAAGTTGCGGCTCGTAGACCCAGGTTATCGTTTAGCCACCCAGACGCTGTGTTAACTTCTTCAAAAGTGCGTCGTTGTGCCTAGGGGTGAGCATCGGTTCGATTCGGATCAAAACCGAACCAAATTAGTAAAACCGAATTCGACCAAAAACCGAATAAGGAAAACCGAACCCGAACCGAATTAGACTATAATCGAACCGAACCAAACCGAAATAAATTGGTTCAGTTTTTGGTTTATTCGGTTTTTCGATTTTGGACTGGTTTTTGGTTTTCGGTTTATGGTATATTCGGTTTTCATTTTATTCGGTTTATTAGTATATACCTATAGTATATACCTA